>BTPG01000006.1:81799515-81812015 GCA_036245525.1 Semisulcospira habei | reverse complement strand
ATATTTGGTGTATTTGTTGTAGGATTTGGTTACGTAGGCTACAGGCTATGGAAGAAATACAAACCCCACACTCAAACAGTGACCAACAAATTAGACACTCCAAAAACAAAACCAGAAGTCGCTACATTATCAGCAACACCAAAACCCAAGTACCAGCAAGGTGCAGTGTGCAGAAACTGGTGAATTAGGGGGTGGCAATGAGAATGTGGATAGGGAGAAGGAACATGACTTTGGGGGTGGGGAAAGAGTGCTTACAGAAGAAACAGGTGTGCGCGTGTCACAGAGAGGGAAAGGAAAGTACAAATCGGACAAGAAACATGCGTGCAAATTGTGTAGCAAGCTTGTCTTGAAAACGAGCACGCACTTACAAGATGTCCTTGCAGATGAGTCAGAAGTTGCTAAAATTTGTCAATGAAAAAAATGGACAAGGGAAAGACACCAAGCATGGAGCAGACTGCAAAATCAGGGAGATTATATACATAACATTGCAGTTCTTGAAAAGAAATCAGGATGTTTGATTCCTAAGTATCGCACCAACAGTAGTAAGGTGGAAGACCTTCTTACATGTAGCCATTGCCAAGGGCTCTATAAAAAAAGCTGACACTTACATTTTGAGAAAACGTGGATTTGCTGGTGTGGAAGCCAGCCCTTTACTTATTGTCACAAAGGTCACACATATGTATATCGGTCGTCCACGTGAGCCATAATAGCTTTGACTTGTGTGCGTGCGTGTGTGTGTGTGTGTGTGTGTGTGTGTGTGTGTGTGTGTGTGTGTGTGTGTGTGTGTGTGTGTGTGTGTGTGTGTGTGTGTGTGTGTGTGTGTGTGTGTCCATTGTACTTGTAGTGCTCTCATCTCTCGAACTTTAATTACGACGGTGCTTTCTGCCTCAAACGACTCAGATGTCGCAAAATCACCACCATTGAGGAAAACAGCTATTTTTCAAATCTACCAAATCGGGTAATGTTTCGTGGTGCTAGCATAAGGATGCATTATTGCCGAATTGCATATGGGAAGGCATCTTATTTTGCAGCAATCAAACGACGGTCACGTGATTCTTTCTCTGAGATTGCTCATTACAGGTGCAGAAAGCATACGCTCTGAACCGATCTGGTGCACATGACCGGTCCGAGCGATCGGTCTGGTGCGAAAATAGCAACAATGGCGCCGCTGGTGCGTTTAACCTAGGCACAGAGCGAGGTATACCAACTCAGCTAAACTTTATAGTCGCCCTTGCTAGAACTCAGTATATTTCTTTATTTTATGAATAGAGACACAGAAGTCACTGAAACCCTTTACGTCCCGAAGGCAAGAATTAGTTTTCCTCATCACAAAGTTGCGAGAAAAAGGTTTGACTGTTCTTGATTGTTTGATTTGAGGTGTTTACAAACAATTACTGTTGTTTTTATATGTATGCACCTTTGATGTGATTAATAAAGGCTGAAGTTTTAAGTGATTTCTTATGTTGTCAATTAATTAATGTCGGTGTTCTGTTTTGTCATTTTAAGTATTAGTTTCTTTCTCTGAATCTTTTCCTATCTACGTATTTTTCGACACTTTTTAACCGGTATCATACTGAGGCTAAAAACTTCAAAAATGTACAATGTACAAACCCACAAAGCAACAGGTTGAACCAATAGGTCGGGCATTACACAAGACAACAGCAGCCTCACCCAAAGTCTATACGTCCTCTCTCACTCTGCGCACTCATACAATCACTTCACTTCATAGCAAGTTGCTCACGTACAAATACATTGCCCTATTCACTGGCGCACAGATACATTGCTCTCAAATTTGCCACTAGACATCACCTCCCACCACATCACCCCGGAAGCACAACACAACTCGACACTTTTTGTTTTACAAAACAACCACACCCTCAAATAACAAACCTCATTTTGCAGCAACATAAACAATTTACTCCCTCGCACAACTACAATACCACCCCCCTCCCCCCCCTCCCCCCCCCCCCCCCTACCTTTCGTATCTCTCCGTTTCACTTCGGCTCACCGCGACGCAGTCGACTAATCCGGTATTAAGTTATTTATAGCTGAGAAGGGTGATTTCGAACACACACCCATTTTAGGGGTTTTGTGCACACACACACACACACACACACACACACACACACACACACACACACACACACACACACACACACACACACACAACTGCTGGGACAAGTACAAACACACTAGCGGAGTGTCTTTTAAACACAAAAGTGAATGTAAAAACGCCGAAATGGGAAAAACTGATTTTGTATTTTTTATATCTTCTTACCGCAAGACAATGCAGAAACAACCCTGAGAAAAAAAAAATGGGTGTCTGAGTGGGCACCCAGAATTTTACACACACACATTTTCCATAAGGATGGTAAAGACAGTTACCCATTTTAGGGCTTTTATGTGCGCGCACACACACACACACACACACACACACACACACACACACACACACACACACACACACACACACACACACACACACACACACACACACACACACAAACACACACACACACGTCCACACACACACACACACACGTCCACACACACACACACGTGTCCACACACACAAACACACACGAATTAAACACGAATTTTGCACATCGTTTCAACGTACACTTAGATGACTCATTCTTGACTGTTTTGTCCACAACGGACGCATTATTAATACGGCAATAGTATTAACCGTTTGCGTGTCGGTAGCGTTTTTTTGTTTTGTTTTGTTGTTTTGTCGCAATGATTCCTACAGAAATGTGACGTTTATTTGTAGGTACCGAGAATAATGTTTCACGAACGTTCTAATATTACGGACATCCCTAATAACTAGCCATGGCTTCACTGACAAAAGATCAAGTTGATGTAAGTTTCGAAGGATTATTCGGATATAATTATTTTTAACGAAAAAACAGCCGATTTGAAAAACAAATTGTTACCACAGTGCGGCAGATCATTTGTGACAGAATGGACTCGGGTGTCGACAGATGAGACGACACCTCATTAAGAAGCGCCGTGGACATCACCATTGGACAGATAAACGCCATGCAAAATCCCACTGTGACATAATGGGATTCAGCAGAAATTGTGCAGTCTACCACAAGGCATGCCAGAGACAGCTACCACCAGGCGGCCTTAGCAGTCACTGACATGAACAGCCCAGAAATCAGTGCGTACATGGTACTCAGATCTTCGCAGATTGCACACAGTGAGGAGGGCGCTCAGAATCTCATCCTATTGGCAACTTCTTTAACCCAATTAAAGTTGAAAACAAGGATGCCTTGTACATGCAGAGTGCAGCAGCATCACAGGACATAGAAGATCTGAACGCAGATGACATTGGAGAACAATCAAGAAACGGAACCCCACAAGTCTTTCAAGCAGAGGACCAACATGGCTGAATGGGATCTCTGAAATACGATATTTCAGGGTGCTTTTAGTCGCCGGATTCAATAGGCAATCAGGTTTTTCGTGTACACACGTCTAGGATAGTGTTAGACTGACAGCCACATTATCATAGTCATTTGTTCCAAACAGTATCAAAGTGACATGACTGTTGATGCTTGATTCCACCTAACCTAGTTCTCGCGCTCTGCATATCTACATATGTACCCACTCCATAACCTTTACACTTCTTTGACACATGTATTGATATAGTGTATAACAAGCTAATTAACAGAGAGCAGACGCCAGCAAATGAGCGAAACGAATTGCTGAACGAGTGAAACTGACACAACACCTGCACGTGATAGCGTAAGCGACTGCCCGAGAAATAGGCAACGTAAACAATGCTGCTGGTATTTTCCGTCATTATTTGTGATCTAATTACGACTAGAAAGCACTAATGTTTTTCATAGTCAGGCGAAATCTGTGCGCTCAGTCGTTAGTCCGAAACGCAGTCATCTGCCAATCACAAGTTTTGTCTGAACACTGCAATCAGCCGCAAACTGAAGGACGCGAGGTAAAGTTTTGTTTTGGACTGGGTACTTAAATAATAATGAATCAAACTGTGTTTGATATAATGCCGATAACCGACAGATGTGATTACTTGACCCAAATCAAAATATCCTCGTCTTACGACTCGGACATTTTGATTCGGGTCTCGTAATCACATCTGCCTTTTATCGGCACTATATCAAGCAAAATGTGGTTCAATATAATATAATATAATATAATATAATATAATATAATATAATATAATATAATATAATATAATATAATATAATATAATATAATATGATATGATATGATATGATATGATATGATATATGATATGGTATGATATAATATAATATAATATAATATAATATAATATAATACAATATAATATAATATAATATAATATAATATAATATAATATAATATAATATAATAGCGAACGAAGAATGACGTAGATGGGGAAACTGACCCGGAAGTCAAAGCAAGCTTGTTGTGTTCAAACATCACTCCTTAAAAGAATTATTTAAGCTAATTGTATTTACTATGGCCTAAGTTTTTCAGTTATGTTTCCTGCACAATGCATGGCCGAGTGACCTTTGCACGACCCGTGACGTATGTTTCCAACTTCAAGGGAAACCCTATAGCGTTTTGGTCAGTCCTTTATGAAATGTATTGTGCAAAAAGATCACGTGTTCTCAAAGAGCGGGTCTGCGGAGAGATAACTACTCCGTGCCGCTTTCAACGTGACTTTTGTACTAGCTGCGAACTTCAAAGTATGTTTTTCGGTGGCATCAAGAATACCGGAGAAACAAATGAACCTACAATCTGCGATGCTGCTAACTTCCTTTGCACGTATTCCTAGCATGTCTCGAATAAGTTAATGTAGCAATGATACCTTGGTCAGAGTCTGTGCCAGCGGGATATCTTCCTTTTCTGTGTAGTAGAAGGCTGAATGTCTGAGCATTGACCAGGGCTGAGTTATATAGCGTTCTCACATCCGCTCTCGCGCTTTTCAATATATGTGTGCCGTTTTATGAGTTTGGATCTGTTGATCTAGACCATAAGGTCCATATTCATAGACTCAGGCATATTACTGCGTAGTAACATATGAACAAACAGAAATTGATACATCAAACGTCAAAATGGTCAATTTAGTTCTTAACACCTTCGCATATCAAAAACGCAGCTGTATTTGTATTTTCATGTGAGAACCTATCATGCGGTATCCAGGGAAGCGTTGATTTGTAAGTAAAAATAATGATTTCTGTCATTCTATGCGATTTTTGTTACTGATAAAAATTATAATCCGTATGGACTCTCCCTCTCTCTCCCCCTCTCTTATTCAACAACAATACCTCCTCCCCTCACCCCCCCCCCCCCTCCCACAAACACACCCCTCGCCCAACCCCAACCCCATTTCCACACACAATTTTTGCAGATTTCAGAAATGCCTTTTAAAGCATGAGGTTGTCATTAACCCCCTTGATTGCCGGAACATAACAAGCAGAACAGACATGCACGACGCATAGATCCTCATGATTTCACTCGGTTGCCTCATTCTTTTCGCCTTTGAGCGGAAAAGCTATATCACACGCGTGTGATCCAGTTTGGTTGTATTACACATGTGTGACACAGCCTTGCTGCGTGAACGGCAAAGTGTGCACAAAATTATCTTGTAGAAAGTTTGGTCAACAATAAGGTACACACGCGATGTTGAAATGCCCTACTTTCAGCTCGCGCAAATGACATCATTTCATAGTGAAGTCTGCCACTCTGGCGTCATGTATTGCGCTATTAAATCATCACGTAGGAACATTTTCCAAAATATTGACGTCACATTACAAAGTAAATTACTTCAAGGTCTTTACCAAGACACATAGGCCGCTGAGTTGTGACTAGGCGTGTGCGTCCTTTCGCACTTTTTTTTAAACCGCTCGAGAGAGATTCTCAGTATCATCTAAACACCCATTTAAGAATCTATATACAATTGTATATTAATCGTTGGTGGAATTCTAACTCGCTTCCCCATACCTTATAACCACAACGCCACAAAACTCTTTCTCTTTGGATCTCGTATAATTATTGAGCGCATCACAGCGCAGATGTTATCATATGAAGACCATTGAATAGCGAATTATGCACCATAGCGGGTTGCATTACATACGGCGGAGTAACCTGAGTGAAATCCTGTTCTAAAAGCTGTGTTGCTGCAATCTGCCCGGATGTGATAACATTACATGTGATTTTGGACTTTACGGCTGAAAGCCGCGATTTTTTAGCAGTACTCCTGCGCGACACAAAACACAGAAAATCATGAAATACTTCGATATTTCTGTATGTTCACACAAAGTTTCACCACTGAATCCACACGTATTTTGGTATGGAGTGAACTTTTGTTTGTGGCAAGTTGGGATACAAGAAAAGTTGAGTATAGCGACACTTTTCAAGGGTCTCGACTGTATGTTTGTGTAGTAAAGGACGATGCTGATTGCAATCTTCGGATATAACAACAACAAAAAAAGTGGGTCACCTGTCGATTTTGTTATATGGGACGTTTACAGACATAATTAACCCTTTGCGTGTCGGTAGCGGTTTTAGTCGCGATGATTCCTACTGGAATCATCGCGACTAAAACCTCTACCGACACAAACGGGTTAAAAAGACATCCAGCACTATGATACTGGTGGTACGTCGACTCCACTATGTAGTAGTCTTTCGTTTGTGTTATCCAGACCAAAAAGGTGAATACTGTCATGTGACTGCTGTACAGTCTACTGACGTCACAGGTTGAACAAAGGGTACAAACGCTATTGACTGATTGTAAGTGCAGACAAGTGCACAAGCATAGTACAAAATAGAAAATCGAAAGAAAGAAAGGAAAAAAGATAAACAGAGAAGAAGGGAGAGTTCAATCAGAAAGAAAGAAGGAAAAAAAGCCAGTCAGGACAGACTGAAACGAACACTCTGATTCAAGTTTTGTTTAAAAAGATCACCAACTGAACATGATTTGTATTCACCGACTATTACGAGGCAGTTCACTATACATGTCAATAGAGCTGCCTCCTTGTACGGTGCGAATGAATGATTTTTATTTTACATCCGTTCAAAACTTGTTGATTAAAAAAAAAAGAAAAAAAAAAAGAACAAAAATTCATTCAGCTCCGACACGCCACGGCAAGACATGGATCCAGCGTGATAGTTCAAGGGTTGTGCCAGAATAGTTTGGCGCCCATAGTCGCCAAGCTATTCTGGCACAACCCTTGAACTATTACCCTCGATCCGTTTCCAGAAGTGTAACACATGCTTCAGGGGGCAACTTCAAAATTTGCGGATTTCAGTCCTGGCACAGAATGTGTTAAATAGATGTTAAATTTGTTAACTTTAAGATTAATAATAACAAACCCTGCACCACTGTCTGATGAATCTAACACAGATTCCTCAGTAAATATTTTCAAATGTGTGAGATATTTGTTACTTAATTTTCAGTTCACTATACTTGATGAAATATTGGCATCGTCATCTTTGTTCACATCTGTATAATCGATTGCAAATTTAGCGGTATGATGTTCCCACGGACAGTCCAATAATGTACTCAAAGCTTTACGTGGCCATTGCTTTCAGGTTGATTTTATGTGGCTTGTAAAGTGTGTGCTTTATGATCTTTGGAATTCACGCCAGTATGTTTAACACCTACACTGACGAGAAAAACTAAACACGGTCTAACTGCAAGAGACATAATTATATCCTCATGCGCCCCGCATCTTGCGACATCACATTGTATCCGTGATTGTTATTGTTTTTTATGGCTGTGACTCTGAGTGTTGCATTGACAAAGATTTTATAGTCTTTGAAAAGAACAAACCAACCAGAGAAAAACAAACAAACCCGAAAGAGCTAACAAACAACAACAGAAATTAACAATCAAACAAACAAAACAATATAGAAATACACCGAAACTACAATCAAACACACAAACAAATAAACAAACAAACAAATAGAAACACAACATCAACTCATATACACATGCCCGCGGGCACACACACACACAAACACATACACATACACACACACACACACACACACACACACACACACTCACGCACGCACATACACACAAACATAGTATAACCACATTTAAATTGTGATTTGACAAAACCTAAATGTAAGTTATTTGACTTGATAACGACTTTAATCGCACTTATTAACTCATTCAGTCCCGACACAACACAGCAAGACATGGATCGAGCATGATAGTTCATGGATGGTGCCAGAATAGCTTGGCGCCCATAGGCGCCAAGCTTTTCTGGCACCACCCTTGAACTATCATGCTCGATCTGTCTCTAGAATTGTAATACAGTCCTTCAGAGGGCAACTTCAAAGTTTGGGGATTTCGGTCCTGGGGCTGAATGTGTTAAGAACAGTCGTAACAGCGCGGATTATTTTTTTATTTGGAAACGATAAAACACGTGCAGCACGTACTTTCGTGTCACCCGAAGGCATGGGATGATCGTTGCGAAATAGACGACGTCTATAACCTTTTCAGCGCCAACACCCTTCAGCAGGAGATTGAATGACCATGAAAATTCAAGGGTAGTGCCAAATTTGCTTGGCGCCTGAAAGCGCCATGCTAATCTGGCACTACCCTTGAATTATCATGGTCAATCCACCTCCTGCAAGTGGTACATAGTTGTTAAGTAACACTTTAAAAATTTGAGAAATGCGCCCTTGGCGCTAAAAGGGATAACATGGGTAGTAGGATATTTCACGAATGTGGTATGGTATGGTGTGGTATGGTATGTGGTGTCTCAGATGCGCACATATCCATCTAATTAAAGATGCTCAAGGTGCCGTAGGGATGGAAGCTGAAGCTTTGAAAGCCTGCTACTTTATGTGCAAACCTCCACCCTACTATTAACTTCGGTGCATGTGATATATTTCTGTTTCCATTTCACTGGCCCTACCGGGCCTTCTCTTTTCGAATAGTGGTAATGGGATTTTTAACGTGCGCACTTGATGATTATGCGTGCTGTACACACGAAGGCGAGGCAGGCAACCGTAAGCCGAGTCTGTACGTAAATTTGACTCGATGGGAATGAGGAAAAGTCCACATCCCATTCCTGCCCACCAGGGCATTTGAACCCGGGATCTTACGACTGCCAGCGCAGTGTCCTATCCACTAAGCTACGTCCCCGCAATTTCCTACTACCCGTGTTATAGAGGTTGACGACTTCGCCAAGTGGTGTTGCCCTTGCCAAGGTCAGCTACTGCTGCTGGAAGTTCTCAAGCGCTTTGAAAGCATCACCATTCTCTGTGAGATGAATAAAACAGTTTTTATAAGAAAACAATTAATAATACGAATTTTATAAAATATTCAGATTAAAAAAAACCATATAGTCATTCACACATACACACACAGAGAAGAACTATTTACTTGTGGATTCATTTCATATTTAAAACTATCATTGAACATTTAGATATTGTTAATCTCTCGCCTTGAAAATCCTTGGGTCTTTTGTTTCTGAAACTGAGGTGTTTCTTTTTTTCTGTCTCAGCGATAATTCATGTTATCATTTTCTTACAGGCTATTGTATCTCTGCGCATACTTTACAAAGGCATGTGGGGTAGGTCTGTTTGGACGTTGCAGATCGAAGCCGTAAGGTTCTAGATCAAAGAACAGCACGCATATTAAGGAAGTCACGTAATTTATAACACACCTGCCAAGGTTGCAAACGTCTTAAGTTCCCCTGGGCTGAGTTTTTTTCATCACTGTTGGTTGTGGAAGTGCAAACCTAGTAAAGTGTACAACAGGACGTTTGCATGAACGTGGACTGAGAACTGATGTGACATTAGGCTCAGACCTCTGGCTTAGACCAAGGCCAACAATTTCATGCAAACCACAGATTACACACACACACACACACACACACACACACACACACACACACACACACACACACACACACACACACACACACACACACACACACACACACACGTATATTGTACAGTTATAGAGCAACAGTTCACTACTTCAGTGCAGACTGATTTCTGGACAAAGCCATTAACACATAAAACCCTGACACGATATGACAGTGCAACTACCATGATAGTTCAAGGGTGATGTCAGAATACCTTGGCGCCTCTGGGCGCCAAGCTATTCCGACACCACCCTTGAACTATCTTGGTCGATCTGTCTCCAGAACTGTGACGTAGACCTCGGAGGATATCTGCAAATTTTGATAATGTCGTTCTCAGCGCGTAATGGGTTAAGACATCCCTTGTATGTTGATCCTGACACAACAGCAAGCCTGAGGGCCGTTTGCTTAAAACGAGCTTGTCAAATCTTATTATCTCCGACAGACTACAAAAGAACATTCATCAACCGAAACAGTTTAGGGGCATTAGGGGCAGTGCCACATTTGCATCGAGTCGTTTTTTCATCGCCAGGTGAATTCTGGATTACCCATGAAGTGTCTTTGTCGGAAATAGACTGTTGACAAGGGCGGATCTGTTGGAGCAAAAAGGAAATCACCCCTTGGGGAGTCTGTAGACCCACCCCCCACCCCACCTCTACTCCTCCCCCCCCCCCCCCCCGGATTACTACCACCTCCCTCCCCTAACCAGATCGTTTGATTTTTCGTGCAGTGGAAGATTGGGACAGCCTCCACTTCCTCAACACTGAATCATTCCCGTGGAGATGAGTTAAAACTGAGCTCACCACAAAGAGTATAGAGGCTACGCTGAAGCTACGCTAAAGCATATCCTCTATACTCTTTGCTCACCATCAGCCCGTTCGAACGTTTTTTTTCAATGTCTGCCAAAGTGGCGTCTGCATTTACGTCAACGTTAGGACAAATCTCCTTCAGTGTATTCAGCAGGCCATTTGAAAAAGATAAGTGTCTCCTAAAAATGAACCAATAATGTCACTTGAAGTTTCGAAACTGGTCACTGGTGATGAAATTTAACTCATCTACGCACACACGAATTAAACACGAATTTTGCAAATCGTTGAAAAACTATTTTTTATAAGTGTCAGCTAAAAAAGAATAAAAAATGTTAGTTACAGTTTCCAAACAGGTCATTGTGACCAAAATTGAATCATCTAATCAAAGGAAGAAGAAAATTGGGCCGCTCCTGCCATAACTTTCATCATCTGACTGAATCTACAACTGCGTTCTGGATCACCTTCTACAACATTACAGCTGCAAAAAGCCGTGACCGCGTTTTTACGTCGTGAGCGGATCACTGCGTTTCAGCCATGACACTTTTTTACGTGACATTTTTAATTAACTCGTGCCGTCCACAGGCTGGTAAGTGTTCCATATCGTAGGGGCTCTTACCTAGTAAGCAAAGATCCTCGGGCCCACGACTCCGCAGTGGGTCCGAAGACATTTTACTATTGGGGTACGTGGTCGCGTTCCAGCTCGTACGCATCCGAATTTATCCCCAAAACATTTTGCGCCAGAAATTGCTAAGCTACACCGTCTCGCAGTCTTGCCTCTTACGTCGTCCTGAAGCAAGTGAGAAATTCGGATGCCTTTTGAGATTAGCATCACTGCTCCCATCCCAAACTGAGGAGGCATAATCCAAATGTGGCTGAATATAGGCACAGTAAAAATGTTTCCTGGTTGGTTCGTTAGTAAAATATCTTAATTTTCACAGTAAGAATAAGTTTTTTGATATTGTTTTACACACTTTGGTAATATGACTTTGCCAACACAGTTTGTCATCAATGATGATTCCAAGCACACGCTGTTCCTTGACTTGCTCAAAAGACTGCCCATTCAAATAGAGCTGTAGGGGAGGCGGATTCAGCTGATGCCTTTGTCTAGTAGTAATTAACATACATTTGGTTTTAGTAGGATTCGGAATCATATACTTGTTTTGACACCATATGGAAACATCATTCAGGCCGCTTTGTAGGGACTGGGTTATACAGGATGCATCTGACGACGACACGTCACGAGTTCCATCATCAGCAAAGAGACTACAGATTACACGGGGGTCGGATATATGTAAGGGAAGATCGTTTATAAAAACTGAAAATAATAATGGACCGAGGACGGATCCTTGTGGTACTCCGTGCTCTATCACCTCCTCACGTGAGTTTGTATCATTCACACAGACGTACTGTGTGCGCCCTTTTAGATATGATGTAATGAAGGCAAGGGTGCCATCACTCAGCTGATAGGCAGCAAGCTTTTTAATTAAAAGATCATGGTTGACAAGATCAAAAGCTTTTGAAAGGTCCAAAAATACCACTCCTGTCATTTGTCCATTATTCATAGCAGTTAACCATCTGTCAACCAGGTGAACCACAGCTGTGTGACAAGAATGTCCCCTGCCAAAACCAGACTGTAGTGGATGAACGAGTTTGTATTTATTAAGAAATGTTGTAAATGTGTGTGGATATGTCTTTCAATCGGTTTTGACAGAGTTGACAACAGAGAAATGGGTCTGAAATAGTTGGGGTCATTTAAATCTTTTGTTTTAGGTAGCGGTATTACCTTTGCCGTTTTCAGACCAGACGGAAATTGTCCATGTTGTATGCAAAGGTTGCAGAT
>BTPG01000006.1:81754515-81794515 GCA_036245525.1 Semisulcospira habei | reverse complement strand
GTTTTAATTAACTGTTCTAAACCGAATAGTGCTGTTGTTGACGCCCATGCAGCATTGGACCCTTTATATTTAGAAAGATCAATATTAAAATCGCCCAAAAGAACAACGTCAGCTTTATTTTGATTTACGCTATCCATCATTGCTACGAAGTCATCATACCAGTCCCAGTTGGCTGCGGGATTTCTATAAATAAAGCCAATGAGGACGGGGGGGGGGGGGGGGGGGGGGGGGGGGAGGGGGGGGGTTAGATGTTTTCACTTCGCTTTCCACTTGAGCTGATTCTAAGTCTTGTCGCCGTTTGACGTTACCAAGTATTGAATTATGTATTATTATATACTGCTAGTCCAGTGTGTTGAGGGCTTGAGGCATCTCTGCGGAGTAATGAGAAGTTTGGGACAGAAATGGAATTATCCCTTATTGAACTTTTAAGCCTTGACACCAAAAATATAAAAATGTAAGGGCGTACGTGCTTAGGAACACAGATAAATCGGGCACCTTGTTAATTAGATGGTATATGTTAAGATGGTCAATTCTCAGTTCGTCTGTTCGTTTCGGAACAGTATTTAGATTACGATTTTGCAAGCCGGTAAAAACGCAAATGTAGCGAGAGATATAATACAAATATGATCACAAAAAATAATTAAAAATAAAATAAAATAAATAAAAATCAACTAATATCAATATCTATAGAATGCTTAAAAAAAAGCTCAATCAACTAAAACAATACACGGCGGAGAATCACAATGTTTATCACGCGCTTAGTCTGAGTTCAGCAGAATGTTTACAGTTTTCTTGCTTGGTTATGTCAACAAAAAATAACAAAGTCAGCAACTGTAAAAGAAAACAAATGAAAAATAACTTGTCAAGGAACTATGCACATTCACCTGCGACAAAGTTCATAATACACAAGGCTATTTTGACGACTTAAAAATAAGAAAAAAGAAAAACAAGAACAAATTTAAAGTCTAAAAAAATGGTGCAACTATAATAATTGTTAAAATCGCTAAGTGAAATAAAGTATATTTAAATCGGGAAATGATAATAGCAGATTGGGAATTACTGTCAATAATTGGTCCACAAAACGCGCACAGTGGAACTTTATCAAAGAAGTAGAAACTGATGCAAATCACGACTCAAACACTCGCTGTCAAAATGAGAAGGGCCTGTCCTACTAATATTCATACACTGTCGAAATGGCTATCACCTAGGGACGCGTGTCCTAATTTCAGGCGCGTGGCCTGAACTTTTGAAGCACTGAAAACAAGGCGGCACAGTCACTCTCACTAAGCTGCGGCACTCCAGGGGGTCGGGGCGACGGGGAGTAGGGGAAAGTTGGGGGGTTGGGGAAGGGGTACACAGGTCGACCGCCTGCCATGTAGGAAGGTGCGCCCATGAGTGATGAGGTGCGATCATAGCCGGGCTGCTGTGGCTTGTGTTCTGGAGCAGCCCCGGCCTTTGATCCACCGCCATACGCAAACGGCGCTGGTGTACGGTCAGCATGGTTCGGATTGTGCTGACTAGAGTCTTTTGCAAAAGCCTGCTCTTGGTGGAATCGGGGCGCCAGTCTAAAGACTTTCGTCACAGCCTGCTCCTCGCGGAATCGGGGCGCCAGGCTTGAACTGGCTGCGTGCTGAGGGCGCTGACTGTGTTGAGGCCCTTGGTCTCTAGGGCCGGGATGCCCGGGTATATTTAGCCTCAGTGGGGCGGGTTACGTTGTTGGAGGTACGGCCAGAGTACGCCCGCTTGATGTTTACAGCGAGAGCACTGGTGCCCCGCTTGTTCGGATGGATGGCATCTCTAAACCACCAGCTCTTTACCTCGCCGGTCCTTGTGTAGAACACTTGGTCGTTGTCAATAAAGTTGACAAGGTTGGTGTCTGTGACGCATGGATCCGGCTGCTGACGTTCGTTGTTCGTGGGCAGGATGGATGAGATGAAGATTTCTGCCTTGGGGAAGACTCGTCTGGCTGCAGAAATCACATCCTTCCAGCCCTTCTTGCCGATGATGAACCCACGCATGCCGACATGCATGACGACTGTGGTGACTGCATTCGTGGGGTCGGCATCGTGAAGGTGCTGGAGGATGCCGGCTCTGTCGAGGCCTGACACTGACACGACCTGCACCTTGTCTGTGCCAGTGACAGACATCAGGTCTCCATGAAGGCCGCGTAGTGTCGAATCGCCGAGTAGTAGCGTCTGGGTTCCCGGCTTTGGGTTTTGGAGTCCAGAAAGGTCGGTGGCTTTGTCGGTATCTGAAGATGGTCGTTTTGGTGCCGGCTCTTTGCGCTCGGGGGTTAGCGGAGGTGCACGCGGGGGTTCAGAAGTTGTCGTTGAGGTTGGCGACTTTTCCAGCGCTTGCTTGGGCCGAGTGTTGGACGGGGGTGACGGGTTCTTCTTGCCGCTTTTCCTGTCGCCTCTCTGGCCATCCTTCTCCCCCTCCAGCTGGGTGATCCGCTCACGCAGGTGTCTGATCTCCGTGTGTAGCGAATCCACCTCGATGTTGTACGAGTGGCGGATCTCCCCAACGGCGGATCGGAGAGCCGATATCTCCTCCATCAGGCGCTCAACAGCCAGGGGGTCAGGGTTGAGTACTACCGGGCAGACTGTCTGGCACGCAGACTCGGTGGACACTGAGGCAACAGGAGCAGATGGATGAGTGCCAGTGCCGCCGGCGTCTTTTGTACTGGCAGCGGGAACACTGCTGTCACGGTCGCTGGTGGTGATAATGGTACCAGTGCTGCCGGTGTTATACGTATTGGCAGCACAAGCACTGTTGACGCTGTTGTTGATGGGGACGTTGGTGCTAGTGCTGCCGACGTCACAGGCATTGGCAGCACAAGCACTGTTGACGCTGTCGCTGTCAGACATATTGGCAGCACCAGCACTGTTGACGCTGTCGCTGATGGTGGTGCCAGTGCTGCCGATGTCAGACGTATTGGCAGCACCAGCACTGTTGACGCTGTCGCTAATGGTGGTGCCAGTGCTGCTGATGTCAGACGTATTGGCAGCACCAGCACTGTTGACGCTGTCGCTGATGGCGGTACCAGTGCTGCCGATGTCAGACGTATTGGCAGCACCAGCACTGTTGACGCTGTCGCTGATGGTGGTGCCAGTGCTGCCGATGTCAGGCGTATTGGCAGCACCAGCACTGTTGAGGCTGTCGCTGATGGTGGTCCAGTGCTGCCGATGTCAGACGTATTGGCAGCACCAGCACTGTTGACGCTGTCGCTGATGGTGGTGCCAGTGCTGCCGATGTCAGACGTATTGGCAGCACCAGCACTGTTGACGCTGTCGCTGATGGTGGTGCCAGTGCTGCCGATGTCAGACGTATTGGCAGCACCAGCACTGTTGACGCTGTCGCTGATGGTGGTGCCAGTGCTGCCGATGTCAGACGTATTGGCAGCACCAGCACTGTTGACGCTGTCGCTGATGGTGGTGCCAGTGCTGCCGATGGCAGGCGTATTGGCAGCACCAGCATTTTTGTTGACGCTGTCGCTGATGGTGGTGCCAGTGCTGCCGATGTCAGATGTTACACTACCGCAGCCACACGCAAGGTGTTGTAGATGGAAGACGCAGCCAGACAAGAGTGTTTCCATAAGAGTCTTTTATTTCTTGGTCATCGTGGGTCTAATAGGTTGGGCACAACCAACCTACTAGCATGGCATACTAAAATGGCGAAAATACCGGAGCTCGGTCTCTCGCTTCTCAGCTCCCTCTATCTATCTCTCTCTCTCTCTCTCTCTCTTCGTTGTGTGCTCTCTATCTATCTCGTTCTCTTCATTGTGCGAGCTCTCTCTCTATCTCGTTCCCTTCGTTGTGAGCTCCCTTTCTATCTCGTTCCCTTCGTTGTGAGCTCTCCTCGTGCTGGTGTTTCCTCCCACTATATATACCCGTTCTGGCCGAGGGCATCGCCCCTTTGTCTCAATCAGTCAAAGGGGCTATTACTGTCACCCATATTCTTCCCCATCTATCATGGTGATCAGCGTCCCCTGACCCTATCTGTCAAAGGAGGTATTACTGTCGCCCATAATCTATCCCCCATCTGCTCTGGTGGATAGCGCCCTCTGATCCTAGCTGACCAGGGACCCATTACTGTCTCTCATAATTATTCCACATCTATTATGGTGGTCAGCGTCCTCTGATCCTAGCTATCAAAGGAACCCATTACTGTCTCTCATAATTATTTCACATCTATTATGGTGGTCAGCGTCCTCTGATCTTAGCTATCAAAGGAACCCATTACTATCTCTCCTAATTATTCCACATCTATTATGGTGGCCAGCGTTCTCTGATCTTAGCTGACCAGGGACCCATTACTGTCTCTCCTAATTATCCCACATCTATTCTGGTGGTCAGCGTCCTCTGATCCTAGCTATCAAAGGAACCCATTACTGTCTCTCATAATTATTCCACATCTATTATGGTGGCCAGCGTCCTCTGATCTTAGCTGACCAGTAACCTATTACTGACTCTCATAATTATTCCTTGTCAGCAGGAGTCTGTGTTCCTCACTACTAACGAGGGCTCATTATTTATTCATTAGGCCCAGCTTAGTAGGGCCGGCCACTTGTCAACTCCACGTGAGCCCGTGGTAGCCAAAGTGGGCCGTGTCATAACCCTCTCCGTGCTCTGCCCGTGGTACTACTTATATTCTCGTTATTTTCATATCAAGGGAAATTATAACATTACCCGACCGTGATATTGGTCGTATACACTTATAGTGTAACAATTCCTCCCAAACCTACCCGAAAAAAAAAGGAATCTTAATTCACAAGATTCGGTTTTTTTTTCATTACACAATATTCAGACCACAAAATCATTTCAAACAATTAAACATGTTATCCACAAAATACATCATTTTCGGAATGACAGCTTATTTAAATCGGTCACTCCTTATTAAAAATTATTATTGTCCGGCGTAATCACGCCAATAAATGTTCACATCAAAATCGTCGACTCAGTTATGTCTTTGCACATGTGTTCGTTATTCTTCACGATCCTTCCTGGATCACCACAGCGTTGATCCTTGGTTACCCCAACGACGGGTAAAACTTGACAACGTTCGAGGCGGGGAGTAACTGCACTCCTCCCTCCATCATCGGCGTAGAGTCCTTCGCTCTTGCGACGTCATTCACGTCTGCTCATTGCACAGCCGCCGAAATCAACGTAGGCACAGTGACCTCACGTTCACCCTTCCTGAGTCGTGATAGTATGGAGCCAAACCATGCGCTAGTTTTCTTTTTATATCGTTTACACCCTACCCCAATTATGATCACTACAACTGTCCCTACGATAGAACCAATGATGATCTGTTTCCATATCACCCATTCTTGTTTTGGCTTAACGAATTGCATGATCTGAAGTCGAGCAATTAGATGATCCATTGGCATTTCCTTAATTTCATCTAACTCTTTGGACAAAGAGATGGGATCGTAGTCTGGTAAAGCGCTATGAAATGGTTTCCATAACGTTATATTGGAAAATGCATAGTCTTCCAGCCATCCTATCAATTTGTCTTCCACCTGATACTGGCTCTCTTGTTAGTAGTAAGGGGTTAACATCAGTCTATCACTAATAGCCGTACATGATTCATTGAGGCGGATTAGTGATAATAGTGGGTTGATTTGTTGGTACGTGACCCCTTTACCGTGACAACTAATACTCATCTTTAGTGGACTATGATTACTAATGACCCATAGCCCATCCATTATATACCGTGCCATAGGTAACACTGTACCCAACTTGACCTTTGTTTGGCCGTGTGTTGCAATTTCGTCTGAATTGTTTAAAAAACAGCGCCGTAACACAAAACTGATTAATGTTCATAGGATATATTGCACTTCGAATCGCACAGAATCCTATCAAGGGTTTGGAACAAGCTTCAAGTTCAGCTTCCGTAAGGAGCGCGAACCGCGTACGTTGCACGTCTACTGCTATTGTTGTGGATTCTAAGTCATACTGAGCCGTCATTGATTCTGGCGCAGGCCGACCTGAATCTCCAGTTACTAGTGGTAACTTCATCAAGTTTTTGAAATACGACATTGTGATTAATATTTAAACCCTGCGCTAGCCCCAATACTATCAGACTCAAGAAAAACTTCATCTTGTTGTTGTCTGCAGTACGAGATATCACCAGAGACTTACACCACTGTCTCTGACAAAACTCAAATCATGCTTCATGATTTACACATTACAATAGTCCTCTCCCAGATACCGTCTGAGAGTCGCATTTCTAATTTGAAGCCTTCTTTGGCAGAAGAGTCAGTATCGCTTCAAGAATTTCCCTAACCCCATCAGTCTGTAAACTAGGCTGAATCGAACGATTGTCGTCGATCTCCCCATCATCAGAACTGTCTGATGTGCCCTTGTTACAACTAACGTTTACTGCTGAGAGAGATCTTTTCTCTCTTGTTTTTAGGCGCTTTCTTAACTCCATTAACGGGACGTCCTCCTCGGATGAAGAATTCTCACGCTCTTTTCGCACCCCCCTAGTCAGTCTGTCTCGTGCGTTCTCTTGCCCTACTGCATCGTCACTGTCGCTATCGGATGATTCGGGAGCTACAACCTGTGTGGCTTTACGTAAAGTTCTCCCCCTGGCTTTTGGAATAGGCCACTCGCTAATTTTGGCTATCCGCAAGTGTTCAGCATGTGAACTGACCTCAGTGCCATCTAGTTGATGTCGTACCCTGAATGTGACAGGCGACAATTGTTCCACCACTCTATAGTGCGACCTCCACTTACTATCTAACTTATTGTGTCTACGGTGATTACGAAGGTACACTGGATCACCGACCTTAATCTCGACAGGCTGTACACCTCTATTAGCATACTTAGCCCCCTTCTTCTGTGCTTTCTTAATTCGCCGATACACCTGGGTGAAGGCCTTGTGTTGCTGCTCAAGCGCTATCTTGTGAAAATCTTCACCAGCGTATTTTCTTCGGGGTCTAAGGATGTTATCTAACGGTAGCACTGGATCGCGACCGTACAGTAAAAAGAAAGGAGATTCCTGCGTAGTTTCCGAAACACAAACCCTATAAGCTGCTAGTACCTGGTTAATATGCACGTCCCATGTCGAAAAATCTTCTTGTATCTTTTTGGACAGAATGTCGTTAAAAGTTCTGTGAAAACGTTCGACCTTAGCATTGGACTGTGGATGATAAAGACTGGTCGTGACATGATCTATGTTCAGTTCTGCCAGCGTTTCTGCCATAACCCTATTCACATTCTCAGATCCATTGTCTGATACTATCTGCAATGGACAGCCATGTCTGGGTAGAATTTCTTCTACGAGCAGCTGTACCACTGACTGCGGCGTTTTATCTGGTACAGGGAACGCCTCTACCCAACCTGTCAGATGACAGATGAATGCTATGACATAGCGATTCCCGCTAAGGGAGCGGTCAAACGGACCTGCTAAGTCCAATGACAACTTAGCGAATGGGTATGGAGGAATGTCCATTTCCTGTACGGGGGCCCTTTTCTTTTGTAACACTCTAGACTGACAGATGACACACCCACTAACATATTCATACAGTTGTTTGTACATGTTAGGCCAGTAATACTTTCTACTGATTGTGTCATGCGTCTTGTCTATTCCTAAGTGACCATTTTCGTCATGGTACTGTCTGACTACGTACTCTACCAAGTGAGACGGAACATACAATCTGGCTACTGGTTCATCATCAGGATGAGACAAGAAATATAGAACATCCTCTATCAGCATGTATCTCCTATTGACTGTCATGGTTCCTTGTTCACTAATCAATAAGTCCTTTAAGCGCACTATTTCAGAATCCTTCTCCTGTTCCTCAATAATATCAAACCCTGGAAGATCAACTTTTTCCAGCTTCTCGTCACACCCTGCCCTTACTGTACAACTAGCAAACTGCTTGGGTGTGAATTGGTTGGAGTTTATGACTCCAATGACAAAAGCATTGTCATTGACCTCTCTGGTTACCTCTACTTCTTCCTCATGCTCTGGCATGTGAGTACCACTCGGCATTCTGGACAGTAAGTCTGCCAAAACATTTTGGGGACCTGGGATATATTCAATCGTACAATTATATCCCGAAATGCCTAGGGCCCACATCTGCACCTTCTTATTTTGCATTGGTGAATTAAGCAAATACTTAAGAGGCATGTGATCCGTGCGGATTACAAACTCCGCATTATGCAAGTAGTGATTTAGCTTTTGAAGCGCATAATGGATCGCAAAAGCCTCTTTCTCTATTGTCGACCATTTCCTCTGACTGGTACTAAGTTTATGGGATGGAAAGTAAATAGGTCTTTTTACCTTCGAGCCTGGGGGAATGTCTGAATCCTCATCGCATTTTTGCGCGAGACATGCCCCCACGCATGTGTCGCTGGCATCCGTGTAAAGGATGTACGGACGCCGTGTATCTGGATAGGCTAACACTGGTGCTACAGCTAACGTTTCCTTCATCAAATCAAACGCTTTCTGGCATTCCTCTGTCCAACTGAATCTCGCATACTTTCGTGTCAGTGCTATGATTGGTTCAGCCATCTGGGAGAAATTAGGAATCATTTTCCTGTAAAACCCAATCATACCAATGAACGAACGGCACTCTCTGACACAGGTCGGAGCCGCCATAGCCCTAATGACTTTTACCTTTTCCTCATCCGGTTTTATCCCCTGGCTACTAATGACAAACCCTAAGTATTTGGTTTCTTCCTCAAAGAACTGACACTTCTTGAGTTTCAGCTTCAGGTCATGCTGTCTCAATCGATCAAAGACTGTCTGAAGGTGACACAGATGGTCTTCTATTGTTTCTGAGAAGATCAAAATGTCATCGAGATAGGCACAGGTAAAGCTTTCTAAACCGGCTAGCACGATATTCATAAGCATCATGAACAATCCCGGTGCTCCCACCAAACCAAAAGGCATTTTCGTGAATTCGAATAATCCCTTGTGGCATGCAAATGCTACTCTATCCCTACTCTCCTGATCCGCCATCTTGACCTGCCAGTATCCCGACTTAAGGTCCAGACTGGTAAAATACTTGGCC
Source organism: Semisulcospira habei (assembly GCA_036245525.1). Lineage (NCBI taxonomy): Eukaryota > Metazoa > Mollusca > Gastropoda > Semisulcospiridae > Semisulcospira > Semisulcospira habei. The sequence goes on along the minus strand of BTPG01000006.1, from coordinate 81,785,490 downwards.
TTTCCAAGCAGTGACAAAATGTCATCTATCAGCGGTAGTGGGTACGATGTTTTCTTTGTAACCTCATTCAGTTTTCTAAAGTCAACGCATAAACGTTTCGACCCATCCTTCTTGGATACAATCACTAAACTAAAAGACCATGGGGACTGAGAACGTCTTATCACACCTGCCTGTAACATCTCTTCTAGAGCCTTGTCAACAATTTCCCTATCTTGAAGCGGGATTCTATACGGTTTTATCCTAATGGGAGGATGATCGCCGGTATCTAGTTTCATCGTGACAGTGTCAGTAGCCCCTAAATCAAGGTCGCTATTCGCGAACAAGTCTTGATTGTTCGTAATGAGCTCTGACACTACATCTTTCATCTTCTCCAGCGCAGTGACTTCCGTCAAGTCGACTGCCGATACCTGCCGATCAACCGACCCTATTTGTACTTCATGTACTTCCTGAACTGCTGTTACCTTCCCTACAACACAACCCCTTCTAACTCTATACGTCTTGTTTGTGTTGTTTACTATCAGTATGGGATACGTCTGGTGCTTATTTTGCCTGACTACCGTGCTTGTCACTAACAGTCCCGGTTCTTGTGCTATAAATCCCTTGTCTGTTTCCGAAATCTCTAAGAGTGTCTCTCTTGCAAAATACGGAGCATTCTTCATCCGTACCTGGAGTACTTCTGCCGTCTGAGGTTTTATCACTTTCGTCTTAGTCACTCTGACCAAAGACGAAATGTGGATGTCCTGTTCATAGGGCACATAAACACTTCCGACTCTGAGTTTCTTCAAGTCAAAATAAATCCTCACCCCGTTTTTGTCTAACCAGTCATTTCCCAAAATAAAGTTCCTGTTGAGCCCTGATACCACGTAGAACTTATGTTTAAACTTTTGCCCCGCTACCGTAAATTCTAATTCTGAACTCCCCAATACTTGTAAAGCTTCTCCACTAACGGACTGTAACGACACATCTCCCTTTCCTAACTTTGGCTTATGACTGAGTTTATCGTAAGCCCCCTTGCTAATCAAAGACACCTCTGCTCCCGTATCGATCAAGCTACGAAATCGTTGCTTCCCAATTTTGAACACTATGCACTTAGGGCTACCCGCTACATTAATGCTAAACAACTGACTCTTTCTACTTTTCCGGTCCTGCGTACCGGCTTCGTGTGCCGCAGAACCTTCTAGTTTTCCTGCCTCGGCGGAAACCTTCTTTGACCTTGTGGCCGTCTGTTTCCGGCCTTTCTACATTTCCGCTGAATGTGACCTCGTTCCCCACACTTCCAGCATTGAATCGGGGGACGCATTGTTTGCTGACCAACCGTCCCTATCACTCGGCAATTTCGTGCCTGGTGCCCTACTCTCCCGCATTTAAAACAATTACGGTGACGAGCATGGTCTACTTCCATAGCCTCTTCTCCACCCCTAGCTGTCGCTCTCGGCTGACTAACTGGCCGATTGTTTATCGTGCGTAGCTCAAACCTATGGCGAAGGTTTTCCTCTTGCATGGCCACCTGCACGGCCCTATCTAATGTATTTGAGTTGTCCCTCAGGACTTTCATCTTAAGAAAGTCGTGCGCCAATCCGTCAACAAAGAAATTTGTTAGTTGCCGTTGTACCACAGCAGCGCCCATCTGACTCGGGAAGGCTTCGCCGGCCAGAGTCATTAGTCGCTCTGCGTACAGAGGCACGCTTTCCCTCGGGTTTTGTTTCACCCGCTGTAGCAACGCAAAAGCATGATTTTCATCGGCGATTTCGCCGAACCTTACGGTTAGCTGCCTTTTCAGTTCATCCCAATCCCCTGCCGCTTCCGTTTGTAAGAATCGATGGATAAAATCACTCACCACCCCCGAGCTTGCTTGATAAGCAATGACCGGGCGCCTGTTGAGGGCTTTTATTAGCACTGCATATTTGTCAATTTCTTTTATCCACTCCCTAAATTTGGTAGGCTTTCCGTCAAACGTTCCTACCATCTGCCCTATACTCTGGGCGTTAATCGCCTGACTCATTTCCTCTACTTTTTCGCCTAAAATCCTAAACACTTCCTCTGCCATTTTTGTTTCTTTTTAAATGTAACAACAACACAACTCTAGCTAACTGGTCTGGCTCCTCTACTGATAAGACTCAACAAGGGTTAAACGAAAAAAGTCACTTACCCCATGATCCTTTCGGCTGTTGGTCTTGAATGAGTGGCAGACGTCCCGTGGGCTCGAACTCTGTTTTTTCCTTGACGTGGGCTCGAACTCTGCTTTTCTTGAAGTGGGCTCGAACTCTGCTTTTCTTGAAGTGGGCTCGAACTCTGCTTTTCCTTGACGTGGGCTCGAACTCTGCTTTTCCTTGACGTGTGCTCGAACTCTGCTTTTCCTTGACGTGGGCTCGAACTCTGCTTTTCTTGAAGTGGGCTCGAACTCTTCTCTTCTCTTCGGGTTGTTGGCTTGCACTCTTCTCTTCTCTTTCTGGTCTGCTCTTCCACCCTTGCGTCGTTGGCTGTCGATTTGGTGCTGATAGTCTAGTTTTTTTCTGTTTCTTCGTTCCTCTGTTTCTTCCCGTTCCGAGATCCTGCTTCACGGCACCAAATAAGAAGATAAGGTAGTGTTACACTACCGCAGCCACACGCAAGGTGTTGTAGATGGAAGACGCAGCCAGACAAGAGTGTTTCCATAAGAGTCTTTTATTTCTTGGTCATCGTGGGTCTAATAGGTTGGGCACAACCAACCTACTAGCATGGCATACTAAAATGGCGAAAATACCGGAGCTCGGTCTCTCGCTTCTCAGCTCCCTCTATCTATCTCTCTCTCTCTCTCTTCGTTGTGTGCTCTCTATCTATCTCGCTCTCTTCATTGTGCGAGCTCTCTCTCTATCTCGTTCCCTTCGTTGTGAGCTCCCTTTCTATCTCGTTCCCTTCGTTGTGAGCTCTCCTCGTGCTGGTGTTTCCTCTCACTATATATACCCGTTCTGGCCGAGGGCATCGCCCCTTTGTCTCAATCAGTCAAAGGGGCTATTACTGTCACCCATATTCTTCCCCATCTATCATGGTGATCAGCGTCCCCTGACCCTATCTGTCAAAGGAGGTATTACTGTCGCCCATAATCTATCCCCCATCTGCTCTGGTGGATAGCGCCCTCTGATCCTAGCTGACCAGGGACCCATTACTGTCTCTCATAATTATTCCACATCTATTATGGTGGTCAGCGTCCTCTGATCCTAGCTATCAAAGGAACCCATTACTGTCTCTCATAATTATTTCACATCTATTATGGGTCAGCGTCCTCTGATCTTAGCTATCAAAGGAACCCATTACTGTCTCTCCTAATTATTCCACATCTATTATGATGGCCAGCGTCCTCTGATCTTAGCTGACCAGGGACCCATTACTGTCTCTCCTAATTATCCCACATCTATTCTGGTGGTCAGCGTCCTCTGATCCTAGCTATCAAAGGAACCCATTACTGTCTCTCATAATTATTCCACATCTATTATGGTGGCCAGCGTCCTCTGATCTTAGCTGACCAGTAACCTATTACTGACTCTCATAATTATTCCTTGTCAGCAGGAGTCTGTGTTCCTCACTACTAACGAGGGCTCATTATTTATTCATTAGGCCCAGCTTAGTAGGGCCGGCCACTTGTCAACTCCACGTGAGCCCGTGGTAGCCAAAGTGGGCCGTGTCATAACCCTCTCCGTGCTCTGCCCGTGGTACTACTTATATTCTCGTTATTTTCATATCAAGGGAAATTATAACATTACCCGACCGTGATATTGGTCGTATACACTTATAGTGTAACACAGACGTATTGACAGCAACAGCACTGTTGACGCTTGTCGCTGATGGTGGTCCCAGTGCTGCCGATGTCAGACGTATTGGCAGCAGTAACACTGTGTGACGCTGTCGCTGATGGTGGTGCCAGTGCTGCCGATGTCAGACGTATCGGCAGCACAAGCACTGTTGACGTTGTCGCTGATGGTGGTGCCAGTGCTGCCGATGTCAGACGTATTGGCAGCAGTAGCACTGTTGAGGCTGTCGCTGATGGTGGTGCCAGTGCTGCCGTTGTGAGACGTATGGGCAACATCAGCACTGTTGACGCTGTCGCTGATGGTGGTACCAGTGCTGCCGATGTCAGACGTATTGGCAGCACCAGCACTGTTGACGCTGTCGCTGATTGTGGTGCCGGCGCTGCCAATGTCAGACGTATTGGCAGCACCAGCACTGTTGACGCGGTCCTTGATGGTGGCGCCAGTGCCGCCGATGACAGACATATTGGCTGCACTAGCACTGTATAGGCTGTCGCTGATGGTGCTGCCAGTCCTGCCGATGTCAGACGTATTGGCAGCACTAGCACTTTTGACGTTGGCGTGATGCCAGTGCTACCAAAGTCGGAGGAATCGGCAGCACTAACACTGTCGAAGTTGTCACTGGTTGTGATGGTGGTAGGATTGTCGGTGATGCCAACGTCAGAAGTATCAGTACTGATGACGCTATCGCTGGTCTTAATGGTGGTGCTACTGTCGCAGACAAGAGTTGTGATGACAGCGCGAGCACAGCTGCCGCTGGTGGCGTTGTCTTTGCTGGTGGGGCTGACGGTGGCGTCCATTTCGGTGTTGGTCAAGGAGTCATGGTCCACTGGCAGTGCATAGTCGACTCAAGACGGCAGCGCCAACTGACTGTGTCCAGACTGGGCGGCCAAGGCGTTTACGATGTCTCTCAGTGCCGCAAACTCCCTGTCCACCCACTGGAGGCAGGACCTGCCATGCACCATGAAACTTGCTGTTGTGTAATACACATGGATGACAAGTAGTTGCCGCGTACCGTCTTTCAGTCGTATAGTTGAATGCACAAGGTCTTTGGGCAGACTACTCAGATCTGGGTCAATTAGGTGTTCATAAATGGTATGGTGTTCTCCATAATCCTCCCAGGTTGTTGTGACACCTTGAGGCCAAAATTCGTCAACGTAGCGTAGATTTAACACCTTTCGCCACACTGGTAGCTTCGTATGGTCCGTATGGTAAGTGATCTGAATGGGGCCCAGAGTACGTCTTATCTCTTCTACTTTTGTCTGTGTGAAGCCTAGTCGGGCCCACCTTGCCATCACTCTAGCTGACACCACACAAAGGCTAATCACCTACAGACAACGCACAGATTAGCACACACCTGGCCTGACAATACACGGTCGGTCAAGGGTGGCAAAACCTGGTGTAAGTAGGGGGTCTAAAAACGCAAGTTGTATTATCTGAAGGCGCATCGGTGAGGCGCTGTTGAATCTTTACTGGTTTTCGTTGGTATAAATGAAGAGATATTCAGTGGTCGACAATGATTTACACTGGGTTGTCTTCGGCGGCCAATTTTGACAAACAAGAGAGAGAGAGAGAGAGAGAGAGAGAGAGAGAGAGAGAGAGGAGTGAGTGGGTGAGTGAGTGAGTGAGTGAGTGAGTGAGTGAGTGAGTGAGTGAGTGAATGAATGAAACAAACTTTATTTTCCAAGGATAAAAGAATAGGTGCGCAGACCTGTTTTCATTCTTGTCCTTGCTACACACTACAAAACAAAATAACGTACATAAAATCACTCTCTTACACACACACAGGCGCGCGCCGGTGTGCAATTGCCGCGTGCACAGGCTTGTGCCAGATTAGCTTGTAGCCTACAGGCGCCAAGCCAAGCCTGCACAACCCTCCACACACACACACACACACTCACACACACACACACACACACACACACACACACACACACATCAGTATATCATGTACACATACATTCTATCACTTAAAACTATACTACAGCAAATATAAAAAGTATAAAGGAGTTTGTACATAAAACCGCTATTGTTCTCATCATAAAAATCAACACGGCTCACTCCAACAAACATAAACAGGCATACACACACACACACACACACACACACACACACCTGGCACACACACACGCGCGCGTGCGCAAACACGTAGGGATGCGCGCGTGCACACACATACACTTGCACACACACAGATAAACACACACCCGCACACACACGCGATAGCGGCCTCCCCGCGCCACTAAACCGCACACAGCTAGATGCTGTAGTCTGCCATGGAATTGACGTGTAGCCGGTTCCTGACTGACGGGTCAGCGCTAACCAATCAAAATGCGCGAATGAGACACACCCGCGTGATGCGAGAAATCGGCTATGTTGGTCCGACATTGAGGCTGGTGAGGAAGTTAACGGAGAGAGAAAAGAAATGGCGAAAACGTGTGCGTGGGGGTCTTTGCAACAGCGATTTCATATATCCTGAGCGTCTAGAATGTGGTGTAAGGTTCATACCATTCCCAAAACCCCGTCGTAGCCATGCAATTGCATGCGATGCGTGTATCAAATTGTGTAGTCTGTAGACCGCGGCTGACGAGTCGAGCAGCCTGCACAGTCAGTGAATGTCAAGTACCGGGATGGAAACTGACGGCATCTCTTCGTTTGCACAAAGGTCAGTTCATATTCATTTCTCCTGAATTTGTTCATTATAAAAATAAAACGGGTAATGTCAGTTTGCCCATGTAAATATCTGTTGTGAAGGCCGAAGGTGGTAAGATCACTCATACAGCAAGTCCGGCGTTTCTCAGTAGCTACTATGGTGAAAGCACAGTGTACGAGTGCGAGAGATAGCTCTGCTGAATGTTTCTTAACCCTCATCATTTGGAATACATCCAGTGTGTGAAATAAGTCTAATATAGTGCAAGGGTAGTGCCTGAATAGCTTGGCGCCTCTAGGCGCCAAGCTATTCTGGCACCACCCTAGTCATGTTTATCTGTAAGTACTCAATCAGTCAATGTAGCTTGCATATGGCAGTGTACAAATTTGAAGCTTTTAGCCTCGGTATGATATGGATTAATTTTATTTACAGCATTTTGTCAATGGCGAACCGTCAGAAGCGTTTCCAGACCCGCTGCCAGCATGCCCAGCTTTGCCCAGCAGTGGGACAAGTCACACACACCAGCGACCACCTCCCAAAAAGCGACCGTCGACAGAGCTGCATCAAAAACGTTCACACAAAACACTGGTTGCTCCAAGGTATGCACCGATTTGCATTTCACAATCTCTTTATGTTACTCACGGTTCCTTCACATACTCTTTCATACAGTGATACACACTAGCACACTCTCTCGTACACAAAAATATACATTTTACACATGCACACACTACAGGAACACAAACAGCAGTTTCTAGGATGCAAACAATCTGTTTATTTTAGGCAAAAGACGTGGCTGCACACAAGTATGTAAGATGCCACGAAACAAGCTCCTATGGTGGCAACACCCTTTGAGTTTACAGCAACAAACACAATGTGATTTACTACATATCATTAACTTCATGTTTGTTGATGTAAACTTTGACAAAGGGTGTACATACAATATGAAAATTATCCATTTAACTAATACATTTTTAATAATATTATCACTGTACAAGTGCAGCTACAGATGCCAAGTGTGACCAGGAAGAATACAGTGTCATTCATGTCTGTGCAACAAGTTTGTCCTCCCCCTTTTAGCTTTGCCTTTCTCGTTTTAAATGCTGTTCAATTCAGGCACTGTTTGTAACAAAGGTTTTGCTGTTGTTGTCAACAGTACAAGTGCAGCTACAGATGCAGAGTCTCTAACTAGCACACAGAAAAGCAGTGAAGACATTTAAAGGTCCTCAGCACCACAAGATAATCTGGTCTGCTCAATCTGATTTAATATGACATCTCCACAATCAAGTGATATAGTCAAAGGCAACAGCTCCTGTTCCATAAGTGGTACCTGTAACATAGAATAAATAAAATCGAACATTCTGTATTTATATCACAGTTGACGACTGCTTTCTAACTGTGTCATTACACTGCCGTACTGATTTCATTTGTTTCAGATTTGATCCTTTGCGGAGAAGAAGCATCTCAGGGTGCAGCTTGAGGCAACTCGCGCTCATGTGCAGAAACTTGAACAGCTGTGTGCCAGCCAAGCCATATATGCCTGCAGGATTTTGAGCAGAATTTAGATAATCATTTTAACCCACTGACCTCTCACGCCCCCTTTGGCCCATGTTTACATAGCATTAAACTATGAGACATAAATATAACTAAATGTGGATATGCAGTTGTCTGAGCATTTATCTCAATAACTGCTCTGACAACTGCATATCCACATTTAGTTATATTTATGTCATAGTTTAATTCCAGTGCCCCCATTGCCCTTGCAGGTGTGGCTCCAGGATTGGCTTGGCCAGCCACACCCGCACCCACAAAAAGAAGTCATGTACAATGACGACATAATCGGTTTTGATGGTAAAATTAACCTGTGGGGTGTTTGAAACCATTAGTTCTTATTCATTTAAATATTAAGAATAGAGTACTGCCTCCTTAGTTAACTTATCATCCATGCTGAAGAATGACTCATGAGCTCCTACAACTGCAAGGACTCACATAATGTGCTCTTTTGGGACAGTTCTAGGATGACATGTTTTCCATACTTTTAAATGTGCTGTTATAAATAAACCTTCTACATGTCATCAGCAGTCATTTTTGCACATGCAGACAGAGAGAGAGAGAGAAAGAGTGTGTGTGTAAATTAATTATGTGCATACAGATTTACTTTCCACACTCACTGTTCACCGTGCTAATGCACAGGGACCACACACACACAGACACACACACACACGAACTGTACACAAGTATGCATACAGGTATATTGCTTACATACACAATTGTGTGAACATACAATTCTAATAACAGTATCTTCAAATTACACAGTTTCAACCAGAATATGCACACTGAAGTAAAACTTACCTGTTGTCATCAAAGATTGCAATGATGGGCTTCCTTTTCTTGTTGACGTTTCCGTGAAATAATCTGAATCATGATGGAAACTGGCTCAGGAGTGGAATTTTTTCATGGGGTGTGTCCCATTGCTGTCGGATGGCAAGCACATGAGCGAGTCTGAAAAAAAAAACACAGCTAAAACCGACGGCAACACACAAGCTTAGGAAGTTTGTAAGCAAACCATGCCATATGCAGCATTGTGCTCAGTTTCAGTACATTCGCAGGCTTTATCAAAATTCTTGCACAAACGATAACACAAACTCTCCTTCGTCAATGGAACACACGGCATCTCACAGTATAACAAACTGTCAACGGCTAAAACTATGACAAGCACAGTCTATACTTTTAATGCATAATGTAGAATTGATACATACCCTGCGTTGCATGTGCAGAAAGCATCCGTAATCATCTTTTTCGTTGGGTCAATGGACAGGTGCACAGAGCCGTGGCTTTCCGTCACTTGGCCCGCTCAGTTGACTGCGGAAAATTGTTCCGTGCACACAAAATTCGGACGCTTTGAATGTACTGCTCACAGCTAAACAAATCTGCACGTTGTCTCTGCCTAAGGGTGATAGGGTATGGCAAGTATTGCTCCGAAATATCGTCGGGAATGTCTGACAAGCGCGCACCAAACACATGGATGAAGCCATAATCGCTTTCCGCTGTGGCACGTTGTTTGTCGGACCAGCGGGTCAAAGTCGAACGCTGGGTCAGTGGGCGGAGTTATCTCTGAGCGGGCTACACGTCAATTGTGAATAAGCCAGATATTCAGTGTGACTAGACTTGTATAGCGATCCCGCAACCACTGCGCGCGCGGGTCGACGCGAAGAAACCACAGCACTGCCACGCGGCGCGAGCGCCCAATGCTGTGTCTATCGACGGCATCCCGTCTGGCCAGCTTAGTCCATGGGGTCATGGATATTACATAATGCGGCTTGCTGGAATGCCAACGGTATATTACATGCGTTCATAAATGTTAGAAGAGAATGCAGACTATCCGGGAAATGCCGCATAAGGCATGGAGTGCTATATGTAAAAATTAAAATAGAAATAAAAAATAAAAGGAAAAATTAAGTTTTGTCTAGATGTTTGAGCAGCTTGGTCTTGTAAGTTTTAAGCGTTGGCGCGGCTCTAACATCCGCGGGAATATAGTTCCATAACTTTGCACCAGAATAGGACAACGACGACCTATAAATGTCCAGTCGAGGCATCGGTACAACAAGATTGTTCCCTGGTGTTCGACTGGACCTCGTATGAGCAAAGTGGAACAAACTATTGAGATAGGTTGGTGTTTCTGAGAGGGTGATTTTGCGCATGAGCACCAACTTATTAAACTTAAACTGCTTTTTAAGTGGCAAAATGTCTAACAGCTTGAACTTATTGCCAGTACTAATGACTTCTGAGGGTCTGTCAACAATGAGTTTAATTGCTCTTCTGTGGAGCGAGTTCAGACTTTTAAAATTAGCATCGCTACTACCGTCCCAAATAGATGAGGCATAATCCAAATTTTACTGAATATGGGCATAGTAGAAGAGTTTCCTTGTTGGCTCATCAGCGAAATGTCTCAATTTCGACAGGAGGAATACATTTTTAGATACTATTTTACACAGTTTAGTAATGTGGCTTTGCCAGCACAACTTGTCGTCTAAGTTGATTCCAAGCACGCGTTGTTCTCTGACTTGCTCCACAGGCTGGCCGTTAAGTGTTAGTTGAAGGGGAGGGGGTTCAACTGATGCTTTTGCCCTGTGGTAATCAGCATGCATTTGGATTTAGTGGGATTAGGTATCATGGCGTTATGTCTGCACCATTCAGATACCTCATTTAAACTGTCTTGGAGAATCTTCACCATACATGTTACGTCTGATGACGAAACGTCCAGTGTTCCATCGTCTGCTAAAAGACTGCAAGTTACACTGGAGTCAGATATATGTAATGGAAGGTCGTTTATGAAGACAGAGAACAATAATGGACCAAGAATCGATCCCTGTGGTACTCCGTGCTCTATCACCCCTTCAGGTGAGTTTTTACCATTCACGTAGACATACTGCGTACGCCCATGCAGATATGACGTAAGGAAGGCAAGTGTGTCTGCGCTTAGTTGATAGACATTAAGTTTTTGAACTAAAGTTTTATGATTGACGAGGTCAAATGCTTTTGAAAGGTCCAAAAATACTGCCTCCAATCATTTGTCTGCTATTTATGGCAGTAAGCCATCTGTCAACTAGGTGTACCAATGCTGTGTGACAGGAGTGTTTCCGCCGAAAGCCAGATTGTAATGGATGTATGAGTTTGTGTTTTTCTAGAAAATGTTGTAAGTGTGTGTGAATGTGTCTTTCTATCGGTTTTGACAGTGTTGGCAGTAGCGAAATGGGCCTGAACTTGTTAGGGTCGGCAAGGTCTTTCGTTTTAGGTAGTGGGATCACTTTGGCTGTTTTTAGAGAAGATGGAAATATCCCCTGCTTTATGCAAAGGTTGTATATATATGTCAAGGTATCTACAATATACGGCAGGGCCATTTTCAGAACTGAGCTACTAATACCATCATGGCCAGACGTACGTTTGTTCTCCAAGTACGAGATGGATTTTCCCACGTCGTATATCGTTAACAGCGGAATGCTGAATGACGTATCAGGGTCCAGCCGTTCTGCACAAAACGTCTTTAGCTTTTCGGACACAGCTGAAGACTGACCAGAATATGTATTTTTTTAGCAACGTACGGGCAGCCGAGAGGAAATGCTGATTCAAGATATCAGCTGATAACTGTGTACATTGTGCAGTATTTTTGGACCTCGTAAAAGCATTGATCGCTCGCCACACAGATACGACATCTTTCTTTCCGTTCATAAGACGGTGAAAAAGTGACCTTTGAGCTTTCCTCACTAAATGTTTAACATGGTTTCTTTGCCTTCGATAAGCTACAAAATCCTTCTTTCTTTTATAGTCATATCGGAGCTGCATGGCATCCTTAATTTCCTTACTTAACCAGGCGGGAAGCTGGGGGTTCTTCACCCGTTTCTCTCTGAATGGAGCGTGTTTATCGAGAACACCAAGGAACAATCCGTACCACTCAGACAAAGCATCGTTGGGGTCATTATGGTAGTACACTGTATCAAAGGGTGCGCTACTTAAATCACAAAGAAATGTTTCCTTGTTGAAGTGTTTAAGTGATCTGTATCTAATAGTCGTGTGCTGATGTTTTCGGAATGAATTATCCGCTTTTAATCCCAAGCAACAGCACACCGGGTAGTGATCGCTAATCCCTACCTGAGGCACGTCTACTGCCATCACCCTTGATTGAGTAGTTGTATATATGTGGTCTATAAGGGTGGAGGAAGTTGGACTAACACGAGTTGCTGTTTTAACTAGCTGCTTTAAACCAAACATAGACATGGTGCACTCCCAAGCAGGGTTATTCAAAAACATGTTAATATTGAAATCGCCCAGGATCAAAATTTCAGAGCTGGACTGTCTGACCTTATCCATCATGGCGATAGTCGTCGAACCATTGAAATGTTGATGCTGGGTTCCTGTAAATGTACCCGACCAGCACGGGGCTGGATTTGTTTGCCCTTAACTCAACCCAAATGCATTCTACCTGGTTTTTGACTCCAGGTCCCCACGCCTGCGAGTAATACCGCTAATTGAATTATGAATGTATACTGCAATACCCGTATGTCCCGGGTATTCAGCATCGCGGCGCAGTACAGTGAAGTCCTGGATAGAAACGGCCTCATCGCTGATGTTACGATTGTGACGCGATTCCGTTACACCAAACAAGTGAAATGGATTGGGTTGACTCAAGAGCACACACAGATCGGGAACTTTGTTAGTTAAATGATAAACATTTAAATGGCCAATATGTAACTGGCGATCATACACCATGATTGCTAATGTGTGTCAATACCAAAGAGTACAAATAAAAAAGCTTATAAATGATATAAAGGCAAATAAGAGCTGAAATAATAAAACAAAGCAAAAGAATATCAGTCCGCTCTAACACACAGAATGTGGGAGGCAAGTGAAAAAAAGAGTTTCTTCTACACATTCACTGATATAGACCACACTACCGGTCACTAACGGTCACTAACAGGGACTAATCCCTTTAGCACACTTCAACAGTCAAAGCTAAACAACCCCGCTGCGCGATAGGAAAAATAAAGTCAGCGTGTGAATATACGTAGAGCACTAGTAGAGAAAGTGTCACGATGCACAAGTACTAGTGCTATAAGCGTCACAAATCGCACAGAGTGAGAAGATCGGTATTCACGAGTACTGTCGGCAGAAGTCAAGAGGATGACAATGATAATATTGGACCACGTGCAGTGGTTGAAGTTAAAAACAAATGAATACGTCTCTGCGCAAACACAATAATTATGAGCAATGAGACGCAAGAAAATCAATTCGATATTGTTCAGTGTTAGCCTGGAAAGTAAAGCACAAAGTTATGTAAGGAAGAGTTACTGAATGTTCTGGAAATGAGTCTAATACACACGCACGGGGTGGCTGTACTGTGCCCACAGTTCCTGCTGTGCGTATGGCGTGTATGTGAGCGGGGGGACGCTGAAAGGATACGTTGGTTGCGTCATGCTGAAGTGTCCCCATGGTCCCGCCTCGCGATACTGTGGAAACTGTGCGGCACTGTATGGTGGTAGTGGCGGTTGCTGCCACATAGGATACTGGCCCGGCATTTGTTGCTGATAGCTACATTGACTATCTGCTGTACCACCAAATCTGGATTCGCTGTACTGTGATTCCAGACTTGGTGCTACAGCAGAGGACAGTCCACCTTGACTCTCCGGTGCAGCACCGAAGCTGGATGCACCACAGAGCGATTCCAGGTTGGGTGCTGCAGCGGACACTGACTGTCTGCCGGCTGCGACATTAGCGTAAGTGTTAGTGGTGCCAGCGTGTCCTTCACGTCGCTGACGGCGGTCACGGCCACCACCTGCAGGCTGGTTGTTGGGAGTGGTGATGTCAGTAGCTGGCCCTCCTCTCTTTATGTTGAGGGCCAGACTGATGGTGCCCTGGCGACTAGGATGGATGGGGTCACCGCGCCTGTAGAATTTTCTACGCGGCAACCCATCAACAGCAATACAGACCTGAGTGTTGTCTATCAGTGTGACACCCAGCTTTCTGCACACATGGAACAGGTTACTGTTGGAGGCGGTGATGGCCCTATACAGCTGGTGTCTACTGTCGGTCGGCAAGATGGAGGATGCCTGCAGACGAGCGCCGGGAAATACCCGCCTGCATTCCCGGACGAGCTGTTCCCACACAGCGCTGGTCACTTCCTTCTGTTTGCAGTCGTTGATCCCCACGTGGAAGGTCACCAGTGCCACCGCTGTGTGGGACGCGTGTTGTCGCTGGAGCCAGTTCAGCAGGTGGACAGTCCGCAGGCCAGAGACATATAATACGTCTACTTTTTCTATAGGGTAGGTGGGCATCTTCTCTGCCTTGATGTTGCGAACAACAGAGTCTCCAATGACCAGCGTGGTGGTGTCACTCTGCACTGTATGTCGCAGTATTTGCTCCTCTGGAGACATTTTGTTATTACGCTGCTGCTGGCTGCTGGCGTGGTCAGACCCGTTGTTGACCTCAGGCAGGCCGCCGGTAATCCGTACTGGTATGAGTCGCTCTGGGCTCTTCTCGGCTGCACTCAGAGAGAGAGAGAGAGAGAGAGAGAGAGAGAGAGAGAGAGAGAGAGAGAGAGAGAGAGAGAGAGAGAGAGAGAGAGAGAGAGAGAGAGAGATAGAGAGAGAGAGAGAGAGAGAAGAGAAAGAGAGAGAGAGAGAGAGAGAGAGAGAGAGAGAGAGAGAGAGAGAACTTCTCAAACAAACATAATGGTTCACAATTGATACTTTTTTTTTAATGGTGTACCTTTGTTGTTTAAACGGCAGTGAAGAGTATATGAAATCAGTAATGGGGTCTGCATGGTGTCTAGTGAAGAGCTCAAACCCCAAAGACTTATATCAACCGTTTCCAGACTGTATGGGTTTTAAGAACACATCTCAAGACAAAACTACAAGGGCCTCATACAATGGTTAATATGGAAAAGAATGAAAGTATACCGACGAGCAAAACAAATGCGACATCATTGAAATCATCGGAAATACTTCAGTGTTTTCGCTGATTCCATTGATGTCGCATTTTTTATTTTTTTTTGCTCGGCGGTATATGAACAAGGAAGAAAGACTGTGCAAGAAACAATGTCACTGACGATCTATGATAACAAATGTATAATGACAGATGCTGGACGCACAGAAAAAAATATTAGAGCACTAGATCGATTGCCCGTCATTAGGCCAGTGAACGTGATAGCTACAAGTGTTTTCCGCTAAACTGCAGGGGTCCCATTACGACGGGTCTAATCAGACACAAGTCTGTCGTTATATGGAACAAGCCAGTATGCCCATCTTTTGAGAAAAACAATATTTTCATTGTTTCACAATGACAATCTCGCTGTATTAAAACATGGAATTGCTGGCTTTTGTCATTTATCGGCAGGCAGAAGTGATCAATAGCATGAGGTGTAAAATCCTGTATAAAAATGCTTTACTGCGATCTAACCGAATATAAAAATATACTGACGAGCAAGAGAAATGCGATTTTTTTTATATCGTCGGAAACACTAAAGTGTTTCCGATGATTCCCAAAAATGTCGCATTTCTTTTGCTTGTCAGTATATTATATGTGCTGTTCTGTGATTCTGTTCGTCAGCAAGGCTACATGCTAAGGTCCAAAAGCACATACATCAGCTCTTGTGGACACACCGCCAGCGACGTCATCAACAAGTGTCGGTTGTCAATTAAATGAATAGCTTGAAATTCGCGTGCCGAGCTCGATCGGGGAGTTTATCAGCGATGAAAATACAATCGGCTGACAAAACAAAAGAGGACCCGACTAAATATATTGTGAGGTACACGTTTTGCCATTGTTTTCACGTCATATAATTTGTAATCTATCAAACAAAGAGACGTGCAAACTTGCATAAATAGCGCCGGGAGGTTGCTTATCTTGAAATTCTGCAACTTTGCAGCTTGTACTCAACGATACAATGGAGAATACCATGGTGAAATGGGACAACTTGGGGAACATTTTTATGCTCGTGAGAAAGCATACGGATCTATGCATTCAGAAAAAGATTAGCAACACTGCTTGATTGTGGGGCATAACAGCAAGAATAAAAATATCCGCCTTCCTGAAAGTTGTATTCGCATATCCAGCATCACTGCATGTGATGTTAAAACAACAATTTTTACAATACGGTATTTTACCACGTAGTTTGAGGTAATCAAGTCCCAAAAATGGTTTAAAAATAACTTTGGGTGAGTCCGCCCTTAATAAAGAGATTTACATTGACATTGCACGTCATTATTTCAGTTTACAGCCTTGCTCTTGTGTCATAAAAATCACACAGGATCAAAAGGGTCAATGCATGTATGCCATGTAAGAATCAGCGGTGCTGTACAAATGGAGCATAATATTAAAAACAAGATGAGATTTCATTCCAAAGTCTACCGTCTTGTTTTGAGCTCACATGCGATTTTCTTTAGGAACATTCAGAGTTGTTGCTATTTTTTAGGCTTATCTTTCTGATCCATCGCTCTCCACCCTAACCCCCCCCCCTACTCTCCCCTCCCCCCCCCCCCCCAATCGGCCATACAAACACTGACACACATGGCTCCAGTTACATGTTCTGTGGGCTGGAATAGCCACAGACTGTCTTCCTATCAAATTGTCGGAAACAGAGAGCATTGCTTCAACCCATACACAGGAATAACGCTGCATTTTCGTGCTTTGCGTTATTTAGGAACATTGTACAACACTGATGTGTTTGACGCTTTTACGTCACTGTCATTGTCGGAGTCGTGAAAGGCACGCAAGGGTCTCTTCCACGCAGCTTCTTCCAGGGCTGACTCTTTGGTGGGAGTGAAACGTGGTTCGAAAATTTTCAAAAATGAATTAAGGTTGTAGGACACAACTCTTTCGCGCATCTTTTCTGCGCATTTAGATACCGCTATTTTTTGCGTCTGCCGTGACCTGAGACTGGAGTTCACCGAAAAAAACCGCCGTAAGTCAGGTCGTATTGCAAACAAGCTCAATTTATCGATAACTGATAAAAGAGATATACTGTCTGAAATATGTGTGCACGCTGACTGTTTCTATGCATAAAATGTTTTGTTTCCTCAGAAATAAGATACTTTTGCATAAGTTGCGACAAGTCATCGAGCGTAACGTATAACCTGCGTATGGCGCGAAACAACACGTAATTTCTGAAGTAAAAAAAAAAAGAACGGGCCAACCAAACGGGAAGCAGTCTACGTAGCAGCCAGGAAAACAACAAAATATCTAAAGACATCAGCAACGAAAAGGTAAACTAAATTAGAAAAAAGGGTGGTGGTGTTTGCTAAGTGACTAGAACACGAGTTACTAGCGGAAGCAAAATGTCGTACGTATAAGTGACATATCTCACTGATTTTCCAACCCTGTTATGCACCGCCGTGAGATGTTACCTGCACGGCGTAAAACCCCAATAGCTAACTGTCCATGTATGCATGGAAATTTAGGTCCCCACAGTAGTATTGCCGTCGCCACTGCCTACCTGCAATGAAGAAGACTACATTTTATTGTGGGTTGACGGGGGGTGGGAGGGGGGGGGGGGAAACCTAGAAGTAGAACATTTCCATACATTCTCCGGGGACCTTTACTGATACGGTGGAGGATATGTAGTCGACATTCTAGTTAAATATTAAATAAGTGCCAGTACTTATTATATAGGAAAACGTACTGTGTGTAGGAAAAAGTCCTGCTAAGGGAGAATTTGGCATTATGGACCTCTAACTCAGTAACTGCTTCCAGTACTTAGTAACTTAATTTGCTCAGCCATTCCCTTACTGTCTTATAAAGTTTATATTACAGATTAGGATATAGGTCCAGCATTTTTTTAGTTCAAGGATGGTGCCAGAATAGCTTGGCGGATGAGACGCCAATCTATTCTGGCACCACCCTTGAACTATCATAGTCACATTTATGTCAAGCAGTGGGTGTATCAGGATTAAAAGGGTTACACAGTACTTTATAGGTATGTATGTATGTTCAATTAAACCTACGCTACTTTGACTGAAACCCTAATATTTGTTGACTACCATTTTGGATGACCTTGGAATGTGTGATAAATGCTTATTTATTTTTCATTGTATGATTGCAGTTTGTATCAAAGTTTTTGCAATTTCCCTATCAAATTTGGCACAAAGGTAGCTGATGATGAAATCTTCCTATAGATACTAATTTGGTTGACTCCTTACACAGGTCAAGAGTCACAGAAGGTTGACAAACGTAAGAAAAATGCATAATTGTAATTTTTAGAGAAAATACAAATTTCACTAGTACAAAAGCAAGCCTTTATGTTGAGACTTGTGACACTTATTTCAGCTACCTCAGTTTTGGAAAGGTCACACAGTTTATAATTATATATGAATCAGTTATGCACATGAGGCGTACAGACTTTGCCATTCTTGTTTGTTCTTTGCGGTGTACACAGTTTATGTCGCATTTATTTTGAAAGTAATAATCTGCTCCTGCATTTAGTTCACGCAAAGTGAAATTGTCATGCTGCTGAACAATACAGTAATAATCGTGTATTTCATTTCAGGCCAATATTACTGTTGACCTCTCGCTGTGGAGTCTCAGTACTCTCAGTGAGAGTCTCACCCAGAGGACATACTTGCAAACAATCGCATAAGTATGACGCCTACACCAAGGCCACAGCTCAAGTGAAGCGAGGGAAGGCGACACTTATTCTCCTGTACTCAAGGTAGATCATACCGGTAGATCTGTGACTAGAATCAGGTGCAGAACAAAACACAACTATGGTGTGATTGTGAATGAACACATCATACTGTAATGCTTTCGGTCATTGGCTCATGTGTGCAGCAAGTGTGAGGCTATGTTCTGGGCCATTGGTCGTCCATGGTAAACTTTAATGTTGGTATTTTCTCGGAGACTATTCAAACCACAGTCTTCAACGTGGCCCAAGGATACTTTGTGGCAAGACCTTTCTTAGCATACCAGTTTGAGTTAAGACCAAGGGTCATGAGAAATCAGGAAATAGGTAAAAAAAATAGCCATATTTTGACAACAGATGTTTTTTCTCAAATATTATTCACAACTAGTATCTAGTACAAAAGCCAGCCCTTTACTGATGCTGAGACTCATGGCACTTAAATTTCAGTCACCTTTTGGAAAGGTCACACAGTTCAGATTATGTAAATGATCAGTTTTAAATGCATATGAGCGATCCAGGCTTCACCATTGTTGTTTATGGTGTTTACAGTTTATTTCACATTAGTTTGAAGGTAGTAATGCATAAACTAAATGTAGGGGCATATTGGGCAGGGGGGGCGGGGGCCTCCCGTCCCGGCCCTGAATTGTTTATAATGCTATAACAAAGTCCCTTTTTGGGGAGTTTGGAACCAACCCTCCCTGAAATAAGATCAGAAGTGAAATTGGCATGCTGCCGAACAACACATTAATAAACATGTATTTCATTTCAGGTCAATGCTGCTGTTGACATCTCACTGCAGAGTCTCGCCAAGAGGGTATACTTTCAAAACAAGCACAGAAGTATGACGCCTACACCAAGAAGAGGCAGGAGCTAGTCCGGTCATGTTTGCTCAAAAGGAGAAGGTCACAGCTGAAAGCAGGCAATGCCAGTTCCAGTGGATCAACTAAAGTGAGAGAAGGCGACACTTATTCTCCTGGACTCAAGGTAAATCATACAGGTTGATTTGTGAATAGAATCAGGTTCATAACAAACACACACCATACTGTAATGCTGTCTTTCATTTTGAAGATGGTGTAGCACCAGTACCAGCATTCTCTACAACACCAAATGCTAAAATCACTTGCAGTCAACAAGTGGCACCATATTGCATTTGATTTGGAAACTAGAGGCTTGTGCAAGTCTGCAAATACTGTCGTTTTCTTTAATAAGCACTTAGTGCACACAGAATGACTAGAAAACACTGAATACTACCCTTTTGGTCCAGTGTGTACTGTTTGCTAAACAGCAATATGTTAAATGTGTCCTGTTTGAAACATTTTCTGCAAGTTACACTTTGATGCTAATTCTAGATATATTTATACACCCATTGTGGTCATTTAAAGCTCAATTGCATCTCACTTGTGGCTCACGTGTGATAGCAAAAGTAAGTGTTTGTAATGGGTCGTCCGTCGACTGTCTGTTATCTGTGGGCAACTTTAACATTGGTATTTCCTCAGGGACTATTCAAGCCTCAGACTTCCAACTTGGCACAAGGGTACTTTGTGGTAAAATCTTTCTAAACATACCAACTGCTGTGACCTTTCAAAGGTCAGGGTCACAGGAGGGGTCCAGAAATGGGTAAAAAAATGGCCAGAATTTGACACAAATTGTTTATCCTCATATATTACTTTCAAATTCAAACCCAGATGTGGTACGGAGATGCCTGATGGTAAGAACTTTCTATGTGTACAAATTTACTGGTCCTTTTACAAAGGTCACGGGTCATGGGGAGTCCAGAAAGGGGTAAAAAAGAAAACAGCCATATTTTTGCAAACTTTCAATACAATTTGGCAGTTTGATAACACCTTTCTGTGCATACCAATTTAATCAGCCCCTCACAGTGGTCAAGGGTCACAGAGGGTTGATAAATTTGTGAAAAATGTAGGCATTTTGAGAAAACTCAGGTTTCGCTGGTACAAATTCCAGCCCTATACTTATGTTTAGACATTTTCAGAGACCTGTTGGATAAGCACAAAGGTCGGACGTATTATGTGGATTGGTCATACACGTAAACCATAAGGACATTCATTGTCTTTCTTGTTCTTGCTCTGACTACTGTCATATTATGCATGTATGTACTTTGTAAAAATACTTGCAAACACATATATGCACGCATGATGTGCATTTCAAAACTTTTTTTGATTCTAAATTATCTTTTGCAGGTTGCAATAGCCACATTGAAGAAGAGTTCAGTGGGTATGTCTCTCCGGGAAGGCAAAGGAAGTGAACTAATTGTCCTGTTATTTTGCTGTCCATCCACCAGGCTGGCCACAATGCCAAGGTTTTGGACAGTCACATCCTTCGCAATGCAGCAAATGCCTGTGCCTTACTGCCTGCGTCGATGCATAGCCATATATTAGGAGATGGGCAAGCAGGCTTTAGGCCTGCCTATTCAACAGCAGACACAACAGCAGTGGGGCAGTGACAACAAAGTGACAGCGACAAAACTAGACTAGAAATAAAGAGGGAGTGTTTCCATAAACCTGACATAGAAGCAGCGAGGCCACACAATTGTAAAGTGCAGTCGAGCGGTTCAGGGGCTATTGTACAGCGATGGGGGCGTGCTTTGTGTGTTTTCATATAACAACGTGACAAAGCAATTTGACACCCATGTTTTAATTTGTAGTGCAGTACAAACCGCGCCCCCATCACTGCAGTATAAGCACGACCCACTCGCCAAAATCGCCTCTGAATCACTCGACTGAGCAATATATTTTTGGCTGCTGTAGCTTTTAGCCCCCTGTCACTTAGTTCGATGTCGCACGTACGTGCGAAGCAAAAGTGTGTGTCTATGTTTTGGCCCAGTGGTCATCTGTCCACCGTCGTCCGTGGTAAACTTTAACATTGGCAATTTCTTGGAGACTATGCAAAGGTCAAGGTCACAGGGGATCAGGAAATAGGTGAAAAAAATAGCCGTATTTTGACAAATAAATGTTTTCGCAAGTATACACAACTTCAAACCCAGACTTGGTACAGAGTGGTAAGAACATTTTATGCATACTAATTTCGTTGACCGCTCAGAAAGGTCAAGGGTCACAAGCAATCTGGAAATAGGTACAAAATGGCCATATATTGCCCAAAGATTTTTTTCTCAAATATCATTCACAACTGTAACCCCAAACTTGGTATAGAGATACCTGATGGTAAGACCTTCCTATACATTATTTGGATGACCCTCTCAGAAAGGTTACTTTTTTGTCACTCTCCTGTCATGTCACGATTTGGAAACGCAGCTTAATTTGTATTAGTTTTTGATTATCCAGGGAAACCCCTTTACTGCCAATGTGTTCATTTTTCGAAGACATTTCAGCATATAAACAGGTCTTTTTTGTGACAAGTTCTGAAATACTGGCATACATCAGTCATTCAAAATATGTACTCCACAGCTGACTCTTATGGGGTAGGAAACAGTGGTACAGATAGATTTTGTGCAGTGTCGGTGTGAGACAAGGAGAAAACTTATCACTGCTCCGCTTTGCATGATTCTAAATGATATACAGGGTTCATTCTGAAAATGGTCCTTGGCCTCAGAGTATAACACCCATGGGTCATTTCTGAAGAGGGGGTGTGCCGAAATATAGAAATGCGGGGTGGGGGGGGGGGGTAGTATATATGTCATTAAACCCTCCGCTCAAAATGTGCCAAATGTGGACTTGCTCAATGAAAAACGCAATACTTCTCAAGAGTGAGTTGACCATGTAGTTCTTGCATTACCCTCCATCTGTCACAGCAGATTTCAGTGGTTGGGTGATAACTGATCATAGGCATATGATATGTACTGTACTTTGTGTTTTTTTTTTCTTCCACTGTCAATCGTTGACTTTCAGCTGTGTGGCTTTACTTATCGTATCAGAATTGCTAACCACATGGTTCATTTCACACGTTTTCCAGACGTACTGTACATGACACACACCAGCAAACAGAATGACCTGACTATGATCTGTGTCCATACAAGTCATTTGTGCTGCCTAAGGAACATGTGTACAGTGTAGTAATATGGGTAATAGTTAATTTTTGAGCACAATCATGTAAGTTCTTTTGTGATTTTTCTCGTGCCCCCAGCAGGTCCAAAATTAAATAAAGTAAAACTGAAGCCAACATTGTGCACGGTACCAGGGTGTGTGTGTGGTGGGTGCTATGCTATGTGCAATCAGTTGTGACACGATAGCCTGCACCATGTTGAGTTTTTGAAGAGTATTGCTTAGATTAATGGCCGGCATGGTGCAGACTGTATTACTATTGTAGGCACTTTGCCAGCGTTGCACTGATGTATTTTGCAGTGTTATGATATCGTCGACTGCACAGACTTTGTATCAAGAGCAGTACAAGTATTTTTTGATGTGCATGCCTATATTATGCAGACTATGTGACAATGCATTTTACCCTTGTTATACAGTTGTTATGGTATTATTTGTGTTGACGTCAACATTGTGCAGTGTACATTATGGGGCTTGAGACTGCATTTCACTTTGTTGTGCTGCAATGGGACACAGTGTGGTACTGGTAACAGTATTGTTTGATTTTCATGCCAACATTGTGCATAGTATGAGTGTAGTTCCGTTTGGTGGCTGGACACTGTGAATTTCACTGTTATAACGTAGTGGGATGTGCAATGTTGAGTTATATCAGGACTACAGTGATGGTCTCTCTCTCTCTCTCTCTCTCTCTCTCCTCTCTCTCTCTCTCTCTCTCTATATATATATATATATATATATATATATATATATATATATATATATATATATATATATATATGAGTAAAATAATATATGTAGTGAAAGGCTCTAAATGATAAGTCTGTCATTCCTTCTCTCCTATCCCCCTTCTTTTATATACTGTGCAGTTGGCTCCCAAATAAATACCTCATGAGCAAGTGGTTGTCGATGTCAGTCTCAGTTGACATGCACACAACTAAAACTGACATCAGCTCCACTATTCTCCCAACTAGCTTGTATAAAGTCAGCACTTTGTCAATGCAATGTAAATGTGAATAATGTAGTTGAAATACGTTGTTCCGCAGTAAAGCTGTATTTTGAGGGGGAGCTGGGTGGCTAGGTGGTAGTGTGTTTGACTCTCATCCCAAAGGTCCTGGGTTCGAATCCAGCTGGGGTCAAAATTTGTTCAGACCCTATTTCTGTGACCCATTTTGGAAATCGCCTTTTATGGACAAAAGATGTTAAGCCCTAAACGTTTAACATTTTGTATTTGAGGTAGTTACTTTTGTATATGTGCCTAATTGCATTGTAGCCTAATATGCTTTCAACAGACTTGACTGTATACTTTAAATGAATGTCTGCAAATATAGCATTTGTTTTGAAAATAAACAGAGATATTATTCTTTACTCACAATGATCGTGTGTAAACATAACAGGGCATATTGACACATGTGACATTTGTTTTGTTTCCTTATAATTTGTAACCAAAAACTGCTGGGAAACTGAGATTCAGCTAGAGAGATAGGTTAATTCCACTACCAATCTGTTCACAAACATCTTTCAACCAGAGATGTTCATCGACCTGCTTTCATGGAGACACCAAAGGAGCGTGTAGCATTGCTTGCAGCAGGTACATTAAATCAAATTCACATCAATTAATGTTTGTAGATGAATATGCCAGTAAAAATAAAAAACTGTCTGTGACAACACTCTTTGGTGTGCTTTTTCATCAGTGAATCTGAATGATTGAATGAATGTAAACATATAATGTAAACATGCTCACACAATGCCTGGCTGAAAACATGAATGAACAAATGTACCGAGGTAACCAGTGTGCATTTTTATCCACGACTGAATCCGGTTGGATGGTTGATTCATGGTTTAACATACACATTACCAAAATGATGATAATCGCATATTTAAAAAAAAAAAAAAAACAATTACCACGCAATTTTTTTTGTTGCGTGTGTTTTGTTTCATTTAGTGAAGTATAAACTGTATTAGTTTTAAATATGAGCAGGAAAAATATATCGCCGTCTATGGGACTCGAACCCTGGTTACCTGAGTGGTGAGAGAATATCTTACCACTGAACTACCTGAATTACTAAAGGACTGTAGGTGCATTTAATTATTTATAGATAAAATTTCTGATCCCGTATCTGCCGTTGTTTGTTCCAGTTTACTGTCCCACTGTCACTAATAGTTATCGAGGACTAGCAGTTTGGGCGTAGTTTGCAACAGTTTTGGCCTAGTTGTTTCCCTCCTCCTTTCCCATTGCATGCTTGGGGACCGGCAACGGCGGAGATATGTTCTGCCGGAAGTCTGACATCGCTTGTATCCCTTTTTAAATACGCACTCGCAAACGACCCAAAGTGCCACATTTTGCTCGGGACCCCATTATTTCTTCATAATCAATGTGATAGTTATAACATAAAGTACGACTTTATCGAATAAAAAGGGCTTGAGCAATTGCCCAACAAATGCAAACACCTGTAATGTTATTGATAACATCCGGGCAATTTGCGAGTTTACAAAATACACTAATGTCGATTTCACTTAGAATTCCAATTATCAGAACAAACCTTTTTTACGAGAAAATAGTAACATACTACATGAAGTGACCTAAATGTTTCTTTATCATTTTAACACACTATTCGATAAATTTTTATTGTGTTCTGAAATCAGCTATTTTGCGTGTTTTTGCTCATGGGGTACCTGACGCAAACGGCTGTAACTTAAAAATATGCCCGGGACCATGGGTCTGTCAGGGTGGCAATAGCCTCCAGACTCAGCAAGGCTCTCAAAAAACCCTATAAAGGGCAGTTTTCAATTAAAAAATGTAGGTATAGTATACAACCTTAATAAGCATTCAGTAAGTGGAAGAGGTAGAATGCTGGCTAACGAACTCCATTTAATGTCTTCCGGCTAGATATATGCAAAATGTCTAGTAAGAATTAAAAAAATTACGGACTCTAATGCGGATCAACCGGTTTGTGGAACGGCCATTTTCTCAAAAATGTGTTAACTAATTAAATTGTTTTTTTTTTTTTGTTTTTTTTTTTAAAAGGCCTCGAGATAATTGAGGTTTTAAAGACGATATCCTAAAGTTTCAAGGCTATCCGTCCACAAACGCGGGCTCTAGTCGCTGTCAGACACACACACACACACACACACACACACACACACACACACACACACACACACACACAGACACACACACACACAGACACACACACACACACACACACACACACACACACACACACACACACACACACGGCGCTTTGGCGCTAGATCTGCGTTCAACAGCAATGCTAGCGTAGCTAGACATGACTTAATTTTCTCTTGTTACTACACGTTTACAGTGTGACGCCTGCCCGCCTATGTTATCGCGTACTAGGTGTTGAATGGGCAGACAATACGGTAGACAAAAATAAAAAAATAAAATCAGCAAAATCACAACATCAACACACACACACACACACACACACACACAAACACACACTCACACACACACACACACACACACATATATATATATATATATATATATATATATATATATATATATATATATATATATATATATATATATATATATATAATATATATATATATATATATATATATATATATATATATATATATATATATATATATACAAATACGCACGCACGCACGCACCCCACAACCACATTACAACCACCATAATGGATCTGTAATGTGACAAAACATAAGCGTAATTAATTTGACTTCATTACCACTTTAATAGCGCTCGTTAAGAACAATCAGATGAAGTTTATGTTTTACTTGGAGACGAGAAAGCGCGTATTGCACGTAGTTTCGTGTTGCCCAGAGGCATGGGACGGTTTTCGCAAAAACCAACCACATTTGTAACACGGCTTTTTATAGCAGGAAATAGCACACGTGATATTCCTACTACCCGTGTTATTGAGGTGGTCGATTCTGCTTTGTGATGTTGTCTGTGCCTAGGTCAGCTGCTGCTGCTGGCTGTTCTCAAACGCTTTGCAAGCATCGGCAACCTCTGTAAAAATGAAAACAGTTAGCACATTGTGTTCCAAGGTCGAAATCACAAAGTTTCGGAGTTGTCCTCTGAAGACGGTATTACAACTTAGTAGACAGTTCGACCATCTTGAACTATCATGCTCGATCCAAATCTTGATGTGGTGTGTCGGGACTAAATGAGTTAAAGAAAGAAAACAAAATAATGACGCGAATTCAGAAGTCCAAAAGACAAACCCGTTAATAACCCGTGGCATTCACATTTTAGCAGTCAAAGCCCGCAACAGAGCAAATCGCTTTAATGATACAGACAATAACACAAACATATTCGAATTTATACAAACATCTCAAACTCTATCTATTCGTCTAGGATTATCAAGGGCGGATCAGTTACTTCAAGGGGGGAGGTTCCAACGTTTTGTTTGGGACCTTCAACCCGACTCAAAAGGCCTCCCCGACGCTAAACCTTGCTTCCATAGACCGAAAAATCAAACAACTTGGGGGTTGGGGGGGGGGGAGGGGGGGTGGGGGGGGGGGGGTGTGGTAAGCGTGTGTGTCGAGACGTATGCGTGTGAAAACTCTAGCAAAAATATCTAACGGCAAGAGGTTTTTTTTCCAAACTCCCTAAGAATGGACTTTTTAAAATAGCATTTTAATATACTTGGGTCGCCCCTGGATTATTATGCTACTCGGCGTTATACCCTAATAAATCTAGGATTATTATTCCTTTTAACAGTTCTTAACAATAATTTTTAACAACCAGTTCAAAACCAGTGTCAGCGTTAGTGTATTTTAATTACTGTTTGTCTTGCCGCTTTGAATCGAAGATTTTTTTTTTTTTTACATGAGCATGGAGTGCGGTAAAATCAGTTTTGCTTAGCAGGTCCGTTTCTCGTGCTTAACTCATTCAGCCCGACGCACGTATTTCCCAAATTTTGGAGGCGTCATCTAACGACTACGCACCTGTTGCAGGAGATGGATCGACCATGATAATTGAAGGGTAGTGCCAGATTAACTTGGCGCCGACAGGCACTACCCTTGAATTATCATGGTCGACCCATCACCTGCTGTAGTGCTTCAGGGCTGAATGGGTTTATGGAGTATTTCTGGGTCATTTTAGTTGCAAGCGAAAGGGACCCGGGTCGCTTTGGCTTCATTCTCACGTGTTACACCGGCCGTTCATTGTGCACTTAACAGACCCCCCCCCCCCCCCACACACACACACACACACACACACAAGCTTCCATGTTCTGCCTGCTAAAAAAAAAAGAAAAACACTCGTACATGTACATGTACCTATACCTGTCATTAGCCCAGTGAAAGCGATGCCTGCACGTGTTTTACGGCGCAATACTTACGTCCTGTTCCTAAATTACGCAAAGTGGCGTGTAACCACAAAAGGTGTGACATACTGTTGTGCCAACAATGCGTCAATGCTGAAATTTGACCGGAGTGGCTTTTCAGATAATTTGAGAGAAGTGCGTTTGTTTCGTTTTATTTTATTTTATTTTTTTCATTTTCTACAGAATGGAACAAGACAATATGCTACGTCACTTAAAGAGCAACCTATAACATAAATCTTTGCCAAATATCGTAAATTTTTATTCAGCGGTTTTCGAGATGTAGCAATTTATCGAGGGTAACTTTTGGAATCAAAATTCTACACGAAAACACACCTGCCCACAAGCTCAGGCCATTTAAAAATACCTTCAAAAGGAGAATGTCCAAACTTTACCAAAACGTGCCCACTTTCATGATCTGAATCCGTGCATTTTTTTTTCTTGTTCCAACACTTCAAGAAATGCCTTACTTGAAGCGTTACAAGCACTCGCTCAAACCTCGGAATCGTCATTTTCCAGTGTCTGTCATCTACCTAAAAAAACGACTTCTTTGGAGGATTTCTGCCGTGGATAGAACGACTAAACGAGTGTCTGGCCGGAGAGTGGCTATATCAGCTCCGCTACAAATATAAATCTTAGATGTGAGAATAATGTCAACAATCTATTAAGCATCAAAATATTTGAAAATATCCCCGTACAGTAAACTTCGGATATAACAAATTACCAGGGGATCCAAGTTTTCTTGATTTTACATCCGAAGTTTGTTGTATGTGAAGTAGTTTATATAGAAACAGTTCTGTCCAGACCACTGAAAAAAGTGTTGTTATATCAAACTTTTTGTTGTACATCCGAACTTGTTATATGCGAAGTAGATCGCAATTCAAGTAGGTTATAGTTATCAAGGTTTACCACCAAGCAGGCGACTAAGGCCACCTCACGGTGGTGATGGCGGGCTAGTTCAAGGGCGGTGCCCAAACAGCATTGCGCCTCTAGGCAAAATGTGACATTTTCATACTGCTTGTTGACACCCTTAGGGATCTGCACGTGCTTTGTGACTTTGGTGTGTGTGTAACTGCGAAGCTCCTGGAGTGAACCATGTAACATTGTGAAGATTCTCTCGGCATTATCATTTACCATTTTACCATAAACTGTCACACATTAATCTTCAATCACAGCAACACCATAACACTATAGAATCTTTCAGGACTACTTTTACATAGTAACAAACCCCTCACCATATATCCTAGTCTTACCGCGCGGTGCTTTCTGGGATCCTTAGTATACCTTTAGGCGGCAAAACCATGGCTTAGTCTACACTACAATCAACTACATCGCTCTCCTCACGAACGCGATAAAAACATCTGAAAGTGCAACAGGCAAACCTTCCGATTCGATAAAAACATCTGAAAGTACAACAGGCAAACCTTCCGATTCATCGTCACGGCTGTATATATCCAACGTTTACACTGTTTGCTCTACACAGCAGCGAAACTCAACAGAATCAGCGATTAGCGGCTCAGACCGGTCCAGCCGACAAACAGGCTAAAGCGAAACTGTCGTCTGTAGTGTTTGATTTTTGGTGACTGGATTCAAAATGTGAAAGGTTCTATGAAACATAGACGTGGAGTGTTCGTATACTATCATTTCTAGACAGACCTCGAGACTCCCATTCTCAAACTGTTTGATTCATAGTCACCTCGATCTTCGCTTTCGGTGACTTTGATTTAAACAGTTTGAGAATGGGAGTCGTTCGATCTGTCTAGCAATGATAGTATCCGAACACTCCACTTCTATGCTATATTAAGCGTCAAGTCAGGATCATAGAAGTAGGCAACTTTTTTTCGCCGATGAGTAAACAAACACTCGAAATCAATGAAAAAAGTACTAATTGGGTAGTGGAAAAGCACTGATAAGATTTGTTATTGCAAATTATCTCATTAGTATCGTACAGGACAGCACTAAGTATTTTATTTTTAACACATTAGACCCATAACATTCCCAAATTGGCTAGCTGTCTTCTCATGAATACGTTCCATCCGAACAGATATGTATCGACCATGATAATTCGCCAAACTGTTGGAACACCAACCTTGGATTATCATAGTCAAACAAGTGAGGCTAACGTAGCGCCAGGTTATTGTAACACCACTCTTAAACTATTATGGTCGACCCATCTCTTGTTGCATTGCGTCAGGACTAAGTGGCTTTCAACTAACCTGTCATGGTGGCAAACACTTTCAGTTCCTCTGAAGTGAGAACTCCATCCTGGTTGGCTGTGAAACATCATGTGACATGTGATACGATGAAATATCCCAATCGAGATGTGCCGCATCCGGATACCAGGCTTGGAGCCGCGTATCCGGGTGCAGCAGCTCTCGAATGAGTTAACAGATAAAAGGTACATCGTAACAAGGTTTCAGAGAAAGATATCACAAACACAGCGTTCGTAATCAATCAAATGTTGTCACAGGAATATCACAGATAGGTATCGTACAAAATAATCTTCAGACATAAAAAAGCGCGTTTCATGCACATACTATGATGTGCTAAATGGTATATTTTTTTTTAATGATTTAAGTTCTCTTTACGTGGGCGGATATTCATTGTTAAAGTGTGCATGTAAAAAGAGTACTCAGTGGTTGTCCTGGCTTAAACTGAGACTTTTTTCTGTCCCTCCTTTCGCAAGCCATTTGAGTAGACACAGGTAACAGAAAAATCGTGATTGCCTTTCTTCTATCGGGAGCCCTCGCCACTTAGTTCAGGAGACGAAGAGCAGAACATTCTTTTATATTACGACATTCAGGCTACATAACGTAAAATGTCACTCCATTGTGAAATATTATATTTACAGTATTAACTCATTCGAGACGTGCCGCATCCGGATACGCGGCATAAGCCGCGTATCCGGGGGCAGCACGTCTCGAATGAGTTAACGTTTATTGTCTCTTTTTATCCCTTGAAGGTGCGCGCAAGAATATTCCCTTGCTTTCTCCCAGCCTAAAACCGTCTAAACAACGGCTCAAGAAATCAGATGATTTGC
>BTPG01000006.1:81627015-81749515 GCA_036245525.1 Semisulcospira habei | reverse complement strand
ATGTCTCCCGTTACGCCTGGGAACGTTCACCGAACACAGCATGGACAGGGTAAGCAAGAGGAACAGCATCCTTCGTCAATACACCCCTGGATCACTGAGCTACTGAAACGCCCAAATAAACCTAAAAACAACCTTGAAATAAAACGAAAAAAACTGTTTTGTTTTGTTGTTGTGTTTTTTGGGTTTTTTTTTTTTTCAGGGGGAGGGGGTTGGGGGGGGGGGGTTATACATAAAGCTAAAAAATCAAAAGCTACGGGCGTTGGACTGGCACTTCACAGCAGGGAAACCGACAGCGCGGTAGGAGTTTTTTCTCAGCTGGTTTTACTCGGAGGCGTGGACATATTATAGACTAGAAGTGTAGTATACTACCATTTCTAGACAGACCTCGCGACTGACACTTCTGCAACTGTTTGATCCATAGTCACTTAGCGCATAGATCAATCAGTTGCAGAAGTGTCAGCCGCGAGGTCTGTCTAGAACATGATACTCCACTTCTATGCTGTAATGATTTACAAAACCCACCTCCCACCCCATACCCGCACCCCCCCGCCCCCTCTTCCCCTCTCACTTCTCCACCCCTCCCCACCTTTCTCCCCCAGGACCCCCCCCCCCCCACTCTTCCCCTCTCCCTCCTCCCCCCTCCTCCTTCCTCCTCCAGGCCCCCCTTCCTCCCCCAGGACGAGCTGAAAGTCCTGTCCCTCGTAAACGTCCGATTCGATCCGGTATAGATTCTCATGAGCTCCCGCGACTGCACATGCTCCCCCAGGACCAGCAAAGTACGAGCAACAGCGACACAAAAGTGTAGAACCTCCCTAACCCCCTCTACCCCCCCCCCACCCCCCCTTACCCCCACCCCCACCCCCGCCCCCTCGTCCCCTCTCCCTCCTCCCCCCCCCCCCTGTTCCTCCCCCAAAGACGAGCTGGAAGTCCTGTCCCTTTTAAACGTCCGATCCGATCCGGTATAGATTCTCATGAGCCCCCGCTACTGCAAATACATACAACCAAAACGTTGACCAGCAGTCGACTGACAGATAAATGAGCTCTAAGGGAAATAACCACTTTAAAAGGTGTTTCGTGTAGTCTCAAGTTGCGTCCCCTTTATTTCGAGACTGCCACACTTCCACAAAACATGAATGAGACATGACATATTTTTGTTCATCCGTTTTTGTGTGTGTGCATGTGCCACGGTGTGTGCGCGCGTGTGTGTGTGTGTATGTGTGTGTGTATGTGTGTGTGTACGCACACACGCACACGCACACACACATACACACACACGCACACAAACACACACACGCACATCGTAGCACACAAACACACACACACACACACACACACACACACACACACACACACACACACACACACGCTCTCTCTCTCTCTCTCTCTCTCTCTTTCACACACACACACACACACACACACACACACACACACACACACACACACTGTGTAAGGCTATCGCTCTCATAGAATAACGATACGGTCAGACCTATGTAAGGCGACCTATGTCTGGTGAGACAACGCTTGCAGTTCTCACCTCATAAACAACAAGCTCTTTGAGATCCTCAAAGTTTCCCTCAGAGATGTACTGTGACGCTATGGACGCTGCCTGCACACAAGCGCGCGCGCACACACACACACACACACACACACACACACACACACACACACACACACACACACGTACACACACGCACGCACATCGTGGCACATACACATAAAACGCACACACACACACACACACACACACACACACACACACACACACACACACACACACGCACGCTCTCTCTCTCTCTCTCTCTCTCTCTCTCTCTCTCTCTCTCTCTCTCTCTCTCTCTCTCTCTCTCTCTCTCTCTGACTTAAAACGGCAGAAAAAGTTTGCGCATTTTAAGAAACAACGTAATCTTGTAAAATCCTTAGTTAGAAAAGCACAGAAAACGCTTGCGGAAAAAAGTTATCGCAGAGGGTAAAGATACCCGAAGTGTCTGGAATGCAATCAATTTGTTTACAAAGAAGATGAGTTCCATCAATGCTACTACCTCTCCAGGCATAACTCCAGACGACTTCAATTCCCACTTTTTAAATATTGCTGAGTCCCTTGTACAGTCTTTTTCCAGTGGCACTGATAGTTACAGTTGTTCTGATAAACTGCGCACACACCGTGAGTCTGCAACAGGTGCGTCATTCTCCATACCTCTTATGACAGTGTTTGAAGTAGGTAAATATATTTATACTCTAACAAGTAAATCGTGTGGCCTGGATGGAATAAACAACATGGTACTGAACTTGTCCCTTCCATACACAGCTGACACCTTGACATTTATATTCAACCTTTCTATCAAGCAAGGTATTTTTCCAGATGCCATGAAAGATGCTAAAGTTGTCCCCATTCCCAAATGTACAGATCCCAAAAGTCCAAACGATTTCCGTCCTATTTCAGTGTTATCACTATTATCGAAGCTACTAGAAAGACACGTTCATAAGCACCTTCTCCAATTCTTGGAGAATCACCGCCTCCTCGTATCTCTTCAGTCTGGTTTTAGACCTAAACACTCATGTCATACTGCCCCCGTTCACATTGTTGACTCTTGGCTCTAATCAATAAACAATTCCAAATTAAATGGTGCATTTTTTTCTGGACCTAACCAAAGCATTTGATTTAGTCGATCACAACATTCTTTTAAGGAAACTTTCAGTATATAAGCTTGATTCGAACTCTATAGCTTTTTTTCCCTCCTACCTCAGTAACCGCCGACAGAAGGGTGTACTCAAACGGGAGGTATTGGAAAGAAGGTATAGTATTGCACGGAGTCCCCCAAGGATCTATCCTAGGGCCTCTTTTGTTTTCTTTATTCATCAATGAGCTACCTCTTTCCATCTCAAATCCTGAGGTTAAAATTTAAAAAAATGCGAACTCTTTGCTGACGATTCAACTCTGCATACATCAGACAAACGTGAAACGACGCTAAATTGTATCCTCCAGCAAAGTCTGGATGAAGTGTCAGATTGGTGTACGCAAAATCGCATGCTAATCAGTACTTCTAAAACCAAAAGCATGTTGATAACAACCCGCCAAAAGCGTCAGCTACATCCTGCCCCTCTGAAACTGTCACTTGGCAATAAACCTATCCAACAAGTATCCAGGCACCGCCTACTGGGAGTTGTAATTGACGACCAGCTGAACTGGTCGCCACGTATCGACAGTTTGTGCGAAACCTTGTCCAGGAATGTATTTCTGCTATCTAAACTTAGACATATTCTTAGTACAAAGTGCTGTACATTGTTCTTTCACGCACACATTAAAAGCCACTGCGACTATGCGTCCTCTTTGTGGGACGAATGCAGTGAACTTCATTTTAAAAAACTAAACTCGCTGTATCGTCGTTCAGTTAAGTTAATTATTCCTAACCCTATTTCCACGGCCGAGAAAATAAAATCCCTTGGCCTGCTTACACTGAAGGAACAACTCAAATTTAACAAATGCGTCCTCATGCACAAAATATTTCATTATCAAGCCCCGGAATATCTGCGCATGATATTTAACTTCAGCCCTCGGCATCAACAACATACGAGGAATGACTTGCTTCACTTACCCCGCCCACGGATAGAGCTCTACAAGTCAAGCCTTCTATTTTCTGGTAGTTCTGTCTGGAACTCATTGCCATTAAACATTCAATCATTTTGCGATAAAACCCATTTTTAAACGTGCATTGCACACTCACTTCCAATCAACGTGACTTCACAGTTTGCCATATAAAAATAATTCTGCTGATAACACGTAAACGTCAAATATTTTTCTCTTTCTCTTTACATTTGCTACCTGATCATCTATTGTCTTGTCGGTGTCACTATACGCTATTGATGCTGCTGATTCTATGACACTGTCTTAGATGAGTATTATATTAATGCTGTGCGCGCGTTTCGTTCTCTTGCTTTTTGCATTGTGTTTTTTTCCCGTAGTTTTTCCACCTCTTTCTTCTTCTTCTTCTTCTTCTTCTTCTTCTTATTATTATTATTATTATTTTTATTATTATTATTAGTATTTGCATGCTCTGTTTATTTTCCTGTTATGTTGCTTGTTTACAGGACAGCTTGTAAGACAGGCATTGATTTGCCTAATAGCTTTATCCTGAATAAATAAAGATTCATCATCATCATCATCATCATCATCATCTCTCTCTCTCTCTCTCTCTCTCTCTCTCTCTCTCTCTCTCTCTCTCTCTCTCTCTCTCTCTCTCTCTCTCTCTCTCTCTCTCTCTCTCTCTCTCAGCCGCCGGCGGGGTAAGACGTGTAAGTCTTAGCTCCGTCGTGCAGCCAACCGTGACGCTTTGGATTGCTTGATATACTGTGTACTATGTGTTTTTCTATGTAAGCTGTGGACTTTCTTATACTTTTTAAACATTATTCCAGTGGACGTGCATACTAACTATCATCACACGGATATCCTAATGCTTGTGTTGTGAGTGTGAGAAGTGTGCAGGACAAAGCACACTATTTTCCCCGGATGATATCATATTGTGTACGTGTGATGCGAGTTGTGCCCAGACTGAAGCCAGTCTTCGTCCGTCGTGCAAGGTAAATCCGATCATACGAACTATCACTTTACGATATTCTTCTCGTAATTTTGAACGCATCGTCATCCACTTTGTTTTCTGGAACTCATTGAATATAGTAGAACTTACGCCTGCCATTGTCTATATTTTTCGTTCAATTATATATTTCATCCCTTGCACTGTCAGTAACTGTGAGGAGTTAGACTGTGACTAGAGCAGTCTATTGCTGAACTTCAGATCTAAGCAGCCAATGTTTGCTTTTCGGCTTACTGACTCTGTGACACGATGCTGTATCGTCTCCACCAGACTCCACTCCTGTCAGCCCTGCAGACACGCTGGCACTTCCTGAGGGGTGTCACAATGTTTGCTGATCCCACCACCCTCCACACCTACCCTTGTTTCTAACTTTCTAAAGTTGGCGCTGAGTGCCCGGTTACAGCATACCACCAAGTCCGAGTCGCGATGGCATCTTCATCCCTCTCTCTAAGTGTCGTGACGCAAGACCCCACCCTCGCCAATCCCTTTAAGAGAGAAAACCCGGTGCTAAAGGACACTGCGTGCGGCCAGCAAACGCGTTTCTACAGCAACGGCCCCAATGGCGTCATCACCCTCAAGCGCTGGCGAACTGCCCTCTACCACCGCTACGTCAACCTGCTCCAGGCAAGAGGCGGTTACACTGTAGTCTGGAGGGACACAGACGCCAGAAATGAACCTGTAGAGTGTGGTGACTCCTACCTGGATTGTTCCAATCCTGACATTCCCGATGACTTGGGAAAAACATTCATACAAATCAGGGGGAGAGCAAAACCAAAAATCACCATCACCCTCTACTTCCACGTGCGTCGCAAGACTGGCGGCACCTGTCTCATTCAGGGACACAACAAGGACACGTGGGTCCTAAGCGAATATGACTCTTTGTGTACATTCGTACAACAGCTGAAAGACGGCTGCGCAGACCCCGCTGACAATGTCCCTGTTGACATGCCGCGTGACCAGTCATGCGATCCCACCATCTCCCCGATAGTATCATTCCCAGACACCCCTCCTCGGGCAATTTTGGACTCATCCCTCCCCTTAATCGGATTGGAGGCTGACGACTCTACCTCCCTATCGCCGATTGTTCAGTCCTGTAACCCTCGGAACAGCTCCGCTAATCTTGTCCCCGAGCCTCTGACCGTGACCACCGTCAGCGCTGTGAGTGACATGACCAGTGACGGCCCGCCTACCCCGCCCTCCATCCCACACCCCTCCTCCAGCGGGCCACATCTACGGGATGATCTCCACTCCACCCTCTCTGATGTTCCTGCCAGTCAGTCCCTTGCCACTACCCCCTCCACACCCGAACCTGCCCCCTCCACACCAAGTCCTGTCAGCCATATTGTTACCCAAGTGGCGTCTACGGGTGACGTCACCACCGAGGACTTGACCTCGCCCGGGTTACCCGTCTCGTGCACTCAGGTGGATTCTGATTATAGCGAGCTGGTGGTGTCCGGTGTCCGAGACGAAAAGCCGCTTATCATCCTAAAGCTGCAGACCCAACTCTGCAACAGCCAGGCCGCCGTCGAGGCTCTCCATCAAGAGTTGTGTCAGCTGAGAACTGTCACTATGCTACATATTAAGCAGATTGACAGTAAGGTGTGCGAGTCCGCGGTGAAGATGGCAAATGACCTCCGGATGTTAGAGTCTTGTATGTGTGGCAAGATGTCCCACTTACATGATCAAATGACAAACATGGCAGAATTTCACTGTCTCGTCGACGACACTCTGCAAAGACTGAACTCTGAACAAGGGCTACCTCTGGCCTCTGGCCAAACCCCCCAACTACTAGTGTCAACAACGCCTGAAGGCTCTATGCCCGTAAACAGTGATACAATCATTAGTATGAAGCCTGTGTCCACTACAGCTGGTGATGTGATCCCAGTAAGGATTACCGTTCCTAAGAACAACCCTCCGAGTAGCCAGAAAGAGCAAGCCCCAGGGAGTGCGGTTATTACGGTCAACGTTGCCTCCCCTATCGCAGACAGCCACCGTGAGGGGAGCGGGCCGTCTCAGCCTGGCCAGCGGCAAGGGGGCGGTAATCGGATTGCCGGGAGCCAGCAGCAGCGCAAGGACTTTCTTCCGTGCGAGCGGGTCTTTGATCACAACGTAGAGGTAGACACAACCACGCTCGTCATCGGGGACTCCGTCGTGCGAAACTTCAAGGGAGAGAAGATGACCATGTACCAGGGCGAAAAGGTACAGGTCATCTCAAAATCCGGCCTGCAAATCTCCCACTTGACTGACTGGCTCAAGCAGCAGCCGCAGTCACCCCGCGTCCAACTGGTCACCTTCCACGTAGGGGTGAACGATTGCAAGACGCATGAAATCACCAGTCAGCAGTGGGAGAGACTGGTCACTTCTTGCAAAGGCGTGTTCCCCAAAGCAAGCATCCAGGCCTCATCCATCTTGCCTGCTGCCCAGGGGAAAAACTCTCGCCTTAACCAACGTATTTCCCCCTCCAACGCAAATCTGTGCCACGTGGCAAAGAAGATGCGCGCTATCTTTGTTGACAATGCGGGCGTGTTCCTAGCCCCAAGCGGTCTTCCCCGGAAGGCGCTGTACCGTGTGGACAACAAAGGCCGACTTGACCCCACTCATCCATCCCACGTGGGAACCCGGAGGCTTGCCGGCAATATCAAGTACGGTGGTCCAGCTGTCAACCAGGCTGATGCAATTACTCACCAGCACAGAAGCTCTCAGGCGACCACTAAGACGAAACTCTACTCAGAGGCCTTAGCTGGTGGTAGCTTGAATGTACAGAGTGGCACTTCCACTTCTGACACTATTGTATCCGGTTCTGCTGGTCCCACATCACCAGTACAACTACCTCTACGCCAGGAGCCTCAACCACAGGACCATGAACAACTTCAACAGCAGGAGCAGCTGCAGCTACAACAGGCGCAGCAACAACATTTACAACAGGAGCAGCAACATCTACAACAGATGCCCTTCATGCCGGTTCCTGACTGGCAGCAACTCCAGTACCATCATCTGCTGCAAATACATACCAACTCTTCAACTGCAGCACCCTGGCAACAACCACAGTACCCGGATGGTTGCCATGGTGTGTGGTCGAATCATCGCCCAGCAACCAGTGTATCTGCTTATCCGGTTAATAGTCTGCCACCGTACCACCAGTTATGCCAGGTGCCCACAGCGAATGGTGCCAATGGATACGTCAGCTACTTACGCGGTTGGTAATTCAGTGTCGTGTGATCAGTGATCCTTCACCGTTGTGCTTCGCAGATTTCACCGTGGGTGTGTGAGGCAGTTCATTATTACGTAGTGTTACGTGTGCTTCTTTATATACGGTTCTTCTGCGTTCGCTTGTGATTTATTCCAAAGCAGTGATTGACTGTGTGCCTCAAATTCTGTGATTTTCTCGCCTGGTTTGATTACCAAAGCTCCGCTAAGTTTTCATTGTGACAGTACGGTTTCAAGTGTTCAGCCTACGATACTTCACATCGCAGGCTACACCATTTGTTCATTTATTTAGACAGCTTGCGCAGCATTAATACGTGGATACACTATTAATCAAAAGCGATCTTCATTTGATAACGCTGTGTTGGACACCATTTGTGACGTTTTGATACGAGGTGCTATAACTTCAGCCGCGCTTTACTGCATTGAAACTTTATTCCATTTTCCCTCTGTTTATATATTTTTTGTATTGTGTTGCACTTCATTTGGGAAAGTTAAAATTCAACATGACCCATAATGCTCAGACACACGGAAGCCTTCAAACTGGTCACTTGAACATCTACCATCTTTTTAACAAGGTGGCCGATTTGAATGTTTTTCTAAACTCGTCTGAACCATTCCACCTGTTTGGTCTTAGTGAGACGCGACTTAACTCCGACATAAGCGATGAAGCCGTTCACATACCTAACTTTAGCATCACTCGACGTGACCCTCGTGTACTTGGTCAGACTGGGCTTGCCGTTTACATCCATAACTCAGTCCAACATTTAGTAAAAAGGCGTGAGGA
The DNA here is from genome assembly GCA_036245525.1 of Semisulcospira habei. Lineage (NCBI taxonomy): Eukaryota > Metazoa > Mollusca > Gastropoda > Semisulcospiridae > Semisulcospira > Semisulcospira habei. The sequence goes on along the minus strand of BTPG01000006.1, from coordinate 81,740,935 downwards.
CATAGAAACTCCGGAAGTTGAGTGCATTTGGTTGGAATTTAGGGCTCCAAAAACTAAAAAAGTCTTCATCGGCTTTTGTTATCGTAACCCATCAGCCAAGTTTGAATGGTACGACGATTTCTTGCATGCAGTAGAAAAAGTTGGCCTACCTAACTGTGATGCGTTGCTACTAGGCGACTTTAACATAGATATGTTAAAGCCCCATACCGCGTGGGATTGCATCACCACACAAACCGGCTTAGAACAATTAGTTTCGGCCCCTACTAGGATCACAAAAACAACCGCAACACTCATTGATCACATTTACACCAACCGTCCCCTTAGTGTGTTCAATGTTAGTGTTCCTGACCTCAGCATCAGTGATCACTTTCCTACTGTGTGTTCCTGGTCAACAAAACTGCCAGTGCATCGTAAGAACGGGCACACAACTATAACGTACCGCTCATTTAAACAGTTTAATCAGTCTGCTTTTCTAGCAGACCTTGATCAAACACAATTTAATGTCGTTAATAACGAAACTGACCCTGAAAAGGCTCTGACTATTTGGTATCGACTCTTTACAAGAGTACTTAACAAACACGCCCCTTTACGGCAAAAGCGGGTAAAAAACCACACGTTACCGCCTTGGCTAACGCAAGGAATAATTGAAGCTATGAAATTGAGAAATGACTTAAGAAGACACAAGCTATTTAACGAATACAAAAAACAACGTAACCGTGTCAAGTCTATGGTACGCAGGGCTCAAAAGTCTCTCTTTGAACGAATGATTAAAGAAGACAGAGATACTGCCGCACTCTGGCGCGCAGTTAATCTCATCACCCGAGGTAACAGCAAGAAATCGTCAGCCATTCCTTCTAGTATTACTGCAGACATCTTTAACAAACATTTTTTGTCTGTTGCCGAGTCAATCATACCTTCAAGCGGAAAAACGTCTTACACATGCCCGGAGTCCCTGCTTAACTTCTGTAAGCAGAAGACTAAGGACAAACCCCCCTTCTCTATACCGCCTCTAGCTGTGTATGAAGTAGGAAAACTGATCGGGTCACTGAAAAACAAAAAATCATCGGGACCTGACGAGATCAGTCCTAAAATCCTGAAACTGTCCCTTCCCTATACAGTAGAATCGTTAACGTATATTTATAACTTATGCATCCAACAAAATATATTTCCATCAGAACTGAAGCAAGCCAAGGTTATCCCTTTGCCTAAATCAAAAGATCTGTCTGATGTTAATAACTATAGACCCATCTCAATATTATCCAGCCTTTCCAAACCTCTTGAAAGACACGTGCACAAACACCTTTATCAATATTTGGAGAGTCGTAGTCTATTGCACGTATTTCAGTCCGGCTTTCGCCCCAAGCATTCTTGCCACACGGCACTAACAAGACTTATTGATGCGTGGCTAGCATCCATAAATAACTCCCAAATAACTGGGTCGATCTTTATTGATTTTAAGAAAGCTTTTGACCTTGTAAATCATAACATTCTTTTGTCAAAACTTCAAGCATATCTTTGCAATGCAGGTGCTGTCTCATTGTTCACTTCATATTTAAGCGGAAGGAAGCAAAGAGTACTGTTAAATGGATCCTACTCCTCGTATGGTCACGTCAAAAGCGGCGTGCCTCAGGGCTCTGTCCTCGGGCCATTGCTGTTCTGCATATTTATCAATGACCTTCCACTACATATTAGTTGCCGCGATATTTCTTGTGACATGTTTGCTGATGACTGCACTCTACACACTCCTCACAAAAATGTAGCTGCAATTAACACGCGTCTGCAGGAAAGCCTGCGCGAGGTCACCGACTGGTGTCATTCCAACTCCATGTCCCTGAATCCGTCAAAAACAGAATGCATGGTTATAACCACACGTCAAAAGCACCAGCTATGCCCGCTCTCTCTTAGTCTGTCTATAAACGGCAGCCCAATTGAGCAAGTATCACACCACCGCCTCTTGGGGGTCACTATAGATGATCAGCTTAAATGGCAACTGCATATTAATAATGTGTGCAAAAGAGTTTCCAGAAGCCTGTATATGTTGTCAAAATTGAAAACAATTACTGACACAGATACGCGTCTTCTTTTCTACAATGCTCATGTCAAGTCGCACATAGACTATGCATCAACAGTGTGGGATGGTTCTAGTGATGTACATTTGAAGAGGCTGAACTCCCTACATAGGAGAGCTGCTAAGCTTATATTTCCCGATCCCGAACTCTCAACTGACGAAAAGCTTAAAACTTTAAAAATTCTCCCTCTATCCCAGCACTTTCAGTTCAATAAAGGTGTATTGATGTACAAGCTGTACAAGCAATCATGTCCACTGTACTTGAGTTCTTTTTTCTCAGAACGGACATCTGTAGCTTCTAGACATGGACAACAATTCAAAGTACCCCTGCCGCGTATTGATTTATTCAAAACCAGCTTGTCATTCTCGGGAAGTTCATTCTGGAATTCTATTCCTGCAGAAATTAGAAACGCAAAGACGCTCACCTCATATAGGGACAGCCTCTTCAAACACCTAGAATCTCTGACGTAATCAAATCATTACAGTATTGGGATAACTTACATGTGTGTTCAGATGTGTACATGTGCGTGCTTGTGTGTGTGTGTGTGTATGTATGTGTGTGTGTATGTGTGTGTATGTGTGCGAGAGAGAGAGAGAGAGAGAGAGAGAGAGAGAGAGAGAGAGAGAGAGAGAGAGAGAGAGAGTCCCTTTTTCCCATAGCCGTACCATAATATTTGAATGCCAAAGAGTACCTTTGAATACTGCATGTACTGTGTATAATGTTTTTGCCTTCATATGTGTGTGCTCGATATGTTGGGCGCGCGCTCGCGTATGTGTGTGTGTGTGTGTGTGTGTGTGTGTGTGTGTGTACTGTATGTGTGACTGTGTGTGTGTGTGTGTGCGCGTGCGTGCATGCTGTGTGTGTGTGTATGTGTGTGTGTGTGTCGGCGTGAGAGAGAGAGAGAGAGAGAGGGGGGGGGGGGGAGAGATAGCACCTGCATTCATATTTGCCCTTGCTGTATGAACTTTAATGTACTTAATGATTCTTTGTTTATTGCTTTACTTTGTATTTTTACTCATTTTATACTTTTGTGCGTACGCGTATGAGGGTAGGTATGTCTGGAGTGCGTGTCCGAGAGCGTGTGTTTGTTTTTGTGCGTATGTGCCTGAGTGCGTGCGTGTGTAAGTGTGTGTGTGTGTGTGTGTGTGTGTGTGAGTGTTCGTGCGTGTGTGCATGCGTACTGAATTGCGGTGTACATGTGTGTGTGTGTGTGTGTGTGTGTGTGTGTGTGCGTGCGTGCATGCGCGGGTTGCGATGTGCATGCGTGCGTACCTGAGTGCGTGTGTGGGTATGTGTGTGTGTATGTGCGTGGTGCGTGCGTGCGTGAGCGAATGTAGCAGTGCATGCAGCAGTGTGTGGTATGTGTATGTTTACATGTCTATGTCACTTATGTAGTAGATGTAGCAACGGCAAGTTTGAAAACTGGTCCTGTTACCAATAACTTCTACCGTTGGAAAATAAAGGTTCATTGTTCATTGTTCATTGTTCATTGTTCTCTCTCTCTCTCTCTCGATCTATCGATCTGTCTCNCTGTTGGTCCACGTGCGCTACACGCACTTACATAATGCTGTCTGTTTTCAATACTATTTTGGACGTCACTTTTGTTTTACTGCATTCACTACGTATTTTTTTAGTTCTGTACGTTTATTTTTACCTCACCACTTCCTTCACGTTCTATTCGAAGGAAACTTGAAAAGATAAGTATTGCATTGTCCTTTTTGTTTGTGGCTACTATGTGCCCAAAAATGTTGTAAAATCCTAGTTGTAAAATCTTAGTCTTTATTATGCGTATTTCTTCTTTTTCTTGGTTTTTAAAAAAGTATATTTTTGTTTACTTATTTATCTATACCCACTTCCGGTTTGCCCGAGAGGTGAACATCAAGATGAAAGCAAGAAGATCCAGATGAGAGAAGCACTGTTTGCGCGCGGCGCGCTGCTGTCATGGGTAGTCAGATCATACCTGTCCTCCGGAATGAAAAAGGTGGTCTGCAGGTTGCGAATTTTGCCACAAATGAACGAACTTTTCTTAGCTTTTAGGGTTAGGGAACAGAGCGCGGTCGCAGTTTCTGAGCGTCACTTCTCCAACCATCAGGAAAAAGAGAACAGCCAGCCAGCCAGGGATCATTTGCCATCCACTAGCAGGCAGTCCAGTAACGGAGGAGGGTGGGACGATGGCAGAAACAGGAACAAATTTCCCCTGAAGCTGATGGACGTTCCAGAGAGAATCGCGCCATGCTTCGTCACTTCTTTCAGAAACAAACACTTGTCTTCTCTGATCAGAGCATATCATGATGCAACTTTCACTCTCCAGGGGTTTTTGGAGGCCGCAGTTCAGGTAACACGAAACACAGTATACTTCGGAATAACAACACAAGGCCAGGGAACCAAAACTTGTTTGTTGTTATGTCCTAAGTTTCTATAGCCCCATGACTGTCGAGAAAAGGTCAACACGATCTAACTGCAACGGCATAGATCTTCATATGCCCCCGCAGTTGCGGGGGCTGATGAGGATCTATGGTTCTTATTGACACCACTCTGAATGTCCTGGACGCCTGGGGCTCTTTTGACATTATCACTTCAGGCATGAAATCTGCGTCAACTAGCAGTAACAGAGTAATGAAAATAGCGAAGCACACACAGTAATGTGTCTAGGAAACGTGCAGTGTGGATATTTTAAAAAGTTTTTGTTATATAGCCGAATGTTGTTATATTCGACCTTCTCGTAGGCAAAGGTAATATGTGACCCCTTCACTGCCGGAACACAGCCAGCAATATTTAAATGCTACATCCATTGATCCTCATGAGCCCCCGCAGACGCGGGGCTCATGATGATCAAAGCGTATTGCATCGGTTGCTTGAAGAGTACGTTGTATCACGTGATTCTATGTGTGTGTGTGTGTGTGTGTGTGTGTGTGTGTGTGTGTGTGTGTGTGTGTGTGCGTGCGTGCGTGCGCGCGCGCGCGCGCGTGTGTGTGTGTATGTGTGTGTGTGTGTGTGCGCGCGCGCTTGTGTGCAGGCAGCGTCCATTGTGTCACAGTACATCTCTGAGGGAAACTTTGAGGATCTCAAAGAGTTAGTTGTTTATGAGGTGAGGACTGCAAGCGTTGTCGCACCAGACATAGGTCGCCTTACATAGGTCTGACTGTATCGTTATTCAATGAGACTATCATAAGAGCGATAGCCTTACACAGGAGGTTTCCTTAGACAAGCTCACCTATGGACCAAAAATGAGTGTTCTGATTAGACATTATATCGCCCTATAAGTGGTCGCCATGACAGGTTTCCCTGTAAATGACATTCCGTTGTGCAGAGAGAGTGGAGCAGAGACGAAACGCCTATATGTAACGGGTTGTGTTACAATGTTCCATTTGTCACAAAGCTCGTGGACACTCTCTATAACAAACGTTTTGGTTTTTGTCTACTGTATTGAAAATACGGTAGACTTTGAGATGGGTCTGGTCGGAGCACGTTCCGTAGCATGCAAATGACGAACATAGGCGGGCACACCTCAGACTCTGACAGTGAGGTAACACAACAACTTAGCTACGCTAACCGCGCTGTTGAACATACATTTGGCGGGAAGTGCGTGCGTGCGTGGTGTGTGTGTGTGTGTGTATGTGTGTGTGTGTGTGTGTATGTGTGTGTGTGTGTGTGTGTGTGTGTGTGTGTGTGTGTGTGTGTGTGTGTGTGTGTGTGTGTGTGTAGACACGAGTATCTCCCGTGTTTCTTTACGTATAAGCCTGAAACTTTAGGAAATGCTTTCATCAAGATGTATTTCGGAGATCCTCTGAGCATATTCAAATTGGGTGACTCGTTCAAGAGAAAACTTGCCGTTTATGTAAAGTCGGTTGACCCACATTTCAGTCCGTAATTTTCGATTGATTCACTTGTAACTTTGGATGTAGCTAGATTGGAGATATACATTGAATGAGTTCGTAATCCAGCGTTGTACCTCTTCAACGTTTTGTCTACCGTATTAAAAGTACGCTAGACTTTAGGATGGGGTTGGTCGGAGCGCGTGCCGTACAATGCAAAAGACATAACAGGCTGGCGGGGCTCATGGTCTGGCAAAGAAGTAACAAGACAAAAATGACGTCACGTCTAGCCACTCTAACCTTGCTGTTGAACGTCGTTTTGGCGCGAAGCGCCGTATACGCGTATGTTATATGTATGTATGTATGTGTGTGTGCGTATGTATGTAAACACGAGAATCTCCGATATTCCTGTACGCACAAACTTGAAACTTGGCAAAATACTTTATTAAGTGGGTGGCTAAGAGAGCCTCCGAGCATATTGTAATTGGATGTCTCATTGAAGACATAAAAGACCGTTTATAGATAGTCGGTTGACCCAGATTAGAGTCCGCAATTTTGATTATATGCACTTGAAATTTGGGATATGGCTAGTTTGAAGAAAGACATTGAATGAGTTTGTTAGCCAGCTTTGTACCTCATCAACGTGTTCGAAAATAAAAGTTCAATGCAGAAACAATGCCAGAAGAAAGACTTACTTTATTTCATCAGAAGAATCAAACAGTGACGGTGACGTAAAAGCACCAAACGCGTCAGTGTTTTATAATAACATAATGGGCAGACCATCGAAAACTGATGATGTCGTCATTGTGCATGACTTCTATTTGATTTTGCCACATTCCTTCTGCCAATGAAGATAAGTAGTGGCTAATTTCTCTGTTTGTTTGTTTGTCTATTTTGACAAAGGGTATTTACCCGAAATATTAATAAATTGTGTTGTACCCGTCTTAAATTTTTCTAAGCGTGTTTCTTTCTCCGTTGGGTACTTCTTTTCTATTTGTGGGTGCGGGTGTGGCTGGCTAAGCCAATCCTGGAGCCGCACCTGCGAGGGCAATGGGGGCACTGGAACGTAGCTGTGGGGAGAGTCGACGCTGTCTTTCTGCGAGCTCTGGCACTGGTGATCCGTTCGCGCCGATTGTGTTCAAAGAACGTGCAGGATTTCCAGCCAGATCTGTCTTGTGCTTGTGCTTTAAGTTCCTTTACCGAGAATACGCAGTAATTGAGGCTGTCTTTTATGCAGTCTTTGAAGCGTTTCTTTGGCCGTCCTTGCTTCCTGTGGCCTTTTGAGAGTGCACCATGCAGGAGTTGACATGACCTGTCCAGCGAAGTTGTGTCTTTAAGATCAAGGCTTCAACACTCACTAAGCCAGCATTGTCCAGGACTTCCAGGTTTGTCACCTTGTCTTGCCATTTCATGCCCATGAGTGAGCGCAGGGATCTCATGTGGAAACGTTCAAGCTGCTTGAGGTGCTTTCTGTACAGCGTCCATGACTCACAGCCGTAGAGGAGGCTGGGGAGGACTACTGCCTCGTAGATTTTGATCTTGGTGGAGAGCTTGACGTTGTTGGTATTGAACACACGAGTGCGCAGACGACCCAGGGCTTTGCTGGCTTTGCTGATGCGAGCTGCGATTTCCTTGTCAATAGTACCGTCAGAAGAGATGATGCTCCCCAGGTACCTGAACTGGTCGACAGTCTTCAGCTCGGTGCGTTCGATTTACACTTTGTGTGGGAAGGGCGGAGGGAGGGGGGGGGGGAGGGGGCTCTTGTGCCTGGGGCTGGTTGGTGCAGGACCTCGGTCTTGTTGAGACTGATGGTGAGGCCAGTCGAGGGGCTTCCGAGAACCTGTTGACGAGGGTCTGGAGATCAGACTCCCTGTGCGCCATTAGCGCACATTAGCGCACAGTCATCGGCAAACAGCGCCTCAAGGATCATTCTCTCGATGGTCTTGGTCCTGGCGTTCAGTCGACGGAGGTCGAAGAGAGATCCGTCTAGTCTGTACTTCAGGTACACTCCCTTCTCAAGGTCGCGTACTGCATGGGTCAGGACACACGTGAAGAACAGGTTGAACACCACGGGGGCAAGAACACAACCTTGTTTCACTCCGTTGGAAATATCGAAGGGTGCCGTTTGACTGGACATCTCATACCATTCCATCATGGAAGAGGCGGATGATGTTGGTGAACTTCCTGGGGCAGCCGAGCTTTACGAGGATGACCCAAAGCGCATCTCTGTTCACGGTCGAATGCTTTGTTGTCGAGGCTCTAAGCATTCGACAGTGTTTTATACAATGTTCCTAATTGACGCAAATCAGCTGTACGTCAGTGTTTTACGTGTGTATGAGCTGGCGCGATGGTCTACTTCGTTTATTTTTGTATTCTATTTGCGAAACGTATTGTGGAAAAGGTGGAATATGCATGCAAGCTCATACAGAAGAGGCTTAGAGACTTTGTGGGCATGGGCCATTTCACCTTATTCTTCAAAATGGCTGTGGCTATGCCAGCCCAAATAACGTATAACAGGTAGGAAGCGCCGAGTGTCTGCCGTCTGCGTTTGTGTGTGCCATTCTGCCGTTTGTGTTTGTGTGTGCCATTGCCATGCGGATCAGGCGGGGGGGGGGGAGGAGGGGGGGGAGGGGGGGGTATTAAAGGGAAATACTGAATGAGTTCGTAATCCAGCGTTGTACCTCTTCAACTTTTTCAATAATAATCAATTCATTTTTTGCAAGTTTTGGAGCCACTATTTACTCCCATCAAACAGTCAGCCCTGGGAAAGGCTGTGTGGACCAAAACAGTCAGCTCTTATCTGGAAGAGCGTGCCTTTCGGATGAGTGACATGAAACATAAATTCGTCACAGTATACACGACGTCTGGAGACCAGTGATGCCATGACGTGAAGCTTAGAGTGACGTCATTTTGCTGCTCGTGCTATTTTTCTTCTTCAGAATTCCTGTCGCTACTCCAACCCACAGAACGTACTAATGGCGGGAAGCGCTGTGTGTTCGTCTTTATTTGTGTGCGCCGGCGTGTGTGTTGATCAGAGGTTGGCTTAGAGAGGAGGGAAATGGATCAGAAGGATAAGTTTTAAAATATGAACAACTCTGAATGTTCCTAAAAGAAAAACACACTTGAGCTCCAAACAATACGGTAGACTTTGGGATAAAATCCTCATCTTGCTAAATAATAATTCATTCATTTTTGCAAGTTTTTGAGCCACTATATACGCCCATCAATCGGTCAGCTCTGGAAGAGGCTGTGTGGAACAAAACAGTCAGCCCTGGAAGAGGTTGCGTGCCTTACGGATGAGTGACTTGAAACATCACATGCGTCACTGTGTACACAGCTTGGTGAGACTAGCTATGCCATGACGTAAGCTTATAGTGACGTCATTTTGCTGCTCGTGCTATTCTTCTTCAGAATTTTTGTCGCTTGACGAGCCCACAGAGCGTACTAATGGCGGGAAGCCCCGTGCGGTTGAACTCCCCATATGAGACTACCCCCCCCCCCCCCCGCCCCCCCTTTTCACACACTCTTCCCTTATCCTCTTGCAACACAAAGCTATGAACGAAGAACCTTTCTGCCCACACAAACATTCCACGTGGAGCATATCAGAGGAGAAACATTTCCAGCAATTCTAATCAAATTGTCTGTTAGCGTTTTCCGCAGCACTTTAATGCACAAAGTACCCCATGACAAAACTGTCGTATGCAAGCCTGCATACAACTGTGCACATGCCCCGTATAAGGCTCCCATGAACACACTAGGTCGACTATTTTGCTCTTTTTCACATCACCTGTCACGCCTTTTGCTGCTCAAAACGCCCACAAAAGCCCAAAAATGAAGTTTTACACCCTAAAACAAAAAGGGAGGACATTTTAAAAACTATTTCTTGCGGAATAGTTACTACATGCACCGGAAGCAATATGCATTTTAGGCTTGTGGCCGTCTTTATTTGTGGGCGCCGGCATGTGTGTTGATCAGAGGTTAGCTTAGAGAGGAGGGAAAGTTATGAGAAGGATAAGCTTAAAAATGTGAACAAATTTGAATGTTACTAAAAGATAAACGCGTGTGAGCTCCAAACAATACGGTAGACTTTGGGATAAAATCTTGATCTTGTTACTAAAGGCCCCGCCACACGTGTCCGATTTTGAGGCCGATTCTCGGGCAGTTTCGAATCGGTAGGTGATCGGCCGGACTATAAAAACGTGTGCACTGCCACACATTTCCCGACTTTTTTAGCCGACCGGTTTGAACCGAGGATCAAAGTCGTACCTGTTTCTGCAAAATGGCTGCTAGTTTTGACAGTGATGATGATGATGTGCTTGCATTATCAGCAGTTTTGCATCATATTCGGGAAGAGGCGGGCGAGACATCGGCAACGAAGGTGGTACTGATCTTCCACCATTTTCAAACTGAAACGACGTGCTTTGCGAGACGCGCTCTGATTGGTTGAAGCTTACAATCGGGGTCGATTCGGATCGGAAAAATAGAGCGAGCAGGTTCTAGACACCCGATTCCCAGCCGATTGGGATCGGATCGGATATATGACGTCATCCGATCGCAATCGGATCGGAATCGGCTTCAAAATCGGGGCACAACCGGCATGTGTGGCGGGGCCTTAAGTCCGTTGAGGCTCTACGCGTACGCGTTTTTTTTTTAATATTTTTTATAACCTATTTCTAATTTCCGAACAACGTCTAAAGTTGGTTTGATTCCAGATCATTCCATCATCAGATATAGCATTGAGTGAATAATTCCTTGGCTCCCCCAACCCCGCCGCCACCGTAGGGGCGGATCAGTTTCATCGCCTCCGTCCTCTACCCTTTTCAGCGTGACTCTGTGACAGTGTACCGTGTTGTTTGACCAGGCTATTGTGGAGATCCAGAACAACTATGGAGATCTCAGCCCACAACAGAGGAGGGGGCTGCACATCAAGCCTGAAAAGCTTTTTGCAAAGTTTGTGTACGAAATCCGTGTTATGTTTGATGGCCATACAAGTAAGAGAAATATTCGTGTATATGTGTTTGTGTGTGTGTGTGTGTGTGTGTGTGTGTGTGTGTGTGTGTGTGTGTGTGTGTGTGTGTGCGTGCGTGCGTGCGTGCGTGCGTGCGTGTGTGTGTGTGTGTGTGTGTGGTTTGGGTGGGGGGGGGGGGGGGGTAGGGATAACAATGTTGTACGTGTGATGCAGTGCCGTAGGAACCCAGTGGGCCAAGCATAACTTCGCCATACCTGCTTGGACATAGAGCATCTTTCGGCCATGTCTGTCCTCATTAACTCAGTCCATACTACCTCTAGATCCTATCAGTGGCATAAGAACCCTGCGAAGCAGTTATGGCTGTTTCAACTTTAGTGATTTCCCTCTTAGAATCAATAAAGCAATTTAGTTGATTTGATACTGTCTGATCCGTCCATCTGGTCATACCCTTATCAATCTGTCCTGGCTAATGAATGAAGGTTGTAGTTACCTAATCTATACTGTATGACTAACTGATCGATCGACCGACTAATCATTGGAGCAGTTTCGCTTTATAGTATAAGATTGATTGACTGACTGACTGACTGACCGATTCATTCATTCATTCATACATGCGCTCATTGATTTAATGATTGGCTATATTCCGTTCAGACCAGCGGTTTTTGGAAGTGACTGTAGTGCTTCATGGGTGCCATTTAGAGGAGACACCGAACACCTGGTCAGAGTTCTTCATTCGCGTGGGGGAAACCCCGGAAAAATTTTATGTCGCCAATTACAGGTGTGCGTGCATGCATGCGTGCATGTCTGTGTGTGTGTGTTCGTGTGTGTGTGTGTGTGTGTGTGTGTGTGTGTGTGTGTGTGTGTGTGTGTGTGTGTGTGTGTGTGTGTGTGTGTGTGTGTGTGTGTGCGTGCCTGTGCGTCTCTGTCTCTGTCTCTGTCTCTGTCTCTGTCTCTCTCTCTCTCTCTCTCTCTCTCTCTCTCTCTCTCTCTCTCTCTCTCTCTCTCTCTCTCTCTCTCTCTCTCTCTCTCTCTCTACATCGCACCCCCCCAAGACCCTGCCATTTTGCTGTGTGTGTGTGTGTGTGTGTGTGTGTGTGTGTGTGTGTGTGTGTGTGTGTGTGTGTGTGTGTGTGTGTGTGTGTGTGTGTGTGTTTGTGTGTAATCTTCAGCGACTTTGGAACTTATATCGGAATGTAACACAAGTGACCTGTGGGGTGTAGCCGCTTGTTTTGTGCTGTTAACATATTGTTTTAATGTTGCTTTCAATGTTGTAGTTTAGTAAGGACAAACATGAAAAGAGGCCTGTGCGTCTATTGTTTCCATCCTTGAGAAATAAAGTATCATTCATTCATTCATTCATTCATTCATTCATTCATTCTCTCTCTCTCTCTCTCTCTCTCTCTCTCTCTCTCTCTCTCTCTCTCTCTCTCTCTCTCTCTCTCTCTCTCTCTCTCTGTCTCTATCTTCTATCTATATATATATATATATATATATATATATATATATATATATATATATATATATATATATATATATATATATATATATATGTGTGTGTGTGTGTGTGTGTGTGTGTGTGTGTGTGTGTGTGTGTGTGTGTGTGTGTGTGTGAGACAAGCACATCATTACCTTCAATGTATGATTGCATGTTCACCCAAGAGATGCGACGGTCTGTGACTTTGGACCTTACGGCCTTAGGCCTTAGGGTCCAAAGTCACAGGCCGGCAAACATAAACAATATTTTCACTCTACGCTTGCAGCTTCATCCGCAAGTTTACTGAGGGAATGGAGGATTCCTGGACCATCAATAAGCTAAACCACTTCCAGCCTTTCTTGCCGCCAGAGGATGAGGACGGTGCCTCCTTCAGATAGAACTTCACAGCGGTCAGTCTTTCTCCCACACACAGCAAAACTATGTAATGGTGTGAAGAAATAACCAACAAAGAAAGAAGCACTATTTGTTTCTTCTACTTTGTCTGTCTGTTTGTCTCTGTCTCTGTCTCTGTCACTGTCTCTCTCTGTCTCTGTCTCTGTCTCTGTCTCTGTCTCTGTCTCTCTCTCTCTCTCTCTCTCTCTCTCTCTCTCTCTCTCTCTCTCTCTCTCTCTCTCTCTCTCTCTCTCTCTCTCTCTCTCGTGCGTGTGTGTATGTGTGTGCTTGCGTGCGTGTGTGTGTGTGTGTGTGTGTGTGTGTGTGTGTGTGTGTGTGTGTGTGTGTGTGTGTGTACATATTTTTGTAGCATGGCACCAACCAAGTAACCTACCAAACAAACAAACAACCAGCCACAATAAAATACACGCACACAAAATGTGTATTGTGCACCACAGAAAACATCTGAATTGCAACTTTTAAAACATTGACACATCAGTGCCGATTTCTCGAATAATGGAGGTTCTTGTATCCGCTTGAATATATATCACTCATTTCAGTTAGATGACTGGGTCTCAATCGCAACGTTGCAGAGGTCGTGTTTGTCTGAAGAAGAAACAATAACCAAAGATTAAATCAAAATGGAAATAATTAAAGTAAATAATAAATGGATAACAGACCGAAAGAATTACAGCAAACCTGAAGAGAGGAGAGAACGTCAGTGGGACAGAGGACGGACGACGGACAACTACGGACGACAGATCGGTAAATAGACTCGCTTCACTTTTTGTTGTGTCGCGAAAAGAAATGGGAGGAATAAAGACACAAGACAAAAGAGAAAGGTATTCCGCACTGAAAGCACAAAAAAAAAAGCAAGAAAGTCGGAGTAAACAGAAAGAGGGAGGGTGAATAATGCAGTAGACAGTAATACTACATATAAAGAGCTGACAAAAAATTCTGAAATGTATTGGTTATAAATAACATCAGCAACTCCAGTTTACAACCAGCCATCTGCAACAAATACTGCTGACGGTAATCAAGTTCGATCCTCATACGAGACGCTGCTCCTAGGGACACCCTGCAATTGCAGTTAGCGTTTGAGACATGCCGCATATAATGCGGCATGTCTCAAACGCTAACTTCATTTGCTGCTCATTGCGTCATGTGCCGCGTATCTCTATGGCGTTAAGTGGAATGCGGTGTGTCTCAAATGCTAATTTCATTTTCTGCATAAGCTGATGAGGCACGTGTCGAATACAATGCGTCAGTCTGAAACACTAACTGCATTTGATGCGCATTGCGTCATGTGCCCCGTATCTCTATGAGGCTCGCGTCAAGTGCAGTGCGGAGTGTCTCAAACGCTAATTTCATTTTCTGATGCTGAGGAAGCACGTCTAGAATACAACGCGTCATGTCTCAAAGGCTAACTTCCTTTGCTGCGTATCACTATGACGCACATCTCGACCGAGTTAACTAAAAATATCAAGAGAACACAACAGCAGAAGGCACATCAACTACGCGATAGCTTACGGTTAGTGCCTGACATGTAATCTTTCACCTGTTTTGATTATGAAAGACGTACGCGCCAACAGCTTCAGCGAAATCTGCACATTCCTCTTCGTTTAGCTGTTAGGCCGTCAGATAGGAAGTGAACACTTCCCCCCCCCCCCTCCCCCTGCGGGGGATTGGAGACCACATTGTTTTTTGGAAGATCATCACCTATGAAGACGATCCGTTGTGTTTGCCAAAAATAAATACCGTATTGAATATAGGAAGGCATGTACTATGGTCATATTCCCGTAAAAAAAAGCACACAGGACTAAATGACTGGTATATTTTGAAAACAAAATACATTTACCTACCATTTACAATGATTCAATGTCTAAAAAGCAAAACGGTGACGTTATCGCGGCGCCATCTTTTTAACCTTTCATTATCCGCGAAATAGCCTTCTTGCCAGAAGAATAGGTGTCCAATCTTTGACATACTATGATGAAAACATATATACCAATGTTATAATATATCATCAGTGGAAGCGTAAACGATTCAATGTTTTCCACTAGTGACCTTGAAAGGTGTTATTTAAAGGCAAAGGTCACCAAAGTTGTACTTTATGAAAAAAATATTCTTTTTGAAAATGTGATAAAAAAATCTTACTAAAAGTGATAACATGTAAGGAATTGCTATGACTATTTGATAAACGATTAGACGTGACCTTCACGAAGGTCGGTGTCGCAGTTTTCGGAGAGTTCGTAAGAATATTCAGTATACAATAGGGGCCAAACATTTGCTCTGAGTTTAGGAATATTTGCTCACAACACCTATAGGATCTCTTACTATTATCAGGAACATTATAATATATATATATATACCCTTTATAATTAAGGTCAAGGTCACAATATGTACAGCCGTGCACTCAATCTGATAAGTTAACTGTTCCATGGTCCTGAAATTCTCTCTCTCTCTCTCTCTCTCTCTCTCTCTCTCTCTCTCTCTCTCTCTCTCTCTCTCTCTCTCTCTCTCTCTCTCTCTCTCTCTCTCTCTCTCTCTCTCTCTCTCTGTATGGTCCGTTCTGATAAGTATGGAACTTCTGCAGAGCCTGTAGCCCTCACAAGTAATATGCAAGTCAACAGATCGGTTGCTTAAACCAGCTATAAGACTGTAGTCATGTAATTTCTCCTCTCTCCACCACCCCCCCACCCCCTTTGCCCCTCCTGTTGATGTTGGCATCCTTCTGTCTCAGAAGACAATGGAGTATGTGCGCTTGCTGGGTCAGTCCGTTTTTTAAGATTTGCGGCAGTGCCTGCTGTGACTAATCAGTCCAATGCAAGAGCGGCAGTGTCTGTTGCATTTGCTACAGGTGAAGCCTGTGACTGTTGCTGTGGGTACTGGCTCTTCTTTCTTTCGTCTGCGCTGCCTCTTCTCCTCCCACTGGTTTTCTCTCCTTGCCTCGCTCAGCTTTATGCTGGTCTTCACTGCGAGCCGCCAGTTGGCACGATCTGCGGTGGTGGCTTCCAAGTCTGCGGGATTCAGGCTTCCAGCTATCAGATCACGCTTGCAGACATCTTTGCATCTAAGCGCTGGTCTGCCTGTTGCCGGGTCTGGTGCCGGAGGCGAGCTCACCATACAAGATGTCCTTAGGAATCCGACCATCCTGCATGCGGCAGACATGACCGAGCCAGCGTAGGCGTCTTTGTGCAAGGAGTGTGTACATGCTAGGAATGTTTGCCTGAGCCAGCACTGCCGTGTTTGGAACACGGTCCTTCCAAGTGATACCCAAGATTCTCCTCAGGCTGCGCAGATGGAAAGAGTTAAGTCTGCGCTCTTGACGGGTGTACAAACTCCACGTCTCGTTGCTGTGTAGAGAAGAATGCAGAGCACACAGGTCTGGTACACTTTCATCTTAGTGTTGGGCGGTAAGCAAGCTGTTGTTCCACACTCTCTTGGTCAGGCGAGCCATCGCTGTTGATGCCTTGCCGATTCTGGAGTCCAGTTCGTTCGTCATGTAGTTTCTCCTCTCCCCCCCCCCCCCCTTCGCCCCTCCTCACACCACCTTACGCCACACCGACCCCTTCGCAAGAAACACTTGAACTGGAAATAACATTGAAACTATCTGGATTTTTCGCACTACCATCAGGCCAGTGCATAAGCTGATGACACAAAACAATGTTCAAGCATGTTATAAGTGTTCGCAAGAAATGTACGAGCTATTTTGAAACATGGCGCCTGCAAGCGGATTGAGGTTTCCTGGTCATGTGAGTAGTAACACGGAGAGAAAAGACGTTTCTCAGACCACAGGAAAGCAATCCAAAGGTAATTTGCTGTTGTTGTTGAATATTCTTTAAAACGTTGTAACAGTCTCTTTTTAGGACGTTTTGGACACCTCCCCCACCCCCTCCCCCTCCCCACCCGCACCGGGTATATTTGCATGAGCACTGAGAGTCCCGACATATCCCACCCCCACACACACACACCTTTATCTTTTTTTTTCTCTTTTTTTTTTTTTTTTTTGATATTTGGGCGACTGGTTTTCGGCCATTGGAAGCAAGGTGTAGCGTCGGTAATAGTACTGTAGCACAGTAATAGTACTTTTTTTACCGACAATGTCTGTGTGGTTAGTTCTTTTTGTGACTGACTCTTGGATTGTGCCGTCTATCAGGATGTTATACGCTGCTATGATCTACCATAGTAGTATATTTTTTATTAGGATCATAGATAGCTCAGTTTACTACTGACATAGTCTAGAAGTAAACTTCGGAATACATCTAGGCAAGGTGGGCATTGTATGTGCTGCCCCTCATGATCGTAACAGAAAAGACGCATCCCTGAACTGCTGTTTAGATTCCACATTTTAATCGCAAACCCTTACGTCGACCAGGCATTCTTTAAAAGCACGACACAGTGACATACACACTAGTACGCACGCACCGTGCACACACACACACACACACACACACACACACACACACACACACACACACACACACACACACACATTGATCAACAAATGATTCCGACATTACAACTGCTATTGCATTTGAACTAGTATTAGAATCCTCTCATTCCACCGCCGGTTTGTCACTGACGTAAGGTAAATAGATGTGTTGTGCAGCTCGTATTACAGGCGCCCTACTAGTCTATACGCGTATTCTTTCATTCTATTCCGAGTGGGGCAGCACAACTGTAGGCAAACATAATTGTAGTCTCAGTCTTACAATAATTAGAAACATACTGTAAGCTGTGTGTGTGTGTGTGTGTGTGTGTGTGTGTGTGTGTGTGTGTGTGTGTGTGTGTGTGTGTGTGTGTGTGTGTGTGTGTGTGTGTGTGTTTATTGCTCCCTCCCCTCCCCCCCCCCCCCCACACACACACAACATTCTCACCCACCTGTCTCCATTTTTTAATTTATTCCCAGCATGGACGTAGTACTCACACTCTTAGCATAAACTGACTAATTTCCACCACACTTCATAGCCTGAAAAATTACAAAAACTTAGTTGTAAAAATTCATATTTTGCAAACGTAACGAAAATCAATCCACTTTAAGTTAAAGGTACTATTATATGACGTCACCAGATTTTACAAACTGTGTAAATATGAAGTGCACATATATTACTGGAAGTATTTTAGCACATAAAAAGTCTTTTGTGTGCGTGTAATTCCATTAATCATGGAAGAAGTGCATCAGAACACCGCACCTAAAAAATGGTGCTATATTTATAGGGTCCAAATATGGAATGCTCCTATCTTTTTACTATCAAGGCGCGTTGTACTCGTCGAAAGATATGACTTGGTCTTGACATCATGTATAAAAAGAAGAATATAATAAAGTTTATTATTTTCTGAATGCCCGATAAAGGACGAAGACATCGATACCAAATAATAAGTATTTCTTGTAGTTATCATAGCTTTACTGTCCATCTAGTACCCTTACCCAAAAAAATTATGACCCCTCTCGGGGGTGGGTTCGGTCAGACTCTGTGGTATCTTCGATACGGTGTTTATTTTTGGCAAACACCTAGGAACCTTCTCGTGGTTTTTTTTTATAGACTTTCAGAAAGATATAGTCTTCGATCCCCCGCAAGGGGGGTGGGGGGTGTCTATGAAGGGCCAAAACAAAACAATCCTTTAGGCAGTCCGTTTACTATAGAAGGCGGCTCCTATCTTTTTACTATCAAGGCGCGTTGTACTCGTCGAAAGATATGACTTGGTCTTGACAGCGTACTGATGGTACACAGACAGCAATTGGTGTCCATTTTGCAATTTCTATCGCTGCATGGGCTTATGAGATCTATGGCTCTTGCCAGTAGCATACATAACATAAAATAGATTTTGGTAGATTGAAATTACTCACGGTCCCCGTTGAGTAGAAAGCTGTAGACACATTTACACATGACATTTACAGCTATGCAACCCAGAGTGATCGCGTCCACTGTCATATCCACCAAGCAGACACATTTACACATGACACATTTACACCTATGCAAGCCAGAGTGATCGCGTCCACCGTCATACCCACCAAGTCAGTAACAAACAACACGATAAAGTATCGACAGTGTAAAGAAGAACAGATGAAACACCCCTATCGGCCATCTGAAAGAAGATCAAGGCCACGACATCGGCGGAGGCACAGCGGTATTGAAGACATAATCAGGACAGGCCTTTTTCAGGGCTTCTCAGACGGCAGCGTCCTCTGGATCTAGAGGCACAGTGGCAGCAGACCCTTAAGCATCTCTCTTCCCCAAGGCAGAACTCAGAGCTGTTGCCACAACCGCAGCTTTTGCTGCCAGGGAAATATAATATTGATTGATTGATTGATTGATTGATTGATTGATTGATTGATTGATTGATTGATTGATTGATTGATTGATTGATTGATTGATTGATTGATTGATTGATTGATTGATTGATTGATTGATTGATTGATTGATTGGATCGATCAATCAATCAATCAATCAACCAACCAACCCAACCCAACCCAACCCAAACCCAAACCCCAACCCCAACCCCAACCCAAACCCCAACCCCCAACCCCCAACCCAACCCAACCCAACCCAACCCCAACCCCAACCCCAACCAACCAATCAATATCAACCCTGTCAGCCAGCCAGCCAGTCAGCCAATCACTCAATCAAGCAAATCACTCAGTCGATCGATCGATCGACTGAGTGATTTGCTTGATTGAGTGATTGGCTGGTTGGCTGGCTGACAGACTGATAGACTGACTCGTTGGTATTCTGGTCGTTGTGCCTTGTGCGTGCAGCCACAGAAATTGTGACCAGTACCGGCTGCATGTGAAGGGAGTTAAACTTTTCTCCAAAAACCTGCCTCCGTTTGAGAAATGGAGATGGCGATCACCAGCAGAAGAAAACACCAACTGACTTAAGTATCTGGTTTGAAAGAAGAGAAGAACACACTAAGAACTTAAACAGGCTTTTTGGCAGTAAAAGACGATGAATGCATGGCATGCAGCCACTAGTAAGTGTTTACAGTACCGTTGGCTTCGTGCACGAAAAGGAGTTGGGCGGCCTTCACGCTGCCCTGGCAGTGATCCAAAGCGCAAAAGGCCATCGGTTCCGATGTCGACCGCCGTTGGCTCGCGCACGGTCGTGCGCGGGCCAACGGAGGCCGACGTCAGCCCGATGGCCTATTGCGCATTGGGAAATGGGTAACCTCTTTTGTGCATGCAGTCACCAGTACTGCGAACAGTACGGGTGGCTGCATGCACAAGAGGGTTAATCCTTTACTGCCTAAACTGTGTACCGTTGACTGCAGGCACAAAAGAGTTAACCCCTTCCCTGACAGGGCAAAGTGAAGACTATGTAACTACAGGAGTAACAGGGCCTATATCCGCACATCTGCTGCTCTTACCTGCTAACGGCCGGGTAGACAATATTCACTCTCCTGATTTTAGGCATTTGTGAGTAAATTATATCTTCCCTTAAAGATGTTTATCCAAATAGTGTTCCCAAAGAAATTATTGTGGAATAGCGTTGCATGCGCTCTCTAGTATGTTTTTAAACAAGACATTTACAGATGCCCCGCTTATTGGGATATAACAATACAAAGTCCAGCATTCTATATGCGTGCGTACCTTAAATGCGTTTAAAGCCAGTGAGATTCTGCATATATACTTTGTTTTGTTTTTTGGGTAACGCGCTTAGAGCTCACTGCTCCTGGGGAGTTAGCGCGATGTAAGTGCTCTTTAATAGTAGTAGTAGTAGTAGTTGTTGTTGTTGTAGTTGTTGTTGTTGTTGTAGTAGCAGTAGTAGTAGTAGTAGTTGTTGTTGTTGTAGTAGTAGTAGTAGTAGTAGTAGTAGTAGTAGTAGTAGTAGTAGTAGTAGTCTATATAATTCAAAATATGCAAACACTTGATAGTATAGAAAATAAATATGTACAACTTTTCTGCCTGACCTTGTCTGATTCTCAGTCTCTTTACCTCACTGCTGAAATTGGTTTGTCCGTGGTGGAACTCGAACCTCGAAGTCAGAACTGGCGTGTCCTATGCAGACTTGGCAAAAACTGGAGTTTAAATATCGCGCCAACATCCGTTCTCACACCTTTACTTCTCCATGCACGCCTATAATTTTCACCTCATCACACCCCACCTTGAGATAGTCTTCATTGCTTGCAGGGAGTTTAGCCCTAATAACTAACTGAAAACACGCAACTGCAAGAGGTACAGATCCTCATGCGCCCCCGCTTCGCGGGGGCACATGAGGATCTATATCTCTTGCTGTTCTTATTTTGCAAAAATATTCTTTGGACGAATGGAGGTTCTTTGCCGTTGAATTTATAGTGCTTTTAGACAGGTTTGGTCACTGGCAACGAAGGGTTCGGAATAACGTCCTAATTTGGAAGAACAGCTGGAACGGATCTTAGTCAGAAAGGAGACATAGATTTCTATGAACCTTTTCAACTGCATGCGATCTTGTCAGTCTAAGTGTCTTGCAAATGGAAGGGACTTTACATGTATATTGTCACATTTCTTCAGCACCCTCATTGCCAGTACACGTTGAAGATCTAGCGGCAAAAGCAAAGCAAGATCCTAATGAATCCTCCGCGTATACAATGAATCATGATGTTTTACACCTCTTGCTTGCCTCATTTGTGTCCATGTTCCTCACACTTCTATAATATCAAGCGGTCGGTCAGCGATGACCGCAGACACGTTTTACTACCCTCAAAAGACAAGAAGTCCATTTTTTGGTGAAAAGCAAGATTTTAATTATATTACAAGGAAAATCTGACTTCTCAAAAACGTGGACTTACCCTCTTTTGCCTTCACATGGCAGTTTAGCTGCTGGATGTGAAAGGCTTAATTCTGGAACAGTTGAAAACACACAGAGATAATCATTACACAAACATGAATTGAGTGATTGATAACACTGACAGCAGATGGAAGACAAACATACGACAGGACATCAGAAGAAAATCAACGACTTATTTTTATGATTTCTTTTTTTGGGGAGGAGTTTGTTGTTGCTAACTGTTCGAAGTGGACAAACGTCTAGCTGAAACATAGTAAGAGATTTACGACGTACTCGAGTACTGTACAATTCAGTAGCCGTTTTCCTTTAGACTCGTGACTGACCTCAAACGGCCAAGGAAGGAGATTCCCATGCAGTCACTAAGCGAGCAGAATGTAGGTATTTTTTGCAGTCCAGTCGAAATCTGCATTAATCGTTTGTCTGTCGGTAGCGGTTTTTGTCGCGATGATTCCTAAAGGAATCATCGCGACAAAAATCGCTACTGACAGCGAAATGATTAATGCTAAAACTAAGCCTTGAATTGTCAATACTGTGAAAAGATCTTTTGTTTCTTGATATATCTAAGGTTTTACAAACAAGTAATGGCCGGCCGAAAAAAACAGGCCATTTCATTGGATAGTGTGCGATGTGATACACTTTATTACAAAACAAGTAATGTTCTTGATTATTTTTAATTCCTTCTATAGTTTTGTTCTTAGCTTTTGAGTGCAAACTCTACATAGTGTCCAAAAATCGCTCCACGTTTCAAAATGACGTGCAAAAATAACCGTACAATTAACCTTTACAGACAACAGCTAGGCCTGACGAGGCCCCATCCACTCTAAGCAATGGTAAGGCAAGTCTAAACGTACAATAAATGTGTCTAAGTGTCAAAGTAGTAGAAAAAAAAAAAAAAACCAGATAGGACGCAGAATAGCCTATATTGATTATTCATCGGGACTCTGTACGTATTTCTTTCTTTTTTTTTTTTTTTTTTTTTTTTTTAATGAAACAGACTTAGAAAGTACAAGTACAACACAATCGATTACAATTTCGTGTTAAAATGTTGTACGTGTCCTGCCAAAGCGTGTTTTTTTTTTTCTTTGCTGGGGAATGCCTGTGCATTTTACACGCTTTATGCTTGCCTGGCTTAAGATGAGAGCCGCCGTGAGATGGCCTTAGTCGCCTGCTCGGCGTTAAACCCAAATAACTATCTCTGATGAGAGGCCCGGTGACCGTAAAGTGTGTAAACAGTTCAGGGATGGTGCCACGTGTTTCGTGTTCATTGAGTGATCTATATCTCTTTGGCACACAATGGGCGGCGATACCCGCCTAGCCAAGTTCGCTTGCTGTGCTGGTGCTTGCCTGTGTTTGATGCTGAATATGTCGTTACAACCCGTTGCTTGGCAAGCGCACAGGGTGCAGAAATTAACTCTGAACCCTTTACATGTCGGTATCGGTTTTAGTCGCCATGATTCCTACAGGAATCACGGCGACTAAAACCGCTACTGACACGCAAAGGGTTAACAGAATTACCTAGTGGGTGAGTTCATAATGTATTACAGAAAAATAACTTAGTAGGCAAAGAGTTAAAAAAGTGAAAACGTTGAACTTTATGAATCGAAATAGACCCCCCCACACACACACACTTTTCCCAACTACCCCCTCCCCCTCCCCTCCCCCCTCCCCCCTCCCCATTCCGAAAAAAATAAACAAATAAAATAAGATAACAATTAAAAGTACAGCAAAGCTTGTTTTGAGAGACCACTTTTATAAGAGATCACCTGTTATTAAATAATTAACACTAGCCACCTAAATGGTTGTCTTTATTGAAAGGCGACATTTGTACCCTTCACCACTTCTCTTTTAACTCATTCAGCCCCGACGGCCGTATTTCCCAAATTTTGCAGGCATCATCTAACGACTATGCATCAGTTGCAGAAGATGGATCGACCATGATAATTCAATTGCAGTGCCAGATTAGCTTGGCGCCAACAATCTCCTGCTGTAGTGCGTCAGGGCTCGAATGGGTTAAGACCACTCTTTTCTTCCCCGAAAATTTGATCGCTTAAAACAGGTTCTACTGTACATATGTTTTGTTGTAATCATGACAGGTGTAAAATCCTACTTTCCGGACTTGTCCACGGCAAATTTCATTTCTATGCGTGGCCAATTGCAAGAGATGAATCTATGGTGATGGCTTAAGGCCAGCGTCTGACAAACTTGGCTGCTGCATATTGTAGCTCAAAGATAGTGCCTGAATTGTTTGGCGCGTTTCCAGGCGCTAAGTAGATCAAGCACTAGCTTTGAGCTATCATAGTGGCTCAATCTGTCGAAACGAGTTGGTAGTTATATTTCTTAATCGTACGCCATTTGGCTTTGAAAGTGAAATGCATCGATATTTTGTGCCGATAAAAGAAAGTTTGTACAACTGAACACGAACATGATCCAAACATATATTACATAATATTGAGGGTTTTTTTTTGTTTTTGTTTTTGTTTTTTCAAATACCGTTTCTTCATCAGTGGCGAATCATGCAACATCCTGTATTGTGAAAGAAGGTAGAAAGGTTTTGGTTGATGTTAGACAGCATTGAAACACGATGTATCGGCGAATTTTACCCAATCGAAGCTCGCCATGGAGCATACCACTTTAAACCCGTTCAGTGTCCAATGACGGAAACTGTGTTTCTGCGTCATCGTCTATTCAACATCAACAAGTCTTAGCTGTCCCAGGAACAGGGATTCAAAGTGGCGTCAGCAAGAGGCATAGATCCTCATGAGCCTCCGCAACTGCGGGGGCTCATGAGGATCTATACCTCTTGCAGTTGGGCGTGTTCAAATTTTCTCGGCACTGAACAGGTTAAGTAGACCGACGCATGATTCATATGCGTAGGTGTCGCATCCTGTTTCGGTTTTTCGT
The DNA here is from genome assembly GCA_036245525.1 of Semisulcospira habei. NCBI lineage: Eukaryota > Metazoa > Mollusca > Gastropoda > Semisulcospiridae > Semisulcospira > Semisulcospira habei. Next base: position 81,716,546 of record BTPG01000006.1, on the reverse strand, counting down.
CATTTGACTTCATTCCAGTTTAGGAATAACTCACATGTTCCACGCACGTGGTACAGAAAATAAAGACATTTAAGTGCCGATAAAAGACGAACGCTAGCCAGGTGCAAGAGACATAAACCCTCATGAGCCCCCGCAGTCGCGGGGGCTCATGAGGATTTATGCCTCTTGTTAGTTCTGCGTTTTTAATCCCTCAATCTCGTTCCCATTTCCACCTGTGTTTTTCACGCGAATGTCGGTCAACGTGCAGTGGTTTCAGACGCGCAATTCGTGATCATTAAATAGGCAGAAAAGGGGTTAGGAAGGCAAGGCCATCCGTATGGTCTGATCAGGTCGCAACATGGTGCCGCATACATAATACTGCTAGGTGCTAGGTCCTGGATTTTTATATTTGTGTAGGGGGCCTATCCTCTTTTTCCAGGTTATGATGACGTAGACAAAAAGGCTCTTTGCTTAACCCATTCAATTCTGCCACTTTAACCCATTTCTGCCCGTCATTTGGCAAAAGCCAGTGTGTCCAATTTTTAGTGAAGCGAGATTTTCATTGTATAACGACGAAAATCTCGCTTTTCTTACAAATGGACATACGGCAGCTTTAGCTCCGAAACATAGTAATGAGACACGGATCGACTTGCCTTCAAACCAAAAATCTCATCATCATCATCATCATCAGTCCCTTGCCCGAACTGGGCGTTGGGGGGACTGAAAGGCAGCAGCAACAGACAGTGCTCTCCACTGAGGTCTATTTTGGGCGGTGGCAAGCAAGTCTGGCATCTTGAGTTCGGTCCATTCTTTTATGTTTGCGACCCAACTCTTTCTCTGACGACCTCGCCGACGACTTCCTTCGAGAGTGCCTTGGAGGATAGTCTTGGACAAGGTGTTGTGTCGGGTCACGTGGCCAAACCAAGCAAGCTTGCGCCGTTTCACGGTTGCCAGAAGGGGTTCATGTGGGCCCACCAGGGAAGTGACGATGCTCCGTACATATTCGTTGGTCTTGTGCTCGCGGTACGAGATGTGGAGCAACTTCCTCAGGCACTTGTTCTCAAAGGCCTGGATTTTCTTTTCTGAGTCTGCAAGCAGTGTCCAAGTCTCACAGCCGTAGAGTAGAATAGACACTACGAGGGACTTGTAAAGCCTGTACTTGATGGTGAAGCTGATGGAGTTACTTCGCCATATCCTGTCCAGCCTGGCCATTGCGGATGTTGCTGTACCTATCCTGATACGGATCTCTGCTATGCAACTACCGTCTTTGGACAGGGTGGCTCCCAAGTACTTGAAGCTATCTAAAAAATCTAAACAACTGTAATTTTTCGACACGGGGTCATGACAGATTGGTTATGTATTAAACTTGAGCATTTACAACAAACATGTAGAGTTGTTGTAATAAATCTGTATTTCTCTTACAAACTAATGCAAAGTAACCTCTGTGTGTGTGTATGTGTGTGTGTGTGGGGGGGGGGGGGTGGGAGTGTGTGTGTGTGTGTGTGTGTGTGTGAGTGTGCGTGCGTGCGTGCCTGCGTGTGTGTGTGTGTGTGTGTGTGTGTGTGTGTGTGTGTGTGTGTGTGTGTGTGTGTGTGTGTGTGTGTGTGTGTGTTTGTTGTTTCTTTTTTTTCTTTCTTTCTTTCTATCTTTATTTGTTTGCTCGTTCGTTCCTTCGTTCGTTCATTCATGCGTGCGTGTTTGTGAATATGACGTACTACTAGTAGGCCTACTGTGTAACAGTCTTAACAACGGTAGACCTAGTCTCAGCTTCAAGGATGGCAATAACGCTGGTCAAATTATAAAGAAAAGATTTATCGTCTGCAGTAAAAGTTCGATGATTATGGTGATTACGATGATGATGGGAACGATATTGATGACCGCGCACGTGACGACGATGATGACGAAGATGATGAGGATAATGATGGTGATATTTTTAAGCGGTTAATTTGAACACACACACACACCTCTACCCCCTCCCCGCCCCCGCCCCCCCCCCCCCACTTCCACCCCACACCGCCAAAAAAAAGTCGCAAAAGTAGGTGTAAATGTGTAGTATGAACCACATCCGGCTTCATGTTGCGAACTGTAGGTATTAAAAATTAATTTACCCCACGCTCACTTTACCAAACACAGATACGCACGTTCAAAGTGTGATGACAATATCAGATATCATCGTTACTTTATTCACGCAATTTTTATTTTAATGATAAAGACTAGAAAAGGCCGCGGTGTTTACATATGCTAGTCTGTGATTTTGGACCTTATGGCCGAAAGGCCGTAAGGTCCAAAATCACAGACCAGCACACCACTTTTTGCAAAAATACGAAGGCGGATCTGCAAAGCGTATATAGTTTCAGTCCATGACAAAGACGCGTCACACAGGCACCCAGACTTCAAGCTGCGTTGTCATCTAGTACAGCATCAAGACAAATCAAGGTAATGAGAGAGTTAAATCGACCTACCCTAGGCTGTAGATGGTTAAAGGCCCTAAGCGCTCCCGGCGCATTTTCAAGATTGCATTAAGCTGTTTGACGAATATCAACACCTACAATACATAATAGTGTGTTATAATGCCTTCTAACGAGTGGCTGCTGTTGCTATTTCGTTCGTACCTACATGATTACATCTTTTTGTGTCCGTTTCACCGCTGATGCGTATGCGCCGCTCAACTCCACCAGGGTCAGAGCCCAGGTAAAAGCTATTTATAGCTCCAAACTCCAGGTCCTCGTGCAAAACAGAAAGTAGCTGGCGATCTGCTATAATGGCCTTTGTGGATATTATAAGTTATTGGTCGGAGGGGTTCGCTACACGGACCTTTATAGGCCTGAGGGAGGTCAAAGGAATCATTGTACCCCGAAGGCCGAAGGCCTGAGGGGTAGAATGATTCCTTTGACCTCCCGAAGGCCTACAAGGGTCCGTGCAGCGAACCCCTCCGACCAATAACGTATTTGTTTTCATTCCTCCACTGTTTTCGTAAAAGAAATCAAGAAGACATCTTCCGACCTGGATGACGCCAGACATGACTGACGTCAAAGAATTTACATTTATACATAATAGACTGATAATGTAATTTAAAACATTTATGACGTCGTTACCGTCTCCAGTACTGAGTGCTTGTTGTTTCGAACAACACTATGCAACTTTGTACTTTAGAACGTTTTGGTGATCTTTTATAGAACAAAACTGGCATCCAAGATGCGTCATCGAGAGGGCTACAAAACATCCGCCATTTTCGCTACAGGGGTTTTTATATCACGGTCACACGGTACGGTTTGCGCTAAAGTGACTGGTCGTGTGACTTAGGGAGGAAAACAATATATATATATATATATATATATATATATATATATATATATATATATATATATATATATATATATATATATATATATATATATATATATATATAAATATATATATATATATATATATATATATATATATATATATATATATATATATATATATATATATATATATATATATATATATATATAACACAGAAAGTAGAGAGAATTACTTTTAAAATATATATGGGTGAATGGACCAAGCGCAGAAGGAAACATAAACCCCAGAAAAAAGACACCCCCCCCCCCCCCCGCCCGCCCCTTCCCCCCGCAACTTTTGCTCGGCTGTCCAGGGTAGATCTGGAAACTAAAAAGTAATTAACCAACCATACCCAAGCCCCCCCCACCCCCTCCCCCAGTATTTTGGGCTTATATTGGGCTGTGTTCAAAGGTTATGAAATACGAAACTTTTGGAGCTACTCCGCATGCGTTTTGCTTAGTGTTCTGGTGCAGAGTATTGCCCTTATTATGATTTTTTTTTTTTTTGGGGGGGGGGTGGGAGTTCCGACCACTCACTTGTATGAAGCCTCACTCTCACTTTGTTATGATTTTCTTTTCTTACTTGTTTAGACGTGTCATACTCATACCTGTCTCCCTATTCATTTTCACTAGATGAGTAATAAATAAAAATACCAAAACCCTATGTAAGTGCATATGTGTGTTTTCCTAGATGAGTTTTCCAGCGGTTGCGTCCCTTCTTCTGGTGTTCGCTGTCACAATGTCTCAGACAAACGCCAGCTGGTGGACTGATACTAGGGACAAGTTAACAGAGGTGTGTATTCGCAATCGCCACACGACGGCGGAGATCAGAAGGGTAGAAACGCCTCTTGCAAATCTCATTTATTATATCCACGATGGGTTTTCAGATGGGTATTCAGCCTGTGACAAGAAACCGGTTTCATGCGTGGCCACTATCACTGAAAGACGCAACTCCTTTAATTACGAATTTCGCGCCATAAACGACTGCACATTGACCGGCATTCTCGTGAAGAACGCAGATAAGAATGAGACAAAATTAGCAGGACATAGAATTAACAAGAGACATAAATCCTCAATAGCCCCCGCAACAGCGGGGGCTATTGAGGATTTATGTCTCTTGCATTTATGAGGGTTTATGTCTCTGGTATTCATGAAGATTTATGTCTCTTGCATTCGCTTTGGTCTTGCCCCGGCAGTTATTGGGCTAAACTCGAAAAGAACGCTGTATGTGGTACTAGTTGGCTGGATCTTGAAACTGATTTCAGCCCACTTTAATAAACTTTCAAATGCAAACGATCCAAATTGCCGAAGACTCATTAGACCGCTCTAGCTTGTCCTTCAATGTCAGCCGTGACATGTCGAATGGCAGTATGTCCATTTTTGAGAAAAGCGAACTTTTCATTGTATAATCGCTTTTTATCTTATAACGGCAGATGTGCTGCGTTTATAGTATGTGTGTGAGTAAAAATTAATGAGTGTGCTTCACGTGGGCTCGTTTAGTGCCGATTTGCAGCTTGTCTAGGTTAGTTAGTTACTTAGTTGGTTACTTAATTAATTGGTTAGTTGGTTAGTTAGTTAATTAGTGAATTAGTTAGTTACTTATTGGGGTTTAACGCCGAGCAGGCGACTAAGGCCATCTCACGGCGGGAAGGGTAAAAGTCTAGTCAGCCAGACTAAGAGAAAGGTCTTAAAACAAGATGTAAATACAGTTTAATAGTATTCTCGGCTAAAAAGTCGCACATATCAAGAGTACATGTGTACAGACTTTTGAAGTTCATAAAAACAGTCAGATTTATACAGACTACAGAAACTCAAATCTTGTAAAGCAAATTGGCTTAGTTTAGAAAGCTAAACAGTAGTTCGCTGTATTATTATTATTATTATTATTATTATTATTATTATTATTATTATTATTATTATTATTATTATTATTATTATTATTATATACTTTAAATTTTTAATTTTTCTTTTTTTACTTGCTTGCGTCTGTCCAGAAAGCCACGGACGTGTTAACCAACAAGGCCGGCGAACTGTTAGGCAACTGGCTTGGTAAACGCGACCTTGAGACCCTGAACCCTGTTATCTGGGAGGCAATCCAGAAGGCGTGTCCCGAGAGTGCCTTTGACACGAGCCTTCCCCCGCTGGACGCGGTCGTCGTTATCTATCTGGAGGTCGACGGTATGTGACATTGAGATTCTACATTTTTACAGCCGAGAAAAAGTGGACACGCACTATGGGCAAGAGGCATAGATCCTCATGGGCCAACGCAGTTGCGGGGGCTCATAAGGATCTATGCCTCTTGCTGATACGACTTTGTATTTATGTTCTTTGGAGGGCACATAGCTATTTGGCGTTGAATTTATAAAGATTTCAAAAACAAAATCTGCGTCCACTGGCAGTGTATGGGTTAAGTTTATCTCACCCACACGCCATCCTCATATCGGCAAATATCACAGGCGGTGATGGTGACCGGCTTGGTTCCCACATCTCCAACATGGACAAATGCCGATAGGAAACGTTGCGTTATGCAATCACCGGTATAGACCGTTTGACATCAGAGCGCACAACATTATTTTCCAAATATCTCCGCAAAGAAACGCTTTTCTGTACCACTTTAAGAGCAAGTATCATTTAGTGCCTATTGACCTAATATGGAATATTTTTACTAAACTCCTATGATTTGTCGATTTTGCTGTACCGTCGTAAAACAGTGGCCAAAAGACAAGAACAAGCCATTTTCAATACCTTAGAGCCCCGGCAGACTTCAGTATCGAAGTCAAGCATGCAGACTTTTACGTATGCCTGCGCTGTTTCAGGTTTGAAAACTTGGCCAATTCAAGTGAAAATGGATCTTTCTTTTACTGGGCTTAATGTATCTGGGGACCATTTAGGGATGTAAAGTTAGTCATTTCATGATCACATTCCACATTTTGTTACGACTGTACAACAAAACTGACACAATGTTTTGGTTTCTTAGAAGTAGACGGCATTAGGTCAACTGTCACTGAATGTTTTTTGTTCTAAGATTGGTATAAAAAGTGGTTCGTTGCGGAGATCAGTATTTGAGAAAAACGTTGTGCGCTCCGATGTCAAACCACCTATACTGCAAGCAGACCGGCCCAAAAACGCACAGGACCTGCGTCAGCCTTTGATAGCATGTCCGTTGAAAGATATTGCTAAATCAAAGCGGCACGGCTGCGGTTGCAGCGCCTGAATTGATCAGTGTTTAGGTCGTACTCCTTAGGCCATAGATATCCTTGCCCCGCATAGCCTTTCCATTATCGCTTCGGTCTTGTGGACGTCAAACCACGAACTAACCAGGGGTAATGTGAGTAGGGGGAGGGGGGGGGGGCGCAAGGGGGGGGGGGCTGGAAGGGAGGAGTGTAATCCATGATTTAACTCATTCCAGACGTGCCCGCTTACGGATACGCAGCAATTTACGGCCACGTTTGGAATGAAGTTGATTTATGCCTATGCCACCCCCCTCCCCAAACCCCACAATAAAAATCCAGACTAAAAAGGTGACTACCAAGCGTGTAAAATCTAGGAAGAACCCAAAGAAGAGAGAAACACGCTTAGAAAAGACAGCTACAACACAATGTATTATTTATGTTTCAAAATAGACATACAAAAAAGTACACAATTAGCAATTTAGGGGATGGGATGACTCCCAGCTGTACAAACGCGCTACTCCCGACCAAGTCCCTAGCGCCATCCTAAGCCTTCAGCACTGTATCTGTGATGTCAACGAGTGGATGTCATCAAACAAACTTCAACTTAATGATGATAATACTGAGGGGTTTTTTTTATAATCAAACCCCACAAATTGACCAGTTCACTTTCCCTCCCCACGTCGCCATAGGAACCAGTCTCATCAATTTCTCACACACCGCCAAGAATCTTGGAGTAACCCTGGACGAAACACTGTCCATGAACCAACAGAATTGTCAACACCTGTCGCGCAGCTTACATGGAGCTCCGTCGCATTTCTTCTATCAGACACTATTTGACCATCGAAGCCACAAAAACCCTCATCTGTGCATTTGTTGTTTCCAAGCTGGACTATTGTAATTCACTGTATGCAGGTTGTCCCAAATATCAGATTGACAGTTAGTTAGTTATTTGGGTTTAACGCCGAGCAGGCGACTAAGGCCATCTCACGGCGGCAGATTGACAGGCTTCAAAAAGTTCAGAATTCTGCTGCAAGGCTCATCACCAAAAAGCGCAAAACTGACCTGCAATTAAATCCCTCCACTGCAAGAATTCAGTATAAACTTTCTTCTGTCCGCTTCAGCTGCATTTCCACATCAAGCCCCCCGTACCTGTCCTCTCTCCTGCAGCTGTACACTCCCTCCAGACAACTCAGATCCTCTGCTGACAAACGCATTTTCCGTGTACCTTTTGTTCCTACCAAGTCTTTTGGCCAGCGGTCTTTTTCATATCTTGGGCCGCTGTACTGGGACGAACTCCCCTCCCATGTCCGCCAGTGCTTCAAAAGACGTTTTTAAATCTGCGCTAAAAACACACCTTTTCCAACTCCATTACCCCACTGATTAATCATTGACTGCTGAGGATTCTGTTGTAGTTTTGCTGTGGTGCCTGGAATGTGTGTGTGTGTGTGTGTGTGTGTGCGTGTGTGCGTGTAATATTGTGTACAGTTTTTGTGATTGTATTTTTGAAATTTGAAAGGCGCCTAGAGCTCTACCTGAGGTTAGGTGCCATAGAAATTATTATTATTATTATTATTATTATTATTATTATTATTATTATATTATTATTGAAGCCTGGAAGATGCAAATCTGTAATTGATAATTGTGTTGTCCGTGTCTTTTCTAAGCGTGTTTTTTTCTTCGCTTTGTTTCTTCTCTTACACGCAAAGTAAACAACAATCAAGTGAGCAATGAGCACTGAAAACAGTAGGTCAACCTGTGCCTGCATGCTTAAAGGAGTTAAATGATAGGTTCCCTCTCGTACGCGAAATAAGAATGCTTGTCACGACCAATGAAACGCAAATTTGTGTGTGTGTGTGTGTGTGTGTGTGTGTGTGTGTGTGTGTGTGTGTGTGTGTGTGTGTGTGTGTGTGTGTGTGTGTGTGTGTGTGTGTGTGTGTGTGTGTGTGTGTGTGTGTGTGTGTGTGTGTGTGCAGGAGATGACGATCTAAAGCTGAATGAGGACGAATTCAAGGACTTTGTTGATGCTATCGGTGAGTGTCGCTTATATATATTTCTTTTCAGCTTGACCTGTCAGTTAACTGATTGAATAATCAGTATAGAAGAACTCCACCATTATGCAAGAGGTATAGATGCTCATGAGCCCCGTAACTACGGGGGCTCATGAGGATCTATACCTCTTGCTAAAACGATTTTGTAACCAAGTTCCTTTGGCGGCTGTGGATGTTTTTGCACGGGATGTAGATTGATTTTGTTTTAACAACGATCTGCGTCTGCTGGCAGTGAAGGTGTGAATAATCGAATTACTGACTGGTTGTTTAGTTGGTAGGTTGGTTGGTTGGTTGGCGGTTGGTTGGCTGGTTGGTTGGTTGGTTGGTTGGTTGGTTGGTTGGTTGGTTGGTTGTTTAGTCGGTTGTTGGTTGCTTGATTGATTAATAGATGGATCTGTCGGTCGGTCGTTTGGTTGGCTGATTGGTGGTGTTTGTTGCATTGGTTGTTTGCCTGGTTGATTGTTGCCTCGATCGAACGTCGCTCATTGAGTGCTTGACTGACGGCAGGTAAAATGGACATGTGTAACCTGACCGAAAAGGCCCAATCCTAAAGAAGACTCGAGGCGTGCCAAACATTTTGAGCGGGGATCAACGAGTCAACGTCGACGTCGGCCGAATCTACTTTCTCTGTAATAATACGCGGAACGTCGCAAAAGTTTTACGGTCGTGTTTATTTAGAGTAACTTTGAACGGTAAATAAAAGAAATAATAGGGCATGTCAAAGTAGTTCCTTTACTAACACACGGTGATGGATACGCGTTGTATCAGTGTACGCAAAAGACGATCGGGTCTATTAACGTGGATACCTGTATATGCTAGGGTGTGTGCATTTGTATTTAGAGTAATGATACTACTAATAATACTACTACTTATGAGAATTGACTATAGCACTTAACCTTCAAAGAGCTCTAAGCACTTTACAAGAGGCACACAAGCATAACACAACATTCAGCTAAGAAATTATATATATCTCTCAAAGCAAAACTTGAGGCACAAAAAGCAATATTACAAGGACACCAATAATGCATACGCACACACGCGCGCACACATACACACACACGCGCGTGTGTAAGTGGTACGTGACTATTCTTTGCCTTCTTTTGGCTCCTTCACTGAGGGCAACTAAAACTATATTGACGTGCAAAAGAAATGCGACATTTACGAAACCATCGGAACACATTAGTGTTTCCGGTGGTTCCGAAAATGTCGCATTTGTTTTGCTCGTCAGTATATATCTCAGTGTTGCTGCCATATAACATATCATTCCGATGAACCCTGATGTAAATGGAAAAACAGCAAAGAACCATAGAGTTCAGTGAGTCTTAGACAGAGCTGGGGCTCGTATGAATTTATGCCTCTTGCACCTGGCTGAAGTTTGCGGTGCTCAGCAGTCAAGGGTGTTAAAGTATGAAAATCAAACAATGAAGTGATAGATGAATCAGGGGCTGACAGAAACGTACTGCTTGTGTGCTAGTCTCTGACAATTAACCGCAGAGGCCAGTGACTCGGTGTCTCTGAAACCAGCACAGGTTGATTGACCAACAACTTTCCTGTTTGAGGAACACGGATATAATAAATATTATCAGCAAGGGAGCCCATGAGGATGTATATGAATACGAAACACATTATTTTCCCAAAGTGGAAAACTTGTTTGCAACGGGATTTTAAAACAAACATAAAAACAGACGTAAACATTAACAAATAAATACATTTATCTGACTAAAAGTAAAACACACAGTCCTGTCACAGCGAGTATATGCAGGTATATAATATTACAATGGTCTGTAATGTTTTAACATATAATATCATCATAAAACAATAACCTATGTACAATAACTTAAAATAACAAAAATAATTTCCACTTAGAAAAAGCGCTTAAATTTTAACTAACACATGTACTACCTGATATAACTCGCGCAAATACACACTCTAACACGCACGCAGGCGCGCGCACACACACATACACACGCTCGCACGCGCGTGCGCGCGCAGACACACACACACACACATACACACTCACTCACTCACACACACACACACACACACACACACACACACACACACACACACACACACACACACACACACACAAATTCACGTATCACCTGACATGCCTCTAGCTTTTGGATATTTTCTTTTACATGCGGTGAAGGCGTTAATTCTTTTGAGTTGTTGAAGGGACTCAGATTGCTATAAGGGAAGGAGAAGTCGGTATGCCTGAATGAAAGACAATATGAAGCTGACGGCCAGAACAAACAAACAGACAAACAAGCTAGCAAGCAAGCAAACAAACAAACAAACAGTCGCAGTCTCGGGGGCCATTGTTGATTTATGTTTCTTGTTAGTCTTGTGTTCTTTAAGCTTATTTTTTTTATCCCATTTACATCTGTGTTTTTCACGCGAATGTGGGTCAGTGTGTAATGGTTTTACGAAAACTTAAGTTTGCTTTTGCATGTTTGACTGTGCATGTGTGTTTCTGTGTGTATGTGTGTGCGTTCGTGCGTGCGTGCGTTTGTGATGTGTATGTGTGTGTGCGTGTATGTATGTGTGTGTGTGTGTGTGTGTGTGTGTGTGTGTGTGTGTGTGTGTGTGTGTGTGTGTGTGTGTGTGTGTGTGTGTGTGAGTGAATGACTGTGTATGTGCGTTAAAAAAAAAGCCATGCCATCAGCCTACATTAAGTGATGTGCACACAATTGAAATCTAGAAATAAAGTAAAAACAGGCAACGGCAAAGCGTGTAAAATACACAAAAGGCCGCAACAAAGAAAGAAACAAGCTTAGAAAGGGCAGTTACAAGACATTTGTTAATATTTGTGGGTTTTTTTTTTTATAGAAATACAAACATGTATACAATTTGCAACTAATCTTTTCGAAGATGCAACTTTCACAAACTGTGTTCTTGTTTGTACATCATTTTGAAAAAAGGATGAAACCCCCTTTTACAAATTAGTATACAAACCCGAAATATTAATAATATGTGCTGTAACCGACCTATATTAATTATAAGGTCGTCTCTTTCTTCGTCGGGTTCTTCGATGAACTACTGTAATTTAAACTGAACAAAGTACCCAATGCGCTTAAGGCCACCGGGCCGATGTCGACCCGATGGTCTTTTGCGCACTGCGGTATATATGAAACAAAAACATACAAAAAGAGAATCAACTGTGATATAAAAAGCAAGAACGCAGACATACGCACAAAGAAACAAACACAGTACATGCACGAAGCGAAACAAAATACAAAATTAAAAAGATATAAAAATAAAATCATACATAGTTTGCAGTCAGTATTTATTTGTTCGCCTGAAGCTGAGAGCCTATCCTCAGCTGACGTGACACTTAGATACCCAAGACATGGAGATCAACCTAGGTTGGTTGGTTAGTTCGGGTTTAACGTCCACGGCACAGAAGTGATAATGGACGGCCCTGACGAGCGGGTTATGGGGGACAGGGAAATCGATTGCCTATAGAGTACGACCTGAACACTGATCAACTCAGGCGCACTCCAACTGTGCCACTTTGATTTACCATGACCTTTCAACGGACATGCTATTGAACAAGCCCGTCTTTTCCCCCTGGATTGCGAGTCCAGCTACCGGGGCGGGACGGGGATTCGAACCCACGACCCGGCGATTCCTTTCGCTTTCCTGCTCCGACGCTTTACCGCCTGAGCTGAGATCAACCTACAAACAAAGCATCTCTTTCTAGGGTCTTGGTAATCCGACATTAAGGTCATGTCATCTGGCGTCATGCTTAGTTGTTACGCTCCGCGCAGTAGGAGAGGACCACTGTGAACAAGACAAAAGTATTTCGTATGAATACAAGTCAGCCTCACGGTTAGATCCCCTGCCCTATCCTATCAGGCACCCAATCGCCAGCCCACAAATAACACACAGGTAAGTAGCAAGACAATCATACATACATCCTTCCCAGAACTCCTCACTGTCTTAGGTCAATTATCTAAAACAAAAAGTCTGAACCTCTCCATGCCAGGGGACCGTTTTGCCATTCTACTTAATTCATCTTCTGTGCATTAATAAAATTATCAGATTGTGTACTCACAAATGATCTCATTGAACATGGCGGCCTCCTTCACGTCCAAAACTCCGTCGTTATTTTCTGTTTAAAGAGAGACACAGCATCAACAAACTAGCAAAACAATTGACGATATCAACCCCTTAACTCCCGGGGCAATGCGAACGTTACTCATCTGCAAGAGACACGAATCATCATGAGCCCCCGCAGTCGTGGGAGCTCATTAAGATTTATCTCTCTTGTTGGTCCCGTGCTCTTTGTGCCCACGTTTAGTCCAGTTTCAATTGTGTTCTTCAGTGTCGGTCAGTATACAGTGGTTTCAGACGCAAAATCCGTGATCACTTGCAGTCAAGGGGTTAAGGAAAATAAAACGGAGGCTCGTCTATTGGTTTAACCTGCACTATAAAACCCCTCCGTAACCTCCATGTAATCTCAACGCCTCAGAGCCTTAACCGTCAAAGGATCATGGATACAAAATCGTGTCAGCAAGAGACATAGATCCTCATCAAATCCAGCAACTGCGGGGGCTCATGAGGATCTATGTCTCTTGCACTTTACTCACAGTCACTATTCCCAGGTATAACCAAAGGATACCGTAGCCTAAACATATCCAAAGGAAGTATCAAATGCCAGTGTTGCCCTTCTCTCCCTACCCTCCTCCCCCTCCCCCACCTCACCCCCACCCCGGCCGAATACAATACTTTATTATAAGATGAATTCACCGTCAGCCTCTTCATATGCGGCTTGCACAACGTCCTTGAGGTTTTGGTCAAGGGGCACTCCTATCTCTGTGCATTTCTTGTTCAAAGAGGCCAAAGTGTCGTTGATAATTTCGGGCCCAGCTTGTCTCCTCCTGCTGTTCAGATTGCAAGATATAGCGATAGGGATGCCCACCCTGCAGTTTTAATTAACCCACTTCCCAGAAGAACTTGCGGACTGCAACATTTAACCCACTCAGCCCTGAAACGTGCTGCCCTCAGGCTGTGAAGCCAGAAACAATAGGTCCATTTATTGTCAAGAGCAAAAGTTTCATTGTTAAAGTCAACTGCTCTATGGCGGGCCAACGAGATATCAATATTGTCTTGGTTTAATTAAGTCTGTTCTACCGTTTTTCTTCCACAATTCATGTGAGCACGCAGGCACACGTACCAGAGGCTTTCCGCTGCCTTTAAAAAAAGTGAGGGTAACGGAAGGAGCTCTCCTGCGTACAAAGGACAATAGCAGAAATGTCTTTAATTTTACGACATTCAAACTTGATAACGTAAATTGGCCCTTTTGTCCAGCATTACTGTTAGACATACTAAGAACATTTGTGAAGGAGATATTGCGATGTACTCACTTTTTACTGCCTGGTGAAGGTCGCTTTAAAGGCGTAGTTTTCACTGAGGGGTATCGTTAATAACAGTTAAAGGGTCAGAATAATGTATAACTTGCGTCAACCGTGCACATCTTTTGAAAAGTGTGTGTGTGGGGGGGGGGTGCATTGAGGGTTTACTAATGAGGTTACATTGACGCTGGACGACTCCCAACAACAAACGACAGCAAAGTTATAGTGAATGACCAGCTCGTATCAGAAGCATACTTAACATTGCAAACATCTCCAAAAGGCATAGATCTATGCCTCATGGAAATGTTTGCATTGCTGTCTATACTTCTGGTACAACTTGAGCTGGTTATCAACCCCGATTTCGTTTTCATTTGTTGTCGGTAGTCGTTCGTTGCAAACGTAACTTCACTTCTGTCACGACGTCACGAGGACCTCATTAGTCAATGAAGAACGTTTGAAAAATGATGATGTAACCCCGTCGCTGCCCGTGGACGCGTCTTGTGTTTCTGAAATCTTTGTTAATTCAGCCCCAGAGAGTCCCAGCCGTCCATGAAACATGGATACATAGAGGTGTCAGCAACAGGCATAGATCCTCATGAGCCCCCTACACGTTGGATCGTGTTCACGTTTTCTCGGCAGTGAAAGGGCTAAATGCACGTTTACATCTAATTTGACAAATTACAAATGAAAAGAAAAGGGGAGACTGCCAGTGCTAATCTATGATCACTGGTCGATCATGCACACTTCTCTCCCCTGACAGTGCTATTATCTACTTTACTTTGTAACCTTGACAAATTACAGTTTACATCTAATGAATACTCACGTCTTTGACGTTGTTCCATGTGTCAACCCACCAACCTCTCCGAGTCAGTCAAGCATCAGCACACCCAGTGGCCAGGAAACACGCAACCAGCAGGCACACAATAGTTGCACGACGCATCCGGGTGTAGGAAGAAAAAGACAGCTCGGTTTTAGTATCACGAAACGCGATAGCGTTTGAGCCTAAACCACTAAGCCACATACACACACACACACACACACACACACACACACACACACACACACACACACACACACACACACACACACTCACTCAAACACACACACACACAAACACACCACAAACACACACACACACACACACAAACACACACACTATCACACACACACACACACACACACACACACACACACACACACACACACACACACTCACGGCGGTTGGCGCCAAAAGTACGTTCTCTAGCAAGGTTTCCATAGCTATACGTGACGTCATTTTTATTTTGTTACTTCTTTGCCAGAATTCAAGGTCCGCCCGCCCAGCACATCATATGCATTCTAAGACACACGATCCGACCAGAGCCATTTCAAAGTCTCTCGTATTTTTAATACGGTAGACATAAGCAATGATATCCAAACAAAAGAAAAACGCCGATATGCATAAACCAATGACCAAAACTGTACATCTATTCACACACACGATACAATCTCATTGAGGAATCCAAAACAAACACCAACTTAACAAGATTTATTCAGAAAAATATGTGTCACTCGTTCAACTGTTTAATTTCTGTATGTGTTTGGCGGTTGTTTCGGAACGTATCATAACAACCGCCAAATACATAAAGCGATTAAAAGCTGAACGAGCTACACATATTTTTCTGAATGAGCAAATCTTGTTAAGTTGATGTTCGTTTTAGATTCCTCAGTGGGATTTCATCTTGTGTATGAGGAAATGTACAGTTTGGGCTGACGACTCACAACTGCTAGACAAACTCGACAACACTCAGTCACTACTGACTCGCACGGCTGACTGCTACGAAGACGTGAAAAACTGGATGACAGCAAACAAGCTTAAACTGAACGACGACAAAACGGAAGCCATGCTGGTAGGCTCTCGCCAGAAACTCTCCCAGCTCCCTCCCTCTCTCCACCTTCAACTCGATAGCACCCCCATCTCCCTCTCTGACTCGGCCAAGAACCTCGGCGTTATCCTCGACTCCTCTCTGTCCATGACCAGCTTCGTCTCCGCCACGGCCCAGGCATGCTATTTCCACCTCCGCCGCATCAGTCAGATCAGAAAATACCTCACTACCGAAGCTGCCACCAAACTTGCTGTCTCTCTCATCTTATCTCGCATCGACTACTGCAACTCTCTCCTTTCGGCCTCCCTCACTCCACCACTTTCACTCTCCAACGCGTCCAGAACAATGCTGTCCGCCTCGTCCTCAGAAAGAACAAATCCGACCACATCACACCCCTGCTCAAACTCCTTCACTGGCTCCCCATCCCCCAACGCATCCAATACAAAATTCTGTCTCTCTGCTACAAATCCCTGAACAACTGCGCTCCTGCCTATCTCTCCAACTTACTTCACCACTACACACCTTCCCGCTCACTCCGCTCTGCCTCCGACCCTCTCCGCCTCCACATCCCTCGCACCAAACTCAACACTTTCGGCCCCCGCTCCTTCTCCGTCTACGGTCCATCCACCTGGAACACTCTCCCACTCTCTCTTCGTCAGAAACACTCTCTCTCCTCCTTCCAGTCCGCCCTCAAAACTCACCTCTTTCAACAGTTTTAGCACTATATCACCATACTCCCCACCGCAAGCTGACCACTATTTGTGGTAGGTGAGTCATTGTCTAAAGCGTGCGCATGCGTGCGCGAGTTGTGAGTGCGCGCTTAGAGTTATAATTATTATAAGATAAGCGCATTACAAATACCGTAATTATTATTATTATTATTATTATTATTATTATTATTATTATTATTATTATTATTATTATTATTATTATTTTATTATTATGTAAAGGGAAAAAACACTTGATAATCAAAAGGTCCGCCGGCGGACATCAGCCTTAGCTGGCCCGCTCACGGCTCTTCGCGGGCCAGCTAAGGCAGACATCGGCCTGAGAACCTTTTGCTCGCCAGTAGCCACAGATCTGTCAGCGTTATATCAGACACAGCTGTATTCTGGAAACCGCGTATAGTCTTTGATCGCAAGATAGTGCAAAGAGGCTATAAATATAACCATAAGGTAACATTTTGTATGTCCTCATGGGCCATACACATTACTTTAGAAAGGGTTTCGTGCCAAATGATGAAATATACCATATCTTATTTGCCGAGATGAGGATGGAGTGGGGGGGATCAAAGTAGAGTGGAGTACAAATTCAAGAGTATGTGACATTATTAGCCAGGAACGGCCCTTGCAGTTTGTTCGTGGACTTAGCCGATCTAGGCGGCAGAAATATATATCTTGGTGTCAAGCTCGATAAGACTTTGAGTGTGCAGGATCACGTCGGTGAAATCTGTCGTGGTGCTTCATACTCTCTGAGACGCTTCGCATCTGTCCGACACAGTCTTTCTGAATCTGCCACTGCAAAGTTAGTGAATGCTTTAGTCACGAGCCGTCTTCAGTGACTACTGCTTTGTGGTCTTCCATCTGAGCAGATTAGACGCCTTCAGCGAGTTCAAAATAATGCCGCAAGGCTTGTGAAGCGCAGGCGAAAACGATACCACCTAACCCTTATACTGAAAGACCTTCACCGGCTTCCAATCCAATCCCGCATACAGTTTAAGATTGCGACCCTTGCATACCGCCACTTGATGGCAGTCTTCCGTCATACCTTTCCTCCAGTCTAATTACTTACCAGCCCTCTCGCTCACTGCGTTCATCGGGAGAGAAACTTCTCAAAGTTCCAAAGTACCATCTCAAATCTGCCGGTGAACGCTCTATCAGATGTACTGCTCCTTTAATTTTGAATTCCTTACCGACTGAGCTGAGAAATGCCTCCCCCTTACCCAGTTAAAAACTTACCTTTTCTCGCAGACTGTCGTGTAATCTCTACGGTTTTGTGTACACCCCCCCCCCCCCTCTCTGCAAACTCTGTGTGTGTGTGTGTGTGTGTGTGTGTGTGTGTGTGTGTGTGTGTGTGTGTGTGTGTGTGTATGTGTATGTGTGTGTGTGTGTGTGCGTGTGTGTGTCGTTTTCGCCTGCGCATTGAGTTATATATATATATATGAGAAATGCGCCATATAAATACCATGCATTATTATTATTATTATTATTATTATTATTATTATTATTATTATTATTATTATTATTATTATTATTATTATATTCGGTACTGATGTTGCTGTTGTTTTGAAAATCCTCATAGCACATCTATTTATCCTATTTTGTTGCAAATTCTTGTCAAATGTTACAAGGGAACACACACACACGCGCGCCTGCATCACGGTAGAAAAAAATACATGCACAGGAAACAGCATCTTGATGCAACATTGAGAAATCGATGGTTAAACAGAGAGCAACAGAAAACAATGAATAACTTTTTAAGGATCTGCCCGGTCAAGACTTCCAATGCCTGTAACAAAACGCGTTATGTCGCGTTGAAGTCTTTACCACAACCGTATGTATATATATATATATATATATATATATATATATATATATATATATATATATATATATATATATATATATATATATATATATATATATATATATATATATATATATATATTATATATATATATATATATATATATATATATATATATATATATATATATATATGGTTTGGCTTGACTTCGCGAACGAAGATTTTATAGGAGTTGCCCACGACGTCTGCAGGCTTGTTCGTGGCTGCGGAGGCCAATCCGAGACAGGCAGGTTCGACCGCAGTGGCTGCAGGGGAAGGTATGGCCAGGGTTCTGAGCTGCGGCATCTCTGTTTTTTCTCCTGAGCCGCTTGTCCTTAAGGCTAGCTCTGTGAGAGTCCTCAAAGGAGACAGCTGCCTTGTAAATGGTGGAGCGCCAGGTGTCACGGTCCGCAGCAAGCGAAGACCACTGGTGGTGGTCGATTTGGCAGGCACTAAGTGACTTCTTGAGACAGTCTTTGTATCTCTTTTTTGGTGCCCCTCTGTCACGGTGTCCAGTAGCAAGCTCGCCGAACAGGGTGATCTTTGGTAGGCGATGATCCTCCATCCTGGAGACATGCCCCGCCCAGCGGAGCTGTGTCCGCAGCAGCAAAGCCTCGATGCTCACAGTTTCAGCCTGTTCAAGACCTCGACGTTGGTGACATAGTCACTCCAGTGAATGCCCAGGATGGTACGCAGGCAGCGCTGGTGGAAGCGTTCGAGGAGTCGTAGTTGGCTTCGGTAGAGGGCCCAGGACTCGGAACCATACAGCAGGGTGGTGAGGACCACAGCTCTATACACGCTGATCTTGGTGCCTGTTTTCAGCTGTTGATTGTGCCACACCCGCTTGAAAAGTCGCCCGAAAGCGCTGTTCGCTTTTGCCAGCCTGCTGTCAAGCTCCTTGTCCAGCTTGGCGTCCGACGTGATAACGCAGCCAAGGTAAGTAAACTGGTGCACTGACTTTAGTTCAGACTCGCCAATGGTGATGTGAGGAGGGCGATACACTGTCTTGGGTGCCGGCTGATGGAGGACCTCTGTCTTTTTCAGACTGACCTCGAGTCCAAAGAGCTGGGCAGCATCTGCGAAGCAAGTCGTGATGCGCTGCAGGGCTCTCTCTGTGTGTGCAACGAGGGCAGCATCATCAGCAAAAAGCAGCTCACGAATCAGTTGGTCTAGGGTTCTCGTGTGGGCCTGCAGTCGTCTGAGGTTGAACAGGCTGCCATCGAGACGATACCTGGTGTACACTGCATCGTCATCATCGAGGTCCACTGTGGCCTGCTTCAACATCATGCTAAAAAAGATGGTGAAGAGGGTCGGTGCCAGCACGCAGCCCTGCTTTACGCCGTTGAGAATAGGGAATGGTTCTGAGAGGTCATTGTTGAGTCTGACCTGGCCTTGCTGGTCCTCGTGTAGCTGGACAATCATGTTGAGGAACTTTGGGGGACAGCCAAGTCGCTCCAGGATCTGCCACATGCCTTGCCTGCTCACAGTGTCGAACGCTTTTGTTAGGTCGACAAATGTTACGTACAGCCCTTTGTTCTGCTCGCGGCACTTCTCCTGTAGCTGTCTCAGCACAAAGACCATATCGGTGGTGCTCCTGTTTACTCTGAAGCCACACTGGCCCTCTGGGAGTTGGTCTTCAGCGATGGCAGGTACCAGCCGATTCAGGAGCAGCCTTGCAAGGATTTTCCCAGCAATGGACAGCAGGGTAATTCCCCGATAGTTGGAACAGTCAGACTTCTCGCCTTTGTTCTTGTACAGGGTGATAACGACTGCATCACGGAGATCTTTTGGTAGTGTTCCTTCCTCCCAGCAGCAGAGAAAGAGGTCATGGAGCTTGTTGTGCAGTGCTGTGCCTCCATGTTTCCAGATCTCTGGCGGTATTCCATCAATGCCTGCTGCTTTGCCACTCTTGAGCTGGTGGATGGCTGTGAGGGTCTCTTCAGCGGTGGGCGGTTCGTCCAATTCAACCTTTACTGGGAGGTGTGGGATTTGTAGGATGACTGCTTCTTGAACAGTGCGCTCAGCGCTGAAGAGGCTCTGAAAGTATTCCGACCAGCGGTTCAAGATGGAGGTATTATCTGTGAGGAGTGCCTGGCCATTCGCGCTTCGCAGGGGACTTTGTACCAGGTGCCTGGGGCCATACACTGCTTTCAGTGCTTCGTAGAAGCCCCTGTAGTCACCATTGTCAGCACAAAGCTGGGTCCTCTGTGCAAGTCTGGTCCACCACTCATTCTGGAGATCTCTGAGCTTGCGCTGGAGACTGCTGCAGACGAGGCGGAAGGCAGACTTCTTCACAGGGCAGGAAGGCTGGGCTAGGTGGGCCTGATGGGCGGCTCTTTTTTTTTGCTAGGTGTTCCTGGATCTCTACATCGTTTTCGTCAAACCAGTCTTTGTTCTTCTTTCTGGCGAAACCCAAGACTTCTGCAGAGGATTTTGCAATAGCAGTTTTCAGTTGTTCCCAAAGTGTTTCAGGGGAGGAGTCTACTGGGTCCGCTGTATCTTTGAGCCTGCGCTGTAAATCTGTCTGAAAGGCAGCTTTCACATCGTCACGCTGAAGGCTGGCAACATCAAGCTTTTTCTTGGGGGGCCCCCATTTCTTGGGTTTTGGCTTGAAGTGGAGCCTGAGTTTGCAGCGGACAAGGCGGTGGTCAGTGTGGCACTCTGCGCTGGGCATCACTCTGGTGAGGAGGACGTCACTGCGGTCCCTCTGACGCACTAGGACATAGTCGATAAGGTGCCAGTGTTTGGAGCGAGGATGCATCCAGGTGGTCTTTCGACTGTCCTTTTGCTGAAAAGTAGTGTTGGTGATGACCAGTTGCTGCTCCGCACAGAACTCCAACAGTAGGCGGCCATTGTCATTGCAGTTCCCCACGCCATGCTTGCCGAGGGCTCCTTTCCAGGCTTCAGAGTCCTGGCCCACTCTGGCGTTGAAGTCGCCAAGGATGATGACTTTGTCGTCTGCAGGGGTACTCTGTAGGAGGCTGCGCAGGTCAGTGTAAAAACTTGTCCTTTTCAGCAGGCTCTGCCAGGAGGGTTGGGGAGTACACACTGAGAAGGGTGACGTGCTGCTGGTGTCTCAGTGGGAGGCGCATGGACATGATGCGGTCTGAGTGGCCCGTTGGTAGGTTTTCCAGCTTAGTCGCAATGGATGTCTTGACCATGAAACCCACGCCTGAAAGCCGTCTTTCTGATGCAGGCCTGCCTGACCAGTAGAGGGTGTACCCAGCACCAAGTTCTTGGAGGCTGCCTTCGTCCGGAAGGCGTACTTCGCTGAGCGCGGCGATGTCGATGTTTAACCTCCGCAATTCATGGGCAATGAGGGCGGAGCGACGTTCAGGGCGTCCGCTGTCTGCTTTGACGAGCATGGTACGGACGTTCCAGCATGCTACGTTGAGTCCGGTCGTGGTCGTCATGAGAGTGGATCCGTTATTCTTTCTTATATATATATATATATATATATATATATATATATATATATATATATATTATATATATATATATATATATATATATATATATATATATATATATATATATATATATATATATATAGTGTTCTTTGCATCCTTGCATCTCCAAATCTCACAAAAATACATTTATGTGCTGGTCTGTGATACTGGACTATACGGCCGAAGGCCAAAACCCAACATCACAAACAAGCAGACATTAACGAGATTCCACGTCAGCGAAAACATTTTCAATTACTCCCCACATTTTTTTTTTCAAAGTTTGTATTGCCAGGATTTGCTTGCATCGATCACGGATAACAAAACAAAGCAATCTGATTAAGCGCCAGTGAGCAAAAGGTCCTCGTGGCAACGTCAAACGGTACAGACCCGTGCGCGAGCGAACGGCAGGCGGTTTGAGTCTGAGGACTAATTTTTACATACTGTGATAAATTTGGTTTGGTTTGTTTTTCGTGTCGTCTTAGCTGATCCTAATCGCTGACAAACTTCCACGTTCAGAATTTTATTTGACATTGTACCTTCTTTTTTTTAAAACTTATCTGCGACGAGTTTGGTTTGTTTTTCGTGTCGTCTGAGCTGATTTTAATCGCTGATAAACTCCCACGTTCAGTTTTATTTTACATTGTACCATTTTTTTTTTTTTTTTACTTTATTCACGGCATGACTAATAACAGACCGATCCACTTTTTTTTTTTTTAGTGCAACCGTTTGGCTGCGCCCCTTTAGTCG
Organism: Semisulcospira habei; assembly: GCA_036245525.1. NCBI lineage: Eukaryota > Metazoa > Mollusca > Gastropoda > Semisulcospiridae > Semisulcospira > Semisulcospira habei. Next base: position 81,694,034 of record BTPG01000006.1, on the reverse strand, counting down.
GGGGTCCGGCAAGCGTGCTACGCGTGCTTCATGGAAAATAGCGCGAGTGTAGACTGCTGGTATAGTAAAGCGCGATATTCGACGTTGATTTGTTTTTAACTTTTTTTTTTCTCAGGATGGCATATCTTCTAAAGTTTACCATTTTTGGAACTGAAAAAAAAATCAGTACAAACTATGTATTGGGTCTAATCAGTACATCAAGTGAGGATATTGTCGGTCTAGAGATTATGTAGTTATGCGACCCTAAACTTATCATTTTATGAAATGCGCAAATCATCTCATTTTCGCCAAATTGTGAATTTTCATAAACAATGAAAGGTAGAGTTTTAAGTTGTGCAAGACCACACATTTGTATGCGCTCTTTAGAATGGTAATATCAGTTTTTATATGTTTACAGTCTGAAATTTTGGTAGATCATTAGTCCTACCTACTAGCTACAATGGCTTTTAGACTGCGACTTGTATGATGTATTCTTACGTCTGTTTTCACACTCACACATATTGTTTTAATTTCACCCGTAGGCTGTCTGTAGCGCTTTCTGTCTGGATGATTCCTATTGAAATCATGGAAACACAAAGCGCCACCGGCAACTAATAGGGTTAAATGTGCGTTATTATATCTGATACATTTGTAGTGCTGCCTTGTGATGTTGGACCATACGGCTGAAAGCCGTAAGGTTCAACATCACACGCCAGCGCACATTAATGAAAACCACGTAAGCGAAAACATTATCAACTATTTCACACTTTGGCGGGGGGAGGGGGGGGGGGGGCGAGCTCTGAATGCTCTTCATCTGAAGAAGTAGGGTCTTTAAATGCATTGCGCTAGTAAACAGGCTTAATTGTATTAAATTTCAAATGCCTACGATACGCGATTTTGTATACATTGTTACGTTTGTGGTTGTGTTATTCTTTTGAGAACATGTGTGTGTTTATCACAGGAAATATCTGATATTCATTTGAGTTATTTTGGATAAGAATTAAGTACCTTTTTAGTAGGATTATTTATTATTATTATTATTATTATTATTATTATTATTATTATTATTATTATTATTATTAATTTGCACGGAGAATTGCGATCGATTTATGTTGTGACGAGTATATTCGCTACAATGTTGTAATGTTTGACCAACATTAGACTGGAAGGTTCGAGCAGGGTCGTGATCTTTCTAGTGACATCAGATATGACGTCAGAATTGTTTGGAACATTTCGTAACATTGTATCGAATACGCCTGGATGTTGGTCGAAGGCTGTAGTTAGTTCTGGAAAATTCTTTTTAATGAATATTAACGAGTTTTGGTTACGTTTCTTTTTTCTCATTGGGTGAGTTGTGAGAATTTGCTGGATTATTCGGGAAATATGTAATAGTATAAAAGACCGTGTTAGGAAGTATGTGTGTACATTGTATGAGAGAAGCAGTGTGTCAAAAGTGTTGATGCATTGTAGGGGTGACAGTGTATCAGTGTTGGTGCATTTGTGGATGGATTGTGTTGAGATCGCATCGCTGCAATAAAATATTGTTGAAACTGTTACTTCAGTGTGGTCTACAACCTTGTGCCACATGTGACGAGTTGCAGCTGAGTGAAGTTTCTTTACAAGAACCGTACGTGCGTGCGTCTGGTGTGATTGTATCCTACTACGCCTACGACTACCACGTAACATACATAATGGCTAAAAAAAAGTATATGCTTCTGCATTTCTCCAAGAAGTTGCAGTTCGTGTGATTTTCTGAAATTGACAACCATGGCTTTTGCAAGAAAAGAAATTAAAGGTAACATTTTGTTGTTGTTGTTGTTGTTAGTGGTGTTTTGTTTGTTGTTGTTTTGTTTTCTGTTGTCGTTTTTTTTTGTGTGTTTTTTTTTTTTTTGGTTTTTGTTTTTTTTTTTTTTTTTTTTTTTTTTTTTTTTTTTTTTTTTGGGGGGGGGGTGTTTTTTGTGTGTGGAGGGTATTTTTGAGTGACACATGAGACTTCTTTCTTGCTTAAAAGTTGATCCAACCCACTGCATTGAAACAGATATGTAGAGTCCTTAAGATGATACCCCACACACACAGTCCTTAAAAAAGGGAAACAACCATAAGTTGTGAGATTCAATAAACATTACAAAGAAGTCAGTAGAAGCGAACATAATCTAGTTCAGAAACATGAGAGTTAAGCAAACTTTGCAAGGGTGACGCCATCACAGTGACGTCAAATGGAATGAGGGTAGGGATTTTGTTCGCGGGGAGGGTGGTTCTGAACAAAATTATAAAAGACAACAGGATACAATATGCTTGTTCCTTTGCCAGTCTCATATTTCCATGTCCGATTGCTGGAGACGTTTTGTTTGCTGCTGGCGAAGGGGGGGGGGGGGTGGTGGTGGTGGTGGGGGGGGGGGGGATCCTGATGTTGCGAAACTGTAGGTATTGAAATTAATTTACCCCACTCTGTCGTCAGCAAACACAAACAAGGACAAAGAAGGGTGATGACAATTTCAGATATCATAATTTATTCACGCATTTTTTTATTTTAATTGTCATGGTTGGAGACCGTTTCGCGTAGTAGTAGTCGAAAGTACCGTAGCACCGGTCAGGTAGGGACTAGGATTTGTTGTGAGTTGGCAGAGTTGGATGAATGTTTCGTGTGTTGCACGCGCGGGGCACGGGATTAACACGCAGCGGCGTAGTCACGGCCGAGAGTTCTCGGCATTCAAGTTTAGTTAGCAGCTGTACTCGGCGGGACCAGGTCGTCCCTATTTGCTGGCTGTTGGAAGTCAGTGGCTGACCGTGGGTGTTAGCAACACAGCGCCGATTCAGTCGCCGGGTCGTTGGAGGTCGGAGACTGGGCTAGTTTCGCCTGCGGGTGTCGGCGCTTGCATCGAGTCTCAGAGGAAGTAAGTGCAAAACACCCTGCGTGCGTTTGTTCGTTATGTTTGTTAGAATTGTTACGTGTGTACAATGTGTTCGAGGTAGCGGGGGAGGGGGGAGGAGGACGGGGTTGAGGGATAAGTTGCATAGGGGTATTTAAATTGTGGATTAGTTAGTTTGGTTTGTGCTTATGGGTGGTTGTTGAACTGTGTGCCTTATTGGTTTAGTATGGAAGCGAAATGTGTGGGAGGTTCACGGGCAGGGTTGCAAGGATTTCGCAACATGCGTAGGTCAAGCGCCCGCACAGTAATTGTTAGTGCCATTGTAAACCAGGCGGGGTGGGCTTTGGAGGGGAGATATTGGGACCCACCGGATACGATACATACGTGGCTGCTTAGGCTTTTGTTTGCTTTACATGGTTCCGGGGCTCGGACCGGTCGGAGGGCTGACCTGGGCCAACCACGCTTCGCCGGGCCAGGATCGGCGTGGGACACGCACGGTTGCCTACAGCGTCACGTCCGCCGGACCGCTATCGCCGACAGTCCCAAACCACAGAAGCGCGTTAAAGGGCAAGAGGGGCCGGATGGGAAGGAGGAGCCGCCAGCGCGCATCTTCTTACCACGGTGGTCTCATCCTTATTCGCTTATCCTCCTACCACTCGCCCTGTCTTGGTGTAGTTTTTTCCTTTGTAATGTGAACAGTTTAGTGGACGGCGCCAGGGACTTGTGTATGGATGATTACGTTGTGAACAGTTTAGTGGACAGCGCTAGAGACCTTTAGAATTGTTTCCTTTATTTTTTGTGTTTCATTACGGTTTGTTGATGTGAGTGTATCCGCCTAGTGCAAGGAATCACTTAGTTACTGCACTCGACGGAAGTGTTAACGTGTTCTTAGTAGTATCGGTTTTTATTTGTTTGTTTGTTTGTTTTTTCTATTTATTTATTAAGGGATGGAGGGAAGGAGGGAGGGAGGAAGGAGGGTAGAAGGGAGAGTTGAACGAAGTGGGTAGGGGACTTTGAAGGAAATAAAGTGTGTGTGTACTCGTATAAGAATCGTTTGTGTTGCGTGTGCTGAGTTGCGACCCGTCTTGAAGCAAGACACTAGGGCTCTTCATCTTTCTCTCGTCTGTCCTCGTCTGTCATTCTACCACTTCCTCCATCTTCTTCTCGTCTATCTTTCCCTAGTCGTGACATAATAATCGAGAATAGAAAAGGCCACGTTGCATAAATGTGTGCTGGTCTGTGATTTTGGACCTTACGGCGACCGAAAGGTCCAAAATCACAGACCAGCACACCATATTTTAAGAGCGAGGGCGGATGTGCAAAGTCTATATAGTTTCAGTCCATGACAAAGACGCGTCACACAGGCACCCAGACTTCAAGCTGCGTTGTCATCTAGTACAGCTTTAAGACAAATCAGGGTAACGAGAGACTTAAATCGACCTAGCCTAGGCTGTAGAGGGTTAAAGGCCTTAAGCGCTCAAGGCGCATTCTCAACATTGCATAAAGCTGTTTGACGAATATGAACACCTACAATATTGTCAAGGGAGCCAAAATTATGATGCGGAATTAAGTGGAAGGTTAAGAACTAAAGTACTAGTGAAATTATTGAATGAGGAAATTTATATCGCAGACTGCGAGTAAGTCATGAAGTGGCGACCAGATTAAGTAGGTTACGTGCCGGTACGCATGATTCCTTGGTGGGAAACGAGAAGGGTGTACGTGCCGAAATAAGAATATCTAGACTAATTGGCCGGGAAAGTAGGTCAGTAGTGATGTATTTTTACCGATGAGAGGAAGTGCTACGTGCGGAAGTAAAGGGCCCTCACCTATTTAGAGTGGAAATGGGGTCAGAACTTTTCCCGCGTGAGTCTATCAGAGAACTCACTTATTCAGCAGAGTCTGATTGATTCCAGAATTTGGAGAAGAAATAGTCCGTACACAGAATAAGTATATTAATGTTGTGATACGGGTGTTAGGCAAAACTTTATGCATGGATTGGATGTGAAATGCATGGTTAGTATATTTTGTATAGTATTGAAGTTAGTTGGAAAGGATGTTGAAATGTGAGTGAATAGTCCTACATCGCGTAGGAATACAAAATGAGGAAGATGGAGGAACTTGTGTAGATTATATATATAAAGCGAAGCGTAAAAGAAAAAGAACACTTGGAGACATGGGCTGAGAGAGAAAAGACTGGCGCTGAGAGATCCAGAGAGAGACCGTGAAGTCGGAGATGGAAAGTGGTGTGACTGACTGAACTTGTGTCAGTGATCGGGAATAACCGGTTCCAATATGGACTATTATAGTGTATAGGAAAAGCCGCAGAGAAGAACTTGACGTTTCTACTACAGTGATCGGATTAGCCCAAGCGTGAGATGTGATGGGTGCAAAAATGCAGCAGTGACAATTGTGAATGTGCCGAAAGAGAACATTAAAAGATCACCGGGGCCAGAGGGTCGACTCTGAGACGTAGCGCCGACGAGGACCAGGTAGCGGGTCGACGGACGCAGCGCCGACGCCGAGGACCACTGAGATAACCACCGCATAACTTGAAGTAGTGTATAGAAAACCTGGCCAGGTAAGGTGACTTGTTCATTTCTGTGCACAGAACTAGCCGAGGTAGAAACAAAGAACTAGACAGTGAAATAACAGCATTAGGTAGAACAAAGATGAACTGACAGCGAGATAACAAGATACTTTAGACATTAGTTAAGTGTGACATGTTTGATTGTTTATATGTAAATAATTAACATAGTTAGCATTTCAGCAACTGAGTTCGTAGTAATCAGTTGTATGGCTGCGTGAGTGGGGAACGTATGCGAGACGTCCCTCTCCATAGTGAGAGAAATGTGATGGACGAGAGGTTGATTGAGGGCTACAATGATGAGAGTATGAGAGTGTGAGTGGAGATTCCCCCTGTTGACAAGATTATATTATAACCTACACCCACATCACAAACATTTAAACCACCATCTTTCCGACCAGTCCGTGACAAATATATTATATGTGTAATAATACGAGTGGCTACGGTTATTTCGTTCATAACTGGGTAATTACATCACGCTGTGTCCGTTTTACCGCTGAAGCGTATGCGCCGCACAACTACACCAAGCGTTAGAGCCGCGAGGTAAAAGCTATTTATAGCTCCAAACTCCAGATCCTCGAGTAAAACAGAAAATAGCTGGCGATCTGATATAACGGCCTTTGTGGGACATATAACACTCAAACGGCAGTGGAAATCCTCTGCTACGCGTGTCTGCTTAAAGCTGAGGTGCAATGAGAAAAACCCGCCCAGCGCGTGTTTTAAAAAGACTACAGGACCCAGCTTGGGCCCTGCCCCTAAGTGGGTCAAATCGGTTCGTAACACAGTTGACGGAGTTGGCAACTGCGTATCCCGAGCTTGCAAAACTCTCGGAAAACGACAGCCCACTTCCTGTTGCACGGAAATCATCGCGATTAGCAGATCGGACAACAGCAGACGATTCTGTGACACTTTGAAACTGACCGACAGCCACGGATTTTACGCGCTGGGGACTATGATGGCAGAATGCACGGCTGTACATGCTGTAAGTATGACTCCTGACACTTTGTAGTTGTGAACGAATTTTGTCAACACGTACATCCAGTCCAATATAGGATAATATAAATAAATAAAGAAGCATTGTGATGTACATCCAACACAGTAAAGTGGATGTGTGAGAGAGAGAGAGAGAGAGAGATATTATAACAACAAACACAAAACGACAAATAACCCCTCCTTCCTCACCCTTCCGATATCAAATAAAGCTTCAGGCTGTACTGTGTAACTTACGGATAGCTCGGCCTGGTCCATATCCAGTGTGCGTCCAGGCAAGACACAAATGGCCTGCTCTGTCCGTCGGGTGGTCGAGTGTCGTCTGCTACTGTTGATGTCAGTAAAAATATCGCTGGTTTAGATCAGTGATCGCGGTGCGCACTCGCTGCAAACAGGAAGTGGCCTGTCTTTTTCACGGGAGTTTTGCCAGCACGACAAACGCAGTTGAAAACTCAGTCGACTGGGTTGCAAACCGGTTTGCCGAAGTTAGCCGAACGTTCACGCAGGGCCCTCGCTGGGTCCTGCCAAGTTTTTTTAAAACACATGCGGGGCGGAGTTTTGTGACTGTTTCTCAGCTTTTGGATCGTGCAAAGAACGGTAGAAAAGCCAGCATTGATAACCCGTTGTCTCGGCAAATTTTAGCAATCAAATCCTGCTATGGAGCGGAAGTTGCTTTGACGTCTTATTTAGCTAGTGTGATTACAAGTACATTGCTTAAAGTCCTGACAACAAAAACAAAATTTAAAAAGAAAACAGCGCGCAAGCGACTTGGGGCTGACGTCGGACACAGTTGCCTTTTCCAACTCCCGCCGTCATCCGCCCGGGGACATTTTGCTGGATTGGAAGACTTTCTTAGAACGCGCCTGCTCTGGTTGTGAACACCAAAAAATAGAATACTGAATGTAGCCAGCTTGTCTAATAAACAAAGTAAACATGCTAAGGACGCTGCATCTTCATGCTAAAATTACGTACAACGAAATTATATATAAAAATGCGTTAACTGTTAACACATAAACACGTAACTTGTAATATTTTAGGCGCAAAGCACACATCCAATATCAATGACTAGCTACAGGCAGCGCCGAAAGTAGGGAGAATTTGTGCCACGAATTTCCTTCAAATCACTGTAGACACTTTTGCTTTCAAAGATGCCGTCCACTGCTTTCTATTAGTGACAAAAAGAAGCATATACCTGGCGTCAAACTCTAATTTTAAAGTTAAAACAAAGCGTTTCAATGCTCCATGCATGCGTCATTTCAGTTTACACAACTCTTGTTATGTCAAACTTTCACTTAGCATGTGCTCGTGCTCGGTAGTTGATCCATTTTTGGCTTACTAGTAATTTGCAGGTTTCTAGAACATCGAACATGGTACTCTACCCAAGAAAATGTCATGCAAGTGATATAACAGAGCTTAACGGATATGATCGAGTTATATACAGAAAAATACAACACGAGTGGCTTCAGTTTATCCCACAGCTAGTTTGCTTCAGCAAAAACTGAATCCACGAGTTTATTTTTCATATCAGTTTCATTAGCTATTTATTACATGATCATTACAAATTTCTGCAGGAAATGTGTACGAAGTGACATTCTTGCAGACAGGCAGACTAACGCTTAACCCTTTTGCCGCCGATCTCGCCTTTTGGCAAGTAACTCAGTCGAGTTCACTGCACTTGATCGTGACTCTAATGTATGAGGTAGTTTTGGTCAATAATAGTGCATCATGGGACAGGGGAATCACCTCTTTCATTCCGGCGCCAACTTTGAGTGCTTTAGAGCGTTTTGAGGGGAGAAATTGCGAGTGTTTCTGACTTTTTGGGAGCGGTGCTTTTTCGTGATGGCTGAACCTTCAAAAGGGCGAAGTGAGCGGTACAAGAGACTATCTACGGAGTAAGTTTTGCGTCGTTTGAACCTCCTACCATCACAAACTGATGTTGATTCAGACGAGGAGCATCCATGTGGCAACGAAGTTGACAAATTGCTTTTTGGAAGTTTGCAAGATAGCTCTGATAACGATCCGACTTATGAGCCAGAACCGAGTACGAGCATTCTTGCGAGCAGATTTCATACAGAAGAGTGTTGTGGTTTCTTCATGGACTATGCTTGTGAGTTGGTGTGTTATTGATTATCTGTAGAGCTCTGAACAACCGACTATGCTTCACTTGTGAGTTGAACATTTTCTCAATATATTTCTTGACATGTTATCATGTGCTTGTTACTGTGTTGGTGACTGCCTTGTGTGTAAACTGTCTGTTGTGTGTGTTGAGAACACAGATTTTGTCTATTCTTCTTGCATCAGGCCAGATATAAAACTTTGAGTGAGTCACATAAAGAAAAAAAGGTGCCAGTGTACACATTTGTTTTCGCATCTCCATTTTATTTTAAAATGAAGTAATTCGGTTCAGTGGTTCAAGAGTTATAGCCTTTTAAAGATAAGAGGTGTGTCACAGCGGTCTGGCAAAACAGCTGCGGCACTAGGAAATGTAACATTTTAACACCTGTGGCGGCGAAAATACACCAAATCTAAGCGTAAATCTACTCAACTACATAAATCCACCCAGCGAAAAATCTACCCACCGTTAAGCGTAAATTTATCAAGTGTAGATTTGTTCTCCGGTTATTTCACTTAGATCCAGTGTGCATTCATGCTTGGCGGAAGTTTTACTGTTCTGATTCAAGATGAGCTGGTTTACATCTGGATATGATATTTTCCCTGGGTAGATTCTTGCCTAGGTTGATTCGCGTGGACAGATTGATGCCAAGTAGCTCCAGGGTTTGTAACTGAATGACGCATATAGCGAAGCTGACCACTCCAACAACACCAACATGCGATATCAAGTCTTAACCCATTGTGCCCCAGGTACAAAAGATCAACATTTTGGAATTGTCCTCCGAGGACTACATTACAATTAACAAGACAGATCGACCATGATAGTTCGATGGTAGTTGCCAGAATAGCTTGGGGCATATGGGCGTCAAGCTAGCCTGGCACTACCCTTTAACTATCATGGCCAATATGTGTCTTGTTTTGGTGCGTCGGGAATGAATGAGTTAAAGACTGTATGCATTATGCGACGTTATGTGCACGACGTCTTTTAAAGTAAAATGTGTTGACATGGGAGACGCATCACGCTGCGTGTTTATGAGTGAGACGTAACGCGCTGATTGTGTTATGAGTGAGGGATTTACACGCTCACTTTGTGTCGAATTTCTTGTCTTGTTTGTTTAGGCGTGTCATACTCATACCTAACTCGTTGCTCATTTTCTCTAGATGAGTGTAATTAAAGAAAATATCAAACCCTATGTACGTGCATTGTGTATGTGTATTTTCATAGATGAGTTTTCCAGCGGTTGCGTCGCTTCTCCTGGTGTTCGCTGTCACAATGTCTCAGACAAACGCCGGCTGATGGTGTAATTTTGTGGCCAATGCAAGGAAGGTGTGTATGGGCATATTGCCACACGACGGCGGAGCTCATAAGGGTAGGCACGCCTCTTGCAAATCTCATTATTATATCTACTGGTCTCAAGCAGATGTTTTTTGAAGGGGGGGGGGGGGGGGGGGGGGCGCATTTAGCCCGTGACAGTTTCAAGAAACGTTTCATGCGTGGCCACTGTTGGTAAAGGATTCAACCCCTTCACTGCCAGTGATAACGAATTTCGCGTCAGAAACGACTGCACACTGACCGACATACTCCTGAAGAGCGCAGGTGACTAAATGAGACAAAATTAGGCATAGATAACATAGTACTAACAAAAGACATAAATCCTCAATAGCTCCCGCGACAGCGGGGACTATTGAAATTTTATTTCTCTTTCATTCACGGGGATTATGTCTCTTGCAGCTGGGTAGCGTTGAGGAGTTATGTCTCATGCATTCATGCAGATTTATGTCTCTTGTAGCTGGGTTGCGTTGGTCTTGCCCCGGCATTTACGGGGCTAAACTCAAATAAATGCTGTAAAACAAATTAGCTTCCTTAGAAAGCTGAAGTGTAATTTGCTATATTATTATTATTATTATTATTTTTATTTTTATTATTATTTTTATTATTTTTATTATTTTTATTATTATTTATTATTATTATTTATTATTATTTTTATTTATTATTATTTATTATTATTATTTATTATTTATTATTATTATTTATTATTATTATTATTATTATTATTTATTATTATTATTAATTAATATTATTTTCCTTTTAATTTTTAATCGTTGGTGTTTTTTTTAACTTGCTTCCGTTTGTCCAGAAAGCCAAGGAACTGTTGACCAACAAGGCCGGCGAGCTCTGAAGCGGCTGGCTTGATAAACGCGACCTTGAGACCCTGAGCTCTGCTATCTGGGAGGCAATCCAGAAGGCGTGTCTCGAGAGTGCCTTTAGCACGAGCCGTCCACCGCTGGACGCGGTCGTCGTTATCTGTTTGGAGGTTGACGGTATGTGACATGGTGATTCAGACCTTTAACTGCTGATAAAAAGTAGACACGCACTAAGGGCAAGAGGCATAGATCCTCATGAACCCCCGCAGTTGAGGGGGCTCATGAGGATCTATGCCTCTTGCTGATACGACTTTGTATCCATGTTCTTTGGCTGAGCGCTCTTTGGCATTAAACTTACAAAGATTTCAAAAACAAAATCTGCGTCTACTTGCCGGCAGTGTAAGGGATAAGTTTATCTCTCTCCACACACGCCATCCTCATGATATTATCAGCAAATATCACAGGCGGTGGTGATGACCGGCTTGGTTCCCACATCTCTAACATGGACAAATGCCGATATAGCCGTTTGACATCGGGGCGCACATCGTTTTTCCCAAATATCTCTGCAAAGAAACGCTTTTCTGTACCCCGTTAAGAACGAATATCGATTAGTGCCTATTGACCTAATATGGAACATTTTTACTGAACTTCTATGATTTGGCGATTTTGTTGTACAGTCGTAAAAAAGTGGTCAACAGACAAGAACAAGCGATTTTCAATACCATAGAGCTCCGGCAGACTTCAATATCAAGGTCAAGAATGTAGACTTCATATACGCCTGCGCTGTTTCAGTTTGGAAAACTCGACCAATTCACGTTAAAATGGATCTTTCTTATACTGGGTTTAACATACCTGGGGACCATTTAGGGATGTAAAAGCAGACATTTCATGATCAAATTCCAAATTGTTACAACTGCACAGCAAAACTGACACACTGCTTTGGTTTCTTAAAAGTAGACCCTCACTGAATGATATTTGTTCTACGATTGGTACAGAAAAGTGGTTCGTTACGTAGATAAGTATTTGCGAAAAGCGTGTGTGTGTGTGTGTTTGTGTGCGTGCGTGCGTGCGTGTGTGTACAGGAGCTGACGACATGAAGCTGAATGAGGACGAATTCAAGGACTTTGTTGATGCTATCAGTGAGAGTCCTATATATATATATATATATATATATATATATATATATAATATATATATATATATATATATTATATATATATATATATATATATATATATATATATATATATATATATATATATATATATATATATATATATATATATATATATATATATATATATATATATATATATATATATATATATCATTTTAGAAGAACTCTACTTTTATGCACGAGGTATAGATGCTCATGAACACCTACAACTGCTGGCGCTCATGAGGATCTATACCTCTTGCTGGAACGACTTTGTATCCATGTTCCTCTGGCGGCTGTCGACTTAATGCACGGGTTGTATTTTGTTTAAAGCTGAAGTGCAATGAGAAAAATCCGCCCAGCGCGTGTTTTTAAAAGACTGTACAGGGTCCAGCTTGGGCCCTGCCCCTAAGTGGGTCAAATCGGTTCGTAACTCGAGTTGACGGAGTTGGCAACTGCGTACCCCGAGCTTGCAAAACTCTCGGGAAACGACAGGCCACTTCCTGTTGCACAGAAATCATCACGATTAGCAGATCGGACAACAGCAGACGATTCTGTGACACTTTGAAACTGACCGGCAGCCACGGATTTTGACGCGCTGGGGGTGATGGCAGAATGTACGGCTGTACAAGCTGTAAGTACGACTCCTGACACTTTGTAGTTGTGAACGAATTTTTTCAACACGTATATCCAGTCCACGATATTGTACATATAGTGCAGGTGTACAATTTTATCAGTTACCATACACGCAACCTGAGCAGCCGCTAGCCGCTAGTCGCCATCGCCAACGAGGCATTATGGGAAAATCAGGGGCAGCTACTCGGCGTGATTGGTTACCTTGGATATGCAAGATGGCGGTCAAATCTACGCACTGGTTTTCGATGGGTGGGGAGGGGGGTGGGGGGGGATTCTCGCGATCACATTCGTACAGAATGAATTCTTACGCTGCAAGTAATTAGTCTGAAAAAAAAAAAAAAGCAAATGCAGCTGCTTCTGACGGAATACACGGGGGCTGATCTTGTAAACTAAAATGAGCTATCAGATAAGTTGCACTTCATACAATTTCAGTGTTAGCAGCTGTTTGCTTTTCCTTTCCTTGACCAACAACTTTCCTGTTTGAGGAACACGGATATAAAAATGTCAGCCAGAGGCAGACATCGTTGTGGGCTCCCGCATGTGTGGGAGCAGTTGATAATGTATACGAATACGAAAAACTTTATTTCCAAAAATGGGAAATGTGTTTGCAGCGGAATTTTAAAACAAACATAAAAAACAGACGTGAACATTAATAAATAAATACATTTAACTGACTACAACACACAGACCTGTCACAGCGAGTATATGCACGTATGTAATATGACAACCATCTGTAATGTTTTAACATAATAATCATCATAATACAATAATCTATGTATAATAAAACCTACCGTAACAACAATAATTTCCACTTATTTAATTTAACTAAGACGACACTCCTTTATATCACGCGCACAAACACACACGCTAGTACGCACGCAGGCTCGCGCGCGCGCGCGCGCACACACACACACACACACACGTGTCACGTTATATGCCTCTTGCTTTTCTGCTTTACACGGCAGCAAAGGAGTTAATTCGTTCGAGTTGTTGAAGGGACTCGGATTGCTATAAGGGAAGGAGAAGTCGTTATGCCTGAATTAAAGACAACATGAAGCTGACGGCCAGAACAAAGACAAACAAGCAAGCAAGCAACCAAACAAACAAACAGTCGCGGTCTCGGGGGCCATTGTTGATTTATGTTTCTTGTTAGTCCTGTGTTCTTTAAGCTTATTTTTTTTATTCCATTTACATCTGTGTTTTTTCACGCAAATGTGGGACAGTGTGTAATGTTTTCACGAAAACCGAAGTTTGCTTGTGCATGTTTGCTTGTGCATGTGTTCGTGTGTGTGTGTGTGTGTGTGTGTGTGTGCGTGCGTGCGTGTGTGTGTGTTTGTGCGTGTGTGCGTATGTGTTTGCGCGTGCGTGCGTGTATGTGTGTGTGTGTCAGTGTGTTAATGTATGAGTGTGTGAGTAAGTGAATGAGTGTGTATGTGTGTGATAAAAAGCCATGCCATCAGACTATTTAATGTGATGTGCACACTATTGATTCTAGAGGGGGAAAAAAAGGTGACGGCCAAACGTGTAAAATGCACAGAAGACATCAACGAAGAAAGAAACACGGTTAGAAAGCACAGTTACAACACCATGTATTAATATTTCCTGGTTTTTTTCAAAATAGAAATACAAACATGTACACAATGTGCAACTTATCTTTTCGAAGATGCAACTTTGCAAATTGTGTACATGTTTGTATATCATTTTGAAAAGGGTTAACTCATTCCCGGCCAGCCGCTTCCGGATGCGCGGCAAAAGCCGCGCATCCGGATGCGGCTGGCCGCGAATGAGACCCCTTTTACAAAATAGTATACAAACCCAAAATATTACTAATAATATGTGCTGTAACCGACCTATCTAAGGTCGTTTCTCTCTTTGCTGCACTACTTCAGTTTAAAACGAATAAAGTAGCCAATGCGCTAAAGGCCATCATGCCGACGTCGGCCGCCGCTGGCCGACGCACGGCCCTGCGCGGGCCAAAGGCGGCCGACGTCGGCCCGATGGCCTTCTGCGCATTGGTTAGAAATAAAACGGAAACGTTCAAACAGAGAATCAAAAGTGTTATAAAAAGCAGAACGCTGACATACAAAGAAACAAACGCAGTACATGCACGAAGCAGAACAAAATACAAATTTGAAAAGATACAAGCAGGACATGATACAAAGTTTGCAGTCAATATTTATTTGTTCGTATGAAGCTGAGAGCCTATCCTCGGCTGAGGTGACACTTAAATACCCAAGACGTAGAGATCAACCTACAAACAAAAACATCTTCTAGGGTCTTGGTCATCCGACATTAAGGTCATGGTCATCTGACGTCATGGTTAGTTGTTATGCTCCGCGCAGTAGGATAGGACCACTGTGAACAAGACAAAAGTATTTCGTATGAATACTAGACAACCTCACGGTTAGATCCCCTGCCCCTTCCTATCAGGCACCAAGACGCCAACCCACACAAAATACACAGGTAAATAACAAGACAATCATACATAAATCCTTCCCAGAACTCCTCGCTGTCTTGGGTCAATTATCTAAAACAAGTGGAAGGAGTAAATAACAAGACAATCATACATAAATCCTTCCCCGAACTCCTCACTGTCTTAGGTCAATTATCAATAACGAAAAGTCGGAACATCTCTGCCTACCAGGGGGCCGTTTTGCAATTCTACTTAATTCATCTTCTGTGCATTAATATCAGATTGTGTACTCACAAATGATCTCATTGAACATGGCAGCCTCCTTCACGTCCAACACTCCGTCGTTATTTTCTGTTTGAGGAGAGACACAACATCAACAAACAAGCAACAAAATTGACAATATCAACCACTTAACTGCCGGGGCAAGGCGAACGCTACTCATCTGCAATAGACATGAATCCTCATGAGCCCCCGCAGTCGCTGGGGCTCATGACGAGTTATGTCTCTTGTTGGTCCTGTGTTCTTTGTGCCCACGTTTGGTACAGTTTCAGTTGTGTTCTTCAGTGTCGGTCAGTGTGCAGTGGTTTCAGACGCGAAATCCGTGGTCACTTGCAGTCAAGGGGTTAATGATTATAAGTTGGTCTATATGGGACAACCTGCACTAAAAACCCCTTCGCTGCTGCTGACGATAGTGTTCTGCGAAAAATAAATGGCCTTTTCCTGGGCGTTGTCGTTAGTACCAACCAAGGGGGTTAACCTCTTCATTGCCAGTGGTCACAGAGTGTGATTCTGAAGGCTATGTAACCTCAACGCCTAACAGAATCAAGCGTCAAAGGACCATGGATACAAAGTCGCGTGCGCAAAGAGGAATAGATCCTCATGAGATCCAGCAACTCCGGGGGCTCATGAGGATCTATGCCTCATGCACTTGACTCACACTCACTATTTCCAGGTATAACCAAAGGATAGCTTGGCTTTAACATATCCAGATGAAGTATCAAATGCCAGAGTTGTCCTTGTCACCCTACCCCTCCCCTCCATCCTCCCCCCCCCCACTCCACCCCCACCCCCGGCCGATTTCCTTTATCATAAGATGGCCTCACCGTCAGCCTCTTCATAGGCGGCTTCCACAACGTCCTTGAGGTTTTGGTCAGGGGGCACTCCTATCTCTGTGCATTTCTTGTTCAGAGAAGCCAAAGTGTCGCTGATGATTTCGGGCCCAGCTTGTCTCCTCCACGCGTTTTTCAGCTCG
Source organism: Semisulcospira habei (assembly GCA_036245525.1). Lineage (NCBI taxonomy): Eukaryota > Metazoa > Mollusca > Gastropoda > Semisulcospiridae > Semisulcospira > Semisulcospira habei. The sequence continues at coordinate 81,677,897 of BTPG01000006.1, read as the reverse complement.
CAAGATATACCGGCTGGGATGCCCACGCTGCAGTTCTCCTTAACCCACTTCCCAGCAGAACTTGCGGCCTGCAACATTTAACCCATTAGTTCCGCCCTGAAACGTGCTGCCCTCAGGCTCTGAAGGCAAAAACAGTAAGTCCAATCATTGTCAAGAGCAAAAGTTTCATTGTTAGAGTCATCGGCTCCATGGCGGGCCAACGGGATATCAATATTGTCTTGCTTTAATTAAGACTTTTCTATCCTTCTTTCCACAATCCGTGTGAGTAGGCACACGTACCAGAGGCTTTCCAGTGCCTTTTGAGGGTAACAGAAGTAGCTCTCCTGCGTACAAAGGAGAAGAGCAAAAATGTCTTTAATTTTACGACATTCAAACTTGATAACGTAAGGTGGCCCTTTTGTACGGGCCCATGAATATATATGCCTCTTGGAGATGTTTGCAGTGCTGCCTATATTTCTGGTACAAACTGGTTATAAACCGCTTTTTCGCTCTCATTTTTTGCCGGTAGTCGTTCGTTGCAAACGAAACTTCACTTCTGTCCAGATATCACGGGACCCCGTTTGTCAATGACGAACCTTAAAAAAAATTACGAATGTAACTCTTTTGTTGCCCGTGGACACATCTTGTGTTCCTGAAATCTTTGTTAATTCAGCCCAAAAGAGCCCCTGCCGTCCAAGAAACATAGTTACATAGAAGCGTCAGCAACAGGTATAGATCCTCACGAGCCCCCTACAAGTTGGATCGTGTTTACATTCAATTACAGTTTACATCTAATGAATACGCACGTCTTTGACGTTGTTCCATGTGTCACCCAACCAACTTCTCCGAGTCAGTCGAGTATCAGCACACCCAGTGGCCAGGAAACACGCAACCAGCAGGCACACAATAGTTGCACGACGCATCTGGGTGTTGGAAGAAAAAGACAGCTCGGATTTGGTACATATATATACACCGGTACCCGGGGTCCGTACAGAACAGTCAGACGGCGTTATTCGCGATCCCCTGCTCAAACTCCTTCACTGGCTTCCCATCCCCCAATGCATTCAATACAAGACTCTGCCTCTCTGCTACAAATCCCTTAACAACTACGCTCCTGTCTATCTCTCCAACTTACTTCACCCCTACACTCCTTCCCGCTCCCTACGCTCTGCCTCCGACCCTCTCCGCCTCCACCCCTCCCCCTCTCTCCCCCTTCCCCCACCCTCCCCCCGCACCAAACTCAGCATTTCGGCCCCCGCTCCTTCTCTGTCTGCGGTCCATCCACCTGAAACACTCTCCAACTCTCTCTCCGTCAGAAACCCTCTCCTCCTTCCAGTCCGCCCTCAAAACTCACCTCTTTCAACAGTTCTAGCACTATAACGCCACCACACTCCCCGTCCCAAGCTGACTGTCGTAATGTATTTGTGGTACGTGAGTCATTGTCAATAGCGTGCACATGCGTGGGTGAGTTGTGAGTGCGCGCTTAGAGTTATAATTATTATAAGATGAGCGCATTATAAATACCGTAATTATAGATATAATGTAAAGGAAATCACACTTGATAATCGAAAGGGTCCCTGGCCGACGTCAGCATTAGCTGGCCCGCGCCCAACTGTGCCAGGGCCAGCTAGGGCTGACATCGGCCTGAGGACCTTTTGCTCGCCAATAGCCAGAGAATTTTAAGCGTAATATCAGACACCGTTGTGTGCTGCATGTTACATGTGTATAATTATACTGTTTATACTACTGTGTGTCCTCATGGGCCACATGAATTACTTTAGAAAGGATGTCATGCCAAATGTTGAATTGAACAATATTATATTGGAGGGAAAAATCCAGCAATTGTGGAGTTACCGGCTTGTACAATGTGGCAATCATAGATATTTGCAGTAGTTTTAATTCGACAAAATTTATTAATTTGTATATCTAATTAACTTTTCGTATGTTCTTCTGCATCTAAAATTTGATCGAATCTGATAGTGAACGACTACAAAGTTTTGAATTTAATGTTTTTGTAGTTAGGAATTAATGGAGATTTAATGCTGTCTGAGACATTCAGGGGGTTCTTTCTCCGGGTACTCCGGCTCTTCCTCCCCCACGACTTTGGTATCAATTTCATCCCACTTAATCAAATTTCAAATATATACGATTTGAGTTTCCGAAACTGCAGTAGCTCGCTTGAGTTTGCCCTTAGCACCACGTGAATGTTCTGTGTTTATGTACAGTGTGTGAATGAATGTGCGTGATTCACGTGAGCGTGCTTGTTGGGTTCAGTTCGCGGCGGCGCTTTGACCCGATTTTAGTTGGGATAAAGCGCCTATTTAATGCCCTTATTATTATTATTATTATTATTATTATTATTATTATTATTATTATTATTATTATTATTATTATTAGTGTAGGTGTATGTAGGGGTGTAGGGGGCTCTGAATAGAGGTAGTACCTTTGCTGTTCGGCTGCTGCGTCCTACACTATGATAGGACGGACGGGCATCACTGGTCCTCATCCATCTCCTTAATCTCTCACATGCTGGCTTCAAGTGCCACGCCCCGGCAAACCACCTCAGCTGGTGGGCTAAACCACGTAAGGGGGTGGTGTTCACACTGCACCACTAGGCAGATGAGCTGTTTCTGACAGCCAACGGCTAAAGGACGGAGGAGAACAGGCTTGATCCAACGGCCAAATGTGGGGGAGTAAACCCTTCAAATCAGGAGTGGAGCCCCGAAGGCAGACAGCTGCCTGTATCCACGCACTGTTCTGGCAGCTCCTACAGCCAAACTGGTGCCAAACGTATTGCTTTGCATTTCTTGGACTACATCAGCGAGGCCGAGAGGGGGATCTTGACGACTGGGCATCCCAGGATCCCCTTACACTTCGCCCAGGCTTGCGTCCTGAAGAGGTCACTCCAGTGCCGGTGCTCCAGCGAGAACAACACGGGAGACAGCAGTTACGAATTATAAACCCAGAGCGGATTGGCATAAGTTCGGGCTCTACGGGTTGTCTCCGACGGTGGGAGGGATCATCGCGTCCCACTGGTCAGCTATCGCCCGCCTTTAACTTGGCAGCCCTCCTCAGTAAGGTGCTGACCCGCCACCGTTTGCCTGCTCCAATGGGTGCTTGGAGCTTAGCGACACCACCCAAGAGCAGACTGTATACCCTGCACCAGACAAAACAAGAAGAAAGAAAAAAAGGTCAGCCTTGCGGCTGGCAAGCTGGAATGTCAGAACCATGTGCCCTGGCTACTCTGACGATTTACAACAGGTCGACGACGTCAGGAAGACAGCTATCATCAACTGTGAGCTGAAACGACTGACGAATTCTACGAAGAGCTTGAGACCACCATCAGAGTGATCCCTATCACAGAACACCTATTCCTACTCGGCGATTTTAATGCCCGGATTGGAGCCGACCACAACTCCTGGTCCCGTTGCATTGGTCATTTTGGCATCGGCAAGCTCAACGAAAACGGACAGAGACTGCTATAATTTTGTTCATCTGTGAATCTCAAATACGTTCTTCTCTACCAAACTCTGCCACCGAGTGTCCTGGCGACACCCCAGATCACGTCACTGGCACCAGTTGGATCTCATCATTACCAGAAGACCGCTGATGAACTGCGTTCTTACTACCCGCAGCTATCACAGCGCCGACTGTGACACTGACCACTCACTGGTTGGGAGCAAGGTACGTCTCCACCCCAAGCGGATCCACAACTCCAAGCAGAAAGGACGGCCACATATCAACACAACCCTGACCAGACGTTTGCACATGCTTTGCTAGTGCCATGGAAGAGGCCCTCAAAGACTGCCCAGGAAACAACGCTGAAGAGAGGTGGAGCCACATTCGTGACGCCATCTACAATTCAGCCATGGCAACCTTTGGCAAGAGAGAGAAGAAAATCCCAGACTGGTTCGAAGCAGGAATAACCGAACTTGAACCAGCTATCACAGCCAAACGTGCAGCACTGCTAGACTACAAGTGCGAACCTTCAAAGAAGGCACTAGCTGCACTCCGAAAGGCCAGAAGTAATGCTCAGCGAATCACCAGGAAATGCGCCAACGACTATTGGCTGAATCTCTGCCAGAGCATCCAGCTCTCCGCCAACTTTGGGAATATCCGCGCCATGTATAAGGGCATGAAGAAAGCATTTGGCCCAAGCACCATTAAGATCACCCCCTGAGGTCCATTACTGGAGACATCATTACGGACCGCGGCAAGCAGATGGAGAGGTGGGCCGAGCACTACCAGCAGCTGTATTCGAGGGAGAACGACGTCACTGACACTGCAGTGGAGAGCACCACCCCCTGTCTGTGATGGAAGAACTTGATACTCTGGCCACTGTAGACGAACTTATCAAGGCCATTGACTCCTTAGCATGTGGTAAAGCTCCAGGCAATGACAGTATTCCCCCAAAGGTTCACAAGGCTGGCAAAAAGAGTGTCCTTCTTGACCACCTCCATGAGCTTTACTTCGGTGCTGGGAGGAGGGAACAGTCCCTCAGGACATGCGGGATGCCAAAATCATTACGCTCTACAAGAACAAACGAGACCGCAGCGACTGTAATAACTAACGAGGCATCTCCTTGCTGAGCACTGTGGGGAAGGTCTTCGCCCGCGTGGTGCTGAACAGACTCCAAGTGTTGGCCGAACGTGTTTACCCAGAGGCGCAGTGCGGCTTCAGACCTCAGAGATCAACAGTCGACATAATCTTCTCATTGAGACAGCTGCAGGAGAAGTGCCGGGAGCAGAGACAGCCACTTTACATCGCCTTCATTGACCTGACCAAGACCTTTGACTTGGTCAGCAGAAGAGGTCTCTTCACCCTATTACACACACGATCGGATATATATATATATATATATATATATATATATATATAATATATATATATATATATATATATATATATATATATATATATATATATATATATATATATATATATATATATATATATATATATATATATATATGATACTGACCAATGGGAATCACTCAGCGCCGGACAGACAAACAGTTAGATCCCCTGCCCCCGCATTGTTGATGTAAAGTAATTGGTCTGTATACAATTCTGCCAGCACTAGCCTCACCTATCTGGTTTGTGAGTATATATATATATATATATATATATATATATATATATATATATATATATATATATATATATATAATATATATATATATATATATATATATATACACATATTATATAAGCCTGCATCACGGTAGAACCAAAACATGCACAGAAAACAGTGTAACCATGATGTAACAATCGATGATTTAACAGAGAACATCAACAAAAAGAAAACAATGAATACCTTTTTCAGGATCTACCCGGTCACGACCTCCAATGCTTGTAACAAAACGCGTTTATGTCGTGCTAAAGTCCTGACCACAACCGTATTTATAGTGTTCTTTTCATCCTTGTTCACACTTTGACATCCGGTATTACTTTACATCAACAAATGCAAATCTCACAAAAATACATTGTGTGCTGGTCTGTGATACTGGACCTTACGGCCAAAGGCCAAAGCCCAACATCACAAACAAGCAGACATTAACGAGAGTCCACGTCAGCGAAAATATTCTCAATTACTTAGCACATTTTTTTTTAAAGTTTGTATTACCATGGGTGTACGATTAGCGTGCATCGATCACAGTTAACTATACAAGATCCTCGTGGCAAAGTCGAACGGTCGTGCTCGAGTGTACAGCAAGTGATTTGAGTCTGAGGACTAATATTTACTTACTGCGACGATTTCGGTTTGTTTTTCTCGTCATATGAGCTGATTTTAATCGTTGATAACGGCCACGTTCAGATGTTTATTTGACATTGTACCTTATTTTTTACTTTATTTCGGCATGACTAATAACAGACAGATCGACTTTATTTAGCGCGAACACAGTGCGAGTGTAGTATAGACTGCTAGTATAGTAATAATGGGTAGACCATCGAAAACCGATGATGTCGTCATTGTGCATGACTTCTTTTTGTGGGTGCGGCAAGCCAATCCTGGAGCCACACCTGCGAGGGCAAAGGGAGCACTGGAACGTAGCTGTGGGGAGAGTCGACGCTGTCTATTTGCGAGGTTTGGCACTGGTGATCTTTTCGTGCCGATTGTGTTCAAAGAGCGTGCGGGCTTTCCTGGTGACCACAGTGCGAATGTAATCTGCTAATATAGTAAAGCGCGCTATTCAACGTTGATTTTGTTTTAACCATTATCACGATGGCATATCTTCTAAAGTATATCTTTATTGGAGCCGTAAAAAAAATGCACTACAAACTGGGTATGGGGTTTAATCAGTGCAGCAAGTGGGGATATTGTCAGTCTAGAGATTATGCTACCCAAAACTTAACATTTTATAAAATGCACAGATCGTCTCTTTTTCGCCAAATTGTGACGTTTCATAAACTATACAAGGTAGAGTTTTTTGAAACTTTGCATAACCACACATTTTTATGCGCTCTTTCCAATGGTAATTTCAGTTTTTTATGTGTTTACATCGGAAATTTCACGTGATCTACCTACCGGCTACAACAGCTTTCAGACTACGACTGATATGATGTATTATTCTTGCATCCGTTTTCACACTCACACATATGGTGTAATTTAACCAGTGGGATGTCGGTATCTGTCTGGATGATTCCTATTGAAATCATCGAGACAAAAGCGCTACGGGCAGCTACCGGCAGGGTTAAATGTGTAATATATCTGATACATTTTTGTGCAGGCTTGTGATGTTTGACCTCACGGCTGAAAAGTGAAAGCCGTAAGGTCTAACATCACAAACCAGCACACACTAATGAAAAACCACGTCAGCGAAAACATTGTCAACTATTTCATACTTTCGAATCTACGAGGGGTGCTGGCTCGATATATATAATGCTCATCTGAAGGCTTTATGTGATAATAATGAGAGAACGTGATTTTTGGCAGACAACAGAATACAAGATGCATGTTCCCTTGCCAATCTCGTCTTCCTATGTCCGACAGCTGGAGACATTTTGTTGTTGTTGTGATTTGTTTTGTTTTTGGTTTGTTTGTTGTTGTTGTTGTTGTTTTGTTGTTTTTTTTATTTTGTTTTGGGGTTATGTTTTTGTTTGTTTGTTTGTTTGTTTTGTTGTTGTTGGGTTGTTGTTTTTTTTTTTGGGGGGGTTGTTTTTTTGGGGGCAGGTTGTTTTGTTTTGATTTATTTTTATTTGTTTTGTTTTTGTTGTTGTGGTTTGGTTTTGTGTTTGTTTGATTTGGGTGTTGTTGTTTTTTGTTGTTTTGTGGGGGTTTTGTGAATGTGGTTTGTGTGTGTGTGTGAGGGGGAGGGAGGGTGGAATCAGAGGTGGGTTGAGTTTAAAACCGCTACATTTGTCCATGAAGCGTTCATCATGGCCGTTTTCACCCTACATGGGGGAAATGGTTGCTACAGCGCGCGCCACAGTTTTGGACGATTACACTTCACGAGCCCCTCCCCCCCCCCCCCCCCAACCCTCCCCCTCCCCCCTCCAGTGTCAATATTTGTATTACCGGGATTTACTGATCAGGATTTGCTTGCAAAGTCCATTCACAGATAACAAAGAAAGCAAGCTGGTGCGATCCCGATGAGATGAGCAAAAGGTGCTCGTGGCAACGTCAAGTAATACTGGCCGCCACACTCACGTGTATCACGTGTGACCTATTTGTCCACGCAGACAGTCCTCTGACGTCGGTCCGAGGACATTTTTCATGCTGATACGTTTATGATTGTTTTTCGGAAACGATCTTGTCACCAGAGCTGATATTAACTCCCGCGCTCAGATTTCTATTCGAGATTGTACCTGCTGTTCATTTTATTCAGGGCGTTTTTAAAAATCGCAAATAAATCCAGACCAAAACAGTGACTGCCAAGCGTGTAAAATGCAAATAAATTACCAACACAGAAGAATATCGCTTTAAAAAAAAACGAGCACAGCGCGAAAGTGCAAAGAAATAGTAATGCAACAATGTTGGCAAAGAGCACAAAACAGTTTAAAGATGAAGACCCTTTTTCAAAGCAGACAAACAACACACGGACGACATGACGCTACTTGTCTTTCAGACGCAATTGGCAACGTAGCCAAAGAACACGGTCATGAGATGATGGTGTGTAATTGGACACCTCATAACATGTATAGAAGGATTTATTACTAACCGTGTTGAGAGGTGATCAATTATGCAACGATCATCACACGCCTGTTCAACAGAAATATCTGTCAGAATGATCTGTCAAACACCAAGACATCTTCAAACATTCCGCGGCTTCATCCAGCATGCTCCATCTGGAAAAGGCGTATTACTCTCATGACTCCCTGCAGTCGCCGGGGGTCATGAGAGTATATGCCTCGTGCCAGCAAGGAGATGCCTCGTTGACATTTCTAGTCTGATGTACATATCCGGTATGAAAGTGGTAAAAAAGCAAGACCGGTCCCACCCAGGTATGCGTCCTGTCACTCTGGTCCCGACGCCTCTAAATGTCCGAGCAGAAGAATGTGAAGCACTCGGGGGCGTTTCGATCGGTATTCGTAGTTAGTAACTACAGGCTCCGATTTACTCATCAGGGAACCGGCCTACAGTTTTCAGTCGGGCCATTCCTTGGTGTATTCCTCTGTGTGGGATATTATTCCTTATTAGGACATGGTAATTGTTGTCCGTGAAGTCCATGCCTGTAAATGTAGTCCTGGCGCGGCATTATTGATGTCAAGTATGATCGCTTTCAAACCCTTGCAGTATTCCTGATGCGGCATTGTTGATGTCGAGTATGATGGCTTTCAAATCCTTGCAGGGTCCAGTTAGTGCAATTATGCTTTTATGTCAGGATGCGATTGTATCGCCGCGTCTTCTGTTCCCTCGGCGTTTGTGCCTGTCTGAGGTCCAACTGAGGTTATTTCCTGCTCAGCGGGGCGTAGCCGCGATAAGGCACCAGGAAGCGTTGGGAGTCTCTGTGTATGGACGTGGGCCCGTCATATTCTTTGTTTATTAATTCGTCCATTTTGACGGATCAATCCAGACTTAGCGTCGTTGCTGTTTCTCAGTGTATTCGTGTTTGTAGACGATGCCGGCTGTTTGTGTGGCTGTGTTGCCGCACATATGACAGACTGGTGTTTGTAGTATTGCCCTCTGTGTAGATGATGATACGCAGTGTTGCCGTGGTGCATGTCTCACAGTTGATGCTTTAAAAGCAACTAAATGTTGTCGCTGCTGCTACTGTTATGGTGTGGCTGCGTTGATCGCTGTTGTTGCCGTTGGCTTCAGTGTTGGGCCGCCTGAATTGTATACCATTTAGGTGGTAGGTGCCGGGTTTCGTCGGTGTAGAAAGGCTTTAATATCTTCGAGTGCTTCACAGAATAGTTGGCCTCGCTTGTTGCGAGTGTTTCAGTCCTCCTTTCACTTTTGTGCGCTTTCAAACGAGTTCTTTGTGACCAGTGTTGCCTGGTGTTGTGGATTAAAGTTGGTGTCGCGTTGTTTTGTGGTCGATGCGAAGTAGGCAGTGTCCGTTTTCAACCGCTGTGCCTCTATTCTAAGTCTGTGTTGTACACACGGTGATTTGCCTTCCTCGTTGGCGGGAGATAAGTCTTTTAGCAAACAGTATGACGTCATAGCGTGTAGCGATACATTACAGATGTCACTTTGTTGAGTTTTGCCGTGGGGGGGGGGGGGGGGGGCTGCTGGTCCTATTGTTGGCCTCGGTTGAGTAGTTGGCTCACACGTGTCTTGTTAAAACAGCAGAAAATATGATCGCAGTGTAGTTTGTTGCTTGTTCTATCTAGTCGGTCGTGTGGTGTTTTATTTTTCCGCCTGGATTTCCAGCCTTTTTCAGGTGTGGGGGACGAGTTACTTGGTTGTTTTCGTTCCATCCACCCTTTCTCAGGTGTGGGGAATGAGTTTCAAGCACCCTATTTTTAGGTGTGGGGAGTCAGTCTCAACCACCCTATTTCAGGTGTGGGAGAATGGTCGATGAGTTCCTTCGTGCTTGTGGTTTTCTGGACTGTTCCATCCACCCTTTGTCAGGTGCGGGGAATGAGTCTCAACTGACTACCCTGTTTCAGGTGTGGGGAAAAATCGATGACTTCCTTCTTGCTTGTAGTTCTCCGTTGACATAATAGTCTAGGGTCTTGGTCGTTTCTGGCGGAGTTAGGGCTGGCAGCTCTGTGTCCTTTGTCGTCTCGTTTGAATGAGGCTTTGTCGGGTGTGAGGGAGCGGCTTGGTGCCGCAGCGCGCGTGCCGATGACGTATGGTCGAATCTCATTGGTCGGCTGTCGTCGGGCTGGTCGCCCGCTGTCCGTGTGAGATAGCGTCTTGTAACCTTGGTTGCAAGTGGAGTCTATCTTCTAGGTCGGCCGGTCCCTTTTTGTGGTATGCTATGTCTCTGTCAGCCGTATAGACGTGGGGATGAGAGGTAGTTGTTTGTTGATGGTGGTTCAGCTGGATGCTTAGAGTAGACATCTCTCATGACACGTCCGTCTTCCGTAAGCGGTGTTTGCTAGAAAGTAAGCTGGCTGGTTTACTCTACTCCCGGCGGCACTGATATGAGCTATCTCCTCTTCTTTAAGAGGCGCTCTCTTCTTCGTTGAATCAGTGTTCCGATCCCCTCAGGACGGTGAGACTGAAGTTGGGGGTTGTGTGCACTGAGGCGTGGCCACTCCTAAAGGTGGGCGCGTGGGGCCGTTATCGGTGGCGTCATCCTGATTGCATCATCACTCTGGCGTAGTGAAGATGAGTGATGGCGGACCGCTGTATTAAGCTTAGTCCCTTCGTGTATTTGTGGATTCAATGTTGATGGTCCAGTAGAGCAATGAAAATGCGATTCTTTTCCTGTTCGCACAGTCCGAGTGAAAGGAGAATAAAATTGGCATATTATGCCAGGATTGGAAAGCGAGGCGTAGGTGAAACCAAAGTGACTGGTTTTGCACATTGCTGAGGATAGCAAACGGCCCTAAAAAATTCGGGTGGCTATTCACGGGTCCTAGTCAGGTCGGTGCTACGCACCTTCAGTTCAGTGGAAAAAAAGCAAGACCGGTCCCACCCAGGTATGCATCCTGTCACTCTGGTCCCTTGGTAAAAAAGCAAGACCGGTCCCACCCAGGTAAGCATCCTCTCACTCTGGTCCCGACGCCTCTAAATTTCCGAGCAGAAGAATGTGAAGCACTCGGGGGCGTTTCGATCGGTATTCGTAGTTAGTAACTACAGGCTCCGATTTACTCATCAGGGAACCGGCCTACAATTTTCAGTCCATTCCTTGGTGTATTCCTCTGTGTTGGATATTATTCCTTACATTAGGACATGGTAATTGTTGTCCGTGTAGTCCATGCATGTAAATGTATTCCTGACGCGGCATTATTGATGTCAAGTATGATCGCTTTCAAATCCTTGCAGTATTCCTGATGCGGCATTGTTGATGTCGAGTATGATCGCTTTCAAATCCTTGCAGGGTCCAGTTAGTGCAATTATGCTCTTGTGTCGGGATACGATTGTATCGCCGCGTCTTCTGTTCCTTTGGCGCTTGTGCCTGTCAGGTCCAAGGTCATTTCCTGCTCAGCGGGGCTTAGCCGCGATAAGGCACCAGGAAGCGTTGGGAGTTTCTGTGTATGGACGTGGGCCCGTCATATTCTTTGTTTATTAATTCGTCCATTTTGACGGATCAATCTAGACTTAGCGTCGTTGTTGTTTCTCAGTGTATTCGTGTTTGTAGACGATGCCGGTTGTTTGTGTGGCTGTGTTGCCGCACATACGACAGACTGGTGTTTGTAGTATTGCCCTCTGTGTAGATGATGATACGCAGTGTTGCCGTGGTGCATGTCTCACAGTTGATGCTTTAAAAGCAACTAAATGTTGTCGCTGCTGCTACTGTTATGGTGTGGCTGCGTTGATCGCTGTTGTTGCCGTTGGCTTGTTGGGCCGCCTGAATAGTATACCGTTTATTTGGTAGGTGACGGGTTTCGTCGGTGTAGAAAACCCTTCATATCTTCGAGTGCTTCACAGAATAGTTGGCCTCGCTTGTTGCGAGTGTTTTTATCCTCCTTTCACTTTTGTGCGTTTTCCAACGAGTTCTTTGTGACCAGTGTTGCCAGGTGTTGTGGATTAAAGTTGGTGTCGCGTTGTTTTGTGGTCAATGCGAAGTAGGCAGTGTCCGTTTTCGACCGCTGTGCCTCTATTCTAAGTCTGTGTTGTACACACGGCGATTTGCCTTCCTCGTTGGCGGGAGGTAAGTCTTTTAGCAAACAGTATGACGTCATAGCGTGTAGCGATTCATGACAGATGTCACTTTGTTGAGAGTTTTGCCGTGGGGGGGGGGGGGAGGGGGTTGCTGGGCCGATTGTTGGCCTCGGTTGTGTAGCCGGCTCACACGTGTCAGTCTTGTTATATCGGCAGAATATAGGATCCCAATGTAGTGTGTCGCTTGTTCTAGCTTGTCGGCTGTGTGTGCGTTTTATTTTCCGCCTGGATTTCCAGCCTTTACAGGCGTGGGCGACGAGTTACTTGGTTGTTTTCGTTCCATCCACCCTTTGTCAGGTGTGGGGAATGAGTCTCAACCACCCTATTTCAGGTGTGGAAGAATGGTCGATGAGATCCTTCTTGCTTGTTGTTTTCTTGGTTGTTTTCGTTCCATCCACCCTTTGTCAGGAGTGGGGAATGAATCTCAACCACCCTGTTTCAGGTGTGGGAAACAATCGACGACTTCCTTCTTGCTTGTAGTTCTCCGTTGACATAATAGTCTTCGGTCTTGGTCGTTTCTGGTGGACTTAGGGCTGGCAGCTGTTGTTTCCCGTGGAGTAAAGAAAGACTGGTCCCACCCAGGTATCCGTCGTGTCACTCTGGTCCCTTATTGGTAAAAAAGCAAGACCGGTCCCACCCAGGTATGCATCCTGTCACTCTGGTACCTACTGTCTTTGCGTACTAATTAGCGCACTGTTCAAGAAGCAGTCATCCTCCAAATCCCACACCTCCCAGTAACGTTGAACTGGACGAACCGCCCACCACTGAAGAGACCCTCACAGCCATCCATCAGCTCAAGAGTGGCAAAGCAGCAGGCATTGACGGAATGCCGCCAGAGATCTGGAAGCATGGAGGCCCAGCACTGCATAACAAGCTCCACGGCCTCTTTCTCTGCTGCTGGGAGAAAGGAACACTACCAACGGATCTCCGTGATGCAATCGTCATCCCCCTGTACAAGAACAAAGGAGAGAAGTCTGCCTGCTCCAACTATCGTGGAATTACCCTACTGTCCATTGCCGGGAAAATTCTAGCAAGGCTGCTTCTGAATCGGCTGGTACCTGCCATCACTTAAAGACCACCTCCCAGAGGGCCAGTGTGGCTTCAGAGCCAACAGGAGCACCACCGACATGGTCTTTGTGCTGAGACAACTTCTGGAGAAATGCCGTGAGCAGAACAAAGGGCTGTACGTAACGTTTGTTGACCTAACAAAAGCGTTCGACAGTGTGAGCAGGCAAGGCATGTGGCAGATCCTGGTACGACTTGGCTGTCCCCCAAAGTTTCTCAGCATGATCGTCCAGCTACACGAGGACCAGGAAGGCCAGGTCAGACTCAACAATGACCTCTCAGAACCATTCCCCATTCTCAACGTTGTGAAGCAGGGCTGCGTGCTGGCGCCGATCCTCTTCACCATCTTTTTTAGCATGATGTTAAAGCAGACCACAGTGGACCTCGACGATGACGACGCAGTGTACATCAGGTATCGTATCGATGGCAGCCTGTTCAACCTAAGACGACTGCAGGCCCACACCAAAACCCTAGACCGACTGATTCGTGAGCTGCTCTTTGCTGATGACGCTGCCCTCGTTGCACACACACACAGAGAGCGCTGCTGCGCATCACGTCCTGTTTCGCAGACCCTGCCCAGCTCTTTGGACTTGAGGTCAGTCTGAAAAAGACAGAGTTCTCCATCGGCGAGTCTGAACTGAAGTCAGTGCACGAGTTTACCTACCTTGGTTGTATCATAACTTCAGACGCCAAGCTGGACAAGGAGAAGGACAACAAACTGGCAAATGCGAACAGCGCTTTCGGGCGACTATTCAAGCGGGTGGGGCACAGTCAACAGCTGAAAAAAAGCACCAAGATCAGCGTGTACAAAGCTGTCGTCTTCACCACCCTGCTGTATGATTCCAAGTCCGGACCCTCTACCGCAGCCAACTACGACTCCTCGAACGCTTTCACCAGCGCTGCCTGCGTACCATCCTCGGCATTCACTGCAGTGACTATGTCACCAACGTCGAGGTCCTAGAACAGGCAGAAACTGTGAGCATCGAGGCTTTGCTGCTGCGGACACAGTTTCGCTGGGCGGGGCACGTCTCCAGGATGGAGGATTATTGAATAACCAAGATCACCCTATTCGGCGAGCTTGCCACTGGACACCGAGACAGAGGGGCACCAAAGAAGAGATACAAAGACTGTCTCAAGAAGTCACTTAGTGTCTACCAAACTGACCACCACCAGTGGTCTTCTCTTGCTGCGGACCGCGACACCTGGCGCTTCACCATTTACAAGGCAGCCGTCTCCTTTGAGGACTATCGCAGAGCTAGCCGGCTCAGGTGAAGAAAAAAAAACAGAGATGCCGCAACCCAGAACCCTGCCAGACCTCCCCCTGCAGCCTCTGCGTTCGAACCAGCCTGTTCCGGATTGGCATCCGCACCCACGAGCATGCCTGCAGACGTCGTGGGCAACGCCTATAGAATCTTCGTACGCGAAGTCAAGCCAAGAAGAGAAGAAGGGGCTCAACCTACTATTTTACTTGCTAGAAAGGGGCGCGGACTATTGGCTTGGCTTTATTCTGATTTTTGTTGATTGGTTATTTTGGGGTTTAATGTCCAGGTTACCATAGCGATCATTGATGGCCAAAACGGGCGGGTTATAGGGGGCGGGGGAGATGGGGGGAGGGAATAACTGTTGCATATGGTGTGCGACCTGAACACTGATCAATTCAGGCGCACTGCAAATGTGCCACTTTGAAATCCGGACCTAAAAGTGACCGCCAAGCAAGATTAATGCTGAGAACAACCGGACGAAGAAAGAAACACGCTTAGAAAAGACAATGACAACACAATTAATATTTCGGGTTTTAACTGTATAGTAATCAAACCTTAAACGTTTGGAGCTTAACGTCTTTTGTCCACCACGAAGGTCATTTCAAAGTTGCGGCACCAAAACAGGGTCTGAACAAATTTTGTCTCAAGCTGAATTCGAACACGGGACTTTTCGGTCGATAGACCAACACTCTACCACGAGCCACCCAGCTTCCCTGTATAGTAATAGTACTGGTTAGTACTGGTTAGCTCACATTTTGACATAATTTATTTTTTTTCAAATCTTATTTACAACTTCGAACCCAAGGAAATAAGTAAAATAAAAATAGCCATATTTTGACAAAAGATTTTTTTTCTAAAATAATATTCACAACCTCAATCCCAAACTTGCTACAAAGATACCTGATTGTAAGACCTATCTATGCATACTAATTTCGATGGCCCTTCGAAAAGGTCAAGGGTCACTAGAGCTCAGGAAATAGTCAAAAATAGAAAAGAAAAGGGGAGACTGCCAGTGCTAATATTTTAGGAAGGTTACAAAGTAAAGTAGATAATAGCACTGTCAGGGGAGAGATGTGTGCATGATCGACCAGTGATCATAGATCTACTGTGGCCAAAGCACAAAAAAAAGAGATAGGAAAGAGAGGGGGCGCTAAAACAGTGACTGAAAGCAATGCATATGGAAGCCCCCCCGAAGGGGGGCGTATCACATATCCCACTGTTCCAGCCACTCAGTGCATGGAAATTTAAATCTAGGTCCCCCCAAGGGGGGGGTCCAGATATTTAGCAGGTGTGGACAGCTGTTTCGGTCTTGGCGACCTCTTCAGCACACCATCGGCGATACTGGAGGAGGCAAGAATTTCTGCATACCTGCAAAGACAACCACATTTTTACTGTGGTGTCTGCAGGGGCATACATTCCATGCCACCACCTAAAGCTAAATTTCCATGCACCCTAAAAGAGAACCTACCAAAAGGGAGGAAGGGGTTGCAGTCGATATTGTAGTAGTAAATGAAAAGAAAAGGGGAGACTGCCAAAAATAGACTAGTCAAAAATAGTCTTATTTGTCAAAAGAGGTTTTTCCTCAAATACTATTTACAACTTCAAACTCAAGCTTGGTACAGAGATACCTGATGATAAGATCTATCTATGCATACTAATGTGGATGAGTCCTCGGGAATGTCAAGGGTCAGAAGAGGTCGGCAAATGTGTGTAAACTGCCGCAAACTTTTCGATCAAATTTGGCACAAAGGCAGCTGATGATATGCCCTTCCTATGTATGCTAATTTAGTCCATTCATCGCAAAGGTCAAGGGTCACGATGGTTTGACATATGTGTGAAAACTGATTTAATTTTGAGGAAACATGAATTTGCTGGTGCAGAAGCTATCCCTTTATTTATTGTCACAAAGGTCACAAATGAAGATCGGTCATACACGTGAACCATAAGGGCTTACCCTTTCTTCTTTTATGTCCATTTTGAAAAAGGATTTTAATCCTTTTTTCAAAACAGATATGCAAACAAGTACGAAATGTACAACTGTTCTGTCTGTGATGGGAAGAAGTAAATCATTGCATCTTTCAATATTAACCCATTACATCCTGAGGCTGATTTTTTAATGTGCTGATTGCAGATGAGGAATCATGGCACAGTTCTACCGCGCGGTGATAGAGAGCACCTTGTGCTTCTCTATCACTGTCTGGTATGGCAGCACAACCACTACAGAAAAGAACCAGCTCGAGCACATTGTTAAGACTGCCTCCCAAATAACTGGTTGCGACTTTCCATCTGTCGCCTCTATTTTCAAAACGCTAATGGAACGGAAGGCAGGAAAGATCATTCGTGATCTGTTACACCCAGCCAATCATCTCTTCGAGCTTCTGCCCTCTGGCCGGCGGTTTCGTGCTTAGAAAGCCAGAACCTCTCGATCAGATGCAGTTTCTTTCCAGAAGCTTTCCTCAGTTCATCACCATCCATGGAACAACGTGATTCCATGATTGTGACATAGGACTGATTGTGTGTAATATTGTGTTTATCTATCTTTAGTGCTATATAGCACGATCGCCAACCGAGTGTATGACATGACGAATGCATGTGCAGCCCTACAAGTGAGGATGTATTTTACTGTCGCCATGTCACACAAAACTCCTTGTAACGTTTTACTTGGTGAATAAACGTCTTCTGTCTTATGTCCTATGAAGGCTATATTACAGGTTAGGAGATCAGATCAAGTATTTTAGTTCAAGGGTGGTGTTTTAGGCGCCAAGCTATTCTGACACCACCATTGAACTATCATAGTCGAATTTCTTTCAAGCAGTGGGTGTATCAGCATGTAAAGGGTTAATAAACTGTGTTGTAATTGTCGTTACTAAGCGTGTTTCTTTTTCTTTTTGGGGGGTTTTTCTGGCCGCTCTGATTTACCAAACCTGTCAATGCTATATAGAGCAAGCCCTTCTTTTTCCCTAGGCTATGATTAACTCTTAAACCCCCATAACAAAATGACTCTCATTCTATAGAATGGAATTTATTTAGTTCTGGGAGTCTAAGACTTAACCCTTTTCACTCTCATACACCCATTGCTTGAAATAAATTTGACTGCGATAGTTCAAGGGTGGTGCCAGACATTATCCTTGCACTAAAACAGGTGATCTATCTCCTAATCTGTCACATAGGATACTTGGCACAATCAGGATTTTTGTTGTGTTGATGTTGTTGCTGTTGTTGTTGTTGTTTTGTGGAGTTTCTTGTAGTGGGTTTTTGTTTTGTTTTGTTTGTTTGTTTGTGTATTTTGTTGGGTTTTTTGTTGTTGTTGTTGTTTTATTTTTGTTGTTGTTATTGTTTTGTGGGTTTTTGTGGGTTTTTTTGTTTTTTGTTGCTTTCTTTTGGGGGAGGGGGGGGGGGGGGCGTGGGGCTTCGCGACGGGTAAATCAGCCTCAGGATGAAATGATTTAAGGGATAACTCCTGCTGCAACCAGCCACGTCACCCGTCATGCTCCACGGGTAATACTGACAGCTGCCCTTGTTTCCCCATAACCCGCCCCTATGGGGCGTCAGTTATCACTATGGTGTCGTGGACGTTAACCCATTCACTGCCAGTGGAAGCAAACTATGTTTCTGAGATCTTTTTTCTATCAAAGCCAGACAGCCCCAGCCGTTCAAGGAACATGGATACAAAGTGGTCTCAGCAAGAGGCACAGATCCTCAAACAAGAGACAAAAATCCTCAACAGCCCCCGCGACAGCGCGGGCTATTGAGGATTTATGTCTGTTACATTCATGAGGATTTATGTCTCTTGCATCTGGGTAGCATCCGGCTGTTACGGAGATAAACTCGAGTTTTGTATTACAACGAAAATCTCGCTTTTCTTACAAATGGACATACGACATCTTTAGCTCCGAAACAATAATGAGACACGGATCGACTTGTCTTCAAACCGAAATCTAGACAACTGAAAATTTTCGACCCGGTGTCTTGGCAGATTTGTTATATATTAAACTTGTGCATTTACAATAAATATGCAGAGTTCTTGTGACAAAC
Organism: Semisulcospira habei; assembly: GCA_036245525.1. Lineage (NCBI taxonomy): Eukaryota > Metazoa > Mollusca > Gastropoda > Semisulcospiridae > Semisulcospira > Semisulcospira habei. The sequence goes on along the minus strand of BTPG01000006.1, from coordinate 81,659,333 downwards.
CTTTATTTCTAATGCAAAGCAACTCTGTGTGTGTGTGTGTGTGTGTGTGTGTGTGTGTGTGTGTGTGTGTGTGTGTGTGTGTGTGTGTGTGTGTGTGATGATGATGATGATGATGTGTGTGTGTGTGTGTGTGTGTGTGTGTGTGTGTGTGTGTGTGTGTGTGTGTGTGTGTGTGTGTGTGTGTGTGTGTGTGTGTGTGTGTGTGTGTGTGTGCACAAAAGCCCTAAAATGGGTGACTGTCTTTACCATCCTTACGGAAAGTGGGTGTGTAAAATTCTGGGTGCCCAAGTCAGACACCCATTTTTTTCTGAGGATTGTTTCTGCATTGTCATGCGGTAAAGATTCATAAAAAAATATTTTAAAAAATAGTTTTTCTCATTTTGGCGTAATCACATGCGCTTTTGTGTTTAAAAGACACGCCTCTAGTGTGTTTGAACTTGTCCCAGCAGTGTGTGTGTGTCTCTGTGTGTGTGTGTGTGTGTGTGTGTGTGTGTGTGTGTGTGTGTGTGTGTGTGTGTGTGTGTGTGTGTGTGTGTGTGTGTGTGTGTGTGTGTGTGCACAAAACTCCTAAAATGGGCGTGTGTGTGTGACATCACCCTTCTCAGCTATAAATAACTTAATGCCTGATATGGGTCGACTGCGTCGGTGGGCCGAAGTGAAACGGAGAGATACGAAAGGCAGGGGCTGGGGGGGGGGAGGAGGGGTGGGAGGATGGGGTGGTGGTGGTGGTATTGTAGTTGTGTGAGGGGGGTAAATTGTTTATGTTGCTGCAAAATGAGGTTTGTTATTTGAGGGTGTGGTTGTTTTGTAAAAAAAAAAAAAAGTGTTGAGTTGTGTTGTGCTTCCGGGGTGATGTGGTGGGAGGTCATGTCTAGTGCAAATTTTAGAGCCATGTATTCGTTCGGGAGCGACAGCCTATGTATTCGTGCGCCAGTTGATATGCAGTGAAGTGATTGTATGACTGCGCAGAGTGAGAGAGGACGTATAGACTTTGGGTGAGGCTGCTGTTGTCTTGTGTCCTGCCCGACCTTTTGGTTCAACCTGTTGCTTTGTTTGTGGGTTTGTTGGTGTTATGCTTTCGTTTCGACTGCAACTCCTGTCGGATTGTATGCACAAGTTGATTGAATGCAAATTACATCATATAGTCAGCGTCGTTATGTGCGTCGTCTGCTGCAGTCGGTCGATTAGTGCAGTAGAAAGAGTGCAGGCTTGGATGGGCCATTTTCCGATGTAATGCTAGGTGAGAGAAAAAAAACTAATGCTGCCAAAAGGTGTAATAGTAAAGTATTGTTTGTGTGGATGCTGCCCGTTTGAGGAAAGGTCTGGAAAGTCGAGTGCTGAGCGAAGAGAGAAGGCGACAATGGGAAAAACATCCAGCATTATTACGTTGGAATAGGTGCATAACAGTTACGACACGCCTCTAAATTAAAACACTTTTAACATTAACAAAAGTTGAGTTAAAAGAGGTTTTAAAACAGTTTTAATAAAAATTGTTGCCTGACACGCTTCTAAAAAGAACAGGTTTTTAGTTTTAAACCTTGTACCGCGCCATAAACGCCGCTATTGCTTCTCAGTCTTAGCTGTCCTATAGTGTGGAATGTGGGACTTGGCCAACTGGATCCATCTGGTGCACTCCAAATGTGTATTTGTGAGTGGTTCGACGTGCAACTCAGTGCGTGCCTCTGAAATGACCTACTGATTCCACTGATAATGAAAATCTTTCATTCATAAGAGAGCATTCAGCAGCTCTATAAAATAAAAAGTGATGACCCCCCACCCCCACCCCCCACCCCCACCCCTCCCCCCCCCCACAACCCCACCCAAACAATCATAATAAAATCAACCAGAGGTATGTTTAGTGAGGTATTTGTTCATTGTGTGTTGTGTCATTGTGCTTGACATTTTTAATGCAGGAAAAAGAAGGAATACACATTAAGTTGAAAAAGAAATAACAACAATCAAATAAATGTGGAAAAGAAGCACCAAATATTCCGTGAACTTTACCTTATTACAGACACCTAATTTTCTTGAGATAGTCCATGCTAAAATGAATGATTTGAAGAGGACACCATTTTCCGTGTAATGCCAGTTTTTGTGTGAGAGGCACCCACGTTATTGGTAGAAACCCATTTTTTCTCCATCCAGTGGCTCTGTTTCTAGAAAATGTCTATTTTATTTTAAGTTTTAGAGCTTAGTTATAAGGTGAGTTCCAAACATTCGCATCAACTCCAGAGCCCTATAATAAATAGAAATATGGGAACCCATTTTCACATAAAATGGTACGTAACCCATTCTGAGGCTTTTGTCTCCATGTGTGTGTGTGTGTGTGTGTGTGTGTGTGTGTGTGTGTGTGTGTGTGTGTGTGTGTGTGTTGTGTGTGTGTGTGTGTTTGTGTGTGTGTGTGTGTGTGTGTGTGTGAGAGAGAGAGAGAGAGAGAGAGAGAGAGAGAGAGAGAGAGAGAGAGAGAGAGATGATGATGATGATGATGATGAAACGTTTTTATTTAGGATAAAGTTTTAGGCATGCGAATGCCTCTCTTACAAACTGTCCTGCTACTCTACACACATAAATATACATCGGGCAACACAATAAAATATTAAACAGAAAAAAAACCAACCCAACAACAACAAAAAAAAAACCAACAACACAATATCAAGAACATTTAAATGTACGAAAAACATAAAAGACGGGGGGGGGGGGGGGGGGGGGGGGGGGAACCAAACACACAAACAAAAAAAAAAACATAATAACATCGACATAAGCTGAAGGTCATCTTATAATTAGAACATGTCTCTGAGAGTACAACATTAATAGAAAAAAATAAATCGTAGTATTAATTTAGATTACTACTAGTAGGCCTACTGTGTAATAGTCTGAACAACGGTAGACCTAGTCTCAGCTTCAAGGGTGGCAATAACGCTGGCCAAATTAAAAAGAAAAGATTTATTGTCTGCAGTAAAAGTTCGATGATTATGGTGATTACGATGAGGATGAAAACGATATTGATGACCGCGCACGCAACGACGATGATGACGAAGATGATGAGGATAATGATGATGCTGATGATGATGATGATGATATTTTTAAAGCGGTTAATTTGAGCACACACACACACACCCCTCTCGCCTCTCACCCCACACCCCGCATCCCCCACCGCCAAAAGTCACAAACGTAGATGTAAATGCGTAGTATGAACCACTCACATCCGGCTTCATGTTGCAAATCTGCAGGTATTGAAATTAAATACCACCACGCTGTCGTCAGCAAACTCAAACAAGGACAAGGAAGTGTGATGACAATTTCAGATATGATCGTTTATTTGCACATCTATTATTTTAATAATTGAGATTAGAAAAAGCCACGACGCATAACTGTGTGCTGGTCTATGATTTTGGACCTTTGCAGTTTGTCTAGGTCGTTTAGTTAGTTAGTTAGTTAGTTAGTTAGTTAGTTAGTTAGTTAGTGGGGTTTAACGCCGAGCAGGCGACTAAGGCCATCTCACGACGGGAAGGGTAAAAGTCCCGCCATCCAGACAAAGAGAAAGATTTTAAATCATGATGTGAATACAGTCGCACAGGTCAGTCGTATATGTCTACAAACTTTTGAAGTTAATAAAAACAGTCAGATTTGTACAGACTACAGAGACTCAAATCATGTAAAACAAACTGGTTTCCTTTAGAAAGCTGAAGAGTAGTGTGCTATATTATTATTAGTAGTAGTAGTAGTAATAGTAGTAGTAGTAGTAGTAGTAGTAGTAGTAGTAGTAGTAGTAGTAGTAGTAGTAGTATTTGCAGTAGTAATATTTTCATTTATTATTATTATTATTATTATTATTATTATTATATTATATACTTTTAATTTTTAACCCTTTTTTTTTACTTGCTTCCGTCTGTCCAGAAAGCCACGGAAGTGTTGACCGACATGGCCGGCGACCTCTTAAACAAATGGCTTGGTAAACGCGACCTTGAGACCCTGAACTCTGCTATCTGGGAGGCTCCAAAAGGTGTGTCCCGAGAGTGCCTTTGACATGAACATTCCCCCGCTGGACGCGGTCGTCGCTATCTATCTGGAGGTCGACGCTATGTGACATAGAGATTCAGCCCTTTTACAGCCGAGAAAAATTGGACACGCACTGAGGTCAAGAGGCATATATCCTCATGAGCCCCCGCAGTTGCGGGGGCTCATGAGGATATATGCCTCTTGTTGATACGACTTTGTATCTATGTTCTTTGGACGGCTGAGAGTTCTTTGACGTTGAACTTACACAGATTTCAGTCACAATATCTGCTTCCACAGGCAGAGCAAGGGTTAAGTTTATCTCTCTCCCCACACGCCATCTTTGTATCGGAAAATAATCACAGGCGGTGATGGTGACCGGCCTGGTTACCACATCGCCAACATGGACAAATGCCGATAGGGAACGTTGCGTTATGCAGGCACCGATATAGGCCTTTTGACATCGGAGCGTACAACGTTTATCCCAAATATCTCCGCAAAGAAACGCTTTTCTGTACCACTTTAAGAGCAAGTATCATTTAGTGCCTATTGACCAAATGTAAAATATTTTTACTGAGCTCCTGTGATTTGTTGATTTTGCTGTACCGTCATAAAACAGTGGCCAAAAGACAAGAACAAGCCATTTTCAATACCTTAGAGCCCCGGCAGAATTCAATATCTAGGTCAAGCATGCAGACTTTTACGTATGCCTGCGCTGTTTCAGGTTTGAAAATTTGGCCAATTCACGTGAAAATGGATCTTTCTTTTACTGGGCTTAATGTACCTGGGGACCATTTAGGGATGTAAAATCGGTCATTTAATTATCAAATTCCACATTTTTTACGACTGCACAACAAAACTGACACGTTGTTCTGCTTTCTCAAAAGTAGACCGCATTAGGTCAAGTGTCATTGAATGATTTTTGTTCTAAGATTGGTATAAAAAGTGATTCGTTGCAGAGATCAGTATTTGCGAAAAACGTTGTGCGCTCCATGTCAAACTACCTATACTGCAAGCGACCTATACTGCAAGCGACCTATACTGCAAGCAGACCGGCCCAAAAACGCACAGGATCTGCGTCAGCCTTTGATAGCATGTCCGTTGAAAGATATTGCTAAATCAAAGCGGCACAGCTGCGGTTGCAGCGCCTGAATTGATCAGTGTTCAGGTCGTACTCCTTAGGCCATAGATGTCCTTGCCCCGCATAGCCCGTCCATTATCGCTTCGGTCATGTGGACGTCAACCACGAACTAACTAGGAGTAATGGGAGTAGGGCGAGTGCGGGGGGGGGGGGGGGGGGTCGAAGGGGGGGGGACTGGAAGGGAAAAGTGTAATCCATCATTTAACGCATTCCAGGCGTGCCCGCTTACGGATACGCGTCAATTTGCCGCGTATCCGTATGCGGGCACGTTTGGAATGAAGTTTGATTTATACCTTAACCACCTCCACCCGCCCCCCCCCCCTCTCCCACCTCCCTCCCCCACCCACAATAAAAATCCAGACTATAAAGGTGACTGCCAAGCGTGTAAAATCCAGGGAAGAGCCCAAGGAAGAGAGAAACATGCTTATAAAAGACAGCTACAACACAATGTATTATTCATGTTTCAAAATAGACATGCAAACAAGTACACAATTAGCAACTTATGGGATGGGAAGCCTGGAAGATGCAAATCTGTAATTGATAATTGTGTTGTACCTGTCTTTTCTGAAAGTGTTTGTTTCTTCGCTTGGTTTCTTCTCTTACACGCGAAGTAAACAACAATCAAGTGCGCAATGAACATTGAAAACTGTGTGTGTGTGTGTGTGTGTGTGTGTGTGTGCGTGCGTGCGTGCGTGCGTGCGTGCGTGCGTGCGTGCGTGCGTGCGTGCGTGCGTGCGTGCGTGCGTGCGTGCGTGTGTGTGTGTGTGTGTGTGTGTGTGTGTGTGTGTGTGTGTGTGTGTGTGTGTGTGTGCAGGAGATGACGACCTCAAGCTGAATGAAGACGAATTCAAGGACTTTGTTGATGCTATCAGTGAGTGTCCTATATATGTTTCTGTTCAGCTTGACCTGTCAGTTAACTGATTGATTAATCAGTATAGAAGAACTCCACCATTATGTATGAGGTTTAGATCCTCATGAGCCCCCGCAACTGCGGAGGCTCATGAGGATCTATATCTCTTGCTGAAACGACTTTGTATCCATGTTCCTTTGACCTCTGTGGATTTTTTTTTCTACGGTGTGTAGATGATTTTTTTTAACTCATTCGCGGCCAGCCGCATCCGGATGCGGCTGGCCGCGAATGAGTTAAATAACGATCTGCGTCCGCTGGCCGGCAGTGAAAGTGCAAATAATCGACTTACTGACTGGTTGATTAGTTGGTAGGCTGGTTGGCTGGTTGGCGGTTGGTTGGTTGCTTTGATGATTGGTTAGTCTGTTCGTGGTTGGCCTATTGATTGATTGATCGATCCGTCAGTCATTTGGTCGGTCGGTCGTTTGGCTTGGTTGGTTGGTATTTGTTACACTGGCTTGGTTGTTTGGCTGGTTGGTTGTTGCCTCGATCGATCGTCTCTCATTGAGTGATTGACTGATTGTAGGTAAAATGGACCTGTGTAACCTGACCGAAAAGGCCCAATCCTAAAGACGACTTAAGGCGTGCCAAACATTTTGAGCGGGGATCAACGAGGGACCATGTGCACGGGTCGGCGTCGGCCGAAATCTACTTTCTCTGTAAAAATACGCGCGGAACGCCGCAAACGGTTTACGGTCGTGTTTAGTAACAGCAACTTTGAACGGTGAATAAACGAAACAATAAATCATGTCAAAGTAGTTCATTTACTAACACATTTGCAAGACACGGTGGAGGTTACGAGTTGTATACGCAAAACACGATCGGGTCTATTCCCTTGTATTAACGTTGATACCTGTAAATGCTAGGGTGTGTGCATTTGTATTTAGTGTAATGGTGCTACTTATAATACTACTACTTATGAGAATTTACCATAGCACTTAAACTCCGAAGAGCTCTAAGCGCTTTAAAAGAGGCACACAAGCATAACATAACATTCAGCTAAGAAATTATATATATCTCTCAAATCAAAACTTGAGGCACAAAAAGCAATATTACAGTGTAGGACAGGAAAAAACACAGAAAGAGTTTAATTATTGTGTTGGCGGATTTGATGTGCAGTGTATACTTGTGTAAGTGGCACGTGACTATTCTTTTCCTTCTTTTGGCTCCTTCACTGACGGCAGCTAAAACTATACTGACGAACAAACAAAATGCGACATTTCTGGAACCATTGGTTCCGAAAATGTCGCATTTATTTTGCTCGTCATTGTATATCTCAGTGTCGCTGCCATATAGCACGTCATTCCAAGGAACCCTGATGTAACTTTGGGAACAGCAAAGAACCATAGAGTCCCGTGAGCTCGGCAGTCGAGGGTGTTAAAGAAGAAGTGATAGATAAATCAGGGGCTGAAAGAAATATACTGCTTGTGTGCTTGTCTCTGACAATTAGCAGCAGAGGCCAGGGACTCTGTGTCTCTGAAACCAGCGCAGGTTGATTGACCAACAACGTTTCTGTTTGAGGAACACGGATATAAATAATGTCAGCAAGAGGCATACATCGTCGTGGGCAAGAGCAGATGATAATGTATACCAATACGAAAAACTGTATTTCCCCAAATGGAAAATTTGTTTGCAGCGGAATTTTAAAACAAACATAAAAACAGACGTGAACATCAATAAATAAATACGTTTAACTGACTAAAACACACTGACTTGTCACAGCGAGTATATGCACGTATGTAATATGGCAACCATCTGTAATGTTTTAACATTATAATATGATCATAATACAATAGCCTATGTACAATAAACCTACCGTAACAACAATAATTTCCATTTATTTAATTTAACTAAGACGACACTCCATTATATCACGCGCACAAACACACATGCTAGCACGCACGCAGGCTGGCGCGCGCACACACACACACACACACACACACACACACACACACACACACACACACACACACACACACACACTCACAGGTGTGTCACCTGACATGTCTCTTGCTTTTCTGCTTTACACGGGAGTGAAGAGGTTAATTCGTTTGAGTTGTTGAAGGGACTCAGATTGCTATAAGGGAATGAGAAGTCGTTATGCCTGAATGAAAGACAATAATAATGAAGCTGACGATCAGAACAAAGAAAACGACAAACAAGCAAGCAACCAACCAACCAAACAAACAAACAGTCGCAGTCTCGGGGGCTCATGTGGATTTATGTTTCTTGTTAGTCCTGTGTTCTTTAAGCTTATTTTTTTATTCCATTTACATCTGTGTTTTTCACGCGAATGTGGGTCGGCAATGTGTAATGGTTTCACGAAAACCTAAGTGGGCTTGTGCATGTTTGCTTGTGCATGTGTGTTCGTGTGTGTGTGTGTGTGTGTGAGTACGTGCGTGTGTATTTGTGTGTTTGTTTGTGTGTATGTATGTGTGTGTGTGTGCGTGTGTGTGTGTGTGTGTGTGTGTGTGTGTGTGTGCGTGCGTGCGTGTCTGTGTCTGTGTCTGTGTGTGTCTGTGTTTATGCATGGGTGTGTGTGTAAGTGAATGAGTATGTGTGTGATAAAAAGCTATGCCATCAGACTATTTAAAGGGATGTGCACACTATTCATTCTAGAAAAACACAGGTGACGGCCAAGCGTGTAAAATGCACAGAAGACATCAACGAAGAAAGAAACACACTTAGAAAGGACAGTTACAACACCATGTATTAATATTTCCGGGTTTTTCAAAATAGAAATACAAACATGTACACAATGTCAACTTATCTTTTCGAAGATGCAAATTTGCAAATTGTGTACGTGTTTGTATATCATTTTGAAAAAGGGTTAACTCATTCGCGACCAGCCGCATCCGGATGCGCTGGCCGCGAATGAGTTAAACCCCTTTTACAAAATGGTATACAAAACAAAAATATTATTAATATGTGCTATACTGTAACCGACCTATCTAAGGTCGTTTCTTTCTTCGCTGCACTACTTGAATTTAAAACGAGCAAAGTACCCAAAGCGCAAAAGGTCATCAGGCCGACGTTGGCCGCCGTTGGCCGACGCACAACCGTGCGCGGGCCAAAGGCGGCCGACGTCGGTCCGATGGCCTTCTGCGCATTGGCTAGAAACCAAACAAAAACTTACAAACAGAGAATCAAAAGTGATATAAAAAGCTGAACGCACACTGACATGAAAAAAAAACAAACACTGTACATGCACGAAGCAGAACAAAATACAAATTTGAAAAGATACAAACATGAATTGATACAAAGTTTGCAGTCAGTATTTATTTGTTCGTATGAAGCTGAAAGCCTCATCTGACGTGACACTTAGATGCCCAAGACATGGAGATCAACCTACAAACAAAAGCATCTCTTTCTAGGGTCTTGGTCATCCGACATTAAGGTCATGGTCATCTGGCGCCATTGTTAGTTGATACGCTCCGCGCAGTAGGATAGGACCACTGTGAACAAGACAAAAGTATTTCGTATGAATACTAGTCAGCCTCACGGTTAGATCCCCTGCCCCCTCCTATCAGGCACCCAAACGGCAGCCCACAGAAAATACACAGGTAAATGTGGTAGAGTGTAATTTTTGGGTGTATGTGTACCAGAGAGAGACTATAGAGTTTGCCTTAGTAACTTTCAGTAGGTAACGTCTCTTGGTTTCACCAGCTGGTCTGCTTGTAACCGTGACCTTTGAATTTAACCTTTTCGAACTCTTTTAGTTCAGCCTGGAAACGTCCAGATGTATTTGTGTGCTGCACGTGAACAGTGTTCACACCAACCGCTTCAGCTATTTGCCATGACCTTGTGTCACTTTTACCTTTGCTTTAAAAAGGAGCAACTGAAACTATTGTCTTCCTCTGTATGTCTACATTTTTTGGTATCTTTATGTTGGAGAACCACATTTTCTGTAAGTACAACTATACTAATGGTCAAAACGTAAGGGCCATCCCACTTTTTGTGTCATTGTTTATGGTCGCAAGCACGCTAATAAAATACAATGTTCTTTCGCTCCAAATGGGTTAACAGTTAACCGTAGACAGTCCACTGTACATGCAGGGAACAATAGACAACAATTCATCAATTTCCACGAACGTTTCAAATGCACGTGAAACATCGTCAGTTTTTGTGAAAAGCTGTGCGATATTGGCAAGGGTACCAAAGCAGGCAGGTGGAAAAACTCGGTAACGTCGTGATGCACGTGCTAAAGGGCTCAGTCGTGAACACTGAGTACTTCTGTTTCGCTACAAATACCGTTACCGTAGGGGCATAATTGTAACTTTCCTAACCATGCCACCACGACGAAGACTAACGCCAATAGATCAAAGCCGGGCGTTAGCATGGCTGCAGGATGGCATTTCCGGACGAGAAGTTGGAAGACGTCTTGGGGTGTCCCATTTAGTGATCCAGAGGCTTCTGGCACGATTCCAAGAACCTGGATGGGCAGAACGACGACCCTGCTCAGGACGCCCGCGGTGCACCAGCATAAGGGAGGACAGATACATCTGTGTGTAGGCTCTGCGCAGCCGAACTGTGACGTAAACCATTCTGCGACGTCAACTGATGAAAGCTGCAAACGTTAACGTCAGCAGAAACACAGTCTGCCGACGTCTGCGCGAAATTGGCCTGGCTTCATGCAGAGCAGCAGTGAGAATACCCCTCACTCCAGCTCATCGCAGAGCCCGGGTTGCCTGGTGTGGTCAACATGTGAGTGGAACAGACTCCAGTGGACTCAGGTTTTGTTTACTGATGAAGCACGGTTCACTGTCCTTCAACGACGGCAGGGTGAGGGTCTGGAGACTCCAGGGCGAGCGATTCACGGATTGTGATGAAGCTCTATGCTTGTGCATAGTGCTCGCACAATAGGATTAGTGGATGCGTCCAAGATGTGGATCGCTACGGAGGAGGCTCAGTCAGGGTCTGGACAGGCTTCAGCAGGGAAGACAGTACCCCCTCCATGTCATCCGATGCACCCTGACTGGACTGTGCTATCGGAACGAGATTGTGCAGCCCCTCATCCAGCCAACTCTCTAAGCCATAGGCGACAATGCTGTTCTGCAGGACGACAACGCTCGACCTCATCGCGCCTGTGTGGTGGATGAGTACCTTGAGCAACGGGGCATCATAAGGATGGCGTGGCCAGCTCGTTCACCTGATCTGGCTCCCATCGAGCACCTCTGGGACGTGCTGGGCCAACGTGTAGTCAGCAACCACCCCCCACCTCAAGGCGTCCCCCAGCTGCCTCAGTTCCTGCATCAAGAGTGGGAAGCGATCCCACAACATGTTCTCCGAACCCTGGTGACCTCCATGCGTCAACGCTGCATTGAATGCTTGGCTGCAAACGGTGGGTACACTCGCTACTGACTGGACCAGTCTTGTGTGACTTTTCAAATGAGGGTTGGGTGAACGTTCTAACGTACTGCTGTTGTTACAATTTCTTGATTTACTCAAAACTTAAATGAAATTGTTACTGAATAAATTAGCAAAGTACTGACTCCAATTATTGCTACATTATTTGTGTGGTGTTGTCTGCGATAAAAAGTGGCCCTTAAGTTTTGACCATTAGTGTATTTGATATTTTGTTTTACTTGTGTATTTGAAACTAAGCTATGTTGGTTTCACTCTTCTTTTTATTGTAAGATTGGATTTACTGATCATTTTGTGGTTTTGTGGAAGCATGTGACTTACCGGTATCTTACCTGAGCTTGATGTATCAGTACAGCTCTAGGGTAGTAGTTCTTTGGTTATTGTCGGCTTTAGTAATTCATCAAACTATGTATTATAGCTGAGATTATTTGGTTACTAGTTCCCAATCTTTTTTCACTTGTGCCATATTGAAGATGGTGAACAATTGTTTTAGAATTACATGTTTCAATGAGTGTGATGTACATCTGTTCTACTCATGACTAGTAGTTTGCAACTGTTATTTTTATGATTGCATTGTTTATGTTGCAGGACATTTACTTCTATACGTTTCCTATCATGACATAAATTCTGGAAACACTGCAATAAAGGCCGAGAAGCCGAACCCACCCCAGCGTTGTCTTCATAGAAATAAGGGGATAACTGCTACAAAATGGCGCCCAGTGTGTGGCCTCGACGGCGGCGTGGATCAACTGACTGACCGCGACGTTGTGGCGACCGACGTCCGCGACTGCTCCAACCTGAAGAACTACCAGTGAGGAGGAGTGGGACCGGCCCGATCTGCCTGGCATGAGAGGATGGCGACATAAACCAGCTGACTGACTGAGGAGGTATGCTGGCTGATGTACCTGCTCTCCCTGGTCAAGTGATTCACCACAGACGGAGCTCTTGGAATTGTGTAGTGTTCATATAGTGACACTTATTGTGCTGCTCAGCTCTGCGGAATAAAAGTCTCCGACAGACTTTACTTGGAGACAACATATTGACATTTGTGCTGCTAAACTGTACAGAGAATGACACGGACATTACTCCCAGATGACGTCACGCAGCTGCACTGATGGATGTCCGGATGACCTCCCTTGGGTTATAGGGTTAGTTTGCATGTAAGTTATCTTAAGTATTGTTTACATGTAGTTTTGTTTTCACATTGTACTTGAAATCTTTTGCTGAGATAACGTGAAAAACTGCAGCAACATAAAACTGTAAAGGAGCATTGCAAAAGTTATATGACTTTTTTTTAAAGTGATGTCTTTAGGGATAACTAATCGTTCAGGAACTTTACGGATCATTCCGGGTTTTTTTGTGTGTGTTTTTTGTTTTGAGAGTGTGACAAGAAAAGTTTGGGACAATTGGTCTTTTTGATATTTGGGGTTGCAATTCCCACATCTAGGCATTGGATGCTGCTCTTATTCTAGACTTCGCTATGAGTTAGGTGATAGTTTCATGGCAGTCCTTACTTATTGATTTAATTTAAACTAGTCCCAAACTAGTCTTTCGAGAAAATGAGACTGACAAGCACACTGTTATGGTAGTGAGGTAAGTACAGTGAGTATGTGGTATGCGTTCCCTAGCACGAGCAAACGTTTACGTTTGTGTGTGTGTGTGTGTGTGTGTGTGTTCGTGTGTGTTCGTGTGTGTTCGTGTGTGTTCGTGTGTGTTCGTGTGTGTTCGTGTGTGTTCGTGTGTGTTCGTGTGTGTTCGTGTGTGTTCGTGTGTGTTCGTGTGTGATCGTGTGTGATCGTGTGTGATCGTGTGTGATCGTGTGTGATCGTGTGTGATCGTGAGTCATCATTTTTTTTTTCTGAACACGTTCTTTTGATCTAGCATATTTTGGCGATCATCAGTTAAGTTCAATTGACTGATTTTAGCGTTTCATTTGAGGAAAAGTTGGACTTGGTGTTTTGCCCCATGTGCTTAGTGATCGTCAGTTAAACGCGTTAAGCATCAGGCGGAATGGTTACTTGTGAATGATAGCTTCAGGCTGAAAACACTTTTTGAAGGTATTAGTGGCTCCACAGTTACCTCAGGTGGTCCAGACTTTGGATAAGCACCGGCGAACTAGCCTGGTGAGTATAGACACAATAAGGTGGATGATACAGAGCCAGATTTAAAGGGTTATTTTGGTATTCACTCACAGCTTATCTTAGAATTTGGAGGTGGTTCATAGTTCTGTGTTGCAGTTCTATACTCTAGTGACACCTAAATGGGTTTGCCCCGTAGATAGACCCTCTGGTTACAATGTCCGACTCAGAGGAGTCACCCGGAGCACTCGGCGGTGTAGTCGCTTAAGATTTTCCAGAACTGCGGGATGTTTTCAACTAACCTGGAGCCAGACCAAGGGTCAGAACCAAAGAAAAGCTACAGGCTTGGATGACAGAGTACAATAGAGCGCTCCAGCAGGTTCAGCCAATAAAGATGGAACAAGGTGCGTCTTCATCGACCTCTAACGACACCCCCGTCATCCAGGGACAGTCGGCGGCAGAACGACAAGATAGTGTAGCCCAAGCCAACAGTACGCGCAACCAGTTGCAAGCTCCAACAGTGCTGACTATCGGACGGAAACCCTGGCTGACAAAGTTCAATGGTGAAGCCGCAGTAGACTACGCAGTGTGGAGGCACCAAGTGACGAGCCTTTAAGGTGAGGGGCACCCAGAACGCGACATCAGAGACGCCATACGCGCGTCGTTGCAGGTGAGAGCTGGTCACATTATCACTCACTTGGATCCGCATTCGTCTATCTCAAACATAATCGCGAAGATGGACAGCATCTATGGCGACATTCAGACGGAGGCTGATGCTCTCGCTGCTCTCTACTGTGCCAGACAACAGCCAACCGAGACGGTCGCCAAACGGGGTTGTAGACTGGAGATGAGCATGTAAAGCAACCAAACATACCCCTGCAGAAGCGAGGATGAGACCCTTATGAATATTATGTGGTCAGGGATACGACAGGAACTGAAGGATGTCTCGGCATACCAGTACAACCAAGCCAAGACATTCGACGATCTGCGAATGATGCTGTGTCGGGTGGGAAAAGAACATCCAGAGCTCTGCCACAAGGCAAAGCACAGCCGTCACTTCCTGCAAATCTGCGGTGTTTGAAAAGAAAAATGAAAAATCGGAACTGAACGAAGTGGGAGCAGCCCTACGCCAACTGACTGCCGCAGTGAAGAAACTGCAGTTGGACAGAAAAAAGGTTGGAACAGTGGACAGGGACAGACCAAGCGATTTGCAGACTTCAGGACCAGATAATAGGACTCAACACCAGAATCAACTACGTGGAGGATCACGCGCTGGAGGTTCATACTGCCGACGAACTGCAGAGTCTGACCCAAGAGGACCTCGATGTTTCCGTTGTGGGCAGTACGGTCATCTGCAGATCGGCTGCAGAGTACGACTTGACAATATGAAACATGATTTTCACTAGGGGCCCGCGGGCGCCAGTACCAGCCTCAACTACGGGTACACCAAAATATGGACCATGAGACATTGGATGATCTTGTTTGTCAGCCTAACGAAGCAGGAATCCAAGCGGAAGGTGGTGCAACATCTGCACTGTTAGACACAGGATCAGCCGTATCGACTGTGACACAGGATTTCTACGCGAAACACTTAACCCACCTGGAACTTCAAAAGGTTGAACACCTACTACGGATTGAGTGCGTCAATGGAGAGACGTTACCATACTCTGGCTACATTAAGGCGGATGTGATTGCAACAGAACTCGGCAGCACCGTACACCCCTGTCTTTTGCTTGTGGTGCCAGGGACTGACTACAGTGCTGCGACTCCGATTCTGTTGGTATTAACTTCCTAGTCAGAGTGAAGGACAGCTGTACTCAACGCACTGGTGATCGCTGTACACAAACCCCGGACAGATAGACATCCTGGCAAATGGCACTGAAAAGCATCATGCTTCGGGAGAAATGACTGTCAAGGAACTGCAACAGGATAGTAGTGGTGCGATCGGCACAGAAGAGACGTGTGATACTTCGCCCCAACGATCAAGTCACTTTGAGGGGAATGGTAGACAAGTCGCAGCTATACCGTCGCACGTGTGCCCTTCTCCAGCCCCATCCTGATGTAGACCCGGACGTTGACCTTAATCCGACCCTCATTAGCTACGCTTACAATGAGACGAGTCCAGTTGAGGTTACCCTATCGAACACGTCCACCCGTACAGTCTTCTTTGAACAGAGGGCTCTTCTATGTGAGGTTCAGCCAGTGGGCATGCATCACAGAGCTGGAGGATCTGCCTGAAGAGGTGCAGGAGAGTTTGCTTTCTCTCGTTAATATAGACGCTGACAACTTGACACCGGAACAGTTGAAGGAGGCACAGGATCTGATTACCGCGTATGATGACATCTTTTCCAAAAGCGAGGAGGATGTAGGCCTAGCTTCAAGGGTGCGCCACCGGATCGAACTCAGCGACGACCGCCCCTTCAAGCAGAAACACCGCATGATACCACCATCGATGCTGGATGAAGTAGGCGCACACATACAGCAACTCCTGGCAGGTGGAATTATCCGCAAGTCCTACAGCCCATGGTCTTCAAATATCGTCTTAGCACGAAGGAAAGATGGACGCCTTCGTCTGTGCACAGACTTTCGACAGCTGAATAGCAGGACGATACGTGACTCCTACGCCTTGCCAGTGATAGAAGAAATCCTGGACTGCTTCTCCGGATCACAGTACTACAGTGTCCTGGACATGAAAAGCGTTGAAATCGCCGATGAACACAAAAGAGCGCGCTGCGTTCACCGTCGGTACACTCGGATTCTTTGAGTACAACAGCCTCCCAATGGGACTGACGAATTCACCCGCTACATATCAACGACTCATGGAAGACATTTTAGGAGAATACCACATGCGGATATGTCTCATCATTCGCTCGGAAATACCAGAAACACATAGAACGCCTGAGGCTGGTCTTTCAGCGGCTGCGGAAGGCTGGTCTCAAGCTAGGTCCCAAGAAATGTCACCTCTTTAAGGCCAAGGTGGTCTATGTCGGCCACGCTGTGTGATGTGATGGTATCGAACCAGACCCCGCAAAGACCGAAACCATCAGCGATTGACCTACACCGACAACACCAGAGGAAGTATGGAAGTTCGTAGGGTTCGCAGGTTATTACCGCAAGATCGTTAAAGATTTCGCCAAGATCACTGCGCCCCTGACAGTCCTTATGCCTGTACCGACCAAGAAACAGCAAGGGAGGCGGAAGCCGCATGTCCAGAAGCCATGGATGTGGGGAGATCAAGAGGAAGAGGCCTTCCAGCGACTAAAGAACATACTGTCCTTACCTCCAGTTCTAGGATATGCTGATTACATTAGACCCTTCGAGCTCCACACCGACGATCCAGGACAGGGCTCGCGGCTATGTTCTCTACCAGGAACAGGACGGCGTCAAGGGCGTTGTAGCCTATGCCAGCAGAGCACTAGAAAAAGCTGAACGGAATTATCCAGCCCACAAACTGGAGTTACTCGCTTTGAAATGGGCGGTCACAGAGAGGTTTAAAGACTACCTCTACGGCGCCCGCTCCACCGTTCACACGGACAACAATCCGCTGACATAGTGCTCACCACTGCAAAGCTTGACGCGACAGGCCACAGATGGCTGGCGGCCCTGGCAGCGTACAATGTCAACATCAAGTATAAACCTGGCAGACGCAGACACGTTGTCGAGGATTACGCACAACCCTGAAGGACAAGAGGAGGAGTTGTCCACGGAGGCCCTTTACGCGATCTGCTCGGCTGTCAGCTGTCCGGTGACAGATACGCATTGCTTATCGACGACAGTAGCGGACGTACCTGACGAGCCTGACGGTGAAGACTTGGCTGAGTTCACGTGTAAGGATTGGCGTCGAGCACAAGACGACGACCCAGTGATAGGTCCGTCGCTGAGGCTCATCAGGAATAAACGCATTCCTCGACGCCAGGACTTCCCTAGCACGCCTGAGCATTCAAAGATCTACCGACACTGGCAACGTTTTCGGTTGCAGCGTGGAGCACTGTACAAGGAGACGACAACCGACGGGGTGGTGCAGTCACAGTTAGTCTTGCCTGCAGCATTCATCAAACGCCCTCTGCAAGAGATTCATGATGACATAGGCCACCCAGGCCGGGACCGCACGACTTCACTGGCAAAGGAGCGATTCTGGTGACCTCGGATGGCAAGTCAGATTGAAGACTGGTGCAAGAACTGCCCCCGGTGTTTAAATAAATAAATCAATCAACGCATTAAATAGGCGCTTTACCCAATTGAATCAAAGCACCGCCGCGAACTGAATCCAACAAGCACACACACGTGAATCACGCGCATTCATTCACACACTGTACATAAACACAGAACATTCACGTGGTGCTAAGGGCATGCTCAAGCGAGCTGCTGAAAGTTTGGGAATTCAAATCGTTTGATATTTAAAATTTGATAAGGATACCAAAGTCGTGGGGGGGAGGAAGAGCCGGAGTACCCGGAGAAAGAACCCCCGACGGTCCGCCCGAATTAACGCTGACACTTACTTGAGGGGAAAAGTCCGACGCCGGAACCCGGTATCGAACCTCGCACCTTTAGCATTGGTGGCAGGTGCCTAAACCACTGCGCCACGGACCATGTTTACGCAGGAAAGCTGTTGGACAGAAGGCCTCGTTAGTCAGCATCAGCAGCAGCCAGCCCATGAAGTGTTTGCATTGACTTCTTGAGCCTGGAGACGTCTTCCAGTGGCTATCAGCATATCCTTGTGATTACCGACCACTTCACGAGATATGCCCAGGCCATACCGACTCGAAATCAGACCGCCAAGACAACGGCAGACGCGCTTTTCATCAACTTCATCGTGCAATATAGATTTCCCAGGAGACTCCACTCAGACCAAGGCGCGAACTTTGAGAGTCGTGTCATCAAGAATCTGTCAGCTGGCCGGTATTGACAAGAGCAGGACCTCGCCATATCACGCAATGGGGAACGGGATGACAGAGCGTTTCAACAGGAACTTACTAGGGATGCTAGGCACTCTGGAGCCAGAGCGGAAAGCGCAGTGGCATAAGTCAGTAGCACCTCTAGTACACGCCTACAACAGCACAAGACACGAGTCCACCGGTCACTCTCCGTATTTCCTCATGTTTGGGCGAGAGGCAAGGTTACCCATCGATCTAGTATTCGGGCTGGAACGAGGAAAGAACGCCAAAGACTACAGCAGCGATGTCACTGATTTACAGACGCACCTTCATGAACCCTACAGAGTTGCAGCCAGTGTAACGGGTAAGGCTCAACGGAGGCAGAAGGAGCACTGGGACATCAGAGCGCGAGGAGCTACTTTGCAGAAAGGAGACACAGTGCTCGTTTCATACTTGCCTTCGAGGGCAAACACACGCTCTCAAACAAGTGGGAAGAGGATATCTACATTATCAATTCCCAACTAAATGAAGGTGTTCCCGTCTACAGGATACACAAAGAGGGAGATGCAAGTCGTAAGAGGACACTTCACAGAAATCACCTCTTACCCCTTGCCGCGGCATCAAGTGACAGAAATGATGATAGTGACAGGCATGCCACGGCCAGTTCCGGCACCACGGGCCAGGAGCAAGGTAGCCAAGCAGCATGCTGTCCGCCCAGAACAGGAATAGTCTACACGTGATCTGACAGCATACTCAGAGGAAGGTGACGAATCAGACTCGGTCACCGTAGAAGTGCAGCTTGAATTCCAGAGTTCTGACCCAGCAGTTAAACTCGGTGCAGGAGAGGAGGAGGAGCAGCAAGTTGAGGAGACGCCATTACAACCTTCTGAGGACGCTCAAGGAGCTGTTGTGGATGACGGGGCAGCCAGCTTGAGTGGTGACGACCACCAGTCCACCGTGAGTGTAGAAGGTGGGGAGCTGAGACAAGTGGTCGGATACGGGAGGAAGAAAATACTAGAGACAGTGAAGATGACACAGGTCCAAATCAGAAGCAAGAACAGCCGCTTCCCGGTGTTTATAGTACACACCGAAGACCCCTACGTGGCAGACTACAGGTGAGTATACTATGACACAACAACCTGCTGGACCAGAATGGAAAGGAAAATAGTTTTTCTATCAGACCTGATTAACGGTGGAGAGGTACAGATGGATCCTGAAAGACTGTATCATCCATCTTAACTCAGTAGGTCTAGCACAGCGTTAACTTGGGAATAGTATTTAGAACCATGCCCGGACTTTACTTTGTTCTAACTCGGTTACCAGGTAAGTTGATCTAAAGAGTCTTTTTCTTTCGAATTAATTTGGTGATAAGTTCATGTGTATAGTTAATAACATTTTTGAGCAGTTCTAAAAGTGACGAGTCAGACGACGAGCTACCTCATGGGTCAGCTAAAAGTAGACGATCTCCAACTTGGAGGGATCAGGATCAGTATGTTCTTACGCATCAGCTGATCAAGGAAATTATTCACCTAGTTGATCAGTCTAGTCAGGAGTATTGAGGTATTTGTTGACGTTTCAAATTATGTATTTCCAGTTTCGCAGCTTTAGAGAGCTGTAAATACAAGTTTTTTGGGGGGTCATAGTGGTTGATTTTGTATCCCTACCCCCAAGTTGTAAAAATACACAACATTAATTAGAAAAAAAATGACTAAAGTTATTCCATTTCATTTTGATCTCTCTTTATCTATTAAGTTTCAATAATGTGAGCATGAAGTGCAAGAAATAAGAAAAGTCGGCATCCTTTACGGTAGGTTCGTGGTGAATGATAGAATTTTCCCATTTAAAATTGCCGAATTGGGAAACGTACTTTGCTTCCGATGCCCTCAGAAATTTTGTATACAACTGATAGGTCTCTTTTAGATTTTATTGGTTAGGATAGAGTACGACAGTTACTCCCAACCTGATTTTATGATGCTGTGGTGCATTTAGGGGCCACAGTGGCTAAATCTGCTGCCCTACCCCCATTTTACCAGTATGCAAATGAACGCAAAATGATCATAACAATTGCTTATGTCATACTCCTCTATTTAAATATTTTTGTTGCCAGTTTTCTTAACAAAGTATACATAGTGAGCATAAAAATTTATGATCATTTCATTAATATCAATGTGACCCATCAATTTAATTTTAATTCTTTTTAGTTAAGGTATGTTTAACAGGGGCTGCCGCTGAAGATTCTACGGTCTGCACATTCAGCAGTCTTGTCAAACTCGGGGAAGGTGTACCTCAGGGAGATGTTGTGTCTGATGCTGTTCTTGGTCTACATTAATGACATCAGTACAGCAGTACCAAGGTTCGTCTCAAACATCCTCCATGCAGATGACTTTGTAGTGAGGAGCGCAGCAGAACATAAAGAAATAGCATCCTGCAGAATCCAGGATGCTGCCAATGGAGTCAGCAGCTGGACTGAAAGATGGCCACTCAAACTGAGCTAGACCATCTCTTTCAATCAGATGGAAGAGGTCACCTTGAAACTGGAGACTTTCAAGTACCAAGGACAGACAGGCCAACTTTACTGGCAACAAATAAATTACTAGATTCACGTGGAGGACTCGCATCGAAGCCATGGAAGCTAGAGCTGCGAAAAAGTCTCTGATGAAGAAACTGGTGGGGACCACATTGGCCTGGCGCAAGCATACACCAGCTCGGTCAGACCAGTAGTGCGGTACCAAGATACATGGACAACATGAAACACTGCCTGCAAAACCAAAAAAGCCAGGCTTGAAAAGATGCAGAACATGGGTCATTCTCATGATGTAGTGACATTCTTAGAGCCATCTGGAGCACGCCAATTTAGGAAATGGAAGACATTGGAGCCACTGGAACGCAGAACAGCATACACGATGAAGAGACTTACTGAACGCCGACAGCACAGGAGCAGACCAAGAACCGTCAGAAATGCCCAAGTCTGAACCGCCAACTGAAGGTCCTGCAAAGGGCTAAATCTGACGTCCTGGAACCAAGCCCAAAAATACCTGGACATCTCAAAACAGCCTTCTAGACAACATAAACGATGTCCCAGGACTCTTTGCCAAGGTCGCGGCACTGCACAAAGCCATCTCGCTGGAGATTATGCACAAGCGCTACCCTCACAGCATCTGTGCTCACATCTTCACAGGCGGGTCCGCACAAGATGCCATGCGGAATGAAGGAAGTGTCATGTACGTCTGTTGTTCAGACCGCACTACTACCTCCCTCTCCTTACCAGCTGGCGACAGCAGCTCCAACTATCGTACAGATCTGCAGGTGCTCAACACAGCAGCAGAGCACTAGCTAGGGTAACGCAGCAGCTTGATCCACTGATCTCCTCACCAGGAAGCTTCAAGATAGACTGGATGCCCTGTCCACAAAATAGTGCTGCAGTGGATTCTAGTGCATTCTGGAGTAGCTGGGAATGGAGAGGCTGACAGCCTGGCCAAAGCAGGCGCTAGCCTACCTCAAGATCACAACCTCCTGTAAAGAAACCAAGACACTACAGCAACAAAGTGATTGGCAACAGCAGAACGGCGGATGCAGCCCATGGGCAGACATCTACAAGCTGAACAGGGAGAGCCAGGCCACCATCTTTCATCTACGCACTGATCACTCTGGACTCACCTAGTGAGACTAGGTCATGTGCAAACAGCCCTAAGCGAATGTGGCATAGAAAATCAGTCTCCTTAGCACATTCTTCAGACCTGTCCAAACAGAGAAGCGGTCCGCTGGCAGTTCTGACCAGAAGACACGCCCCTGTACACCAAACTCTGAAAACATGCTGCCGAGCTCATGACAGCTCACTTATTGGCAGCCAGAACAATATAAGATTTAAAGACGGCCATCAAGGAATTGAACGTTGCAGAAGAAGAAGGCCAAAAAGGGGGGGTGGAAGTGGTGATCTCGTGGTGGATATGTGGAAACTAAGTATTTTGATAACATTGTTTTGGCTGTTAGGAACCATGAAACTTTATTACGCATATTCATATTTACCTATTTCTAGATGAAAATAAATGAAAAGAAAAGGGGAGACCTTACTAGACCCGCTTTATACTAGGTAAAATATCACCTAAAAGACCAGCCAGTTAAAAATATACTGATCAACAAAGGAAACGCAAATTTTTCACCATAGCGATTTTCTTTGTAAATATGCTTTAATCAGGGTTATTTTGACGTCATTTATTATAAAATGTTATGAAGAGTGCAAATAGAATCTTTAGTCTTAAAATTCGCACATCGATGACTTATGATATCATCAGTGACACTACCATCACAGGATACTGAAAGGGAAATGGGGAGCATCTGAAGAGGACACAGCTGAAAGCCAACCAATGTGCAGTGTCACTAGGGTCCGTGTGCATGAAAATCAGGCCTGTTTGGTCTTGACCTACTTTTCGTCTGTCAAAGGCACCTAAATAATCAACATGACGACCAACAAATATAAAAATCAAAAAGTTCTTTATTTTTAGTTTAGCGGCCATATTTATCTGATCAAATGGATATGGATGCGTTCTTTATCCCTGTGTCAGTCACTGGAGCATAAAAAATGATTTGAAAGTAATTCAGATTAAATCAAATAAGATTTATTAAGAAAATGATGTGAACCGGAAGTTCTGGTTCTCTAATGAATTTTTCGAGTCAAATTTCATTTGAGGCAGTTAATAACATTATAAGTAATCCACACGACTTTTGTGTTAAAACATATCACACAGTCTATAACTCAACGGACAGAGAAAAAAAGGTCCCTGAATTCCTGCAAGTGTGGGTGCGAGTCAGTTATCATCAAGTTGTCTTGAGAGATATCTGGCACATATCAAACTCGCTGCGACCGTATTTCCTCCCCTCCTTTTGGCTCCTGCGGCTCCATGCCTGACCAAAAGCTTTTCGAGTTTTTCAGTTCACGGATGGTACGACTGTGTCTTCACTTATACCGTGTATACACTATTTAGTTATAACCATTTTTTACACTTTATTATCACTAGGCTGGTTTTTTTTCTCTCTTAATAAAGTTTCATTTCATCTCTCTTTCTCTCTCTAAGAATGTTGTAGTTTAGCAAGGACAAACACGAAAATGCGCTAACCCGTACACGCACTAAAAAAATCTAGAGTTCATTTGTTTTTAAATGAAGTTGATGTGAATCTTCAATGATTTCACACAAGTTCACCTTATTTTGCGCACGCAGTCAAGGAGACAAGGGACAAAAAAGGAAAGTGAGAAACGGGACGGCTGCGTCTGCCGTCCGCTGTAATATAAACAATTCCGCGATAACGCGGATGCTAAGGAGCTCGTGGGGCCATGTGTTTTTGGAGCTGTAGCGACTACCTCAGTTCGGAGTAATCTCTGTGTCCGTTGAGTTATAGACTGCACAGGAAACATGCTTCACAGAGTGTGTCGAGTTTTGCTTATTTTCACCACTAATGAAACCCTGTGTCGTCCAAGGTAGACATGGGCGATAACTCATCCAATTTTTGTGTGAAGGTAGCTCAGACAGTAGGCTGAACATCTGAAGTAAGCAACAAATAAAATGTTCTTGTTTTGCTGTCAGGATGGCTCTTTGTTTGCCGGTACACTTGCAGACACTTTTCGCATTTTTAATGGAAGTCAGTATAGTTACAATTAAATTGATGGGTCACATTGAAATTAATGAAATGAGCACAAATGTTATGCTTAATATGCATACTTTGTTAAGAAAACTGGCAACAAAAATATTTAAACAGAGGAGTATGACATAAGCAATTGTTATGATCATTTTGCGTTCATTTGCATACTGGTAAAATGGGGATAAGGCAGCAGATTTAGCTACTGTGGCCCCTAAATGCACCACAGCATCATAAAATCAGGTTGGGAGTAACTGTCGTACTCTATCCTAACCAATAAAATCTAAAAGAGACCTATCAGTTGTATACAAAATTTCTGAGGGCATTGGAAACAACGTACGTTTTTCAATTCGGCAATTTTAAATGGGAAATATCTATCATTCACCTCGAATGTACCGTAAAGGATGCCGACTTTCCTTATTTTCTTGCACTTTATGCTCACATTATTGAAACTTAATAGGTAAAGAGAGTTCAAAATGAAACGGAACAACTTTAGTAATTTTTTTCTAATTAATTTTGTGTATTTTTACAACTTGGGGGTAGGGATACAAAATCAACCACTGTGGCACTCACAGTAATCACAACATCACCTAGTCAAGTTTATAATAATTACGACATCATGTTGTGATGATGTAAGCCTGAAAATTGTCTGCCAGTACTATAGAAAATGTCTGAAGGCATCTGACACATTATTTTTGTCTTTTTCGCGATTTCGTGGAAATGACCGTTTACTGGGTGCACAAATACCTTCACTGTGAGCCAGAGATTCAATATTTTTTCATTCTGTTTTTTTGCAGATGATGAAGAAGGTGTACTTGAACATAATATTGCCTGCTTTGGACTTCTGGAATGAATTCTGATTTCTTTAGAGGAAACTGTTTCTCAACCTCATATTAGCATCCTCGAAGAGCGTGAATAGGGGTAACCTTGCGCCATCGGCCATTTCTCTTGTGTGTTCCTAAGGATTTTCGGGGAACATGGCTTAAACATCTCAGGACATACCAAGGTACACTTTGAAACCATCTTATTGAGTACTGAAGGGGGGGGGGGGGGCAGGGGGCGGGGGTGCACGGTAGCCAGGACTGGCTTATGGACTATGAGTTTTTGTCAGGCACTGAGGGAACGCCTTGTTTTTGACATTTTGAATTCTTTCTGGAGAAGAGTGTCATTGACATTTTGAGTTAGAATTTAGTAACTTCAATGTTTCAAAGTCATTTTCTTTTTGTACAGTAATAGTTTTGTCAAGATGCCCAAACAAAAGAGGGATCAGCATGTGTACATTACCTATAGGTCTTTTAAAAAACTAAACAAAGATCCTTTTTTACACGATCTTAGCCTTACACCGTTTCATGATGTGTACAATTGTACCAACCCAGATAAGGCTGTCTCTCTCTTACTTGATCTGTTCCTAGGGGTGCTAAACAAACATGCGCCAGTAAGAAGAAAGCGAGTCCGATTCAGCCAGCCTCCCTCATGGATAACCGACGAAATCAAACAAGCAATGGATGATAGAAATAAGGCTAAAAAAGAAAAAAACTTTCATGAATTTAAAAGATTGCGAAATAAAGTTAAGTACTTAATTAGAGAGGCGCAGAGATCGTTTGTAACCAAAACAGTCGAAGAAGACAGAAACCCTTCCTCTATCTGGACAGCACTTAATACGCTTACCAACAACAAGCGTAAACAGTGCAATACCATTCCAGAAAACCTCTCCGCTGAGGAGTTTAATAACCACTTTCTATCAGCCCCCAAAGACTTACTCAGTTCTCATAATCGCAATCAGTCGATATATTCCACACCAGAAAAGGTAACTAAGTTCTGTAAGCAAAGATTGTCCTCAGATGATATTTTCGTCATCCCTGATATTGCTGTACACGAGTAGGCAAATACATTTCTATCCTAAAAAAGAAAACGTCTTCTGGCAGTGATGGTATCAATGGATATATCCTTGACCTGTCGCATCCATACATAGTGGAACCTCTTACATACATTTATAACCTATGTATACAAAAAAAATGTCTTCCCAGCAGCTTTCAAAAAATCAAAAATAGTGCCTGTTCCTAAAGCAAACGATTCTTCTGAAATTAATAACTTTCGCCCAATTTCCCTTCTATCAGTTCTCTCGAAGCCTCTGGAAAAGCATGTTCACAAACATCTTCTGGAATTTCTTGAAAAAAGGTCCCTATTATATCATTACCAGTCAGGTTTTCGTCCCAAGCATTCATGCCACACTGCACTCGCACGAATAGTGAATTCGTGGGTCAACAGCATAAATGATAATAAAATGGCTGGTGCTGTCTTCTTGGATCTAAGAAAAGCGTTTGATCTTATCGATCATACCATCTTACTGAAAAAGCTTGCCACCTACTTAAACAAAAAGAGCCCCTCAGCTCTTTCGTTTCTGAACTCCTATCTTACAAAAAGAACACAGTCTATGGAAAATGTTCTTCTGAACAATTTGTGGAGTATGGAGTGCCCCAGGGGTCTACTTTAGGCCCACTACTGTTTTGTATCTTCGTTAACGATCTACCGTTACATGTAACGTTTAGTGAGACTGAGTGTGACATGTTTGCCGACGACTCAGCATTACATTCCACTGGTAAAACTGTGCCTGAAATTGCAAATAATATTCAAGGGAGTCTTCATGAAGTCTCTCGGTGGTGTAATGAAAATCGCAAGCTTGTAAATCCCACAAAAACAAAAAGCATGCTTATCACAACCCGCCAGAAACATCAGCTCAAACCTCCATCACTCAACCTTTCTTTGGACTCCATCTCAGTTGAGCAGGTCAGTCAACACCGCCTGCTTGGAGTAATAATAGATGATGATCTAAGCTGGCATAACCACCTATATTATATGAGAAAACATTTGTCCAAAAAGTTGTTTCTACTTTCCAAACTTAAAACGATCATTGACCTTAAGACGCGCAAACTATTTTTTAATGCCTACATTAAACCACACATTGATTATGCCTCAACAATATGGGATGGCTGCAGTGAAAATCACTTCAAGAAGATAAACTCATTATACAAGCGTGCTGCTAAGCTTATCCTCCCTGATCCGTCTTTATCCACTGATGCCAAGCTGCAGGCCATCGGACTTCTCCCTCTGGTTAAGCACCTCGCACTAAACAAATGTGTACTGATGCACAAAATTCTTAACGGGAAAGCTCCACCTTACTTATCTAGGCTTTTTTCGCCAACTGAAAAAAAATACAGCACCTCCAGGAACAGTCTCTCTATAAAAAGGCCCCGTATAGACCTGTTCAAATCTAGCCTGTCTTATTCAGGTGCTCTTTTATGGAATTCCCTTCCTCCCACTATTCAACAAACCACGTCCCTCTCTCTGTTTAAAAGTAGAGTACATGATTACCTTTCTAAGACATCGTTATGCTGATCCTTTCTTCTTCTTTGTTTTTCGACATAATACGATTCATGTTGTTTTTTTTTTTTGGTTTTTTTTTTTTTTTTCATCTAGCCTCCAAATTGTTTGTTCAGTTTTCTAACTTGTTTTTGATAGTACACAAAATATCATACCTACTTATATGTTAGATAATTATGTGCGCACGTACGTGTGTATGTGTATGTACAAAAGTGCGCATGTGCACGAGTACATGTATATGTGTGTCTGTGTGCGTGTGTGTATGCGTGTGTGTGACGTTTATTATTAGTTAGTTTTTGTTGTTTGGTTGGTGTTCATTAAGTAGCTTAGCAAGGACAGATTGTAAGAAAGGCCTGCGCGCCTAATATCTCAATCCTTGGAAAATAAAGTTTTGTTCGTTTGTTCGTTCTCTCTCTCTCTCTCTCTCTCTCTCTCTCTCTCTCTCTCTCTCTCTCTCTCTCTCTCTCTCTCTCTCTCTCTCTCTCTCTCTCTCTCTCTCTCTCTCTCTCTCTCTCTCTCTCTCTCTCTCTCTCTCTCTCTCTCTCTCTCTCTCTCTCTCTCTCTCTCTCTCTCTCTCTCTCTCTCTAGTGACGTGGAATGTATTTGGATAGAGATTAGGCAATCTAAATCCCCTCCTTTACTTGTTGGGTTTCTGTACAGAAATCCTGCGGCCACTTTTGAGTGGTATGACAACTTTGTACACTTGATTGATAAAACAGATATTCATAAAAGCGAACTTCTCCTTCTAGGGGATTTTAACATTGACACTCTTTAACCTCACCCATCATGGGAGTGTACCACTACCTTAGTCGGCCTTCAACAAATGGTAACATCGCCCACTAGAGTTACGCCATCATCAGCCACTGTTATAGACCATATTTATACAAATAAACCGCTGGCAGTAAGCAACGTTCACGTTGGTAGTCTTAGCGTAAGTGACCACTATCCGGTGAGCTGCACGTGGCTGTCCAAGCTTCCAAAACTAAAAAAGCAAGGACATACGTGCATAACATACAGATCATTTAAAATGTTCAATGAAAATACCTTTCTGTCTGATCTAGCTTTTGCAGAGTTTACTGAAGTGTACAATGAAACCGACCCAAATAAAGCACTAGATACGTGGTATCACATCTTTCTCAGAGTGCTAGATAAACACGCGCCATTGAGACAACAAAGAGTTAAATACGCCGCTTTACCACCCTGGTTGACTGCGGATCTTATCGAGGCCATGGAGCACAGGGACGAGCTGAGAAGAGAGAAGCGTTTCACCGATTACAAGAAAGAACGTAATCGAATAAAATCCATGGTTCTGAAGGCAAATAAATTACTTTTCGATAAAGTTATTCACGAAAATAAAGACTGTGCCACAATATGGCGTGCGATAAATTTAGTTACTAGAGGCACGAATAAAAGCACAGCTCCTTTACCGCCGCATCTCACAGCAAACAGCTTCAACAGCCACTTCGTCTCCGTAGCAGAATCATTAATTCCGCCGGGAACTGAGTCGCATGACTATGTATGCCCGGACAACTTAGTCGATTTCTGCAAGCAGAGAACTGCCGGCACAAAACCTTTCATCATACCCACTATTGCGGTCCACGAAGTTGGTAAATTAATTACATCCTTGGAAAATAAAAAAATTATCAGGACTGGATGAGATTAGTGCGAAAATACTCAAGATATCCCTCCCTTACATTGTAGAGAGTATCACTTATATCTACAACCTCTGTATTAATTTTAATTGTTTTCCAGACGCATTTAAAGACGCAAAAGTAATACCTCTACCTAAATCTAAAGGTATTAGTGAAATTAATAATTTTAGGCCCATATCACTTCTACCTGTTCTGTCCAAACCCTTAGAACGGCATATTCACAAGCATCTATCTATATACCTGGAAAGCCGAAAATTAATCTATTCATTGCAGTCGGGCTTCAGATCAGAACACTCATGTCACACTGCGCTGATACGGATAATAGACACCTGGTTATCTTCCATCAACGACTCAAAACTTACAGGAGTCATGTTTCTAGATTTTCGTAAAGCCTTTGATCTAGTAAACCACGAAATACTGATCAAGAAAGTATCCATGCATACCAACAACTCGGCGTCGTTTCTCAAATCCTACCTCGAAGGTAGAAAACAAAAGGTATTACTAAATGGCTCATACTCGAATCAATGGTTAGTGAAGCATGGCGTACCACAAGGCTCTATTCTTGGTCCCCTTTTATTCTGCTTGTTCATAAATGATCTTCCTCTTGCGATAAAAAATGAAAACGTTACATGTGATATGTTTGCAGATGATGCCGCAGTACACACGCCAGATAAGGATATATCAAACATCAATTCACGACTGCAAAACACATTGCAAGATATTGATGAATGGTGCAGTCATAATATTATGATTTTAAACCCGGTAAAAACGGAGACCATGGTAATTAGCACCCGCCAAAAACACCAGCTTGGCTCTCTCTCTCTCACTCAGTCTGTCCCTCAAAGGCAAAACCATCAGCCAAGTTACTAACCATCGCCTGCTAGGAGTCACGGTGGACAACCAGCTTAGGTGGCAGCCACACATCAGTAATGTTTGTAAAATTGTCTCCAGAAATATGTACATCTTAGCAAAACTTAAACACATTACTGATATGGAGACACGTCAACTGTTCTTCAATGCTCATATTAGATCGCATATAGACTATGCTTCTACTGTGTGGGATGGTTCGAGGGATGCCAATTTGAAAAGATTGAACTCTCTACATCGGAGAGCTGCCAAACTAATACTCCCTGATCCCAGCTTAACTACCGACCCAAAATTGGCAGCCTTAAAAATTCTGCCCCTGAAAGATCATCTAATTTACAATAAGGGAATGGTTATGTTCAAGGCATTAAACGATAAGCTACCCCGATATATCACATCGCTATTTACCGTCCAGTCATCAACATACTCCAGATCAAGAAAATCCCTTATTGTGCCGCGACCTAGAATTGATCTTTATAAAACGAGTTTGACGTTCTCTGGCTCTAGTCTTTGGAATGCCTTGCCTAGAAACGTCACGACATCAGCTACTTTCTCCTCGTTTAAAGTCAGTCTCACCAAGTACTTATTTTTCTCAGCAGCATCCCCGTGACTGTGCACATATTGAAAAATACTATTTCTCATTAGATTATTAATTGCGGGTATCACAGGTTTCGATTGATGACTCATATTTATTCGGTACAGCTTGTATGTAGCCAGCTACTCATATGACTGACTAGCTTAACGTTATAAGCCGCGTAAGCGTGTGTGTGTGCACGTGTGTGTGTGTGTGTGCGCGTGTGCATTGTGCGTGTGCGTACGTGTATATTAGAGATAGAGAGTGGCGTGCTCAAATGTGCATGCGATATGTATGCGTATTAGGTTGTGTGTATTCTTATTATATTCTTTTAATTAAACCTCACAACATGTCATTATGCCCGACCAGTAACGTTGGTAATTCCTATGTCACTTCCCCCTTACATTTTCTCTCTCTCTCTCTCTCTCTCTCTCTCTCTCTCTCTCTCTCTCTCTCTCTCTCTCTCTCTCTCTCTCTCTCTCTCTCTCTCTCTCTCTCTCTCTCTCTCTCTCTCTCTCTCTCTCTCTCTCTCCTGTGTGTGTGTGTGTGTGTGTGTGTGTGTGTGTGTGTGTGTGTGTGTGTGTGTGTGTGTGCGTGTGTGAGATGGTGTGTGTGTGTGTGTGTGTATGTGTGTGTGCAGGAGATGACGACCTGAAGCTGAATGAGAACGAGTTCAAGGACGTTGTTGATGCTATCAGTGAGTGTCATATATATCTCTCTTTTCAGCTTGACCTGTCAGTTAATTGACTGATTAATCAGTATAGAAGAACACCACCATTAAGTAAGAGGCTACTGCGAGGGCTCAAGAGGATCTATACCTCTTGCTTAAGCATGTTCTTAATTAAACGAACTTTTGATCGGCAAACCTAGATCGGAGAAGATCGGCAATCTTTTGGTTTGTTTCTTAATTGAGGTTGAACGAACCTAGGCGAACTTCAGCAAACCAGGTTTGCCATGGTTCTCTTTCTTAACTGAATTGCTTGATTCGGCGTACTTACTGTCTGCGAAGGTGTTCAAAATGGCTGCAGCTATGCGGCTTCGCGATTTGAACGATGTTTGTTTTTGTACTCCTTGCAGTAGCGACCCCACAAACAGCGTTGCGCCTCCTACAAATCAATAAACAGAGGTCTTGTTCTTCGCACGAGTGAAATATCGCCGTCTGCCATATTTGTTTGTATCGGTGACTGTCTTCTTATCTCCATCGCAGAAGAGGGTAAAAGTTTTGACCAATCAGAGAAAAGGTTCGCCTTGGTTTGCTCAACACGTTTAGCGAACCTTTTCCGACAGCGAACTATGGTTTGCCGAGGTTCGTGAACTACTTCGAACTAGGTTCGCCGTATCTTTAGATCGTCCAATTAAGAACCAACCTGGTTCGTCCGAGATCGTAAACTCTAGTTCGTCCGAGTTCGAAAACAAAAGTTCGTTTAATTAAGAACATGCTTTAAACGACTTTGTATCCATGTTCCATGTTCCTTTGGTGGCTAGGGACTTTTTGCACGGAATGTAGATTTTTTTTTAAAAAAAACAACGATCTGCGTCCGCTGGCAAAGAAGGTGTGAATAATGGACATACTGACTGGTTGTTAGTTGGTAGATTGGTTGGTTGGTTGGTTGGTTGATTGGTTGGTTGGTTGGTTGGTTGGTTGGTTGGTTGGTTGGTTGGTTGTTGGCCTATTGACTGATTGGTCGATCAATCAGTCATTTGGTCGGTCGGTCTGTCAGTTGGCGTGTTTGGTTGGTATATGTTGCATTGGTTTCTTTTCGCTTTTTGTTTGTTGCCTTGATCGATCGTCGCTCATTGAGTGCTTGAATGATTGCAGGTAAAATGGACCTGTGTAACCTGACCGAAAAGGCCCA
>BTPG01000006.1:81619515-81624515 GCA_036245525.1 Semisulcospira habei | reverse complement strand
ACAGAAAATCAAAAGTGATATAAAAAGTAGAACGCTGACATAAAAAGAAACAAACACAGTGCATGCACGAAGCAGAACAAAATACAAATTAAAAAAGACACAAACATGAAATGATACTAAGTTTTCAGTCAGTATTTATTTGTTTGTATGAAGCTGAGAGCCTATCCTCAGCTGAGGTGACACTTAGATTCCCAAGACGCAGAGATCAACCTACAAACAAAAACATCTTCCTCTAGGGTCTGGGTCATCCGACATTAAGGTCATGGTCATCTGGCGTCATCGTTAGTTGTTACGCTCCGCGCAGTAGGATAGGACCACTGTGAACAAGAAAAAGTATTTCGTATGAATACTAGTCAGCCTCACGGTTAGATCCCCCGCATCCTCCTATCAGGCACCAAAACGGCAGCCCACACAAAATACACAGGTAAATAACAAAACAATCATACATAAATCCTTCCCCGAACTCCTCACTGTCTTATGTCAATTATCAATAACAAACGGTCGGAACATCTCTCCATACCAGGGGGCCGTTTTACCATTCTACTTAATTCTACTTCTGTGCATTAATATCAGATTGTGTACTCACAAATGATCTCATTGAACATGGCGGCCTCCTTCACGTCCAACACTCCGTCGTTATTTTCTGTTTCAGGAGAGACATAACATCAACAAACAAGCAACAAAATTGACCATATCAACCACTTAACTGCCGGGGAAAGGCGAACGCTACTCATCTGCAAGAGACATGAATCCTCATGAGCCCCCGCAGTCGCGAGGGCTCATAAGGATTAATGTCTCTTGTTGGTCCTGTGTTCTTTGTGCCCACGTTTGGTCTATTGGTTGAACATGCACTATAAACCCCTTCGCTGTTGCTGACGATACCGTTCGGCGAAGAGACGGTCTTTTCCGCTGGGCGGTGTCGTCAGTAGAAGTCAAGGGGTTAACCTCTTCAATGTCAGTGGTCGCAGAGTGTGTTGCTGAAGTCAATATAACCTCAACGCCTAAGAGCCTCAACCATCAAAGGACCATGGATACAAAGTCGTGTGGGCAAGAGGCATAGATCCTCATGAGATCTAGCAACTGCGAGGGCTCATGAGGATCTATGTATCTTGCACTTTACTCACAGTCACTATTTCCAGGTATAACCAAAGGATATCGTGGCCTAAACATATCCAGAGAAAGTACCAAAAACCAAAGTTGCCTTCTCCCCCTCCCTCCACCCCTCCCCCACCCCTCCCCCAACCCACCACCCACCCCCGGCCGATTTCCTACGATACTTTATCACAAGATGGAATCACCGTCAGCTTCTTCATAGGCGGCTTCCACAACGTCCTTGAGGTTTTGGTCAGGGGGCACTCCTATCTCTGTGCATTTCTTGTTCAAAGAGGCCAAAGTGTCGCTGATGATTTCGGGCCCAGCTTGTCTCCTCCTGCCGTTCAGGTTGCAAGATATAGCAATAGGGATGCCCACGCTGCAGTTCTCCTTAACCCACGTCCCAGCAGAACTTGCGGCCTGCAACATTTAACCCATTCAGCCCTGAAACGTGCTGCCCTCAGGCTCTGAAGGCAAAAACAATAAGTCCATTCATTGTCAAGAGCAAAAGTTTCATTGTTAGAGCCATCTGCTCCATGGCGGGCCAAAGGGATATCAATATTGTCTTGCTTTAATTAAGACTTTTCCATCCTTCTTTCCGCAATCCATGTGAGTAGGCACGCGTACCAGAGGTTTTTCACTGCCTTTTGAGGGTAACGGAAGTAGCTCTCCTGCGTACAAAGGAGAAGAGCAGAAATGTCTTTAAATTTACTACATTCAAACTTGATAACGTAAGTTGGCCCTTTTGTCCAGCATTATTGTTAGACATACTAAGAACATTTGTGAAGAAGATATTGCGATCTATTCACTTTTTACTGCCTGGAGAAGGTCGCTTTAAATGCGTAGTTACGCGTCTTTTCCTCCGAGCGGTATCGTTAATAACATTTAAAGGGTCAGAATAATCAATAACTTGCGTGAACCGTGCACAGCATTTGAAGCGGGGGGTGGGGGGGGGGGTGCATTGGGGGTTTACTAATGAGGTTACGTGTACGGTGCACGACTCCCAACAACGAACGACAGCAGAGTTACAGCGGATGACCAGCTCGTACCAGAAGCATAGGTAACACTGTAAACATCAGCAAGAGGCATAGATCCTCATGGGCCCTTCGGGCCCATGCGGATGTATGCCTCATGGAGATGTTTGCAGTGCTGTCTATACTTCTGGTACACGCTGGTTATCAACCGCGATTTCGCTCTAATTAAATTTGTTGTCGGTAGTCGTTCGTTGCAAACGAAACTTCACTTCTGTCACGACGTCACGAGGACCTCGTTTGTCAATGAAGAACGTTTGAAAAATGATGATGTAACCCCTTCGCTGCCCGTGGACGCGTTTTGTGTTTCTGAAATCTTTGTTAATTCAGCGCCAAAGAGTCCCAGCCGTCCATGAAACATGGATACATAAAGGTGTCAGCAACAGGCATAGATCCTCATGAGCCCCCTACGAGTTGGATCGTGTTCACTTTTTCTCGGCAATAAAAGGGCTGAATGCACATTTACATCTAATTTGACAACTTACAGTTTACACCTAATGAATACTCACGTCTTTGACGTTGTTCCATGTGTCACCCCACCAACCTCTCCGAGTCAGTCGAGTATCAGCACACCCAGTGGCTATGAAACACGCCATCAACAGGCACACAATAGTTGCACGACGCATCTGGGTGTAGAAAAAAAAAAAAGACAGCTCGGCTTTAGTATCACGAAACGCGATAGCGTTTGAGCCTAAACCACTAACACACACACACACACACACACACACACACACACACACACACACACACACACACACACACACACACACACACCAATACACACACACACACACACACACGGCGGTTGGCGCCAAGGTTTGCATAGCTAGACGTGACTTCATTTTTATCTTGTTACTTCTTTGACAGAATTCAGGGTCCGCCCGCCCAACACATCGTGTGCATTCTACGGCACGCGCTCCGACCAGTCCCATTTCAAAACCTACCGTATGTTTAACACGGTAGACAAAAACAATGATATCCAAACATAAAACGCCTATCGGCGTAAACCAATGGCCAAAAATGTACATTTCCTCATACACACTATAAAATCCCACTGTGGAATGAAAGCAAACATCATTCAGAAAAATGTGTCACTCGTTCAACTGTTTAATTTCTTTATGTGTTTGGCGGGTCTTTCAGAAGGTATGAAACAACCGCTAAACACATAAATGGATTAAAAACCTGAACGAGTCACAGATATTTTTCGAAATGAGCAAATCTTGTTACGATGATGTTCATTTTAGATTCCTCAGTGGGATTTTATCGTGTGTATGAGGAAATGTACAGTTTTAGCCATTGGTTTACGCCGCGTCTGTGCGCGGGCCAGCTAAGGCAGACGTCGGTCTAAGGACCTTTTGCTCGCCAGTAGCCACAGATCTGTGAGCGTTATATCAGACACCGCTGTATTCTGGAGCGCATTTACAGTCCCTGATCGCAAGTGAGTGCCAAGAGACAATAACTATAACCATAAGGTAACAATCTGTATGTCCTCATGGGACATACAAATTACTTTAGAAAGGTTTTCGTGCCAAATGTTGAATTGTACAATATATTTGCAGAGAGGATGGAGAGGGGGTGGGGGAGGGTGGAAGGGAAGGGGGCGGGAGGGGGGAGGGTGGGGGGGGGGGGGTAGGACCGGGAGTCAAAGTAGAGGAGTGTACAAATTCAAGAGTGTGTGACATTATTAGCCAGAAACCCGTGCAGTTTGTTCGTGGACTTAGCCGATCTAACCGATATAAATATATACTGACTTCCATAAAACTTGCGCACCATGCAGACCGATTTTAACTGGTTGGCAGTACTCAGATACCTGTCACACAAGTTGATTTGCACACCATGCAGACCAATTTTAACTGGTTGGCAGTGCTCGGATACCTGTCACACAAGTTGAATCTTTACAGTTAAGATGTTTTAGTATGGGAAACAACGTTTGAAAATTTTGCTTTTTTATGGAAGTCAGTCATTCTGTCACCTTTGTGGTACGGATAAAGGTTCCAAGTTCATGATGAGGCAGGATCAGGTTATTTGGAAACCAAATCAGCTGAAAGTATTGCATTTTGATATTTTCATTAGAACCTCATAATCTCTCCGTTTTATAACGGAAGTGATACACAAGTCTTGGGTTTCGCTAGAAAGAAGAACAAAGACTGGTTTGACGAAAACGATGTTGAAATCCAGGAACACCTAGCAAAAAAAAAAAGAGCCACCCATCAGGCCCACCTAGCCCAGCCTTCCTGCCCTGTGAAGAAGTCTGCCTTCCGCCTCGTCTGCAGCAGTCTCCAGCGCAAGCTCAGAGATCTCCAGAATGAGTGGTGGACCAGACTTGCACAGAGGACCCAGGTTTGCGCTGACAATGGTGACTACAGGGGCTTCTACGAAGCACTGAAAGCAGTGTATGGCCCCAGGCACCTGGTACAAAGTCCCCTGCAAAGCGCGAATGGCCAGGCACTCCTCACAGATAATACCTCCATCTTGAACCGCTGGTCGGAGTACTTTCAGAGCCTCTTCAGCGCTGAGCGCACTGTTCAAGAAGCAGTCGTCCTACAAATCCCACAACTCGCAGTAAAGGTTGAATTGGACGAACCGCCCACCGCTGAAGAGACCCTCGCAGCCATCCACCAGCTCAAGAGTGGCAAAGCAGCAGGCATTGATGGAATACCGCCAGAGGTCTGGAAACATGGAGGCACAGCACTGCACAAGCTCCATGACCTCTTTCTCTGCTGCTGGGAGGAAGGAACACTACCAAATGATCTCCGTGATGCTGTCGTTATCACCCTGTACAAGAACAAAGGAGAGAAGTCTGACTGTTCCAACTATCGGGGAATTACCCTGCTGTCCATTGCTGGGAAAATTCTTGCAAGGCTGCTCCTGAATCGG
>BTPG01000006.1:81609515-81614515 GCA_036245525.1 Semisulcospira habei | reverse complement strand
AATGAGCTTCTTAATCAAGAAAGCTATATAGAGATCAAGAGATCAATTCTAGGTCGCGGCACAATAAGGGATTTTCTTGATCTGGAGTATGTTGATGACTGGACGGTAAATAGCGATGTGATATATCGGGGTAGCTTATCATTTAATGCCTTGAACATAATCATTCCCTTATTGTAAGTTAAATGATCTTAGGGGCAGAATTTTTAAGGCTGCCAATGTTGGGTCAGTAGTTAAGCTGGGATCATGGAGTATTAGTTTGGCAGCTCTCCGATGTAGAGAGCTCAATCTTTTCAAATTGACATCGCTCGAACCATCCCACACAGTAGAGGCATAGTCTATATGTGATCTAATATGGGCATTGAAGAACAGTTGACTTGTCTCCATATCAGTAATGTGTTTAAGTTTTGCTAAGATGTACAAATTTCTGGATACAATTTTACAGACATTACTGATGTGTGGCTGTCACCAAAGCTGGTTGTCCAACGTGACTCCAAGCAGAGGATGGTTAGTAACTTGGCTGATGATTTTGCCTTGGAGAGACAGACTGAGTGAGAGAGAGCAGAGTTGGTGTTTTTGGCGGGTGCTAATTACCATGCTCTCCGTTTTTGCCGGGTTTAAAAACATAATAATAATATTATGACTGCACCATTCATCAATATCTTGCAGTGTGTTTTGCAGTCATGAATTGATGTTTAATATGTCTTTATCTGGCGTCTGTACAGCGGCATCATCTGCAAATAATAATAATAATAATGTATATTTTTAAGGCGCCTATACTTTCGATAGGAAAGCTCTAGGCGCCGTACAAATGACATATTAATATACACACACCTTGCATCCTACAGCACATATATATGCCCTAACATACACACTCACGCAACAAGATATACAGGGAAAATAAACTTAGCAGAGTAAACACACCAACAAGAAATACTCACACACACCAAAGATATACATGCACCATAAAACTAATAACAGATGCCATGGCAGCTCTCACTGACATCAACACCAAAAACAAAAATAAAATAATTATAACGGTGAATGCACGTTTAAAGGAATAGCTGTGTCTTTAAAAACTGCCGAAAACTATTGGCTGGTTCAATATATCTGAGGGACTGTGGGAGTTTATTCCAAAGAAATGGTCCTTGGTATGAGACAGACCTCTCGCCAAAAGACTTAGTTCTCACAGTCGGAAAGCGTAATAGTTTAATGTCTGCTGAGGAACGGAGCTGTCTTGAAGGTGTGCACACATGAAGAAGCTCAGAAAGATAGACAGGGCCAGTAGAAGTAGACAGACAGGTATGACAGATGGGCAGAACTTTGTATTCTACTCTGGATGTGATAGGCAACCAATGGAGTGAACGCAGGATGGGTGTGATGTGGTCTGACTTCTTTACCTTGACAACAAGCCGTCTGCTGAGTTCTGCACCCTCTGGAGCCGATCCAGCCACACAGGAGTGCATTGCCGTAATCGAGTCGGGACAAGACAAAGGAGCAGACCAGCGATTTAGTGGCTTCTGGTGTGAGAAGATGTCTGATGGAGCTAATGCGACGCATTTCAATAAACGCAGATCTACAGGTATTCAAAACGTGTTGTTTTAGTGAGAGACTGCAATCAATGGTGACGCCAAGATTTCTCACCTGAGCAGAAAAGCTAACTTCATTGTCTAGGATTGTGATGGACTGCGGTAAGGAGGAAAATATTCTGGTAGAGGAAACTAGCATGGCTTCTGTTTTATCTTCATTCAATTTTAATTTGTTGGCTATCATCCATGTTCTAACATCAGAAACTGACTGTTGCACACACTGGATGATGGCATTGACCTGCTCATCATGGCCTGATTTATATGCAAACATATCACGTGTAACGCTTTCATTTTTTATCGCAGGTGGAAGATCATTCATGAACAAGCAAAATAAAATAGGGGACCAAGAATAGAGCACTGTGGTACGCCATGCTTCACTAACCCTTGATTCGAGTATGAGCCATTTAGTAATACCATTTGTTTTCTACCTTCCAGGTAGGATTTGAGAAACAACGCCGAGTTGTTGGTATACACGGATACTTTCTTGATCAGTATTTCGTGGTTTACCAGATCAAGCCTTTACGAAAATCTAGAAACATGACTCCTGTAAATTTTGAGTCGTTGATGAAAGATAACCAGGTGTCTATCATCGGTATCAGCGCAGTGTGACATGAGTGTTCTGATCTGAAGCCCGACTGCAATGAATAGATTTATTTTCGGCTTTCCAGGTATATAGATAGATGCTTGTGAATATGCCGTTTTAGGGGCTTGGACAGAACAGGTAGAAGTGATATGGGCCTAAAATTATTAATTTCACTAAGATCTTTAGATTTAGGTAGAGGTATTACTTTTGCGTCTTTAAATGCGTCTGGAAAACAATTAAAATTAATACAGAGGTTGTAGATATAAGTGATACTCTCTACAATGTATGGGAGGGATATCTTGAGTATTTTTGCACTAATCTCAACCAGTCCTGATGATTTTTTATTTTTCAAGGATATAATCAATTTACCAACTTCAGGGACCGCTATAGTGGGTATGATAAAAGGTTTTGTGCCGGCAGTTCTCTGCTTGCAAAAATATACTAAGTTGTCCGGGCATACATAGTCATGCGACTTAGTTCCCGGCGGGGTTAATGATTCTGCTACGGAGACGAAGTGGCTGTTGAAGCTGTTTGCTGTGAGATGCGGCGGTAAAGGAGCTGTGCTTTTATTCGTGCCTCTAGTAACTACATTTATCGCACGCCATATTGTGGCACAGTCTTTACTTTCGTGAAGAACTTTATCGAAAAGTAATTGCTTTGCTTTCAGAACCATGGATTTTACTCAATTACGTTCTTTTTTGTAATCGCTTCTCTCTTCTCAGCTCGTCCCTGTGCTCCATGGCCTCGATAAGACCCGCAGTCAACCAGGGTGGTAAAATGGCGCATTTAACTCTTTGTTGTCTCAAGGGCGCGTGCTTATCTAGCACTCTGAGAAATATGTGATACCACGTATCTAGTGCTTTATTTGGGTCGGTTTCATTGTACACTTCAGTAAACTCTGCATAAGCTAGATCAGACAGAAAGGAATTTTCATTGAATTTTTTTAATGATTTTTATGTTGTGCACGCCTGTCCTTGCTTTTTTAGTTTTAGAAGCTTGGACAGCCACGTCCAGCTCACCGGATAGTGGTCGCTTACGCTAAGACTACCAACTTGAACGTTGCTAACTGCATGCCGGAGGTTTATTTGTATAAATATGGTCTATAACAGTGGCTGTTGATGGCGTAACTCTAGTAAGCGATGTTACCATTTGTTGAAGGCCGACTAAGGTAGTGATACACTACCATGATAGGTGAGGTTTAAGAGTGTCAATGTTAAAATCCCCTAGAAGGAGAAGTTTGCTTTTATGAATATCTGTTTATCAATCAAGTGTGCAAAGTTGTCATACCACTCAAAAGTGGCCGCAGGATTTCTGTAAAGAAACCCAACAAGTAAAGGAGGAGATTTAGATTGCCTAATCTCTATCCAGATACATTCCACATAGCTAATTTCTAAGTCCCGGTGCCTGCGGGTTATGCGTTTAACTGAGCTGTGGATGTAGACCGCTACACCTGTCTTACCCTGGACTGACGGATCTCTCCTAAGAATGGAGTAATTTGGAATGGCGATGGCCTCATCACTGATGTGGGAGGCAAGGCGTGTCTTGGTTATACCAAAGAGATGAAAGTAACTAGGCGAATTAACTTAAACGCAAACGTCCGGCACTTTGTTCGCCAGGTGATATACATTTAAATGCCCGATACAAAATTTTTGGCCTTTTTTGCACATTATCTTGTATGGTAAATTTGGCGTTAAAAATAGGTAATGGAACTAAAGGGAATAGAGTACAGGAACTAAAAGTAGTATGCAAGTAATAAGACTGACAAATGTAAGGCAAACAAACAGCAAACTTAATGGGAAAAAAACGGAATTTAAACAAAAAAGAGAGGGGGCGGGGGGAGTACGTTATTTAAACAAAGAGTTTACGTTATCTAAAACGAATAAGAGAGTCCAGTCTAGTATAATATTTGTGAGGCTGGAAAAATGTATCACTGATCAGACTTGCTCAGATACGCTTTAACGGGAAGAAAGAAAAATGTTTTTAGAAAAAAAAAAAAAAGTAAGTTGACTTTCAGAGAGAGAGAGAGAGAGAGAGAGAGAGAGAGAGAGAATTGCGTAAATCCGTGTATATCACTCGTATCTGGTGCTTTGCGACAATTTAGTAACATTGTGTACCTCTGACCTGTTTGCGTGTTTGGTGCCTTTACGTCACCGTCATTGTCTGATCCATCTTTAGAAGTCGTGAATTCTTACTTTTAAAAAAATGCAATGAAATACTTTTACGAAAAGTTGAAAAGGCGCAAAGCTCGCTAACAAAGTCAGCCAATGTCTATGGCCAAGCTAGCTATATCCAAAATTCCAAGTGAATAAAACGAAAATAAAATAAACAAACAAGGACGACATAACACTACTTGTTTTCAGAGGCAAATGGCAAATCTAGCCAAAGAAGACATGCATGGGATGATCGTTGTGTAATTGTTCACCTCTTCAGAAACGACTTCAAACATTCTGCGGCTTCATACTGCACGCTCCGTCTGCAAGAGGCGTAGGGCCTATATTCGCGTGACTTCCTGCCGTCGTGGGTCGTCATGAGAATATATGCCTCGTGCCAGCAAGGAGATACCTCGTTGAGATTTCTAGTTTGATGTATATATCCGGTATTAAAAGTACAACTGTTACCTATTGTCTTTCCGTACTATAAAGGGACTCAACCCACTATTTTTACTTACTAGAAAGGGGCAGACTATTGTCTTTGGCCGTATTCTGATTCAAATTGATTAGTTACGGGCAGGACAAAAGACAACAGCAGCCTCACCCAAAGTCTAAACGTCCTCTCTTACAATGCGCACTCATACAATCACTTCACTTCTTAGCAACCGGCGCACGAATATA
>BTPG01000006.1:81531123-81609495 GCA_036245525.1 Semisulcospira habei | reverse complement strand
GTTGCTAAG
Organism: Semisulcospira habei; assembly: GCA_036245525.1. Taxonomy (NCBI): domain Eukaryota; kingdom Metazoa; phylum Mollusca; class Gastropoda; family Semisulcospiridae; genus Semisulcospira; species Semisulcospira habei. The sequence continues at coordinate 81,609,486 of BTPG01000006.1, read as the reverse complement.
AAGTGAAGTGATTGTATGAGTGCGCATTGTAAGAGAGGACGTTTAGACTTTGGGTGAGGCTGCTGTTGTCTTTTGTCCTGCCCGACCTTTTGGTTGAACCTGTTGCTTTATTTTGTAGGTTTGTCGATGTTATCAATGCCGCATCTCCTTTTGGATTGTATGCACAAATTGATTGAATGGAAATGACGTCACAGAGTCAGCGTCGTTTCATGCGTCGTCTGCTACAGTCAGTCGTTTAGTGCAGTTAAAAGAGTGCAGGCTTGGATGGGCCATTTTCTGATGTAATAGTAAAGTATTATTTGTGTGAATGCTGTCCGTTTGAAGGAAGGTTGATTGATTGTACATTGCTTAACGTCCCGACAGCAACAAGACTTTCTCAGGACATGCCTGCACTGCTAGTGACAAAAACTCAACAGAATATTGAATGTATGTCGCCAGCCGGTCCAATATGTTAAATAAAACCTACTCGGACATGGGGCCTAAATAAAGCTAAGACCATTTAGCAACACACATCGAATATCAAGAGCCACAGGCAGCGCAGACAGTAGGGAGAGTTTAAAAAAGGAAAATGCAGGTGAATGGACCAAGGGTAGACAGAAACACATGCCCCCGGAATATAGAGAAAAACCCACCCGGTGGGGCTGACCAGGTTGCCCCTGGGAACTAAAAAGTCCCCCAGGGAAGACCCGGTTGGGGGTGTTTGAAGGAAGGACTGGAAAGTCGAGTGTTGAGGGCAGACCGGTTGGGGGTGTTTCAGGGAAGGACTGGAAAGTCGAGTGTTGAGCGAAGCCCGAGAGAAGGCGAGGATGGGAAAAATATCCAGCACTATATGTTGGAATAGATGCATATCAGTTACGACATGCTTGTAAATTAAAACACTTTTAACCCCACCCGGGTCTGCCCTGGGGGACTTGGGTGGGGTTAACTACTTTTTATTTCCCAGGGGCACCCTGGTCAGCCCCACAGGGTGGGTTTTTCTCTCTATTCTGGGGCATGTGTCTCTGTCGGCCCTTTGTCCATTTACCTGTATTTGCCTTTTTAAAACTCTCCCTACTGTCTGCACTGCCTGTAGCTCTTGATATTGGATGTGTGTTGCTAAATGGTCTTAGCTTTATGTAGGCCCCATGTGTTAGGTTTATTTAATGTATTTGACCGGCTGGCGACATACATTCAATGTTCTGTTTAGTTGTTGTTTTTTCACAAGCAGTGCAGGCACGTCCTGAGAAAGCCTTGTTGCTGTCGGGACGTTAAGTAATGTACAATAATACACTTTTAACATTAAGAAAAGTTGAGTTAAAAGAGGTTTTAAAACAGTTTTCATAAAAACCTTTGCCCGACACGCTTCTAAAAACAACATTTTCTTAGTTTTAAACCTTGTACCGCGCCATAAACGCCGGGATTGCTTTTCAGTCTTAGCTGTCCAATAGTGTGGAATGTGGGACTTTGCCAACTGGATCCATCTGGTGCACTCCAAATGAGTATTTGTGAGTGGTTCGACGTGCAACTCAGTGTGCGCCTCTGAAATGACCTACTGATTCCACTGATAATGAAAATCTTTCATTCATAAGAGCGCATTGAGCAGCTCTATAAACCAAAAGTGATGACCCCCTCTCCCCCCCCCCACACACACACACACACTTCTTCCCCCCCCCCCCCACTCCCCTCCCCCAACCCCCTTACAACCCCACTCAAACAATCATAATAGTAAAATCAACCAAAGGTATCTTTAGTGAGGTATTTTCACTGTAATCCCAGTTTTGTGTGAGAGGCACCCACTTTTTGGGTAAAAACCCATTTTTTTTCCATCCAGTGGCTCTGTTTCTAGAAAATGTCTATTTTATTTTAAGTTGTAGTGCTTAGTTATAAGGTGAGTTCTAAACATTGGCACCAACTCCAGAGCCCTAGAATAAATAGAAATATGGGAACCCATTTTCACATAAAATGGTAGGTAACCCAGTCTGAGGGTTTTGTGTTCATGTGTGTGTGTGTGTGTGTGTGTGTGTGTGTGTGTGTGTGTGTGTGCGTGCGTGCGTGTGTGTGTGTGTGTGTGTGTGTGTGTGTGTGTGTGTGTGTGTGTGTGTGTGTGTGTGTGTGTGTGTGTGTGTGTGTGTGTATGCTAACGATTAGCGCCGCTTCTTGTGTACAGACAAGCTTAATACTTTAAGATATTTTCCCTACCAGAATTCTCGCGAGGCAGGGTTTTTTTTTTTTTTTTTTTTTTTTTTGGTCATCTTAAATTGTCAAGAACTCATTTAATGTCTTTCTCCAGTCTAGCATTATCCATAATTTCAAGTGAATATAACAAAAATTGCGGACTCTAATATGGGTCAACCAGCTTTCTAAAAAACGTGATGTAATTCTTCAATAAGACATATTGATATGCTCAATTTGAACAAAGCATTTCCTCACGTTTTGCACAACGTACACAATTATCGGGGACTCTCGTGTTTACTGACATGTGCTTGGCTTGACTTCGCGAACGAAGATTCTATAGGGGTTGTCCACGACGTCTGCAAGCATGCTCGTGACTGCAGAGGCCAATCCGGGACAGGCAGGTTCGACCGCAGTGGCTGCAGAGGGAGGTCTGGCCAGGGTTCTGAGTTGCGGCATCTCTGTTTTTTCTCCTGAGCAGCTTGTCTTTAAGGCCAGCTCTGCGAGAGTCCTCAAAGGAGACAGCTGTCTTGTAAATGGTGGAGCGCCAGGTGTCACGGTCCGCAGCAAGTGAAGACTACTGACGGTGGTCGATTTGGCAGGCACTAAGTGACTTCTTGAGACAGTCTTTGTATCTCTTCTTTGGTGCCCCTCTGTCTCTGTGTCCAGTGGCGAGCTCGCCGAACAGGGCGATCTTGGGCAGGCGATGATCCTCCATCCTGGAGACGTGCCCAGCCCAGCGGAGCTGTGTCCGCAGCAGCAAAGCCTCGATGCTCACAGTTTCTGCCTGTTCAAGGACCTCGACGTTTGTGATATAGTCACTCCAGTGAATGCCAAGGATTGTACGCAGGCAGCGCTGGTGTAAGCGTTCGAGGAGTCGTAGTTGGCTGCGGTAGAGGGCCCAGGACTCGGAACCATACAACAGGGTGGTGAGGACGACAGCTTTGTACACGCTGATCTTGGTGCCTGTTTTCAGCTGTTGATTATGCCACACCCGCTTGTATAGACGCCCGAAAGCGCTGTTTGCTTTTGCCAGCCTGCTGTCCAGCTCCTTGTCCAGCTTGGCGTCCGACGTGATGATGCAGCCAAGGTAGGTAAACTGGTGCACTGACTTCAGTTCAGACTCGCCGATGGTGATGTGGGGAGGGCGATGCTCTGCCTTGGGTGCCGGCTGATGGAGAACTCTGTCTTTTTCAGACTGACCTCGAGTCCAAAGAGCTGGGCAGCGTCTGCGAAGCAGGATGTGATGCGCTGCAGGGCTCTCTCTCTCTCTCTCTCTCTCTCTCTCTCTCTCTGTGCAACGAGGGCAGCGTCGTCAGCAAAGAGCAGCTCACGAATCAGTTGGTCTAGGGTTTTGGTGTGGGCCTGCAGTCGTCTGAGGTTGAACAGGCTGCCATCGAGACGATACCTGATGTACACTGCATCATCATCGTCGAGGTCCACTGTGGCCTGCTTCAACATCATGCTAAAAAAGATGGTGAAGAGGGTCGGTGCGAGCACACAACCCTGCTTCACACCGTTGAGAATGGGGAATGGTTCTGAGAGGTCATTGTTGAGTCTGACCTGGCCTTGCTGGTCCTTGTGTAGCTGGACGATCATGCTGAGGAACTTTGGGGGACAGCCAAGTCGCTCCAGGATCTGCCACATGCCTTGCCTGCTCACAGTGTCGAACGCTTTTGTTAGGTCGACAAACGTTACGTACAGCCCTTTGTTCTGCTCGCGGCACTTCTCCTGAAGCTTTCTCAGCACAAAGACCATGTCGGTGGTGCTCCTGTTGGCTTTGAAGCCACACTGGCCCTCTGGGAGGTGGTCTTCTGCAATGGCAGGTACCAGCCGATTCAGGAGCAGCCTTGCGAGTATTTTCCTGGCAATGGACAGCAGGGTAATTCCACGGTAGTTGGAGCAGGCAGACTTCTCTCCTTTGTTCTTGTACAGGGTGATGACGACTGCATCGCGGAGATCCTTTGGTAGTGTTCCTTCCTCCCAGCAGCAGAGAAAGAGGTCATGGAGCTTGTTGTGCAGTGCTGAGCCTCTATGTTTCCAGATCTCTGGTGGGATTCCATCAATGCCTGCTGCTTTGCCACTTTTGAGCTGGTGGATAGCTGTGAGGGTCTCTTCAGCAGTGGGCGGTTCGTCCAATTCAACCTTTACTGGGAGGTGTGGGATTTGGACGATGACTGCTTCTTGAACAGTGCGCTCAGCGCTGAAGAGGTCCCGAAAGTATTCCGACCAGCGGTTCAAGATGGAGTTATTATCTGTGAGCAGTGCCTGTCCATCAGCACTTCGCAGGGGACTTTGTATCAGGTGCCTGGGGCCATACACTGCTTTCAGTGCTTCGTAGAAGCCCCTGTAGTCACCGTTATCAGCACAAAGCTGGGTCCTCTGTGCGAGTCTGGTCCACCACTCGTTCTGGAGATATCTGAGCTTGCGCTGGAGACTGCTGCAGACGAAGCAGGGGAGGAAGGCTGGGCTAGATGGGCCTGATGGGCGGCTCTTTTTTTTTTTTTTTTTTTTTTTTGCTAGGAGTTCCTGGATCTCTACGTCGTTTTCGTCAAACCAGTCTTTGTTCCTCTTTCTAGCGAAACCCAAGACTTCTGCAGAGGATTTTGCGATAGCAGTTTTCAGCTGTTCCCAGAGTGTTTCAGGGAAGGAGTCTGCTGGGTCAGCTGTGTGTGTGAGCCTGCGCTGCAAATCTGTCTGAAAGGCAGCTTTTACGTCGTCACGCTGAAGGCTGGCAACATCAAGCTTTTTCTTAGGGGGCCCCTCTTTCTTGGGTTTTGGCTTGAAGTGGAGCCTGAGTTTCCAGCGGACAAGGCGGTGGTCAGTGTGGCACTCTGCGCTGGGCATCACTCTGGTGAGGAGGACATCACTGCGGTCCCTCTGACGCACTAGGACATAGTCGATAAGGTGCCAGTGTTTTGAGCGAGGATGCATCCAGGTGGTCTTTCGACTGTCCTTTTGCTGGAAAGTAGAGTTGGTGATGACAAGCTGCTGCTCTGCACAGAACTCCAACAGTAGGCGGCCATTGTCATTGCAGTTCCCGACGCCATGCTTGCCGAGGACTCCTTTCCGGGCTTCAGATTCCTTGCCCACTCTGGCGTTGAAGTCGCCAATGATGATGACTTTGTCGTCTGCATGGGTGCTCTTTAGGAGGCTGCGCAGGTCAGTGTAGAACTTGTCCTTTTCTGCAGGCTCTGCCAGGTGGGTTGGGGAGTACACACTGAAAAGGGTGACGTGTTGCTGGTGTCTCAGTGGGAGGCGCATGGACATGATGCGGTCTGAGTGACCGGTTGGTAGGTTTTCCAGCTTAGTCGCAATGGAGGTCTTGAACATGAAGCCCACGCCTGACAGCCGTCTGTCTGACGCAGACTTGCCTGACCAGTAGAGGGTGTAGCCAGCGCCAAGTTCTTGGAGACTGCCTTCGTCCGGGAGACGTACTTCGCTGAGCGTAGCGATGTCGATGTTTAACCTCAATTCATGGGCAATGAGGGCGGAGCGACGTTCAGGGCGTCCGCTGTCTGCTGTGTCAAGCATGGTTCGGATGTTCCAGCATGCTACGATGAGTCCGGTCGTGGTCGTCATTAGAGTGGATCCGTTGTTTTTACTTGTTTTCTGACCGCAGGAGAAGATGCCCGTTGACCGCGGCTAGCCAACTGGGGTTGTGAGGGGACGAGCTTTGGTTAGGCCACCTTTTCTAGGCCTCTCTCCGTGTGGAGCAAGCAGTGCTGTCCCTAGAGAAGGCTGCTTGGTCGTTCAGGGTGTGCCGAGTGACGTTGTCATCCCCAGGTCAACATCAGGCGACCAATATCCTGAACCGCCTGCATGCAGGTTTGAGACTGCGGCTTCCAGTGACATCTTTCACCTGCCGTTTCGCCCCTCGCCCGTCGCTACAGGACTTGGAATGGTCTGTGTCATGGTCCGTGGACGTTTTCTAAAGCCTGCGCGGTAGAGCTTTTTGGTGGAGTGCAGTGTGCGCAGTACTGGCCCCACCCTTTAAACCCTTGGTTTGTCTGCCATGGCCTAACAAGCTGGGACGATGGCATCGAGGTCCTCAGGTCGTAAGTTTTATATCAGACTGTCCTTGTCCTAGTCTCTGGCTCAAAAACCTTCCCCGGAGACACGGGGGCTTTGAAGTTAGGGTTTTTCTCCCTTAGCCTTTCCGCAGCCAAGCGGCCAGGCCTGCAAGGCAGTAGGACAATGTTGATTTATTTTCGAGGTTCTCTCCTCTAGATCCGCCGTTTTTAGCCTGGGGGCTCGTGCTGCCCAGTTTTTTTGGGGTCACCTCGGAGAGAATGTGGCCAGGGACCACGCACGGGCGGTCTTGGGATAGAGGGATGCTATGCTAGTCCGGAGGGATTACACTCGAGGGTGCCTCACGAAGGCCAAGAGGCCCTAGACTAGGGTGATCCCGGGGGAGGCTCTGTAAGAGTTCCCCACTACCCGCACCACCAACGCAACTCGTCCCCTGGGGCCCCCACCTTTTGAGTCAGGCAGCGACCCCTTGACCCACCCTATTACATGTATGTATAATACAAATGTATATTCCTTTGACGTCCGTCATGTCTGGCGTGATCATGGCTGGAAGATTCCTACTCGATTTCTTTTATGAAAACAGAAAAGGAATGAAAACAAATTCGTTATTGGTAGCAGGGACTTGCTGCACGGACCCTTGTAGTCCTTCGGGAGGTAACAGGAACCACTGTACCCCTCAGACCTTTGGGGTATAATGGTCCATACACCTCTTAAAGGCCTCCAAGGGTCTGTGTAGCAAACCCCTGCTACCAATAACTTATTATAATATGTAGCCATGAGGAATGTAATTCAACACAATTAACACCAGATTAATGTTTGTGTTTTTGCGGCTCAGGAGAAAAAAACAGAGTTGTCGTAACTCAGAACCCTGGCCAAACCTTCCCCTGCAGCCACTGCGGTCGAACCTGCCTGTCCCGGATTGGCCTCCGCAGTCACGAAAATGCCTGCAGACGACGTGGGCAAGCCCTATAGAATCTTCGTTCGCGAAGTCAAGCCATGAATGTTTTGTGTTATGTACATAGCTTTTTTGTAAAGAAACAAATGACAAAAGCTCTTGGTGCTACTTTTATTCCACCGTGTGGTTAGTTAACCCATTAGGCCCAATGCTCTACAGCAAGAAATGGATTGACCCCAATAATTCAAGAGTAGTGCCAGATTAACTTGTTGCCGAGCTAATCTGGCACTACCCTTGAATTATCAGGCTCGATCCATCTCCTGCAATTGGTACATAGCCATTAGGTGTCACCTCCAACATTTGGAAGAAACACCCATGGGGTTAAAAGGGTTAATGTTATAAACAATGCCGATTGTGGCTAGGCAGATTTGAGACAATGATGGTGGGTGTAAACAACAGTGCGTGGCTCTGAGCAGCTTCAATAAAATGCTTTGAAAACAATATTGAACATAACAGAAGCATCAACAAACACATGTATATTTCAGTGATATGTTTATGTTCAGCACACTGCGCATGATTACACAACTAAAAACATGTACAGGGCAAAAATCACGAGTTACTAAAATAATGCGTGATGAACAGGCTGTTCCTACAAAAAAGCATGCTGCGATAGGGACTACTTTTCTATCTTTTTTTTTTTTTTTACTGATGACGTGCACTATGTGACCATGCTTTTTTTTTTTTTTTTTTTTTTAAATAAACGCTTTTAAACGTAAATCTTAAAATGCAATGAGGTGATTTGAAGTGGTTACCAGAAATAGCTGTTACACCTGTACACCTTCTGAAATGCGATTGGTATTCATAAAATAAAAATCACATGTATTATAACCCCCGTGACCCTTAACCTTTGTGATGATTCGACTAATTTAGTATGCGTAGGAAGGTCTCACCATCAGCTATCTTTGTGCCAAATTTGGGTCACAAATATACACACATACACAAATACACACACACACACACACACACACACACACACACACACACACACACACACACACACACACCTCAGTGTATGGATACAGACACACTAACAATCTGCAGCGGTACTCACAGACTGGACACGTCCGGATGCATGTGTGGTTCTCCAAACAAAGCGCTTTCCTTTGAAAGATATATGGGACAGATTTTCCCTTCACGGTTGTTTTTGATACGTCATAATATCGTTAGTGACGTTTACGATTACTGTTTTATCAGTGCGTCACTGCATTACGTCATGTATTCCTGCAAAAGATGTGCGGAGTTCCATTTCATTACTGACATTTCACGTCCCTAGTGGCTTAAAAGTGGCTGAATTGGTACGTTTTTACATTTTGGGGATAAAGCTGGCACACGTCAGTCTCAGTGTGACTGTTGGGTGCAGCAATGGCTGGCCTTTCCAAATCCATGGTTATTTGTAATCCTTCAACAAGCACTTGGTTTTAAGGACGTAGGCAAAAGAAAAGGTTGTAACAAGTGTACGGAGAGCTTTGACCCTAGAGAACCTAAAGAGACGTTCCTAAAGCATTATCATGGATTTGAAATGACAGAGCTATCACCTTAACAAATACTCTCTCTCTCTCTCTCTCTCTCTCTCTCTCTCTCTCTCTCTCTCTCTCTCTCTCTCTCTCTCTCTCTCTCTCTCTCTCTCTCTCTCTCTCTCTCTCTCTCTCTCTCTCTCTCTCTCTCTCTCTCTCGACTATGGCGCCTCTCTCGAGTAAGTCGCACGTCAACATCGCTCCGTGTTTCAGAGACTTTTGCGTTAGCAGTTCTTGTCTGTGATGTGTGATTTTTGGCAGAGTGTTTTGTGATGGTGTTTTCTCACGGAAATTAATTTTACAGTGATGTGGATCTCATAATCTGTGAGTTACAAACATTTTAATTTTTACAATATTTTCCCCCATGGGATGCTTGAATCGTATACGATGTACAACTCTTTGTGTGACGCTTGGCGCCAGTCTGGCGTTTCTACAACAGTGGCCACCTGTGTTTGGTTTTCCCTGACTGGCCTTCGCTCAAGATCTATGTGATGCTTCCCAGCCCTTGACACTCGCTCTCGAGCGCGCCGGCTGGTAATTGGCGCAGAGTAAACAAGATGGAGAGATCGGCCCTCGCTACGAGACAGCCGCATCGCCGCAGCCTGAAACTGTCCAGCTGCTACAGAATGCAGGCCCCTTCCATCTAATTCACTATCCCACCATCTTCCCTCCACCACCACACCTTCCCCTCCTTCCTTTCACCATGGGCCCTGTCACCCGAGCTGCACAAGCGAAATATGCCATCGACGCGTCAATAGAGCGCATACGGCACACGCTGGACCCTATCCAAAAGACGTTCCAGAGTGCAAAGCTACCGTTGTGGAGATATGTTCTCTACACACGGTACATTACTGAATGCCCGACTGCAATCAACACCGACTGGTTTGATTATGAGCAAACAAACAACCGCCAGTCCGCCATCATTTCAGTCCCCACTCCAATAGTTAGCCCCTCTCCTCCCAATCTCTTCAAGACATTCCTTCAATTGTACCTCGAGTCGCGCAAGCTAATTACCATCACCCTCTACCATACAACAGGTACCGTGCTTGTACAGGGGATCGCTTGTCGGCAGTGGGTGGACGAAGAGTTTGACAAAATGAAAAGAATAGTCGCCATTATGTCTGATGAAGATATTACTTCACCCATTGAACCCGCCTTTACCTCCCTGTCATCCCTCCTACCTATTCTCCCCCCAATTCTCAAGAGTATGTACCCCACCCAGCGGCTGAAAACCCTGAGGCCCACAACATCTGTATGTCTAAACAATGAACTAGCCCCTCCTACAGCCCTCCCCTCCCTGGCGATCCATCCAATGGCCAGCGCCCAACTGAAGAGACCCCCGTCACGTCAAACGTCACTATTCCCATCACGGCGGTGGATTTAACGGATGAACGAAGCGTGTCGAGTGAGGGCAGCATCTCTCCGGGCACTGATATCATCAGTGTGCAACCAGCCTCAGGGTTGACCCCGCCCACTGACCACTCAACTGTTGACTGTGGAAATAATCACCCACAGCTCCGCCCACCAACGGGTACACCCGTGTCTATCGAAATCACAGATATCCCGGACAAGGCCAACGCAGCCCCTTTAACACCATGCGCCCTGGTTCCTCTGACTGAGAGTACGGCACTGAGACTCATCATCGCCTTGCAACATCAACTGGCCGAGTCTACAGCCGCCATCACCACTCTCCAGTCAGAGCTGCGTCAGTGCCGTGCCGAGCTGCAGGGTGTTAAGAAGGAGTGTGCTGACCTCAGACAGGGGCACGACAACTTGGCATCCCTTGTCCTTGACAGCGAGGTAAAGGCCAAAAATGAAATCAAGGCTACTGATAGGGCTGCGAGAGTTGATCAACACAACTACAGCAGGGATAAAAAACGACCACGCTATGCTCGCCAAAAAGATGAGCAACCTCGATTCCTCCAGAGATAGTGTCATGCAGGAAAGCTAGACGAAATCAACAAACGCCTTGACACTTTCGTTAGCCAGTCCATTGCGATAAAAAACCCTCATGCTCGACAACCTTCCCCAGCAACCTCCAGACTCCGCAGAATGAAAATCCGCCCTGAGGTAAACACTCTTCTGATTGGAGATTCTGTCACCAAATTCATCGATGAGAAGAGGATGACGACTGCTGACTCTATGGTGCAGAATTTGTCAGTGTCAGGCCTCAGGGTGGATCACCTGGGTCAGTGGTTGAGTGCACAACCCCTAAACCCTAATATACGGACTGTCACCATCCACGTCGGCATCAACAGCTGCTGGGATGGGGCTGTCAGCCAACAGACCTGGCTCAAACTTTCTGGCCTAGTGTCAGCAAAGTTCCCAAAAGCCAGACTACAAATGTCTTCCCTCCTACCGACACGTGGCAGCCATCATCCCCTACACCGACCTGCACACGACTCAAACAAAGCCCTCAAAACTGTGTGCAAACTGGAAAAGGTCACTTTTATCGACCACACATCAACTTTCCTGTCAAGCAGAGGTGCGCCCAAGCAGGTCATGTATTATGATAAGCTGCACCCCAGCGACCACGGTGTTAGTGCACTGGCCCGGAACATACGACGCGCTGACCTGCCGCCGACGTCCCCGGGTGAGGACAGACGGGCCGCACAGAGCAGTGGCCACTCATCCGATCCGCGTCCTCTCCCCGGGTCACAGTACACTGGTGAGGACAAGCGTATTACGCAACACCACCAGCAGCCCGGGCCTGCCCGCGCCGCTCTTGAGCCAGCCCCTGGTCAGGCCGCTGATAGGCGTGAGTCTTCTGCGAACAACACTGCGGCAGTGGCATGGAGGCTTCTCGCAGGTCTCGAGCACACACCACCACCCCTTTGTGTCAGGAACAGAGGCATAGTCGGCCGCTACAACTGTCCGCTGCTACGGAGTACCCTCCCTTACCATCTACTGTGACAGCGAGCCATCTTTCAGCGCCTAATACCAGAGGATGGGAGAAGAGGGGATTAGCCCCCACTGCCTCCCCTCTTGATTCACATCAAGTTCAGGCGCTAAGTGTTAGCATTGCACAAGCCATATTGCAATTCTATTCACAGCAGTAACCCGCACCCCACCCCATTACCCTCCACTTCGCCGCACGCCCTCCTCCCCCCTTTCCGACCCTTCCCCCCTCCCCCCGGTGTAATTAGGGAAGTTAGGGATGTTTGTTTGTTGTAGCGCAGACTTCATTATTTTGTTGGTTTTGTTGGTTCGCGCTGTAGGACACTGCAAGCTGAACGTGGACACTCGTGTGTATTCAGTGCCAAGTACCGTTCACATATATATAAATATATAAAACTGTCGTTTGAAACAGTGTTCGTGACTGTTCGGGTGGACAGAGTTTCTGCGTCATTTGAAATTTTCTTTTCTTTTAGGTTGTGTGCTATTTTTTCTCATTTGAATTCTTTATCAGGAAATACTGAATAAGATTATGTGTCATTTTCTTTCGTAACACAAAGACGTCAGTGACTTGACCTTCATTGTTGATGAGAAAAAACAACAACCAAACATTACAGGCCTAGCATTGTGTGTTTAGAGCGAGTGCTTACGACGTCCAGTGTAGTTCTTCACGATACAGATTAATTACACTGTACACGGAGTCGCTTGAAGGACTTTCTCTAGCGAGCTCTGCAGTCTCATTGACGGTATTTCCGTCAAAGTGTGGACTATAGTTTTCAATGCTAATGTATGTCTGTGTTGATATTCATTAGTTGCACGAATCGCAGCCACACAGACTATCACTGTTACTTGTGACAATTGCTGGAAACTAATTTTCTCCTGATTTGTTGATTCGGGGTGTGAGACATTGAAGAGTATTTTAGTCCCAACGGATGTGTGTAAGCCTTCTGAAGGCCTATTCCCCTGCGTCCAGTGATTACGCCTCTAGTCTTTGTTTATTGTGTTTATTGCATTTACTTAGTGATTTTATACTTTTTATTTCTATTATTATTATTATTATTTTCTATTTTGGCACGTGTTACGAATACATTCTGTTGATTTTTTTCTTTTCCCACAAACACATTGACTTTGCGTGAAATGAGTGGCGTAAAACTCAAGACGAAAGATCTCCGCATTGGTCATCTCAATATTTACCATCTTTGCAATAAGTTGCCTGACATATGTGTTTATCTAAATGGAGCAGACCCGTTTCATATTTTTGGACTGTCCGAAACACGTCTCAATTCAAATATATCAGATATATCCATCCAAGTTCCTGGATTTACTGTCATGAGACGTGATCCTACGGCCCATGGACAGACAGGATTAGCAGCTTATGTTCACTCGTCTATTCAAGATTTTATACGTAGACGACATGATTTAGAAACCAAAGATGTTGAGTGTATGTGGCTTGAGCTGAAGGCCCCCCAATCTCCATCATTTCTTATAGGCTTTCTGTACCGCAACCCTGCTGCGAACTTTGAATGGTATGATGATTTTCTTAGTATGTGTGATAAAGCTTGTAATCCCAACTCCAATGTCATCCTCATGGGAGACTTTAACATAGACATGCTAAAGCCTCACCATGCGTGGTATTCTACGTTAATGTTGTTGGGTCTGCAACAGTTAATCACTTCACCCACACGGATCACACAAACAACATCCACACTCATAGATCATATATACACAACCAAGCCAGAGTCTGTTCATAATGTATCTGTCGGTAACCTTAGTATCAGCGACCACTTTCCCATCCGCTGTACGTGGTCTACTAAACTCCCTAAAGCAAAGAAAGAATGTCATACGTATATCATCTATCGCTCCTTTAAAAGTTTTAATGATAGCGAGTTTCTGTTTGATCTTAACAGCGCACCTTTTGATGAAGTATTTAGTAAATCTGACCCTGACAGCGCTCTGTCTGTTTGGTATACCATCTTTCTTAAGATCTTAAATAAACATGCGCCCCTGCGGAGGAGACGCCGCGTCAAACACGCATCACTCCCGCCGTGGCTTACTCAAGACATCATTCAAGCCATGAGGGTGAGAGATGATCTGAGACAGCAGAAGCGCTTCACTGAATTTAAGCGTGAGCGTAATCGCGTAAAATCTCTTGTGCGACAGGCTAAAAAAATCTTTCATTGATCGCTTGATTAAACAAGACAAAGACATGTCCACGCTCTGGCGCGCTATGGCCGTAGTGACTGGGAGCAAGTGTAACGAATCTCCTTTAATCCCTTCTGATCTGACTACAGACATGTTTAACGACCATTTCCTCTCAGTTGCCGAGTCTCTTGTCCCTTCAGAAGCAAGTTCTCAGCCCTACTCTTGCTCAGACAGACTAGTTGATTTTTGTAGAACGCGAACTGCAGTATCTGATCCTTTCGTGATTCCACCACTGGCAGTGCACGAAGTCGGTAGGGCAATTAGTTCAATGAAGAATAAGAAATCGTCAGGGCCAGATGAAATCAGCCCCAAAATACTTAAATTAGCTATTCCTTATGTTATTGAAACAATAACCTATTTATAACTTGTGCATTCAAACGAATATTTTCCCAAAGGAACTTAAAAAGGCCAAGGTTATACCCCTCCCGAAAACAAGAGATATGACTGATGTTAATAACTATCGCCCCATCTCACTATTGTCCATCCTTAGTAAACCACTGGAACGGCATATCCATAAACATCTCTTGGAATATTTAGAAAATCATACATTAATCCATCCCCTTCAGTCGGGATTCAGACCAAAGCACAGCTGTCACACGGCCCTAGCACGTCTAACTGATGTGTGGCTACGCTCAATAAATCAGGGCGAAATTACTGGCGCTGTATTTATTGACTTACGAAAAGCCTTTGATCTTGTGGACCATACACTTCTACTTTCCAAGCTAAATGTGTATTTCGGTAGTTCGTTTGGCAATAAATGCATTTCTTCCTCAAATAACTACAGCCAGAAATCTCTTTACCACCATGGCACAACTCCACTTTTCGCCTCATATCTTAGCGACAGACAGCAGCGCGTCATGGTCAATGGTTCATACTCCTCAAGCGGATTAGTAACACGGCGAGTTCCCCAGGGTTCAGTCCTAGGGCCTCTTCTGTTTTGCCTTTTTATAAATGACCTGCCGCTACATTTGACTAGCAACAAAATTTCATGTGATCTATTCGCTGATGACGCCACAATTCACACCCCGGACAAGAGTATTGATTCTTTAAATGGCCGTTTACAGCAGGGTTTGAGCAAAATTTCCACTTGGTGTTCAAACAACGAAATGATTTTAAATCCTTCCAAAACGGTATGCATGACGATAACAACCCGTCAGAAGCACCAGCTCAAGCCACTTACACTCAGCCTGAATATCCATAACGACATCGTTACACAGGTCACGGAACACCGATTACTTGGTGTAGTTGTTGATGACCAGATGAAGTGGCAATCGCACATAAATGCTGTATGTAAAACTGTTGCTAGAAATGTTTTTATGCTTTCAAAGTTGAAGTACTTTATCAATGTTGATGCCCGCAAGTTATTTTACAATGCACATGTCAAATCCCACATCGATTATGCGTCCACGATATGGGATGGCAGCGGTGACATACACTTGAAGAGGCTTAACTCCCTGCATCGGAGAGCAGCGAAACATATCCTGCCTGATTCAGCCCTGACAACTGACGAAAGACTTAAAAAACTGAAAATGCTACCTCTTAGCAAGCATCACCTCTTAAACAAGGGTGTGTTTATGTATAAAATCTGGAATGAGATTCACCCAGAATATCTTTGTAAGCTCTTTACCAAGGCAAGTTCAGGTTATTCTACTTCAAGACGAAACTTTATTACACCTCGCCCCAGGATAGATCTATTTAAAACCAGTGTATCTTTCTCAGGCGTATCTTTCTGGAACAAGCTGCCTACATGTATAACACACGCTAGCCCCCTCTCCTCTTTCAAGGAATGCCTCCTCAAGTACTTGTCTGCTGATACATAATCTACCACAAGTATCCGTATCAAACATGTACTTATCGTATAATCAGTGCATCCTGCCGTATGGTTTGTCCATACTAATAATAATCGCCTAATTACATAATTCAAGTCTCTATTATAATCCAAATAATTTTTTGCTGCCTGAAGTGAATTTTCACTATTGATCCAAATGATTTGCTTCGTATATAGGTCAAGTTATCATTAGCGCGTGTCTGTGTGTGCGCGCGAGCGTGTATGTGTGTGCGCGCGTTTCATGTACTTTATGTTTTCGTTTGTTTTTGTATGACCGAATGTGAATGAATGAATTTTGTTTAACTCCTTCTACCCCAGACACACCACAGCAAGATAAGGATCAACCATGATAGTTCAAGGGTGATGCCAGAATAGCTTGGCGCCTATGGGCGCCAAGCTATTCTGGCATCACCCTTGAACTATCATGGTCGATCTGTGTCCTGCACTGCAATGCAGTCTTCAGAGGACAACGGCAAAATTTAAGGATTTCGGTGTTGGGGTAGAATGAGTTAATGTCTTTTCATGTGTAATGTCTCCTAATTTTTCTTTGTGTAATTTGGTACTATTAGTATTACAATTATTATCCTGTGTTTGTAGAGTAGCAACGGCAAGTATGAAAAATGGCACACGTGCTAATTACTTCATCCGTTGAGAAATAAAGTTTCATTTCAATAAAGTTTCATTTCATTTCATTTCATTTCTCTCTCTCTCTCTCTCTCTCTCTCTCTCTCTCTCTCTCTCTCTCTCTCTCTCTCTCTCTCTCTCTCTCTCTCTCTCTCTCTCTCTCTCTCTCTTCTCTCTCTCTCTCTCTCTCTCTCTCTCTCTCTCTCTCATATAATCCCATGCCGTCGCACACACATGGATTAAACTCATTCGAGACGTGCCGCCTCCGGATACGCGGCTTTAGCGTATGAAATTCTTCACACTGTATTACAGTAATATGACGGTTTTCTTTCTGAAGAGCTGACAGAAATACATAAACACCTGTTGAATGTAACAAAATAATAAACCGGATTTTTTCAACGATGCGCCAGATATGAATCTACACTTAAAAATCAAGTCAAACACAACCGGTTTAGCCTTCTGTAGTGAGAGCCCCTTTATAGTAAGGTCTAAGGGGATCAGTCGTTTTGCTGGAACCCCCGACTACTGCGGCATCGTCATAGCAAGACTCCCGAAGACGTTTTGCTACTGAGGTGTATAGTTAAGTAACTTACCTCAATCGCGGCCAGCCGCATCCGGATGCGGCTGGCCGCGAATGAGTTATACTGTGGATGTCAAAATAGCCATTACATGCGAGCAAGACGCATGAGCCTTGAGTGACTGTGGGCTGGATGATTCAATGGAATAGTTGACGTTCGCGCGTTGTTTGACCTACTTTAGTTTGAACAATCATCTTTATTAATCATCTAGTTGAGCATATACATTGTACAAATTGTTTTTTCAAAGATATTATTAGTTGTATTACGAGTTAGACGTCGCCTGTAGTTCTTGTTGTCTCCCTGATCTAACCCGAGTGGCTTGTTGTCTCCCTGATCAGTCTAACCCGAGTGGCGACAAGAACTGATAGCAAAGCCTAAACTAGTAATACAAATATTTTGTCTTCAACTATAACATTATATAAGCACGACGTATAACACTGAAAGAACTCTTAGCTGAGTGTGTGTGAGTTAGAAATTCAGCGGACGCAAATTCTCAGTGCTTTCAACTGTCAGTAAATTACATTGCCATTCATTGCCTCGTGCGAACTGCATACGCTTTGGAATATCTCTCTAAGGTATTGTCTAATTTAACTCCGTACGCCCTGAGTACGAAATTATCCAATTTTTATAGATATTCTCTGACGCTGCGTCACAGTTGGACCATGATATTTCAAGGTTGGTTTCAGAACAGCTTGGCGCCTAAAGGCGCCAAGCTGTTCCGACACCAACCTTGAAATGTCATGGTCGATCCACTTCCTGTGGTAGTCTTTCAGGGCGTTTTGGGTTAACACGTTTTCGTCTGATATTGGTATCGAACGTCGTGTGCATATAGTGGTTTTGTCTCGTAACCCCTTTAGCCCCTACAGTTTTTATTTATCTGGGTTTTTTGTGGTTGCGCTTTTTATTCGCCTGCCGTAGATTCTAAAGAAGGTATCTGCGCTTCAGATTTTTGTCGATGGTATTATCTTACATGTTTTCGACATTTTTGTCTGAAATTGGTACCGAATAGTATTGCACGACACCTGCATACAGTTCAGTTTTGTTGTTGTTGTTTTGTTGTTGTTGTTGTTGTTGTTTTGTTTTGTTAACTGAGTGAAATACATTCTAAATACAGTTTGAGTTTCTAGCTGAGAAATAATTTCTGAAAACGGCATTTGAGACAGTACTATTAGTCTATTTCAAAAATGTTATTTTGTAACAAATTTGTTGTCAGAGGCAAATAAAACACCTCTCTGAGAGAGAGAGAGAGAGAGAGAGAGAGAGAGAGAGAGAGAGAGAGAGAGAGAGAGAGAGAGAGAGAGAGAGAGAGAGAGATTGGTTGTACATTGCTTAACGTCCCGACAGCAACAAGACTTTCTCAGGACGTGCCCATGGCCTGCACTGCTTGTAAAAACAAAAAGCGACAAAAGAAATAAAAGAAGAAAGGAATATATATATATATATGGAAAAAATAAAACGCTGAAGTCGTCAGTTGCAGTTGACAACACATATCTTTTATTATTACTAATCACTGAAACGGCAACTAAAAATTTACTACATTTAAACCAAAAACAAATAATATAATAAATAAGTAAGTAAATAAAGGATGTAATTTTAAAATACCAAAAGGATAACAGTGAGGTTCAGGCTATCAACAGAAAAATGAAAAGTCGGTGTTGGGGTGGCAGGGCTAAGTTTTAGTTTCAGTGGTAGTCAGTGTGGCCCAAAAACCCTTGATGAATAGAAAAGAAATGTTTTATCTACTGTTGTCCTAATTTTACAATAATACAACATAATTAATTACATTTCAATTCTCGTCTTAAAAAAACAGCATTACATACAACTGCAATTTTAAGACTAATATATTCACATCATGACAAACACACAACACTGACAACTAATAAACATAGGACGGATACTTAGAACTATAGAATGTAATCTATGCTCACTGAGATCCTATGTCTGTAATAGTCAATTTATTATATACTACACAATTATTCTAGTCATCTGCAGGTCCCAGGAAGCAAGGTTCAGCGCCTACCCCGCCAACTCACCCCCCGGCCTCCCGTTGTTCGATTTTTCGGCCAGTAGCCGTCGAGGCCTTTTGTAGGTCCCAAACATAAAGTCCCCCCCCCCCCCCACCCCCCACCCCCCACCCCGGGAGCTAAGTGATCCGGCCCTGCTGAGCGCATTTCGTCTATAATAACTGAAAATAAATGAAACCTGAAAAAAATAATGCATGTGCACTCCAACCAAATTAACAATTACAATATAGAGAGGGACTACATTTCGTGGGCGCAAGAAAGTGGGAATTTCACAGAAACTACAGGGTACCGGTGGAAGGAGACATACAATACAAAATTATAAACAAAACAACTTTTTATTCTTATTATGCTTTACATTACTTGTTTCTTTAACTTTTTTTTATAAATAACAGACTAAACTTGTATTTATATTTTAGTCCGGATCGATCTCTAAATTTCGATTGAAAAATAAAATGACTAAAGGGAAATAATCAAAAATTGAGTTACCGAAACAATTTCAGGGGCTGCTTCCCTTATGCTGCACATTCTAGTTAACTAAACCTCTACAAGTTTTGTAACAAAAAAACTGTTAAAAACAGAGGCGGTTACAAGAATATTGAATGTATGTCGCCAGCCGGTCTAATACGCTAAATAAACCTAACACCATTTAGCAACACACATCCAATCTCAAGAGCTACAGGCAACGCAGACAGTAGAGAGAGTTTAAAAAAGGAAACACAGGTGAATGGACCAAGGGAAGACAAAAACACATGCCCCAGAATAGAGGGGAAACCCCACCCTGTGGGGCTGACCAGGGTGACCCTGAAAACTAAAAAGTAGTTAACCCCACCCAAGTCCCCTAGGGCAGACCCGGATGGGACAGAGAGAGAGCGAGAGAGAGATGATGATCATCATCATCATCATCATAGTGATGATGATGATGAGGAGGATGATGGCGATCATATGTCTTGAGCAGCTTCAAATAGATGGATATGTGTGCTTCGGAGACGCCTTACTATATAATACAATACAGTATAATGATGAAGATGAATCTTTTATTACGTCACGAAAACACACCATGCAAAGAAACTCATGAAATAGGAAATTATCACACTCAACAGTTCACTTATAATGAATTCACACACACACACACACACACACACACACACACACACACACACACACACACACACACACACACACGCGCGCGCACAGAGATTCAGGGACATCTTCAGAAAGGGACCAGTGACCAGTTTACCAACTATGAATTGTTGATACTAGAATTAACTCAGATGTTGCGTGAAAGGCACCTGCAAAAGGCAAAAGGCTTAGAGTCTCATGAGTCCCAGTAATCGTTGAGACTCATAAGGATCTATGTCCCTAGTAATTAGAGATTTTTCTGTGTAACAGCAGTGAAGGAGTTAACTCATAAGCCGCGCATCCGGATGCGGTACGTATCGAATGAGTTAATGTAAATGAACACAACTGACCATCCGATTCAAGAAAACCTGCAGAGGATGATCGGCATGGGCACACATGGGTCGATCTTATATATTGGGCACACCTTCTTCGGAACCTCCAGTGCCTCCTCTGTGTCTTCGCCCGACTCTCTTTTGCAAACCAAAAATGTTGCCCCTGTAACGATTACTGTGCTTAAGCAGAGGATCCTCCATCCAGTCATTGACCGTGCGGTAACTCTTAAAAAGAATTACATAGACAGTTATTTACTTAGTAAACGACCGCGTGTTAACTCTAAAAAGAATTACATAGACAGTTATTTAGTTAGTTCGCGACCGCGTGGTAACTCTAAAAAGAATTACATAGACAGTTAGTTAGTTAGTTAGTTAGTTAGTTAGTTAGTTAGTTAGTTAGTTAGTTAGTTAGTTAGTTAGTTAGCGACCGCGTGGCAACTCTAAATAAATGACGCAGACAGTTAGTTAGTTAGTTAGTTAGTTAGTTAGTTAGTTAGTTAGTTAGTTAGTTAGTTACTTAGTTAGTTATGTTAGTTAATTCGCTAGTTACTTAGCTACTTAGTAAAATTAGTTAGTTAGTTAGTTAGCTAGCTAGTTAGTTAGTTAGTTAGTTAGTTAGTTAGTTAGTTAGTTAGTTAGTTAGTTAGTTAGTTAGTTAGTTAGTTAGTTAGTTAGTTAGTTAGTTAGTTAGTTAGTTAGTTAGTTAGTTAGTTAGTTATCGGAACTCAGGTGAGCTACAATTAATCATGATGTCTATGCAATTAGCCAATTTGATTCTATCACAGGTCCAGGGAGTTTATTCCCATGACATCGTTTCTACTTCTTCTTCGCGAAACTGAAGAGTCGGGTTCACTTGCACGTTTGAGACTTGTGATTTTAGAGTCTGCATTTACGCATGCCGTGTTGTGTCATCTATACGAGACGGGTTAGAAGCTTAAAACAGGAATGGAAAGGCTCCATGGAGGGGTTATAATTACTACATCCCAGGAAAGAGCAGCTGTCATCGGACTGAATCCGAGTAGACTCCCGGGGCCTGTGCATCTATTGCTGTCAGACTTGCCCAATGCTGTTACTTTGTTTCGTTCTGCAGAAGGCAGGCTCTAAAGAGAAATGTTACTTTATTACTATTTCAGGAAAAGGAGGATGAAACGACGTGACTTGTGTGTAAGTGTTCTACGACGTGTCTTTGATACGACTGATGAAAGGTTTGATGGAGCTTTGAAGGGTGGAATCACCAACGGCCCTTCGTTCGGACTAATACGATGCTTTCGGCTGCACCCCATGCAGACTGTCTACCGATTTTTTTATTTTTTATTTACTTTGGATGTTCTCATTCCGATCTGCCTGGTCGATGCTGTTTTCGAATGCCTGAGAGGATACAAGTCAACGCCTCGGTATCAAGTCCTGACCATGCCTGGTTTATATAGAGTTGTCGCATTCCTTATCGCACTTTTCATTGACTCTGTTTTCACACCTCTAGAAATCATACGCATGTGAGGCACCTATTGTGCAAACACTAACACCTTCACAAGAAGAAAACAGAGCGAACATATAGAAATGCAAGAGGCAGGGGCGGATCAATGTTTTTGTTTGGGACCTTCAATCTCACACGAAAGGCCTCCCTAACGCTAGATCTTCTTCCAGCGGACGTAAAATCAAACTTCGGGGGAAGGGTGGGGGGGGGGGGGGGAGTAGCAGGAGAAGGCGTGTGTTTCTCACCACTCGCCAAAGTATCAAACAACAAGGGGAGGGGGGGGGGGGCGGTGTTACGTGTGTGTGTGTGTGTATGTGTGTGTGTGTGTGTGGAAACTCACCCCAAAATAAAATAAACAGAGAGGGGGCGCGGGGGGGGGGGGGGGTGGGGGGGATGGTCCAAACACCCCCCAAAAGGGACTTTGTTATAGCATTTTAGTGAATTTCATTTTAGGGGGGAGCCGGAACCCCTGAACCCCTGTGTGTGTGTGTGTGTGTGTGTGTGTGTGTGTGTGTGTGTGTGTGTGTGTGTGTGTGTGTGTGTGTGTGTGTGTGTGTGTGTGTGTGTGTGTGTGTGTGTGTGTGTGTGTGTGTGTGTGTGTTTGTCTGCAAACAAACAAAAATTTAAGAAATGCATAGAGTTCTAAACTGCTAAATTTGTCCATCTAGCGTTTACCGTGACCGTTTTCACCCAACATGGGAAGAAATGGTTGCTGCAGTGCTCGCCACATACTTTGGTAATTCACTAGCCCCCTCAGTGTCAATGGTTTTCATTACCAGGATTTGCTTGCAAAATTTACATATATATTACAAAGAAGGCAAGCTGATGCATTCCAAGTGAGCAAAAGGTAAAAGTGGCAATACTGGCCGCCACACTCACATTCATCGCGTGTGAGCTATTCGCTCACGCAAACAATCCTCGGGCCGACGTCAGTTGTCAGCGAATAGCAGGCAACCGACGTCGGTTCGAGGACATTTTTCGTACTGATACTTTTGATTGTTTTTCGGAAACGATCGTGTCACCAGAGCTGATTTTAATCGCTTATTAACTCCCGAGCTCAAATTTCAATTCGAGATTGTACCTGCTGTTCGTTTTACTCAGGGTGTTTCTAACAATCACAAATAAATCCAGACCAAAACAGTGACTGCCAAGTGTGAAAAATGCAAACAAATGACGAACACAAAAGAAACTCGCATAAAAAAAACGAGCACAGCACGAAAATGCAAGGAGCACAAAACACTTTAAAGATGAAGACCCTTTTTCAAACCAGATATACAAACAATGCAATGATGACGGATAACAAAACAAAGCATGCTGATGCAACCCCAGTGAGTAAAGGTCCTTGTGGCAACGTCGAACGCTACTGACCCGTGCGCGAGCAAACGGCGGACGATTTGAGTCTGCCTGTGGACTCATTTTTACTTACTGCGACGAGTTTGGTTTGTTTTTCGTGTCGTCTGAGCTGATTTTAATCGCTGATAAACTCCCACGTTCAGAGTTTTATTTGAAATTGTACCTTTTTTTTTTTTAACTTTATTCACCGCACAACTAGTAATAGACTGTTAATAGACTGATCAACTTTTTTTTTCGCGCGAACATTTGGCTCCGCCCCCTTTAGTCGGGGTCCGGCAAGCGTACTACGCGTGCTTCACGGAAAACAGCGCGAGTGTAGACTGCTAGCGTAGTAAAGCGCGCAATTCGAAGTGTTTTTGTTTTGTTTTGTTTTTTTCTTAACCATTTTCTCTACCTTTTGTCTTTGACTTGATTCTCACTCCTTTTGAAAAAGCCTCGCAGATGTGCCAATGCATCATAGTGAACTCTATAAGGGGCGCGCGCAGTGCATACGAGTCTTTGGTTTGTCAAACGTCATTTGTCAAGACATATATTTTTGTTTTTACGTAATTTTATATTTAACGTGATATAAGATTCGCTTTCGCTTCAAGACTTGGGAAAATGGTGACAAAACTAAAATCTTCTAACGGTATTGGAGCAGTAAAATAATCAGTACAAACTAGGTTTTGGTTTTAATCAGTACAGCAATCGTCTCTTTTTCGCCAACCTGTAATTCCATAAACTATAAAAGGTAGAGCTTTGAAACGTTGGCTCTGATTCATCTACTACTCAGGCCCGCTTGCGCGTGCTCCGTCTTCGCACTAATTTGTTACTATGCGTCCATTTTTTGGTTTCTCACGCTTTTGTTGCGACCTTTGTGTGTCTTCGGTGGGGAAGTCAATCTTGTATTACTGTCCGTTTGTTGACGTGTTGTTTCATACTGTCCATTGCGTTATTTCCGCGTCATTTGTTCTGTTCCTCATTTGTTATGAGTCTGTTTCTAGGCCATGTTTGTTGATTTTTCTTCCTTTCTGCGCGGCGCGTGGTCAGTTGCGGTTCATTGCGTCGTGTACTTTTGTTTTTCTGATTCTCCTGTCCCTCATTTGTCAAGAGTTTGTTACTAAACCGTTATTTGGCGCGTTCGGGGGGTCTTGCCGTTCTGTTCAGGCATCCATCTCTCGTTTGTTGGTTTTGGGATTATTTGTTGTTTATCCGGTGTTTATGGGTCGATTTCATCCCATGCCTCGGTTCAGGTCCGTGCGACCCCGGTCTTTTGGCATGTGCCGTTGGCCCCGCGTTGTTTACACGTTTGTTTTCGGCAGTGTGATCATCTGTTCTCAGTGTTGAGTTTTGATCAGATGATCTGGTCTCCCCAGACTCATTTGGCTCTCTCTCTCTCTCTCTCTCTCTCTCTCTCTCTCTCTCTCTCTCTCTCTCTCTCTCTCTCTCTCTCTCTCTCTCTCTCTCTCTCTCTCTCTCTCTCTCTATCTCTCTGTTCCCTTTCATTGGCCTCTCAATTACTCCCCTAGTGCTGTATGCCCCCACCCTCCCATCTCTCAGTCCGGGAATTACATATTCTGCCTTTGTGTGTGTATATATACCCTCCTTTAGCAATGAATGATCAACAGCTTGTTTGCACGGGCAAAGGGGGAAGATCCGGCAATTTAAATCCGACAATGCTGTATCCCTTCGACTGCCGAGAAAACGTCAACGCGGTCCATCTGCAAGAGACATGGATCTTCATGAGCCCCCGCTGTCGCGCGGGCTCATGAGGATCTATGTCCCTTGCTGACACCACTTTGAGTTTTTTTCTCCGACGACCGAGGCTCTTCGATCGGCGTTCAACAGAAACACAGTCTGCGTCAGATGGCTGTTACAGGAGTTAACCCCTTCACTGCCAGGACGCATTAAAGAACGTTTATCTGCAATATGCATAGATCCCCACATGGCTCGTGAGGGTCTATGCCTCTTACAGGTCCTGTTTAGTTTCCGTGTTCCTAGAACGGAGGAGAGTCTATTGCTGTGAATAAATTTGCACTGATTTTTTTTGGCAAAACGACCCGTGGCGGCTGGTAGAAAAGGGTTAATTTACATTTCACCGGGGTCGTTAAGTTGCGATCGCCGGGGGGGGGGGGGGGGGGTGGAGGGGAGGTGTGAGATGGATACAGTCCCTGCTTCTGTTTATAAAAAAGGATGTGGAAACAAAACACAAAAAAATTCAAATGATGCTTAAAAATGTAAGAATGTGCATATTAAGTAGGTTTTGTATGTAGGCTACATGATGCGGATGTTTATCACGTAAATAAGAATAGGGTGTTTTTGGGTGTGTGTGTTTTGTTTTTGTTTTTAATCGGCGTGAAATCGGGGGGATCTCCCTCAGTTTTGGTGGTTTTCATTTTACACGACAGACAACAGTGTAGAAAAAGTCCTACGGGCTGAGGTCCGATGAGGCAATAGATTTCAGGGCCGTCCATGATCACTTCGGTGCTGTGGACGTTAAACCCGAACAAACCAACCAACCAACCAGGTCCGATGACAAAATGCATGCACCGTCTCCGTCAGTTCTTAACTGTGTCAAGGATACTCCAGTGTACTATATTTATCTTTGGTGTAAATGCATGGTTATGTCAATTAATCCTAAATTACAACATATATTCACCCTTTAAACCTGTGGGCAGTGGGCAGATGTTCACATCTGCACGGGACATAGACGACCCCGCCCTCCACGAGTCGCCTGCTGCCTTGCAGGCCTGGCCGCTTGGCTGCGGAAAGGTTAAGGGA
This sequence comes from Semisulcospira habei, assembly GCA_036245525.1. NCBI lineage: Eukaryota > Metazoa > Mollusca > Gastropoda > Semisulcospiridae > Semisulcospira > Semisulcospira habei. The sequence continues at coordinate 81,583,645 of BTPG01000006.1, read as the reverse complement.
GGAAACCCCTGACATCAAAGCCCCCGTGTCTCCGGGGAAGGCTTTTGAGCCAGAGACTAGGACAAGGACAGTCTGATATAAAACCTACGACCCGAGGACCTCAATGCCATCGTCCCAGCTTGCTAGGCCATGGCAGATGAACCAAGGGTTTAAAGGGTGGGGCCAGTACTGCGCACACTGCACTCCACCAAAAAGCTCCACCGCGCAGGCTTTAGGAAACGTCCACGGACCATGACACTGACCATTCCAAGTCCTGTAGCGACGGGCGAGGGGCGAAACGGCAGGTGAAAGCTGTCACTGGAAGCCGCAGTCTCAAACCTGCATGCAGGCGGTTCAGGATATTGGTCGCCTGATGTTGACCTGGGGATGACAACATCACTCGGCACACCCTGAACGACCAAGCAGCCTTCTCTAGGGACAGCACTGCTTGCTCCACACAAGATAAAAATTACGTCATGTCTAGTTACGCTAACCTCGATGCTGAACGTACATTTGGCGCGAAGCGCCGTATGTGCGTATGTATGTGCGTATGCATGTATGTATGTATGTATGTATGTGCGTATGTATGTAAACAAGAGAATCTCCGATATTTCTGTACACACAAGCTTCAAACGTTGCGAAATACTTTCTTAAGTGGGTGGCTAAGACAGCCTCCAAGCATATTGTAATTCAATGTCTCATTGAAGACATAAAATACCGTTCATAGGAATTCGGTTGACCCAGATTAGAGTCCATGATTTTTGTCATATTTACTTGAACTTTTGCATATAGCTAGTTTGGAGAAAGACAATGGACGAGTTCGTTAGCCAGCTTTGTATCCTTTCAATTTCTTTAGTAAAAATTAATTCTTTTCAGAAAATAATTAAAACACTAAAAAAAGAAAACAAAATGTACTTCTAGAGAAAGTCAGACCGGCGGGGACGTAAAAGAGGCAACTCCATCACCACGCAGACACTGACATAATACTCTAAATATGACGTCATTGTCTCTCGCGCGCGCGGCTCTCTCTCTCTCTCTCTCTCTCTCTCTCTCTCTCTCTCTCTCTCTCTCTCTCTCTCTCTCTCTCTCTCTCTCTCTCTCTCTCTCTCTCTGCCCCAAGCGGTCTTCCCCGCAAGGCGCTGTACCGCGTGGATCATAAAGGCCGCCTTGACCCCATCCACCCGTCCAACGGGGGGACCCGCAGGCTGGCCGGTAATATTAAGTACGGCGGGGAAGATGGCCACCGGAAAACCACTCAACGGGCCGACAGATCCTGTGATGAGACTACTGCTAATCACCTCTACTCGGACGTTGCTGCGGGGCGTGCGCCTTTAGCTGCGCATCAAGTAGAGGGAAATCACCGTCAATATCAGCAGCAGGGCGAACTGCAGCAAAATCAAACAGAACCGCAGCAGCAACTACAGCAACAAGAACCACAACAGCAGCAGGAAGAGACAATGTCAGAGCCTCAGAAACTACAGGATACGCCAGTTGCTCTTGTTGACTGGCAACATCACCACCAACAACAGCAACTGATGTATCCGCCTACAGCTCTGTGGCAACAGAAACTTAATCCCCCTGATCAGTGGTGTTCAGTGGTACTACCCTTCACCGTACGGACTCCCGCACCCGGGCAGTGGCATGTGTGCTCCATACTTTCCGTCCCTCCCCATGCCGGCTATTAATGGCGGACACTGGTCTCAGAGTATCAATCCAACACATGCTTACTGAGTCGTTTTGGTGTGAACAACTATTTTAGCCACGGCTAAGCAGATTGGTTCTTTTCATTCAGCATTTGTATCTGACAGCGAAAAACAGTGTTTTCAATATTTCGGTATTCATAATACCTCATTTGTGAGGTATGAACTAAATTTAGTGTGCGTTCTCTTCTGATGATTGACATTTTATTTTCTATTGTGCTCTTACCGTGTAGGTATCGGTCTGCAGTGTCGACAGAAGGGCTTTTCTGGCAGTGTGAGTCTTTTCCCGTCACTTCTCAACCTTGCTGCCGCCTAGAGATTGATTACCTAGCGGTAAGACTGTTGTGTACCGCCAAAAACTACCAGCAGCTACTACTCGTGCTTGCAGTGCTGAACTTATATTACTATTAGTGTCCCTTACTGACACGCCTGACGAGTGATGGCTGAAGCGGTGTGCACATATAGTACGACTCTACTGTGCACCATTGACACTTGTAGAGTGTACTTCCTCTATTTCCTTTTTTCATTATTATTTTATTTGTTTAACGTAAAAAAAATCATATTAGCTTCTAGTGCGCTGCAGTTTAGGGTTGCTTTCGTTAATGAAAATGAAGCACCTCGCAAAGAAGCAGTGCAACCTAAAAATCGGTCATCTGAATAAGTACTGCACCTCTTCAATAAGGTGTCCGATTTAAACGTTTACTTAAACGCACCTGAACCGTTCCACTTGTTTGGTTTAAGTGAAACACGTTTAAACCCTGATATGAGTAACGATGCCATCAGTATTCCCAACTTTAGTACTGTTCGGCGAGACCCCTGTATGCCTGGTCGGACTGGTATTGCCGTTTACATACATAACTCTATCCAAACACTCGTTCGTCGACGCGAAGACTTAGAAACCCCTGACGTAGAGTGTATCTGGCTTGAGCTCAAAGGCCCTAAGACTAGACCAGTCTTTATAGGTTTTTTTCTATCGTAACCCGTCTGCCTCGTATGAATGGTATGACGACTTCCTGCAATCCATTGAACATGTTGATTTGTCTAATAACGATGTCTTATTGCTAGGCGACTTCAATATTGATATGCTTAAATCTCACGCAGCGTGGGATTGTGTTACGACACAGCTTGGTCTAAAACAACTAGTTTCTTCCCCTACTAGAATTACTCCCACATCAGCAACACTCATAGATCACATTTACTCTAACCGTCCCCAAAGAGTATATAACGTTAGTGTTGCTGACCTGAGTATCAGTGACCACTATCCCACTGTATGTTTATGGTCATCAGAACTACCAGCGCAGCCTAAGCTTGGACACACCACCATCTCTTATCGCTCCTTTAAACACTTCTGTGAGTCGGCCTTTCTAGCATATCTTAACCAAACACAATTTAACATAGTTCACAATGAAGACAATCCTGACACTGCTTTGGATCTCTGGTATAATCTTTTCAACAGTGTGCTTAATAAGCATGCCCCTTTACGAAAAAAGAGAGTAAAAAATCATACTTTACCGACTTGGTTAACACAAGATATTATCCAAGCGATGGAACTTCGTAATAACTTAAGAAAACAAAAACAGTTTTGTGAGTACAAGCGCCAACGAAACCGTGTCAAATCAATGGTGCGAAGGGCTCAAAAAAAAACTCTTTTCGAACGAATGGTAAAGGAGAACAGAGAAACATCTTCTCTCTGGCGAGCACTTAATCTTATCACCAGAGGCAACAGTAGAAGATCATCAGCTATCCCCTCTCAGCTCAATGCAGACACTTTTAACGAACACTTTCTGTCGGTCGCCCAGTCAGTAAACTCCTCAGGCAAAACGTCTAGTACGTATTCGTGTCCTGAGGCTCTACTTAACTTTTGTTCGCAAAGGACAGTGGATAAGTCATCCTTTTGTATCCCCCTTTAGCAGTGCACGAGGTTGGCAAGCTTATAAATTCACTAAAAAACAAGAAATCGTCCGGACCTGATGAGATTAGCCCCAAAATACTTAAACTTTCCCTTCCTTACACAATTGAATCACTAACCTACATTTATAATTTGTGTATTCAACACAACGCGTTTCCTACTGAGCTTAAACATGCTAAAGTAATACCCCTGCCCAAATCTAAAGATCTTACGGACGTGAATAATTACAGACCTATATCCCTTTTGTCTTCCTTGTCAAAACCACTTGAAAGACATGTTCACAAACATCTCTACCAGTACCTTGATACCTGTAATCTTCTACATACCCATCAGTCAGGCTTTAGACCAAAACATTCGTGCCATACGGCATTAACAAGACTTGTTGACACCTGGTTAACTTCTATGAATCAATCTCAAATGATTGGGACAGTCTATCTCGATTTCAAAAAAGCCTTTGATCTTGTAGACCACAGCATTCTTTTGTCTAAACTTCAAGCATATTTATGCAATGCAGATGCCATATCGTTTTTTAATTCCTACCTGAGCGGTAGGAGGCAAAGAGTGTTCTTAAATGGTACCTACTCGTCCCACGGTATTGTCACGAGCGGCGTGCCTCAAGGCTCTGTCCTCGGGCCATTGCTCTTCTGTGTCTTCATAAATGATATACCACTGCACCTGAGTAGTAACCAAACCTCGTGTGATTTGTTTGCGGATGACGCAACTCTTCATACGCCTGATCACAGTGTTAATGCGATTAATACCCGTCTGCAGAAAAGCATGCAGGAGGTTTCTCACTGGTGCGATTCTAATTCAATGGTTCTTAATCCATCTAAAACAGAATGCATGGTGATAACCACACGTCAAAGACATCAGCTGCGCCCACTTTCTCTTAAACTAACAGTAAACGGCAAACCAGTCCAACAGGTATCTCAACACCGTCTCCTTGGGGTCACGGTAGATGATCAACTTAAGTGGAAAACTCACATCAGCAGCGTATGTAAACGTGTCTCAAAAAACCTTTACATGCTATCAAAGTTGAAATTCATTACCGATGTAGAGACGCGTACAATTTTCTATAACGCCCACGTAAAGTCGCACATATACTACACATCAACAGTGTGGGATGGTTCAGGTGAAGTGCATTTAAAAAGGCTGAATACTTTACACAGGAGGGCTGCTAAACTTATCCTACCGGATCCTCAAATAGCAACGGAAACGAAACTTGAAGTTCTTGGTATGCTTCCCCTGAAGCAGCACCTTATATGTAACAAAGCCATCTTTATGTATAAGCTGTGTAAACAAAAAGGGCCCCGTTATCTTGACCCATTTTTTTCAGTAATTTCCTCACGACATCCCAGACTGGGGCGGCACTATCAGGTTCCGCGGCCTCGCATTGACATCTTTAAATCTAGCTTAACATACTCAGGCAGTACTCTCTGGAATTCGATTCCATGTAACCTTAGAAGTATGTCCCTACCCTCCTTTAAAGACGGCCTCTTCAACTGCATGCTCTCGCGTATGCGTGCGTGTGTGTGTGCGTGTGTGTGTGTGTGGGGGGCTGTGTGCATTCGTGCGTATGGGTGTGTGATCGTGTGTGTGTGTGTATGTGTGTGTGTGTGTGCATGCGTCTGTGTGCGTGTGTGCGTTCATGCGTGTGGTTATGTGATCGTGTACGTGTGTGCGTGGTCTGTCATAATGTGGCAGATTGCACACGCGTACGCGCGCACACGCACGCATGCGCGCAAACACGCGCACACCATGTGCGCGATTTATGCAGTTTATATATTGGAACTTTTTATCATTTTTTGAAAAGTTCTCTTTAAAGGTTTCTTAACGCATTTCTTTTCTTTTCTATCGCGCTGTATTCATCAGTATTTTGTTTGCTAGCACATAATTGATTTTTACACCCTTGTCTACACTGAACGCATGCGAGTGTGTGTGTATCTGTGTGTGTTTGTGTGTGTGTGTGTGCGTGTGAGCGAGAGAGAGAGAGAGAGAGAGAGAGCGAGAGCGAGAGAGAGAGACTGTATTGTCATCCCATACATTTTTACCGTCAGGTATCAGCTGTGACAGTATGTACCATATATAAGTTATATATTGTCACTCTGACCAATTCCTCAGAGGAGCGTGTGTGTGTGTTTGCGAGTGAACATGCGTGCGTGTGTATGTGTCTGACCTAGTTATGTATTAGACCATTGCCGGTTTTGTTTATGAAAATGTTGATAAGTAGTTTGTAGCAACGGCAAGTTTGAAAATTGGTCTTGTAACCAAATACTTCTACCGTTGTAAAATAAAAGTTCATTGTCATTGTCATTCTCTCTCTCTCTCTCTCTCTCTCTCTCTCTCTCTCTCTCTCTCTCTCTCTCTCTCTCTCTCTCTCTCTCTCTCTCTCTCTCTCTCTCTCTCTCTCTCTCTCTCTCTCTCTCTCTCACAACTGAACACACACACCTTGCGCGCATCTCCAGGAGAAATAGATTCTCCTGCGCCCTCCAGGCGCATGAGGATCTATGCTTCTTGGAGATGTTTGGAGGCGCGCGCATGCACAGATTAACACTCACACACGCATCGACGCGCTTTCAGAAGGATCTAACTGTTTGTCTGTCCAGCGCTGAGTAATTCCCCTTCGTATGTGTACAATTCTGCCAGCGCTAGCCTCGCCTATCTGGTTTGTGAGTATTCAATAACTCGAGGCAAACTTGTATCGTTACATTGTTGTGTATTGTCTTGTGCATCTACTGTGGGAATTCAGGGTATTTACCCGACCACATTTAGTAGTGCACCTTCGTCAGTGTTTGTGTGTGTATGTTTCTCCTGCCTACTTCCTAAGTTCCGGAGAAAGACATGGGTTATAGGCGAGGTCTGATGCATCCTTTTTTGAGGATGTAGATGATCATCTTGTTCTATACCTGCGTATTTCTCTGTGGGCTGGCGATTGGGTGCCTGATAGGCGGGGGCAGGGGATCTAACTGTTTGTCTGTCCAGCGCTGAGTAATTTCCCTTCGTATGTGTACAATTCTGCCAGCGCTAACCTCACCTATCTGGTTTGTGAGCTTTCAGAAGAGCATGCAGGTGACCCGTGTACTTTGTTTATCATGTAGCTAGGTAAAGTCAACTTGCTTTCATACAAATTATAGCAAGACTGAAATTGTATCGTGAAGTTCTAGTTTTGTCACTATTTTTTCAAGCATATGAAGCGAAAGTGAAACTCATATCAACTAAAATATAAAATTACAAAAAAAAACTAAAACTTAAGTCATGACAAAAGGCGTTGACAAATCAATGACGCGTATGTCCTTCGCCGCTCATAGAACTCGCTGACGCATTGGCAGATCTGCGAGACTTTTTCAATAGGAGGTAATTCAACATCAGAATCAGGTCAAATACAAAAGGTAGAGACCATTGATAGCGAGGACAGCTCTTATATGGAAGGGACTTTGTGGGTTATGGTTCATCCCATCTTTATATATGATGAGAATGAATTTATTCATGCACTAGCCTCCCCTCTCGGGGGGAGGACTGGATATTCTCCAGCGGGTTGCGGGGCGCCTGGGGGTAGTCCCTATTACTTTATGTAGTAGGTGTTCAGTGGAAGGCTCAAAAGATCTAATAAGCGATGCAGTCACAAAAGGAGAGCTGATGTCCTGATGACACAATGCAAGCTTACCAGCCTGGATTTCCATGGCATTAGCACAGCATTCTCAGAATTTATTGAAAAATTATGTCCCTTGGAGCTACTCTGATTGAGTGCATTTTTTGGCTTGGGCGACGCCTTTGTTATAAGTAATGAATAATTGTACCACAAAATTGCCTAGGTGTTGCCTTTTCAAAATTAGTCAGTCTTCTTCCACTGCAACACCCCATAAAGCTTTAGGGATGCAATCCACGCTGGACTAGTGGTTGCTACCAGTCAAATTCTGGAGGCGGCTTCTAGTATATGCGTTGTGTTTGCAATTTCAGGTTACGCTGTATGCCTACCTGATGAGACCCACCTTGGGTCGAAACCGGTCGTAGGCGGCAAAATTTTAAATCTATCCAGCAGGTCCAAGATCTGTTTGGGAATATTCATGCACCAGCCTCCCCTCTCGGGGGGAGGACTGGATATTCTCCAGCGGGTTGCGGGGCGCCTGGGGGTAGTCCCTATTACCTTATGTAGTAGGTGTTCAGTGGAAGGCTCAAAAGATCTAATAAGCGATGCAGTCACAAAAGGACAGCTGATGTCCTGATGACACAATGCAAGCTTACCAGCCTGGATTTCCATGGCATTAGCACAGCATTCTCAGAATTTATTGAAAAATTATATATATATATATATATATATATATATATATATATATATATATATATATATATATATATATATATATATATATATAATATATATATATATATATATATATATATATATATATATATATATAAACCAAGGGGAATCACAGCGCTGGACAGACAAACAGTTAGATCCACTGCCCCCGCCTATCAGGCACCCAATCGCCAGCCCACAGAGAAATACGCAGGTATAGAACAAGACGATCATTTCCATCCTCAAAAAGAATGGATCAGGTCTCTTATATAACCCATGTCTTTCTCCGGAACTTAGGAAGTAGGCAGGAGAAACATACATACACAAACATGAAGGTGCGCTACTATATGTGGTCGGGTAAATACCCTGATTTCCCACAGTAGATGCACAGAACATTGCACAACAATGTAACGATACAAATTTTACCTCGAGTTATAGATACTCACAAACCAGATAGGTGAGGCTAGCGCTGGCAGAATTTTATACAAACCAAGAGAAACCGGAGAAAGACATGGGTTATATAAGAGACCTGATCCATTCTTTTTGAGGATGGAAATGATCGTCTTGTTCTATACCTGCGTATTTCTCTGTGGGCTGGCGATTGAGTGCCTCAGTGATAGGCGGGGGCAGGGGATCTAACTGTTTGTCTGTCCAGCGCTGTGATTCCCCTTGGTTTGTATACAATTCTGCCAGCGCTAGCCTCACCTATCTGGTTTGTGAGTCATCCCATCTTGTTTTAATTGAAGCTGAAGCACTACAATGCTGGCTAACAAACGCATCCAGTGTCTAACTAGCTTTGTCCAAAATTTCACTGGTATATCATTTAACAACAAGATGAGGATTTCATCCCAAAGTATACCGTATTGTTTGGAGCTCAGATGCGTTTATCTTTTAGGAACATTCAGAGTTGTTCATTTTTTTAGGCCTGTTATGCTGATCCATTTCTCTCCTCTCTAAGCTAACCCCTGATCAACACACGCGTCGGCGCACACAAATAAAGACGGACACACGGCGCTTCCCGACATAGTACGCTCTGTGGGCTCGTGTAGCGACAGAATACCACCTCCTTCTACTCTAACCCACCCTCTGATCCACACACACTGGCACACAGAAATAAAGACGGACACACGGCGATTCCCGCCATTCGTAAGCCGTCTGTGGTCTGGCGTAGCATAGCTTTTTAGTCTGAAGAAGAATAATAGCACGAGCAGCGAAATAACGTCACTTTAAGCTTCACGTCATGGCATCTTTAGTCCCACGACGCCGTAGTGTTCATAGTGACGACTCGATGTTATACGTCACTCATCGCAGTACTAACATTTGACGTATCAGAGGGTCAACTTTGCAATTTTCTTGCTGATTTTCACGCCTGTGGCTTACAGGTCACAATTTTGACCTAATCCTACCCCAGGGCCGAGACAAACAGCAGACTTATGCAAACACTGATTATGAAAAATCGTGCGGGTATTTAATGAGAAGATAGCTTTTTTCGTAAAAGAAAAATTAAAGTTATGTAAGCTGATTTACAAATGACTCCGAAAGAGTGGTGCAGAAAATTGTCTGATTTTCACACCTAGGGCATACAGGTCACAATTGACCTCATCGAACCCGACAGCCGAGACAAACTGTAGGCTTATGTAAATACCGTATACGAAAAATCATGAGATTATTAATGAGAAGAATGGGTTATTTCTTTCGAAAAAAAAGATTCAATTATTTAAGATTAACCCATATAATTCCTGAAATTAATCCCCTAAACGTGATTTTTTTAAAAAATGTAATTATCACTCAAAGAGTTCTAGAGGTACAATTAAGCATTGAATCGTCTTTGTTGGGTTACTTCGAGGGTTACATCGTGGTATTGTAGTCCAATGAAGACGATTATCAGACCGACGCGCCGAAGGCGAGGAGGTCTGATAATCAGCTTCAGAGGACGACAAACCACGATGTAACCCGAGAAGTAACCCAAGGATCGATCTATATAAAACTAGCTTATCCTTTTCAGGGACACTTATCTGGAATGCTCTTCCCGACCATGTACTCAGAAATCCACCTCCTCGCTAGCCTGTTTTAAAAAGGGTCTCTGCAAATATTTTGTGGATCACTCGTAGGGATGCCTTAACCACTTGTATTATATGTCTCTTTTTATGCTGGGTCCAATTTATTCCCAATTAAGTCTGTTATCCTTTTCTCCTTTTCATTTATCATTTGGACCACCGCTCTGTCTATGTGTGAAGGGGGGCGGGTGGGGGGGGGGTGTCTGTGAGTATATGAGTATGTCTATGTGAACAGTGTTGTCAATTGTTTGCAAGTATTATGTTTACTTATATGTATGTATATTTGTAGTTAGTCTTGTAGTTGTTAGCAACGGCAGGTTCGTAAAATGGCTGTGTGGATGACGATGTACTCAATGCCTAAACCGTTGTAAAATAAAGTTTCATTGATGCATTGATTCATTGATTGATTCTCTCTCTCTCTCTCTCTCTCTCTCTCTCTCTCTCTCTCTCTCTCATCTCTCTCTCTCTCTCTCTCTCTCTCTCTCTCTCTCTCTCTCTCTCTCTCTCTCTCTCTCTCTCTCTCTCTCTCTCTCTCTCTCTCTCTCTCTCTCTCTCTCTCTCTCTCTCTCTCTCTCTCTCTCTCTCTCTCTCTCTATGGTACGCAGACGTGATGATCTGGAGTCAACTGAGATTGAGTGTGTATGGCTAGAAGTAAAAATTAATAACTCATCGCCAATTATAATGGGTTATGTATATAGAAATCCATCGTCCACTGTCGAGTGGTATGATGACTTTGTGCAGATGATGGATAAAGTGAATGATACTGACAAAGATGTACTGCTGTTAGGTGATTTTAACATTGACTTACTGAAAACAAATCCCACGTGGCAATCGACAACAACTCTTTTTGGGTTGAAGCAACTAATCCAAGCTCCTACTAGAATAACCCAATCATCCGCTACACTCATTGATCACATCTATACCAACAACTGTAAGTCAGTACTAGAGACCAGCTTCCCCCCACTAGCTGTCAGTGATCATTTTCCCATCACATGTACATGGTCGTGCAAGATGCCCAAACAAAAGAGGGATCAGCATGTGTACATTACCTATAGGTCTTTTAAAAAACTAAACAAAGATGCTTTTTTACACGATCTTAGCCTTACACCGTTTCATGATGTGTACAATTGTACCAACCCAGATAAGGCTGTTTCTCTCTTACTTGATCTGTTCCTAGGGGTGCTAAACAAACATGCGCCAGTAAGAAGAAAGCGAGTCCGATCCCGCCAGCCTCCCTCATGGATAACCGACGAAATCAAACAAGCAATGGATGATAGAAATAAGGCTAAGAAAGAAAAGAACTTTCATGAATTTAAAAGATTGCGAAATAAAGTTAAGTACTTAATTAGAGAGGCGCAGAGATCGTTTGTAACCAAAACAGTCGAAGAAGACAGAAACCCTTCCTCTATCTGGACAGCACTTAATACGCTTACCAACAACAAGCGTAAACAGTGCAATACCATTCCAGAAAACCTCTCCGCTGAGGAGTTTAATAACCACTTTCTATCAGCCCCCAAAGACTTACTCAGTTCTCACAATCGCAATCAGTCGATATATTCCACACCAGAAAAGCTAACTAAGTTCTGTAAGCAAAGATTGTCCTCAGATGATATTTTCGTCATCCCTGATATTGCTGTACACGAGGTAGGCAAATGCATTTCTATCCTAAAAAAGAAAACGTCTTCTGGCAGTGATGGTATCAATGGATATATCCTTGACCTGTCGCAACCATACATAGTGGAACCTCTTACATACATTTATAACCTATGTATACAAAAAAATGTCTTCCCAGCAGCTTTCAAAAAATCAAAAATAGTGCCTGTTCCTAAAGCAAACGATTCTTCTGAAATTAATAACTTTCGCCCCATTTCCCTTCTATCAGTTCTCTCGAAGCCTCTGGAAAAGCATGTTCACAAACATCTTCTGGAATTTCTTGAAAAAAGGTCCTTATTATATCATCACCAGTCAGGTTTTCGTCCCAAGCATTCATGCCACACTGCACTCGCACGAATAGTAAATTCGTGGGTCAACAGCATAAATGATAATAAAATGGCTGGTGCTGTCTTCTTGGATCTAAGAAAAGCGTTTGATCTTATCGATCATACCATCTTACTGAAAAAGCTTGCCACCTACTTAAACAAAAAGAGTCCCTCAGCTATTTCGTTTCTGAACTCCTATCTTACAAAAAGAACACAAACAGTCTATGTCAATGGAAAATGTTCTTCTGAACAATTTGTGGAGTATGGAGTGCCCCAGGGGTCTATTTTAGGCCCACTACTGTTTTGTATCTTCGTTAACGATCTACCGTTACATGTAACGTGTAGTGAGACTGAGTGTGACATGTTTGCCGACGACTCAACATTACATTCCGCTGGTAAAACTGTGCCTGAAATTGCAAATAATCTTCAAGAGAGTCTTCATGAAGTCTCTCGGTGGTGTAATGAAAATCGCATGCTTGTAAATCCCACAAAAACAAAAAGCATGCTTATCACAACCCGCCAGAAACATCAGCTCAAACCTCCATCACTCAACCTTTCTTTGGACTCCATCTCAGTTGAGCAGGTCAGTCAACACCGCCTGCTTGGAGTAATAATAGATGATGATCTAAGCTGGCATAACCACCTATATTATATGAGAAAACATTTGTCCAAAAAGTTGTTTCTACTTTCCAAACTTAAAACGATCATTGACCTTAAGACACGCAAACTATTTTTTAATGCCTACATTAAACCACACATTGATTATGCCTCAACAATATGGGATGGCTGCAGTGAAAATCACTTCAAGAAGATAAACTCATTATACAAGCGCGCTGCTAAGCTTATCCTCCCTGATCCGTCTTTATCCACTGATGACAAGCTGCAGGCCATCGGACTTCTCCCTTTGGTTAAGCACCTCGCACTAAACAAATGTGTACTGATGCACAAAATTCTTAACGGGAAAGCTCCACCTTACTTATCTAGGCTTTTTTCGCCAACTGAAAAAAAATACAGCACCTCCAGGAACAGTCTCTCTATAAAAAGGCCCCGTATAGACCTGTTCAAATCTAGCCTGTCTTATTCAGGTGCTCTTTTATGGAATTCCCTTCCTCCCACTATTCAACAAACCACGTCCCTCTCTCTGTTTAAAAGTAGAGTACATGATTACCTTTCTAAGACATCGTTATGCTGATCCTTTCTTCTTCTTTGTCTTTCGACATAATACGCTTCATGGTTTTTTTGTTTTTTTTTCCATCTAGCCTCCAAATTGTTTGTTCAGTTTTTTAACTTGTTTTTGATAGTACAAAAATATCATACCTACTTATTTGTTAGATAATTATGTGCGCACGTACGTGTGTATGTACAAAAGTGCGCATGTGCACGAGTACATGTATATGTGTGTCTGTATGCGTGTGTGTGACGTTTATTATTAGTTAGTTTTTGTTGTTTGGTTGGTGTTCCTTAAGTAGCTTAGCAAGGACAGATTGTAAGAAAGGCCTGCGCGCCTAATATCTCAATCCTTGGAAAATAAAGTTTCGTTCGTTCGTTCGTTCGTTCGTTCTCTCTCTCTCTCTCTCTCTCTCTCTCTCCCTCTCTCTCTCTCTCTTTAATTTTTTTTTCTTTTTTTTTTTTTCCTCTTACATAAGTTTTATCTTTTGATGTATCGTCTGATGTATTTTTGTATGTGTAGAGTAGCAGGACAGTTTGGAAGATAGGCATTGCTATGCCTAAAACATTTTATCCTGAATAAAAACGTTTCATCATCATCATCATCTCTCTCTCTCTCTTTCTCTCTCTCTCTCTCTCTCTCTCTCTCTCTCTCTCTCTCTCTCTCTCTCTCTCTCTCTCTCTCTCTCTCTCTCTTTAAATAATTTTATTGTTGCATGAAATAATATGTGTAAATATAATTCTTTATTATTATTCTTATCTTTTAATCTATTTTATGTTGTAGATGTTAGCAACGGCAAGTTTGTAAAATGACGATTTGTTTCTGTCAAAACTTTTTACCGTTGATAAATAAAGTTTCATCATCATCATCTCTCTCCTTACACCACCTCCCCCCACCCGTCCCCCCCCCCCTTCCCCCACACATATACCACCACTTCCCCCCCCCCCCTCTTTACCAATTTTTTAAAAAATATTTATTTTAGTTATCTTTGAAGACGGTTTCACAACTACCTACTCTCCACTCCTACCGATTATCTTTTACTGATATTGAAAATTTTCTTTGATTCAATAAATTACTTGTTGTGTACCGTGCTAAATGCTGGTGTTTTTTCCCGGGGCCCTCCCGTTTTTCCCGGAGGTAGTCCTCGAAGGTGATATAAAGTTTGCCTTCGGGTTGGTGTTTAGCAGGCTTTGTGTATTAGACACTCCGCCTACTTTCGTGCCCAAGGGTAATCCCCGTTCTCTCTCTCTCTCTCTCTCTCTCTCTCTCTCTCTCTCTCTCTCTCTCTCTCTCTCTCTCTCTCTCTCTCTCTCTCTCTCTCTCTCTCTCTCTCTCTCTCTCTCTCTCTCTCATTTTCATTCATGTACATATTAACTTTTTACCCCGATGTGTATGTGTGTGTGCGTGTGTGTGTGTGTGTGTGTGTGTGTGTGTGTGTGTGTGTGTGTGTGTGTATTCCTGTAATATTAACTTTTACTCCGATGTGTATGTATGTGTGTGTGTGTGTGTGTGTGTGTGTGTGTGTGTGTGTGTGTGTGTGTGTGTGTGTGTGTGTGTGTGTGTGTGTGTGTGTGTGTGTGTGATGTATGCGTGAGCAAGGACATGATTGAAAACAGGTCAGTATTTATCCTTGGAAAATGAAGTTTCCTTTCATTTCATATTCCTCTCTCTCTCTCTCTCTCTCTCTCTCTCTCTCTCTCTCTCTCTCTCTCTCTCTCTCTCTCTCTCTCCTCTCTCTCTCTCTCTCTCTCTCTCTCTCTCTCCTCTCTCTCTCTCTCTCTCTCTCTCTCTCTCTCTCTCTCTCTCTCTCTCTCTCTCTCTCTCTCTCTCTCTCTCTCTCTTGCTAATACTTCCCGGTCCTACTTCGACTGATGAAAATTAAAATCTCTCAAGTTACTAACATTGAAGAAACAGTTTGAATTTAATCGCTGTGTTCTACTGCACAAGATCATGCACGGAAAAGCCCCACCCTATCTAAAAACTCTATTTTCCGACAATAATCGGAAAAACACGAGAAATAGCTCGATCCACCTTCCAAAAATTAGATTAGACATCTGTAAAACCAGCCTGTCTTTTTCAGGCGCTAAAGCGTGGAATATGTTACCTCCACAACTAACATCAATTTGTAAGGTTAGCGTCTTCAAAGGTCGCCTCCATAAATATTTACTTCAGAAGTAATAGTATGTTCGGCTCCCTTATGCTACTATTCGTATTTTTAGTGACAAGTTTCCTATTATCTAATACTCTTCTACTGTTGCTGCAGATTATGTAATAGTTCGACTGTCTGCATTAACATGTCAGGTTCATACCTGTGTATATATATATTTTATTTTTTATTTCTATTTTTTCCCTCTGAGTGGTGGGGGGGGGGGGGGATGGGTCTTTTTACTTACATATGTTTTATTTTTTGATGTATCGTCTGATGTATTTTTATATGTGTAGAGTAGCAGGACAGTTTGGAAGATAGGCATTGCTATGCCTAAAACTTTTTATCCTGAATAAAAACGTTTCATCATCTCTCTCTCTCTCTCTCTCTCTCTCTCTCTCTCTCTCTCTCTCTCTCTCTCTCTCTCTCTCTCTCTCTCTCTCTCTCTCTCTCTCTCTCTCTCTCTCTCTCTCTCTCTCTCTCTCTCTCTCTCTCTCTCTCTCTCTCTCTCTCTCTCTCTCTCTCTCTCTCTCTCTCTCTCTCTTGACAGGGTATGTCAGGGCCACGGGGTGCGACCAACTCAAGTTAACAACTCAGAGTTGACTCGGCCTCTTCAGGCAGTGCCGCCGAAACTCGGCCAGCAGCTTGTCGACCCTTCGTCTCGTCCCCGATTCCATGTGGCCAGCAGTCACCGATGTTCCAGACAACTGACTTTCCGCATTTTGTGACTTCATCTGCCGGAACGGCCCAGACCTCAGTTGCGCCGGTTAAGGCTGTCTTGGCTCCGGGTCGGACTGTTGTTCCTGTCATATCTATCAACCCAAATGAGATTATTCATACAGGACTGATGACATCCGAATGCTCAAATTTATGATGATCAATTGATTAGTACTACAGAACTCTATTGCTGTCGTAACTGTGAAACGTGTGTAGTTTTGATTGCGACGTAGAACCGGTATCAAGTCTATATCCTTCAATATTGACGCTATACTCAAAGCGATTTGAACTCATTTTGTACCTGAGAAAGCGGTGACTTACTGCACGATATAGATTCATGTACGTTTTTCTGACATAGCTAACGTGTCTAATGTGTGACGTCACGACGGAGTCTCAACTACGTTTAGTTCGTCTTTCTTGTGTGATAGACCGTAACGGATCAGAGACATCCAGTGCGTGCGCCTCTTTGTGCGACGATTAGTCGCGATACAATCACACAACATTATCCTGTTACTAGGAGATTCAGGATTAGCACCTGACCCCTTGATGGTCTGATCAGTGTGTGATGACTGGCTTAGTGATCAGTGTGGATAGACACACCCGCGTGCAATTCAGTTCTCATCGGAGTGCGCGTATAATTATGACAATTGCAGCGCTCTGTGACTTTACAAACTGTGTTAGCTTGTGTATTGAACAGGAGTGCTCAACTTAGTCGCTATTAAAGTGATTCTTATCACTGACTGTGGCGGTAGCAAATAAAATAAGATTACTCTGGTACGATTCATCGCGTTTTGTTTTTAGCAACGGTACGTTGCACAAGCAGAGACCTATATATCTGCAGACTTTTTTCATTTATATCTACGATCCGCTATCTTTTCTTCCTTTTTTTATCTTTCGCGCATGTTTCAGTACTGTGTTTTGACCACTGATCTGCATGCCACACAGTGACACCTTTATATTGTTGTTTAAACTGTCATTTAGTTTGTTAGTATATTTGAAACTAATATTTGGTTGGGAAGTTACCTGACATGTTTACTAGTGTCAGCGATCATTTGCTTAGAATAGGCCACCTCAATGTATATCACCTTTGCAGTAAAGTATCAGACGTTACAGTACTACTCAACCATCCCTCCCCATATCATATATTTGGCTTTATAGAAAGTAGGTTGACAGAGAATATAAGTAACCAAGCTATCACCATACAAAATTTCTCCATTCATAGGCGAGATGCTTCAGTGCCTGGTCATACTGGCATTTGTGCTTATGTTCACAATACTATTGTTAACAACGTAACACGACGATGTGACCTGGAATCCACCCATGTAGAAAGCCTGTGGCTTGAGATAAAAGCAACCGCCAAGTCAACCCCGACCTTCGTATGTTTTATATACAGAAACCCCGCAGGTACAGTGTCCTGGCAAGATGATTTTGTTGTAATGGTTGACAAAGTACAAAACTCCAAGGGTGATATACTCGGTGATTTTAATGTTGATTTATTGAAACCTGGCAACACGTCATGGAAATCCATGATAACGTTCTTAGGCCTTACACAAGTAGTTCAGTCACCCACCAGGGTCACTGCTACTTCATCCACATTAATTGACCATGTTTATACAACCAACGACAGTGCCCTTAGCAATGTCTGTGTACCCAGCAGCTCTGTCAGTGATCATTTTCCTATCTTCCAAACCACCAGATCCAAAGTCTGCAGAATGATCTCCTGACTCCAAACGTAAACATCTTCAAAACAAAATCCTGGAATCCACACCATCCAAAACCCTCTACGCTACCATGAACACACTCCTAGGCACTTTTAAAGACTCCTCTTCCCAACACACACAGCAAAGAAGAACTCCCGTCCGCTTTTTCCACCTATTTCTCCGACAAAATCCAAACTCTGCGCAACACACTCGACACTCTGCCTTCTCCGCCTTGCCTTCCTGACCCCCGCTTTTCCGGCACTCCCCTCTCGTCCTTCCGCCCCGTCTCTCAGGATGAAGTCCTCAAGACCATAAAGTCCATGCCTTTCAAAACCTGCGAACTAGACCCCCTCCCAGCTTCTCTCTACCGGGACGGCCTTCCAAAACTTTTGCCCTTCATCACCGACATCATCAACACATCTCTAGAGAATGGTACCCCACCCGGGTCTGCCCTGGGGGACTTGGGTGGGGTTAGGTACTTTTCAGTTCCCAGGGTCACCCTGGTCAGCCCCACAGGGTGGGTTTTTCTCTCTATTCTTGGGCTTGTGTTTCTGTCTACCCTTTTGTCCATTCACCTGTTTTTGCCTTTTTAAAACTCTCCCTACTGTCTGCACTGCCTGTAGCTCTTGATATTGGATGTGTGTTGCTAAATGGTCTTAGCTTTACTTAGGCCCCATGTTGTAGGTTTATTTAACGTATTTGACCGGCTGGCGACATACATTCAATTTTCTGTTTAGTTTTTTTTTTCACAAGCAGTGCAGGCACGTCCTGAGAAGGCCTTGTTGCTGTCGGGACGTTAAGCAATGTACAATCAATCTAGAGAATGGCTCCGTCCCCGATATCTTCAAGTCTGCCATTGTCCGTCCTCTCCTAAAAAAACACAACCTCGACCCAAAAGAACTCAAGAACTACCGCCCAGTCTCCAATCTCTCTTTCCTGTCCAAGCTTTTTGAGAAGGTTGTCCTCAACCAGCTCAACCTCCACCTCGCCGACAACAACCTCCTCAGTCCCTTCCAGTCTGCCTATCGCAAACATCACAGCACTGAAACAGCCCTTCTACATATCCTAAACGACCTGCTTCTCTCCACCGACTCGGGCAACATCTCCCTTCTTACGCTACTCGATCTCTCTGCCGCCTTCGACACCATAGACCACTCTATCTTCCTCCACCGCCTTTACCACTCCTTTGGCATCACTGACTCTGCTCACTCCTGGTTTCTCTCTTACCTCTCCGACAGACAGCAGTCCGTCACCATCAACGGCGTCTCCTCCAACCCAGTCAGGCTCTCCTGCGGCGTTCCACAGGGGTCCGTCCTGGGCCCGGTCCTTTTCACACTCTACACCTCTTCCTTGTCCAACATCATCCAGTCTCACCACATACACCACCACCTCTATGCTGACGACTCACAACTACTAGACAAAGACAAACTCGACAACACTCAGTAACTACTGACTCGCACGGCTGACTGCTACGAAGACGTGAAAAACTGGATGACAGCAAACAAGCTTAAACTGAACGACGACAAAACGGAAGCCATGCTGGTAGGCACTCGCCAGAAACTTTCCCAGCTCCCTCCCTCTCTCCACCTTCAACTCGACAGCACCCCCATCTCCCTCTCTGACTCGGTCAAGAACCTCGGCGTTATCCTCGATTCGTCTCTTTCCATGACCAGCTTCGTCTCCGCCACGGCCCAGGCATGTTATTTCCATCTCCACCGCATCAGTCAGATCAGAAAATACCTCACTACCGAAGCTGCCACCAAACTCGCTGTCTCTCTCATCTTATCTCGCATCGACTACTGCAACTCTCTCCTTTCCGGCCTTCCTCACTCTACCACTCTCACTCTCCAGCGCGTCCAGAACAATGCTGCCCGCCTCGTCCTCAGAAAGAAAAAATCCGACCACATCACTCCCCTGCTCAAGCTCCTTCACTGGCTCCCCATCCCACAACGCATCCAATACAAGATTTTGTCTCTCTGCTACAAATCCCTGAACAACTACGCTCCTGCCTATCTCTCCAACTTACTTCACCCCTACACTCCTTCCCGCTCCCTCTGCTCCGCCTCTGACCCTCTCCGCCTCCTCATCTTCCGCACCAAACTCAGCACTTTCGGCCCCCGCTCCTTCTCCGTCTACGGTCCATCCACCTGGAACACTCTCCCACTCTCTCTCTCCGTCAGAAACACTCTCTCTCTCTCTCTCTCCTCCTTCCAGTCCGCCCTCAAAACTCACCTCTTTCAACAGTTCTAGCATTATATCACCACACTCCCCACCCCAAGCTGACTGTCGTAATGTATTTTCACTATTTGTGGTACGTACCACAAATGAGTGCTGAGTTTGGTGCGGAAGATGAGGAGGCGGAGAGGGTCAGAGGCGGAGCGTAGTCTACCTTTCTGCTTAGTATGTTGCTCCAGCACAGCAGATTGCTGCAGATTATGTAATGGTTTGACTGTCTGCATTAACATGTCAGGTTTATACAAGTACATATATTGTTTTAATTCTTTTTGTATTTTTTTTTTCTGATGGTGGGTGGGTAGGGGGGGGGGATGGGTCTTTTTACTTATATATGTTTTATCTTTTGCTTTATCGTCTGATGTATTTTTATATGTTTAGAGTAGCAGGACAGTTTGAAAGATAGGAATTGCTATGCCTAAAACTTTTTATCCTGAAAAAAAACGTTTCATCATCATCATCATCATCATCATCTTTCTTTCTTTCTGGCCTCACGCACACGCGGCATTTACTTTTGCTCCCACACGCGCGCGCTTACACACACTCTTGTATCTCGTGTTCAGTTTCTCTCTGAGTCTTTCTATTTTGAGTTTTTCGTTGAAGTCATTTTTATTTTACTTCTTCTTTTTTACGCACTTTTGTTTTATTTTATTTTACGTCACATCCTTCAGTTGCCACATTTCTTCTGCTCTTGAAATGAAGATAAGTAGCGACTGATCTCTCTATTTGTTTGTTTGTCTATTTTGAATAAGGTATTTACCCGAAATATTAATAAATTGTGTTGTAACTGTCTTTTCTAAGCGTGTTTCTTTCTCCGTTGGGTACTGTCATGACACCGTTTTTTTCTGACTATTTCTGTAGGGGAGGTAAATTTAGAGGGATGACAGATTAGCTAGTCACCGGTTACCGATAGCATAGGTGTCGAGTATTTGGCCTCTACACGGGTGTTTTGCTGCTGTGCGTGCGTACGGAAGAACATGAGTTACTGAGCGTTTTTTCGCTAACCGTACGATAACGAAATTGTTAGTCGGTCGCATTCCAGCTGCGAACAAGAACAGTCGGCTTCAAGCAGTCAACGAAGGGGGGACTTCGCGGGCGTGGTTAGCCATTTGCCGCGGTCCTCAAGTGGCGTGTCCTCCTCCTGTGACTGTCCCACAATACGGCTCTGGTTGGTCCGGAGTTGGTGTCCTGTCAGAAGAGGAAGAAACTGCAACGACTGAACCCCTGGCTTGTCTTGTCTTTGTTTGTCTGCGTCTCAGCCGGGGCGTCTCCATGGATAGCGTGTATCCAAAGCCAGAATTAACCAGCTAAGTCCGCCGCCGCGCTGTGCGGAAGGCCTTCGTTGTGAGAGTGGAGGCTGGCTGTGTCTTTCCACTTGTGGGTCTACGACGCCGTACCTGGGCGCTATCGAGAGCATCGCGGCGCGCCCCGTGTTGAGCCAGGTCGGGTCGCCCCGTTTAGTTGGTTTTAATTCGTCTAAAGTATCTTGTTTATTTGTAAACTGGTAGAGGACGTTGTGTTAATTTCATCTCCTCATAGCGATAGTGTTGCGAGGAGAGCTTTGTGGCAGTGTCAGTGATATTCTGAAATATTGTATTGTTTAAAAGTAGCCTTGTGTTACGGAAGACCTTGTCGTGGAAGCAAGAGCGTAGAGCTGAGCTGAGCTCGACGATTGTGCTTCCGTTGAGAAGGTCTAGTAACTTTTGAACTATTAAATTTGCTTAACTTTGATTGTGTTGTATTGAGGATGTTAGTTCCATTACATAGTCGACTTTGTGGTCGAAATACGGTTACTTAAAGGCAGTCTTGTGCTGTGAAAAACCTTATCGCGGAAGCAAGAGCGTTATGCTGAACTGAGCTCTCCAGACCAAAAAGGTGACTGCCAAGCGTGTAATATGCCAAGAAATACCCAACGGAGAAAGAAACACGCTTAGAAAAGACGGGTACAACACAATTTATTAATATTTCGGGTAAATACCCTTTGTCAAAATAGACAAACAAACAAACAGAGAGATTAGCCGCTACTTATCTTCATTGGCAGAAGGAATGTGGCAACCCACATATGTATTGCTTTCAGTTACTTTCTTAGCGCACCCTCTTTCCTATCTCTTTTTTGTGTGTGTGTGCTTTGGCCACAGTAGATCTATGATCACTGGTCGATCATGCACACTTCTCTCCCCTGACAGTGCTCTTACCTACTTTACTTTGTAAACTTCCTAAAATATGAGCACTGGCGTCTCCCCTTTTCTTTTCATTTATGTCTAATACACCATTTGAAAAAGCAAGTCCTAAGTCCTACATTTTCAAGCGTGTACGTACACAAACACTGCAGATATTCGTGTTTACACACACACACACACACACACACACACACACACACACACACACACACACACACACACACACACACGCGGACACACGCGGACACACACACACGCGGACACACACACACGCGGACACACACACGCGGACACACACACACGGACACACACACACGGACACACACACACGGACACACACACACGGACACACACACGGACACACACACGGACACACATTCGGCGGTTCCCGCCAATAATATGTTCTGCAGCAATTTTAGCGTAAATAGCGTCATGGCGTAATTTTTATATTTACTTAAATTTCAGGCCTGCCCGCCTATGACGTCATGGGTTTGCTACTGAATTTGTTCCACCATGTCCCATCCTACGAAGTTCCTTCTATAAAAGTGACAATGAAGTCAATATCAAGAAAACATTAAACAATAAAAACAAAACGGATTGCTTACTTTTTTATTTTATTTTGTTCATTAACTTCAATTATTTTATGTACATGTACTTTTATTTGGGGGGGGGAGAGAGAATGATATCTAGTTACAATCAGAACCTCAGTGAGAAATGGAATAGCCTGTGTGGTACATGGAGGATTTGTTTACAATAAACATCTTACAAGTTCTGAAAAAGCTATCTACAAGAGACATTGTGCGAGTTCTGTACAGTCCAGAAGCCATCTACAATAAACACCATGTGAGTTCTGTACAATTCAAAAGCCACCTACAATAAACACCATGCGAGTTCTGTACAGTCCAGAAGCCATCTATATTTAAACACCATGCGAGTTCTGTACAGTCCAGAAGCCATCTACATTTAAACACCATGCGAGTTCTGTACAGTCCAAAAGCCACCTAGGCTGAAGAGCAAAATAAATGCAACACCACTGGAATGATCAGAAATACTGTAGTGTTTCAGATAATTTCAGCGGTGTCGCACTTCTTTCGCTCGTCAATATACAATAAACACTATGCGAGTTCTGTACAGACCAAAAGCCATCTACAATAAACACTATGTGTGTTCTGCGCAGATAAAAAAAACAACATAAAATACATGTACACGTATATACAAATAATTTCTCAGTTGGGAAAAGGTCCTCGGGCCGACGTCGACCGCATCTGGCTCTTGCACAGCGATGTGCTTGCCAACTGCGGGAGACTTCGGTCCGACGAACTTAGCTTTCTGAGTATGGCATGAAAATATGCCTACTTCGACAATGTCTGGTACTCAGACGGTCACAAAAAACGCACTGTACCGGTTAAAGGGACATAGCAACATAAACCAGAAAAATCAACTAACACGTGCTGTCAGTGTACGTAACCCTTTTTATGTTGATGCACCCATTGCTTGAAATAAATCTATGATATTTCAAGGGTGGTGCCAGAATAGCTTAGCGCCTAAAATGTTTGATCTATCTCCTAATCTGTAATGTCGCCTTCATAGGACAATCGGCGTTTTTTTAAATCAGCCTCAGGATGAAATGGATTAAAGAGGCGCAATATCCGCTTACTTTCCGCAAAAGTATCATCACATTAACTCTTTCAGTGCCGAGAAAAATTGAACAACTGCAAGAGGAATAGATCATCATGAGTCCCGGCACTTGCGTGGGCTTATGAAGATCTATACTTCTTGATGAAACCAGTTTGTATCAAAGTTTGGTTTTTTTTTACGGTTGGGGCTCTTTGGCGTTGAATTTACAATTTCAGAAACGCATTTTGGGTATACTGTAGTACATAGTACTTCATCCAACCCTTCCTCTGCCTCTCCAAATAAAGAGCCATTAATACCCGTGTTGGTCTGTGCTGAAAACTACTTAATAAAAGTCTGGTTTAGCATGGGTTTGGAACGATATCAACATGAACACTATGTTATTGGCCGCGGTTCTTCAGTACCATGTAGCTGTTGCCATATCCCCATTACCGCAGTAGGCGCCATTTCCAAAGAAGCATATACAAAATGAATATTTGATCATGCTTAAAGGAAAAATTCATAAGGCACATATGATGCACCTCACACAAACAAGCATTGGAACAATAACAATAATGTTACGTAAAAAAATTACCATTTTCAAACGGGGAGGGAGAAATACAAGTATCCTAAGAAGAAGATTTAAAATACACGATACAAAAAAAAAAAAAAAAAAAAAAAAAAAGAAGTCGGATCAACATTTTGTTCTGAAAATCCTTACTGACATCATACATTTATAAACAAAATCGTGGTCGTTGTTTTGCATTACTGGTTTCAAACTTGACTAACGAGTCAAAAACAGTCGTGCTAGGGCCCACTGCGGCCGACGTCGGCCCGATTACCTTTGCGCACTTGGAATTTGGTATGCTAACGAAAAAGAACATAAATCCAGAAAGACTGTGGGTGGGGGGCAAAATATATAATGTTTGGTATGGTCTGTTTTTATGAACATACGGCTCCACTGAGGCTGTAACCGAGGTCCAAAAATCACAGACCAACACACCACTTAAAGACGCCGGATATCTAAAGGATCTTAGCAGTGAGACGGTATGGTGAGATTCACACCAACACTCAACAAAAGTGTATCTGTTATGACGATGACGCCATTTCATTCACAGCTGCGTCATAACATACTGCGTCATTACCGCCACCGCCTCCGTCATCTGACGGCCAACGGCTGCCAGAAGTAGCATGTCAGAGAAATGCTGGCTGTCGGATGAGGTCAAGGACGGGGACATGATGACTTTGGGCTCCGGGAACGGACCATGAAGACTGGTGATCTGTTCAACAGAATAATATAACAAGCTTACTTCCGGGCTAAGGACTCTATCTTACACAAACACCTTGCCATTTTGTGTAACGCATTCGAGACGTGCTGCATTCGGATACGCGGCTTTATGCCGCGCATAAGAATGCGGCACGTATCAAATGAGTTAAAAATTGTGGGTGCTCATGATTGAGTAAAAAATGTTGCCTTAGTGGACGTATCATTGCGTCATCTGTTATGAAGCCAAATGCCGCCCCATGAGACGTTCTTTGGTCTGCATGTGAAGATTTGTTTGCTTTCTGCCAGACTGTAAAGTTTGGCTGAGTGAAGCGGATGCATTTCCATTTGGAAACTGCACTCATTTGAAAACCAGATATCAAACAGAAAGCGTTCCTTGATATTTGTATTTTTTGTGACTAGTTATTATATGTCGTGATCCCCAAACAGGTGCAAGAAGCATACACGAGTTTAGCTGCCAATTTGGCAACAATATATTGACATCCTGTTAAAACAGGGTCATTACTCTTTTGTCGAGGGAGTGGTGGCCCTGTTTTAACATGGTGTTATGTATCGAAATTAAATTATGCTGGACCTCCCGTTATATTACATATCACTCGTGCTCAATTCGACCGATAAACTGCGAGCTTAACTCTTACCAGTTCGCTCCCTTGGCCATCGTATGTATACATACGAAGCCACGCCCATGGAAAATTCCATCGTGTTTACTGAATTAAAACCAATTAATTTTTACTCTCAGTATTATTGTAATAACTTATTGACATTAGAAAGTCACTTTCATATGATAGAATGAAAAAAATATTAATTTTGAGTTTGTTCGTGACCTTTGTTATCGATCGAGTCACTACGTCCACCATCTTGCTTTCCCTACTGCGTTATTTTCACTGCTTGCGATTTCTCTCTGCGAATATTCCGTCAAAATGAGTTCATCTGAGTCCGAAAGTGAAGAGTATCTCACTGAAGGGGAATCTTCCAGCAACCAGGCCACTGAACATGATTCCAGCACCAGCGATGTGGAAAAAACGAAAGAAAACCATCGCAGGTCATTGTGACACTTTCTATTTTGGTTTGACCATGTGCTATCCATGTGAGTCTTTGTTTACCTATTGTCTGGTTCAGAATCGTGAAACTTTATGAAGTACATAAACAAGTTTTATTACTTGCTGTGTATTGCCTCAGTGATATTTTCAGCAAGTCAGAGATTTTCAGAGAAGCACATGTTTGTTGTCTCAGTCATGCCAGGTGTTGACACGCCCACTTTTTCCTGCCCTTGACCGGTGTAGATTATGTTGCGTAACTCTTAGAAATTCAAACACATTTTCTTGAAACTTCACAAAAATGTGTAGAAATGATTTGTCCACACACTGGATTCACATTTTAAACAAAGGGGCAAGAAACAAAAAAATTTTCTTCTTAGTGACTTTCGTGAAAACTGTTTTTGGAAACCGGACACCATTTTTTCTTCGTCGCTAAATAAACAACAACTTCTAAACTACGTTAAGTACAGACTTTTTACTTATCCTGACTGAAAGCTGACTCAATGCACTTTAATATGATGTATAATAAGCCAACTTTTGACCACTAGAAGAGCTTTCAGCAGCATTTGTGCTTGGTCATGTGTGAGGCTAAAAGTCATTTTGTTCACTGGCCTCAAATAGAGCGAACTGGTAAGAGTTAAAGCTCGCTCTTTATCGGTCGAAATGAGCACGAGCACGGGGGCAAGGGAGGTCAGGTGATAGGTACATTGTAACGTGCGGCGGACAACGCACAGCCTTTAAGGTCGGGAAAGCGTACGAGCTGTATAAAACTACATACGGAACGCTGTCAGTGGACATAGATCCTGTAGGCTATATGCACTTATGGTATCTCATAGCCAGCGATGAAATTTGTAAACACGGCCGTAAAGATTTACGCGTTGTAGTAGTGCACTCACCATCAGCATCAGGTGGTTCAGAACGTCGTCCATGGCCAGACGTACAGCCGTCAGGATACAGTAGGACGTCAACTCTGTGGGAACGTTAGCCGGGTGACTGCAGTCTGCGCCACAGGAAACATCGTCACCACACACCTGGGAGAACTCCGAGCTGGCCATTGATTCCACGGCTACAGTGTATTGGTATGTCACGTTGTATACTGCCAGCAGACTTGTCTGGAGAACAATGCATGTACTTGTAATCGAAAGCAAAAGAAGAATTTTGTTTGTTTGTTTGTTTGTTTGTTTGTTTGTTTGTTTCAGCAGCTCAATGGCTCACGTTGTAGCAAAGTACACTAGTCTAACATACGGACCATTGAGGTCAGGACGTATTGAAATGCTTAGCGCCTAAATTTGAATCAAAGTGTACTTGTGGCGTGCTCCCTGAGTGGGTCTATTTCGGGAATACTCCCGCAAACGGTCCTTGGCGTCAAATATAAACATAAAATGACTGAAAATTATGACGACCATAGAAAAGAACGGTTGATGTGGTGTACTTACAAACAGAGTTTTGCTGCTGTACTTGTCCAGGGCATCCTCCACGGAGCGCAAAACGGGCATTGTCAACGATCTCTGTTTGACCTCTGTCCGACACGTCTCTAGGTCACCAAACTGATGCTGGGTACACCATGTCTGTGAGCACTGGTGAAGACAAGCAAAATAAAAAGCTATATAAAACCTTTCAAGACCCCTTTTACATTCGAAACGCCCCATCATCATATCTCCTGTGTCCGCGTGGTGCTGTCTGGGATCGCCTAATACACCGCTTCAGTCTGGGGAGATTTGGTCTTTGTCTGTCATGAGTTGAAAAAATACTGAAACAGCATTCAAACCAGCTGCTTTTCGCTCACTGAACAAACATTTTCCAATAATTTTTAAACACTCGGTGTTACGGACAATTCGACTGTAGATAATACAAGCTCTAACGTGTTGGTGAAAGTAATTTAGCCTCGTTCAGGGAATCGACGCAGTGCCTTGGTGCTGTCCAGTGTGAATATGGTACAGGTTCGTCTGCTTGTAAACATTGCCAAGAATAAACAGTTTTGGAAATAATATTTGACCAGTATTTACTGAAGTTCTGAAAGGTCCTATAAAACATAGAAGTGGAGTGTTCGTGTACGTTCATTTCTAGACAGACCTCGAGACTCCCATTCGCTCTCGGTGACTATAATTCAAGTACTTTGAGAAAGGGGTCGCTCGGTCTGTCTAGAAGTGACAGCATGCGAACAGTCCTCCTCTATGCTAATCTATGTATCTGACCAAAAACAAAATGACTTGAAAATACAGATTAATATTCTGATATACATATTAATATTCTGATATGAATATTTTTCTTTTTTCTTACACACAATAAGGATGATTTTTTTCGTCGGTACTTGAAAAATGACACAATATAAAAGTATTTGGTAGGATGCCAGAAACAATTAATGCCTTCCGGCCTCTGTCTGAAAAATCCAATACACTGTTTTCATAAGCTGCTTCTTGTATCTGATACGAGCACGTAGGCATCCGTATAAACATACAAATGTGTTATGTTGCTAGATGCAAAACTGTCATATAATGCAGAAAAAAAAGTGTATTCTCTATCATATAAAACTATTTACCATCTGTTTGAAAGCTTCATCTGCCTGTGCGGCGGCGTAGGACATCAGC
This sequence comes from Semisulcospira habei, assembly GCA_036245525.1. NCBI lineage: Eukaryota > Metazoa > Mollusca > Gastropoda > Semisulcospiridae > Semisulcospira > Semisulcospira habei. The sequence continues at coordinate 81,555,054 of BTPG01000006.1, read as the reverse complement.
GTGACACATTGCTTTCCCGAACTCAGCAGATCTTTTATCGCAACTTCATCCTCTGACGTTACTATGTCCAAACCTCCCATTGGTTCGTCTGCAAGGCGCACAGTAGTATCAGTGCTTCTGTCTGCATAGTCTGTTTGGTGCAGAATGGCGTCGAAACTGCTGGTTTGGCCGCCAGCTGTCAGTGCTGTATCACTGCTTCCAGATGGACTGTCTACAAACGATGAAGTTGTGCCGGGACTTGCGGTTGGACGGTCTGCTGTCCACGTCACTGTGCTGGAGTTTATGACTGGTCCATTCGTTATCTGGATAGTTGTTTTCCCGGGAGCAGATGCCATACTGCTTGGTGAAGTGGTGAAGTCTGAGTTCAGAGGGGCAGTCCAGGCAGTACGGGCCGTCAGCAGGGTTAGATACACCATGCACACTGTATGAAAGAAAAACCACAAGTCTACATGTATTAGGTGACGAACTCATTCACTGCGCGCACCGCATCAATAGCTCCGGAAGTGTCTTATAGCGTTGCCCCCTGGCAACGCTATATGACACTTTCGCAGCTGTTGATGCTGGGCGCCGTGAATGAGCTAAAGAGGAAACTGAAATAAGAAAAAAAAATGAAAGATAGAGATATACACTACACGTACGTGCTAGTCTGTGATTTTGGACCTTACGGCCGTACGATCAAAGTCACATGCCAGCAGATACTACACATGTAACGATATTTCTTTACAGTCTCCATGTATTTCTGGATACGTCGGAGGAAGGACCTTGCTATTGGGCGTGACAAAGATAACCTTACTTTACTCATCGAATGAGTGCGATAATATTTACTGCTACAGTCATATTCACTGTGTAATCAGTTGAAATGTTACACACTCATACATTCATGCATCTCATTTGTTTATTCGTTCGTTCGTTATTCGTTTTTTTTTTTGTTTTTTTTTTTCGTTTATTCATTCTTTCATTCGTTTCCTTGTTTGATCGACATAAACTGGTTTTAATGTGTATCGACTTCAGATTCTCATGTCAATCCATGTAGAACGCATAGGACAGAAAACAGTTGTGTCCGGTTCCTTAAATTTGTTTGGCGGCATAGAGTCTAGGTGGTTCGCAGTTTAACCCTTTGCGTGTCGGTAGCGGTGTCGCGATGATTCCTGCAGGATTCTTGCAGAAATCATGACGATTAAAACCGCTACCGACACCCAAAGGATTACCTCGTTCAGTTCCACCTACAATGAATGAGTGAGTCTCTACAGTCTTCGTTAGTTCAACACTAAAAACATTAAGACGTCCCAAGAACATGGATTCAAAGTGGAGTCAGCAAGAGGCATAGATCCTCATGAGCCCCCGCAAATGCGGGGGCTCATGAGGGCTATGCCTCTTGCAAATGGGTGGTGTTCAAATTTTCTCGGCACTGAATAGGTTAGCAGTCGTAACTGAAGACAGAGACGAATGCATTTTAACCCTTCACTGCCGAAAAAGTGAACACGATCCAACCGCAAGGAAAAAAAGATCTTCATGAGCCCACGCATTTGCGTCGGCTCGTGAGGATCTGATCCTCTTGCTGATACCATTTTGAATCCGCTTTCTCGGCTGGAGTTCTTTGGCGTTGAACTGGCGAAGATTGCAGGAACACAATCTGCGTCAGCTGACAATGAAGGGGTAAAAGTCAAGGAAAATAACTTGGACGACAGCAACGACAACAGCAGCGAGAACAACAATCAATACGTGGTAGCATCACCCACACTTACCTGTACTGCATCTGAACAGAAAGCATGAAGTCGCAGCTGCCATGATTTTATTTCTGTCTTGACAACACTTTGTTTGACGCTTGGCTTGGCTTCTTCAGACTTTGCGAAACAGAATGCAGATGAAGACGGCTTCTGGTCAGTGGAGTCGCTTGAATATTGAAAAGTCTATACAACAAATAACTCTAAACCTTTGTGAAGGAAGTATCGTTTCCACACTGGCCCACTGTTTCGTTTTGTTTGTCTCTCCTGTTCTGAATTTTTTTCTCTGTTTGCCTTTGGATGTCTGTCTGTTGCCTGTCTCTCCTCCTGCTGTGAAAGATTTGTTTTCTCTCTAGCTCTCTCTCTCTCTCTTCTTACTGACTGACTCTGTATTCATTGCGTCTCTTTTATAGTCAAGCAGCACCATCTTCGGAGCTTCCCACTCTGATTTTCGGTTTCCCCTGTATGCTTTTCCCCGTCAATGGAAATAATGCTGTAGCATCACTGTACACTATCGAGCAGGGGTGAGCGCATTGTATCAGTTACACGGTTGTATAATTATCAGCCGACATATCTGAGTTTTCCCTCCACGGCCAACTGCGGGGGCGTTTGTGAAGGGGATGAGTGGAGAACATTCGCAGGTATCAAGATACGTCAAATGGGGTCAGTTGCACGAGTGAGTTTTAGTCCTGCGCAAGCCACCAAGCAATGCGCGCCTCTATACCTTGCTTAGTGGCTGGCGCAGGACTAAGCTCACTCATTCAATCTGAACGTGATTTGGGGTTGGATATGGCGAATCGAGGTTAGTTACAAAAGGATATAATTTCAAACCTCCACACTTAACATCAGATATCCCAATGGCTTGACCGGGTATGTCTACTTACCTGATAAGTATACCACACTCGCTTTACTGCAGATAACATGTTGTCAGTGACATTAGGTGTAACTGAAAGTCCGTAATCCGGCCCATTATCATGGCTAATTAATGAGGAGATTACACCAATATGCGCTGGTCTGTGATTTCGCACTGCACCAACGCAAAAGTATGTGTCCAAAATCACAGACCAGCACACAAAGTGTGATATAAATATCATGGTTTGATTGGATTAAAAATAAAACTAATTCTGTGAACACATACGCTTGATCGGTTAGTCTGGATTTGTTATAATCTGCTTCTTTCTTTTTCTCTTTGTGAATGACTTGTAAAACATGTAAACATATATGTATGTTTCCACTACCTTACTTCATCTGGAACAGTGTAGAACACATCATATTTAACGTTTAGGGTTTTTCATTTGCTTTCAGGTATAATGTCCAATATAATTAATATATGTCATATTATGAGTCAGCATCCTAAAATGTTCCTATTTGTGTGCATATCCTTAATGTTCTAATAGCATTTGACATCGTTTGAATATTGATTGTAGTGAATGATATTAATATTTCTTTTCCTAGCGTGGTTTGCGAAACAAAATAAGTAATCTCTGGAAAATACATGATTTACCTGAATTTTCTCATCATCACTCGCCCGTAAATTCAGAGACAATAAAATTTTATTCACCCCCCACCAACGCAAAACTATGCGGAAACACACAGCCGGACATTAATTACGACACGAGACATAATCTGATGAAAGAAAACACTTTAACTCAAGTGTAAAAAGACACCGACACTCTTGCACACGAACCGGTTGAGCCACATGTGGTGCCGATCTCTAGTCAGCAAGAGGCATAGATTCTCATGAGCCCCCGCGACTGCACAAGCCTATGAGAATCTATGCCTCTTGCAGATGGAGAATATTTTGATAAGGGACCAAAACTAAGAAGATTAACTCTTCACACCTGATAACTTTTGCCTTATGAATTGTACTTCAGATAACGTGGGTCAGATTCCGGTTTGCACCTAGGAGACTTAAGTCAGAAATTATCCAAGTCTAATAATAATAACACAAGTCACTACTACAGCACGGGGGCGCATCAGTTACCTCCAGAAAGAGGAGGGGGGGGGGGACAGTTTCCAACATTTTGTTTGGAACATTTAACCTGACAGAAAAAGCCCCAAGATGTCAGACCTTGCTGTCTTCTTCAGTGGCCGAAAAATTAAAAAGCAGGGAGGGGGAGGGGTGAAGGGGAGGGGGGGTTGTGGGTGAGGGGGGGTGGGGGTGGGGGGGGGGTAGGCGTGTGTATGAGAACCTATTGCACCTTATCTACACCCGACTCACCGAAATGAAGACCATCATTAAGTCTGTGTACAGACCACCACAACGGCCCCTAGACAGTTACCATCAGCTGTCCAGACAAGAGCAGGTGATCATCTTCCGTCTGAGGACCGGGCACAACCGACTCAATTTCCACCTACACAGACGCTTCCACCTCGTGCCATCTCCCCTGTGCCCTTGTCAGTGGAGAAGCAGAGCAGACCACAGAACACATCCTCCAGGACTGTGGGAACCACCATTTGCTGAGGGAGGAGATAGTATGGCCGAAGCCCGCCACCCTACAAGAGAAACTGTACGGGCCTTTGGAGGCGCTACAGAAGACCAAAGATTTCATTTTGATAGCCAAACTCCAAGTGTGACGGCGTTCGAGAAGAAGAAGAAGATCTACACCCGACGAAACATCCGAAGCTCCTGGATTTTCCTCCCCCCCCACCTCCCCCCGCACCACCAACACCACCACCCCCCACCACCCCTCCCCTCTAATCAGATCCGCCCCCTTGCAGCAAGACGTTCAGTCTGAAATGTTCATCCGCGTCTTTTCTTCAAGTCTTCATCGTATCTGGCTGGTTATGTTTGAGATGTAGACACTGATACGGTGAAGGTGGGGGGAGGGGGGGAGGGGGGGCGAGGAGTGCAGAAGAAAGTACTAAAAGACAGGAAGTACATATTTTTGAAAACAGATTTTCATTACAATACAATCAAAGGCCTTATATATTCATGAACGCACTACATACAGTCTGTGTTACAGTGGAAATCTCGCTTTTCACAAAAAATGGACTCACTGCATGTTTTGTTTTTCCTTCTTAATGCATACGTTTCCATACCTTTTACGGCCAAAGTATCTTCTGCTTACACCTGTATTTTTCCAGCGGGCGATATTTCTCTATGGTGCTTCATTTAAAGCCCTACATTGCAAACCGACCGACATTCTCGTGAAGAACACAGATCACAGAACACAGAACACGAATTTGGCCGTAAAGAACATACGACTGACAAGAGACCTAAATCCTCATGAGCCCCCGCGACAATCTAAGGGCATGCCTCCTCTAGGGAGTTCGTACGATTTCCAGATTAAAAAGGGGACTGCCAAATACAACAAAAAAAAAAATCCCGACAAAGAAATAAACACCTTAGAAGGGACAACAGCAAAACAATTTATTAAATTTTCGGGTAATAGCCCTTTTTAAAATGAACATAAGAAATAATTCACTATTTCTTTTACCAGATGCAACATGTATTAAGCTGTGTTGTAATGGTCATTTTCTAAACCTGTTCCTTCTCTATTGTGATTTTTTTGATATTTTTTTTAATTTTCACCGTACGATTGCAAAGTGGATATATGGCCCTTCATCCTGTGAGCTTGCAGTATATACTTCGGTAACAAACCTACAGACTTGTACGACACTCTAGCCTGAATTTTTTTTTAATATATTTAAATTTTGGCTGGCCAGAGTTCTACCCTTTGTCCATGAGATGGCCTTATTTATCGAGTCACCGAGTTAGTTAGTTAGTTAGTTAGTTATCTGGGTTTAACGCCGAGCAGGCGCTCTGCGTTAAACCTAAATAACAAACTAACTGACACGGTGACGAACCGTTAAAAAAAAACATTTTCTGCACTTCATCGTACGAATGCCCACTCGAAACGAGATCACGAAATGTGATACTGCACTGCGGATTCACCACGTCATGACGACACCCGGATAATACCACGTGGGGGTGGGATATGACGCTTTTTACCACTGCTTGTTGTCCGGTACTTGTTGCAATACAACAGCCAAATGGACTCAACAATTGTATCGTCTGCTGCAGTTCTTTGTACAAGTCAACAACAACAAAAAATAATAATAATAAAAATGGGTCGACCAAGAAAACGCAAGAATAGTGCTTGTTTAGCGGCTTGGTGCAAGCGAAGCCGCAACCTAGCTAGGCACTACCTTTAAACTATGACGCCACGTGGGTCTTGCAGTTGGCCCTAGACGTTGAAAATATTTCACTGACAATCAAACCATCGTGAACTGATACAAGGCACTTGTTCAGTTCGGATCCGCTTCAAGACTAACGCTGGAAGTGAATACCACATACTAAAATCATGCTCCGCTTGCAGGAGCAAGTTTAAATCCTGCGCAAGCCACTACGCAAGGTAGTGGATTTAAACTCGCTCCTGCAACTGACCTCAAACGACTAATCCTAACGACTTGTTATTTCCGCTCATCTTTATCACGGCCGCTCCCGCAGTTGGCCATGGAAATCAAAATGCCGGCTGATAATTATTAATACAATGCAATACAATGCGCTCATCCCTAATCGATGTTCCACAGCGATGCTACACTATCATTTCCGATGACGCGAAAGCATTCAGGCGAAACCGAAAACCAGAGTGGAAAGCTCTGAAGATGGTGCCGTTTTAAAGATATAAAAGAGATACAATGAATACAGAGTCGGTAGAGAAAGAGAGAGAAACCTATCACAGAAAGAGAGACAGGCAACAGCCGGACATAGCAATTCTTGATTTGCCATAGTTTACAACTCCATACAAGAGAGACGAAAGAAACAGTGTCAGAGGGGGGAAAAGAAAAACAAGATGAGGATTTCATCCCAAAGTCTACCGCCCGTATAGTTTGGAGCTCACATGCGTTTATCTTTTAGGAACATTCAGAGTTGTTCATATCTTTAGGTTTTTCTCTCTAAGCCAACCTCTGCCGGATCAACACACACTTCGGCGCACACAAATAAAGACGGACACACGGCGCTTCCCGCCATTACTAATGATTACGCTCTGTGGGCTCGTATAGCGACAGGAATCCATCTCCTTCTACTCTAACCTACCCTCTGATCCACACACACTGGCACACAGAAATAAAGACGGACACACGGCGATTCCCGCCATTCGTAAGCTCTGTGGTCTGGCGTAGCATAGCTATTCTGAAGAAGAAGAATAGCACGAGCAGCGAAATGACGTCATTTCATGCTTCACGTAGTCATGGCATCATTAGTCCCACGACGCCGTGTTCATAGTGACGACTCGATGTTATACGTCACTCATCGCAGTACTAACATTTGACGTATTAGAGGATCAAACTTTGCAATTTCTTGCTGATTTTCACAAATAGGGCTTATAGGTCACAATTTGACCTAATCCTACCCCAGGGCCGGGACAAACAGCAGGTTGTTATGCAAACACTGTTTATGAAAAATCCTGCAGGTATTAATGAGAAGACAGTCTTTTTTTTTTCTTTTTTTTTTCGTAAAAGAAAAATTAAAGTTATGTTAGCTGTTTTACAAATGACTCCGAAAAAGTGGTGCAGAAAATGATAAGATGTTCACTCCTAGGGCATACAGGTCACAATAAAGATTGACCAAATCGTACCCGACAGCCGAGACAAACTGTAGGCTTATGTAAATACCGTATAAGAAAAATCATGCGATTATTAATGAGATGTTTTTTTATTGGGTTTCTTTTTTTCTTTTTTCTTTTTTGAGGGGGGGGGGGGGGGAGGGGAGGCGAGGCGGGGGGGAGGGGGGGGTTGTTAAAAAAAACAATTGTTTTAAGATTGATCCCAAATAATTCGTAAAATTAATCCCAAACACGTGAAAACATTTTTTTTCTTTTCAAAACAGTTCATTATCACTCAAAAGGTTATAGAGGTAGGCTACAATGCTTGTTAACAAACTCATTCAATGTCTCCCTTTTATTTAGCTGTATGCAAAATATCTAGTAAAAATTTAAAAAAATTACGGACTTCAGTGTGGATCAACCGGATTTTTTGTGAAACGGTCGTTTTCTCGCCAATGAGCATCTTAATCAAAAATCAACAACAACAACAACACACACAAAAAAACCAAGATGGGATGAACCATAACCCACAAAGTCCCTTCTATATGAGAGCTGTCTTCGCTGTCAAGGTCTCCTCTACCTTTTGTCTTTGACTTGATTCTGATGTCGAAATATCTCCTTTTGAAAAAGTCTCGCCGTTGTGCGGCCAAAGCGTCATAGTGAACTCCATAGGGGGGCGCGCAGTGCATACGCGTCATTGGTTTGTCAAACGTCATTTGTCAAAACGTTTGTTTTGTTTTGTTTTGTTTTGTTTTGTTTTTGTTTTTACGTAATTTTATATTTAACGTGATATGAGTTTCGCTTTCGCTTCGAAAATGGTGACAGAATTTCACGGTATAATTTCAGTCTTGCTATAATTTGTGGCAGGTTGACTCTTGGCTTGACTTCGCGAACGAAGATTTTATAGGAGTTGCCCACGACGTCTGCAGGCTTGTTCGTGGCTGCGGAGGCCAATCCGGGACAGGCAGGTTCGACCGCAGTGGCTGCAGGGGAAGGTATGGCCAGGGTTCTGAGTTGCGGCATCTCTGTTTTTTCTCCTGAGCCGCTTGTCCTTAAGGCTAGCTCTGCGAGAGTCCTCAAAGGAGACAGCTGCCTTGTAAATGGTGGAGCGCCAGGTGTCACGGTCCACAGCAAGCGAGGACCACTGGTGGTGGTCGATTTGGCAGGCACTAAGTGACTTCTTGAGACAGTCTTTGTATCTCTTCTTTGGCAGGTTGACTACATGCTGTATTAAGTACGCCTGCATGCTCTTCTGAAAGCGCGTCGATGTGTATGTATGCGTGTGCGTGTGCGTGCGTGCCTGCGCGTGCTCCAAACATCCTCAAGAGGCATAGATATTCATGCGCCATCCGGGCTCATGAGGATCTATGCCTCTTGGAGATGCACGCATGTGTGAGAGAGAGTGAGCGAGCGAGAGAGAGAATTACGTCATATATAGATTATGTCTGCGTGGTGACGGAGTTGCTTCTTTTACGTCACCGCCGCTGTCTGACTTTCTCCAGTTGTCAAGGCTTTTTACTGTTTTAATTTTTTTCTGAAATGAATTAAATTTTACTGAAGACTTTGAAAGGGTACAAAGCTGGCTAAGAACTCATCCAATGTCTTTCTCCAAAGTAGCTATATCGGGTCACCTGAATGCTCTTCTGAAAGCTAAATAAAAAAAAAAAAAAAAAAAAAAAAAAAAACCTACCTCGAGATTATTCCTTTAGTGACAATATCATACAATTTCAGCTTGTCCGTCCTCAAACGTGGGCTCTAGTCGCTGTCACACACACACACACCCACGCACACACACACACACACATATACATATACATACATATATATATACATATATATATATATATACACACACACACACACACACACACACACACACACACACACACACACACACACACACACAGTCACATAAAAATGAACCCACCACCCGCGCGATCAATCTTGATATTGTGTTGCTGACTTAAGTAAGCCTGAATAAAAACAATGCCATCAATAGGCAAATGCCACCCATCTCCAAAGGGCATAGATCTTGATTTAACCCCACAGACCATAATATGGATTAGATGTAACATGTGTGACCCTTGTGACAAAGAGATGACTTCTGCACCAGCAAAATCCATGTTTTCTCAAAATTTAATTAGTTTTCACACAGCTGTCAAACACCCGTGACCCTTGACCTTTATGATATCATAGAGTTGACTGAACTAGTATACATGGTAGGAAGGTCTTATCATCATCAACTACCTGTGTGCCAAATTTGATGGAAAAATTTACAAAACTGTTGATAATACATGTAACTACAATTCTTGTTCCACAAAAAAGGAAAAGCCATTATGGCTCACGTGGACAACCGATATACTTATGTGTGACCTTTTTTGTGACAATAAGTAAATGACTAGCTTTCACACCAGCAAAGTCCATGTTTCCTCAAGATGTAAGTATTTTTAACACATATGTACACCCCCACCCCCTCCCCCACCCTTGACATTTGCAGCGAGTTAAGTAAATTAGTATGCACAGGATGGTCTTATCATCAGCAACCTTTGTGCTAAATTTGATTGAAAATTTTGCGAAAATATTGATAATACCTACAATTTTATCAAAAATTAGCATTTTACACACATTTGCAAGCCTGTGACCCTCTCCGAAGGGTTATCCAAATCAGTATGCATAGATAGATCTTACCATCAGCTATCTCTGTAGCAAGTTTGGGTTGACGTTGTGTGCAGTATTTGAGAAAAAAAAACATCTTTTGTCAAAATATGGCTATTTTGGACCTATTTCCTGAGCTCTTGTGACCCTTGACCTTTCCGAGGAATCAACCAAATTAGTATAAATTGAAAGGTCTTACCCTCAGGTATCTTAGTACCAAGTTTGGGTTTGAAGTTGTGAATAATATTTGAGAAAAAAATAAATTATGTCAAAATATAGCTATTTTTGACATATTTCCTGAGTCCCTGTGACCTTCCCCTTTGTGAGAGATCACTCAAATTGGTATGTTTGGAAAGGCCTTGCAACAAAGTATCCTTGGGCCAAATTGGAAGACTGTGGCTTGAATAGTCTCCGAGAAAATGCCAACGTTAAAGTTTTCGACACAGACGACGGCAGACGGACGACGGACAGACCCCCACTGGACCAAAATAATAGACTCACTTTCGCTTCGCACGTGAGCCAACAGAAAAGTGAATATGGTCCTTTCACTATCTGTGACCTCATGTGAACGCTGTAAAAATAAAATCTTACCTTAAAATTCCTCTCAGCACCAGTCTGACTGTCAACGAGCGTTTATTGGTATTCTAACAGTTTTGGCGTAGTTTTTCCTTGTAATAGTTGTTTCAAGTCCCTCCTCCTTTTTCATCCGGGCTTGTGACCGGCAATGGCGGAGTTGTATTCCTTTGCAAATATCCAAACGCACATAAGACTCTAGAATTAAAACAAATTACAAGGTGCTACACTTTCGGAGCACAATGAGGCCCGAAGCTACATGTCACAAGTTGTCACGTGGTCAAATGCCCATTCAATGATGTCATATAACCGCAAGATGAGCGAAACTGAATTTTTTTTTCTAAAGAAAACAACTTGAATGCCTTATTGGTCGCATGGTTTCTTTGATCTCCCTCGGGCCTACAAGGGTCAGTGTAGCGAATCCCCGTGACCCGGCCAATAACTTATCAGATACTAGCCTCATGGATTTTTATCCACCCCCACCCCCACCCCCCCCCCACACACACACACACCCTCCCCCCCCCCCACCCCACGAACACCCCCACCACCACCACCTTCACAGCACATCGCCGTGAGATGGCCTTAGTCGCCTGCTCGGCGTTAAACCCAACTAACTAACTAACTAACTTCACAACACGCACTCATACTTTAAGCCCCAAGGTCCCATTTCTCAAATGTTGGAGATGTTGCGCCTAACCTCTGTGTACCAGCTGCATAGATTGACCACGATAATTCAAGGGTACCCTTGAATTATCATGGTCAATCCATCTCCTGCTTCAGGGTCCCGGGCGAAATTGGTTAAGACACGTTTAGAAATACTCGATGTTGACTGAATTACACACATGACTCATATGGCCGAAATGTTCTAAGAACACATGCCAGGGCCGGATCACTTTACTCCAGGGGGGGGGGGGGAGGGGGGCAGGGGGGTCCAACTTATTGTTTGGGACCTTGAGAATGAAACAAAAGGCCTCCACGATGCTACACCTTGCTTCGACGGGGGCCGAAAAATCAGTTGGGGTGGTGGGGGGGGGGGGGGAGGGCAGTCGACAGATCTTGCTTCCAGGGGCCGGGAAATCAAACAAACGGGGAAGAGGGGTGGGGGTGGGGGAGGGGTAGGCATCAGACCTTGCTTCCAGGGGCCGAAAGATCAAAACAACAGGGTGGGGGGGGGGGGGTGGTGGTGGTCGTCAAACCTTGCTTCCAGGGGCCGCAAAATCAAACAACGGGGGGGGGGGGGGGGGGGGGGGAGGGTTGTCGTCAGACATTGTAATCAAACACTGGCGGGCGGGGTGGGGGGGGTGGGTGAGGGGGGGGGTGTCAGACCTTGCGCTTCCAGGGGCCCCGAAGAATCAAACAACGGGGAGAGGGGGGTGGGGGGTAGTCGACGGACCTTGCTTCCAGGGGCCGCAAAATTCAAACAACCGTGGGCGGATAGGGGGGGGGGGGGGGAAGGGGGAAGAGCGACAGACCTTGCTTTCAGAGACCGAAAATCAAACAGCGGGGAAGGGCAGGGCGAGGGGGGGGGGGGGGTCGAGGCGATAGACCTTGCTTCCAGGGGCTGAATAAACAAACGAGGGAGGGGGGGTGGGGTCCAAACACCCCCAAAAAGGGACTTTGTTATAGCATTTTTACAAATTTTGGGTCTGGAGGGGGGCATGGACCCCCCTCCCCCCGTCTGGATCCAACCCTGCACCCCGTCCCCCACCCTTGACCTTTGCAATGAGTTGAGTAAATTGGTATGCACAGGAAGGTCTTATCATCAGCTACCTTTGTGCCAAATTTGATTGAAAAAATTTGCAAAAATTTTCTAATACCTAAAATTTTATCAAAAATTGGCATTTTACACACATTTGCCAGCCTGTGATCCTTGACCTTTCCGATGCGTTATCCAAAACAGTATGCATAGACGGTCTTCCCATCAGGTATCTCTGTAGCAAGTTTGGGTTTAAAGTTGTGTTTGAGAAAATAACATATTTTGTCAAAATATGGCTATTTTGAACCTATTTCCTGAGTCGGCTCTTTGACCCTTGACCTTACCGAGGGATCAACCAAATTAGTATGCATGGAAAGGTCCTAACCTCAGGTATCTTTGTACCAAGTTTGGGTTTGAAGTTGTGAATAGTATTTCAGAAAGAAAACAAATGTCAAAATATAGCTATTTTTGACATATTTCCTGATCCCCTGTGATCTTGACCTTTATGAGAGGTCACTCAAATTGGTATGTTTAGAAAGGCCTCGCCACAAAGTATCCTTGGGCCAAGTTTGAAGAATGTGGCTTGAAAAGTCTCCGAGAAAATGCCAACGTTCAAGTTTACGACGGACGACGGACGACGGACGACCGCTGGCCCAATTGAAACACTTTTGCTTCGCACGTGAGCCAAAAATGTACTTTTACATACGTACGCACACACACACACACACACACACACACCACACCACACCACACCACACCATACACACACACACACACACACACACACACACACACACACGGCACACACACACACACACGCACACACACACACCACACACACACACACACACACACACACACACACACACACACACACGGCGCTTTGGCGCCAAAAAGACGTTCTCTGGCAAATTTGTGTAGCTAAACGTGAGGTCATTTTTATCTTGTTACTTCTTTGCCAGAATTCAGGGCCCGCACTCCCAGCACATCGTGGGCATTCTCCGGAATGTGCTCCGACCAGCCCCACTTTAAAGACTGCCACATTTTCAATACGGTAGACAAAAAGAGAAACCATTCAAAAGAGGAGGGACAAACAAAGGTAGTTCTCAGTGGCCGCAACGATGATACTTCGTTCACAGTTTATTTTCATTGACTTTTGAAAGTGCCCCGCAAGAGAATCGGAGTGAACTGATTCGGACTAGAATCCGTTTCGTCAAGTGTGTCGGAAGAAACCAAACAAAGCGTAAAAAAAAAGTGTTGTGAAGACTCGACAATGAAGAAACATGGCGGCTGCGAATTCCACTTGAATTTCGTTTACAAATACAGCACAGGCAAATGTACGCTTTTTGCGACTCAGATTGATTATTGTTGTCACTGCTGTTGTCGTTTTAGCTGTGTCGTTAATGTTCTCGGCTTTTAAGAAAAAAAATGCATTGGTTTTTGTCTTATGATTGTTCGGCCTCAAAATCCACCGCGTATTTATTTTATGTCGCCAAACAAAAAATAAGGAACCAGACATTTCTTGTTATATGCCTGCTACTAACGAAAAGAACACAGACGATAACCATTAAAATCAACTAAACGAGGAAACAGGTAAATGCTGAATGAATGTTATGTGTGGATGAATAAATGATTCCAGCTAAATTGATGTTAACAGTCGCATTAGAGAGGTTACATTTACGCAAGACGGCTCCCAGCAACGAGCGACAGCGAAGCCAAGGCGAATAAACAGCCTCTATCATAAGCATAGGCGACACTACAAACATCTCCAAGAGGCATAGATCCTCATGAGGATCTATGCCTCTTGGAGGTGTTTGCAGTGTTGTCTATTTGTACTGGTTATCCGTCTTGCCGCTTTAGTGCTCTCGTTCGTTGTTGGGTGTCGTTCGTTGCAAACGATTCCTCACTAGTATCTCACTCATCCGATTGGTAAAGCACGGATATCTTTTTCACGCCCATTATCTAGTAAGCAGGCGTCCTTGGGCCGACGTCGGCCGCAGTCGGCGCCGCTCGCCGCAGGCAACTGCGCACGGGCCAGATGCGGACGACATCAGCCGGTGGATCTTTTGCTTACTGGTGAAGATGTTCAGATCGAGTGACAACACTGAAATAAATGCTTTTATACCCCTTGATAAATTTGGAAAGGTGTTCTGCTGATCAGCCACAACCCTTTAGCTATGCTTGCTTTGAAACACGCAAGTTGTGTTCCCGCGACTCTGTGCAAGATGAGAGATATTTGATTAACTCATTCGCGGCCAGCTGCATCCGGATGCGCGGCAATAAGCCGCGCATCCGGATGCGGCTGGCCGCGAACGAGTTAACTCATTTAACCACAACACATTACAGCTGGAGATGGACTATGATCGGCAAAGCTAATCGTTCCATTATCACGTTCGATCTATTTCCTGCAACTTGTACTAGTCTATAGGTGATACCTCCAGAATTTGGAAATACGGTCTTGGGGTTAAGCGGGCTAATGTTCGGACCTTTTACTACTGATTAATCGCGCCATCTCTGAAAATGTCTGTCATGACCTTGTAATCTAAGCAAAAACAGGTCTTGATACGTAGACAATGCTGAACAGCCGTGTCCAATACCATTGCACCAATCTCTGCCAGTGATTCTACGGTTCATTGTGTTCACGTACATAACATGACCAGTTCAAGTAGTCTTGGGCTGCTATCCCAGGCGTCTCCCTGACTCATGCAAATTTCTAACTACCGTTGAAGTGACAGTCAACATCTAAAGATACCTGTGTCACCACATCAGATCTAGTTTCGCCTATATGCATGATACGTCAAGATATACTGTGGTAATTATAGTATGGGCGTGGATTAATTGCTCCAATCATCATCTTCCAAATAATCATTAACGAGCTGTCCCTGTAGTAATCGATACATAATTAGCTGACACTCAGGACAACGTCAGGTCAGTGTGGGAAAGATCTGCTGAAACGTTTCGGTGGAACAGACACAGAAATATGTCTCTGGTTGGAAGAGATACGTAAAGAAAACAGAAAATTATTTCTAAAGACTATTATAGAGTATAGCAAGTATCACCTGTCTCCCTCACCCCCACTTTGAGGGTATAGACTTTTCATTACTTTCTTGTCTGCTTGTTTTATTTTAGTGTTTTATTTTGTTGTTGTTGTTTTGTTTGTTTGTTGTTTGTTTGTTTGTTTTTGTTGTTTTTTTTTTTTTGTTTGTTTTTTTTTGGTTTGTTTTTTTACATAATTGGTAAACGTAGAATTGCTTTGACTGGGCCACAACTGCCAAAAAAAAAACCAAACAAACAAACAACAACAAAAAAAACCCGTTACATATCTGATATGCTTCTTAACCCTTCTAACCCCAAAGACGCATTTCCCTTTGGAGGTGTCCCCTAATCACTATATACCAGTTGCAGATGGATCGACCATGATAAATCAAGGATGGTGTCAGATTAGCTTGGCGATCGATGGCGCCACGTTAATCTGGCACTACTATGGAATTATCTCATGATCGATCAATCTCCAACCGGAATAAGACCGATTTCCAACATTAAATTTACTGTTTAAAAATGTACTTTCAAATAGCCTACTGTTAATAAGTGTTACCTAGGACCCAACAGCTATACAGGCGTTTTCATTAGTGTCAAAGTTCAGTTTCCATCTGCATGTACGATGACTGTATTGACCCCTTGACTTGACACCATTGTACAAAATCCTTCTCGAAGTTCAAAATCAATACCATATCTGAAACTGGGCTTATTACGTAAACAAAACCATTGATAGCCGTGACCAATAAACTTCCACCAATCCCTGCCAGTGGTCATGATTCTATGCTACAGTGTGTACACGTACCACATAATCAGACCCGTCCAAATAATCCTGGGCTATCCCAGGCATTTTCGGGTCATGCACATTGCACCAATCATCATCTTACAAATAATAACGAGCCGTCTCCGTTTGTCGTAATCGATACATAATTAACTGACGCGGGACAAGGGGAAAGCTCTGCTGGAAAGAGGAGTTGGTGGAGCAGAGACAGCATTAGTTGTATCCCAGTGCGCAAAGGCCATCGTCGGCCCAATGGCCTTCTGCGCATTGGAATCAGTTACGAGTTAGGCTTTGCCAGTGGTTGTCGCCTTGAGGGTCCGGTCGCGGGGGGGGGGGGGGGGGGGGGGGGGGCGGGGGGGGGGGGGGAGGGAGGGGGGGGGGGGGGAAGGGGAGGGGGGGAGGGGTCAATGTCGGAGGTAAGAGTCTAGCGTGACAAGAACCACTGGCAAAGTATAAAGCTGTGTTTCCAGACCGCGGCGCGATAAGCGGCACGACAAAAGGGTAGCCCTGGGTGGCTAACGGAAAAAAAAACACTTTGTGCGTTTCCATATAGCGGCGCGACAAAGCGATTTCGAGCATCGTTTTGATTTGGAAAATATATTCCTCAGATTTATCGCCTGCTGAGAACTGTTCACGATGACTGAGACAGATCGACCGTGGTAGATCCAGAGCAGTGCCTGTATAGCTTGACATCTGTAAGTGTCAAGTTATTCTGGGGCCTGCATTGAGCTATACCAGTCGATTTATCTCCTGTTGTATAGCGTGTCAGTGTTGAGTAGGTTAACACTCTCGAGATGCGGCGCAAACGTATCAGTAGGCGGCGAAAAGCCGTCTCCTGATGTAGCATGTCTTAAATGAATAAATAGTCTCAGGTATGTATAGTAAATTGTGAAATGTCTGAGCAGTCGTTTTCATTCCATTTTCTTATTGTCTGTCAATTTCTCATTGCTTTTTGTACATCAAAGTGTGAAATTTTTTTCAGAATTTACATCGTATACAACTAGACGGTTATACTTTTTATATACAAAATAAATGTAGAATATTTTAAAGTGAACTGAGATTGTTAGGACTTTATGTTCATTCAGTGGTCAGTAATCTATATACTCTTGTATTGTCTGTTTTGTTTTTCAATAAAGGGATATATATAAAAAAAACTGCAACTGTTTAATCCATGAAAATACATAATTTTTATATGCTACACACACACACCCAAAGAAGCTGAAAAAAAGCAGCAAACATTTTGTAAAGTTTATTTGAAACATTACTTACCTAAAATAAGTTCTCAACAAATAGCTGCATGCATGCCTCGTGAATGCCCATGATGTACAAAATTTAATAATATTGAGATTTACTATATAAGCAGTCTTGTGACATTATGGGGAAGAAGACATCCACAAAACCGTGCGCAAACGGTTCCCAGGCCAAGGTCTGCCTATGAACAGCCATGCACAGGCCAACTTCAGCTGACATTGGCCTGAGGAACTTTTGTACAATGACAGTGTGTGGGATGTGTAATATTGAGCTAATACATGTACAGTGAAGTTTCACTGTTCGAATGACAGTGCTGAGAGGCAACAAACAATTCTTGCAGAGTTTACAGTCTACTCAACAAAACATTTTTGTTTTGTTTTGTTTTTTTTGCTTCTCAACTCTACAAGTCATAAAAACAAGACAGGCAAAGCCATTATGGCTCAAGTGTATGACCGATTTACATACGTGTGACCTTTGTGACAAGGGCTGGCTTCTGCAGCAGCAAAATCCATGTTTTCTGAAAATGTAAGCATTTTTTACACATCTGTCAACCTCCTGAGACCCTTGACCTTTGTGATGAGTTGACTAAATTAGTATGCATAGGAAGGTTTTATCATCAGCTATCTTTGTACCAAATTTGGTTGAAAAATTTGCAAAAATTTAAGAATACCTACAACTTTATCAAAAATCAGCATTCTACAAACATTTGCCAGCCTCTTGTGACCCTTGACCTTTCCAAGGGGTCATTCAAATTAGTATGAGTAGATAGGTCTTACCATCAGGTATCTCTGTACCAAATTTGGGTTTGAAGTTGTGAATAGTATAATTTGACAAAACACATCTTTTGTCAAAATAGATATTTTAGACCTATTTCCTGAGCTCTCCTGACCCTCGACCTTTCCAAGGGATCAACCAAATTAATTAGTGTGCATAGAATGGACTCATCAGGTATCTCTGTAGCACGTTTGGGTTTAAAGTTGTGAATAGTATTTGAGAAAAAACATCTTTTATCAAAATATGGCTATTTCGGACCTATTTCCTGAGCCCTTGACCTGTCTGAGGGGTCATCCAAATTAGTATGCATAGACAGGTCTTACCATCAAGTATCTCTGTACCAAGTTTGGGTTTGAAGTTGTGAATAGTATTTGAGAAAAAAAAACATCTTTTGTCAAAATACGGCAATTTTTCACCTATTTCCTGAGCTCTTGTGACCCTTCACCTTTCAGAGGGATCAACCAAATTAGTACGTATAGAGAGGTCTTACCATCAGGTGTCCTTGTTCCAAGTTTGGGTTTGAAGTTGTGAATAGTATTTGAGATAAAATAAATTATGTCAAAATATAGTTATTTTTGACCTATTTCCTGAAACCCTGTGACCTTGACCTTTGTGAGAGGTCACTCAAATTGGTATGTTTAGAAAGGTCTTACCATAAAGTATTCTTGAGCCAAGTTTGAAGAAGTGGCTTGAATAGTCTCTGAGAAAATGCCAACAAAGTTTACGACGGCCAACAGCCGACGGCCGACCACTGGCCCAAAACAAAGACTCACTTTTGCTTCGCACGGGGGCCAATAAAAACACATTGCAGAAAAATTCAAAAGTAAAAATCCTTGACTTTAGGAGAGGGATCAGACTGTGACATTGATGTAAAAGCACCAGACGCGCCAGTATTATACAATGTTCCTAATTGACTCACAGCACCAGCACGTCAGTGTTTTACACGTTAATTGAGTTGATGCAATGCTCTCCCTCTCTGACAATTTGATTAAGGAAGACAGTCTTTCTATTTATGTTATGATGTCTGTG
Source organism: Semisulcospira habei (assembly GCA_036245525.1). NCBI lineage: Eukaryota > Metazoa > Mollusca > Gastropoda > Semisulcospiridae > Semisulcospira > Semisulcospira habei. The sequence goes on along the minus strand of BTPG01000006.1, from coordinate 81,535,983 downwards.
AACATATTGTGGAAACAGTTCATTTAGACACAGGAGAATCACAGGTCGTAATTATATCAAGTAACCTGACAATGACTCCACTCTGTTCCAAAACTACAACCCTCTTAGTGCGAGAAACAGCTAAACATAGACTGACACGCTAATGGCAGTGCAGAATAAATAAATGTGATTACATGTGTGCTTTTGCTGCGTGTCCAAACTGCTGTTAAAGTTTATCAGGTGTGTTGACAAGGCATAACAAACACAATTGGTGCTGAAATGTGTCTTCAGATTTATGGGTAATGGTACTTTAAAAAAACAGGAACAACTCTGAGTGTTTCTAAAAGAAAAATGCATGTGTGCTAGAATCAATATGGTAGACTTTGGGATGAAATCCTCATCTTGTTTCTATTTAAGTCATTTGTATACAGTTTGAAACAGGTTGATTCATAAAGGATGCATAGTGAAGCATGCATAATAACATCTAAAAACACACCTTGCTTCACCTTGTTTTCTCTCACACTTCGTACAACTGACGCAACTTACGCAGATGCTAGCTTACAAATCATGTACATTGTACACATTCCAAATCATAGTACATGTACACATACTAAACATGTATTTTAAATGATGTGAAAGTGTAGACGAAGAGTGTAGATATATTGGTTTTTTTCTTTCTTTTGGGAACATAACCTATTTTGTTGTTAGCCCTTTCACTGCCAGTGGACACAAACTCTGCTTTTGAAATTATTGTAAATTCAACATCAAAGATCCCCAGACATCAAAGGAACATGGATACAAAGTGGTTTCAGCAAATGACATAGATCCTTATGAGCCCCCACAATTGCAGGTGCTCATGAGGATCTACACTTCTTGCAGTTGGATAGTTCAATTTTTCTCAGCAGTGAAGGGGTTAACCACCATGTGCATGCAGTCACCGGTGCTGTTTGCAGTACAAGTTGCTGCATGCACAAGGGGTTTAATGTTTCTTCTGGTTTCATAAACTGAAAAAATTGTCATCTTAAAATATGTTCTATAAGATGTATGAGGAATTACAAGAACTCATGTCAACTGGTCAAACTGATAAATAGTTTATGTTTCTATAACTTTTTTTGCACAAAGTACACGCAACTCAAGCATGTTATGGATGAAACAAACTGTCTTTGCAACTGTCTGAACATTCACAAGGATGCAGTTATTGGCACATGCATCACCGAGGGAATGGGTTTGTACGATTGGTCCTCATGACAAATTCAATCTTGCGCTGCATTTCAGAGTTGTAAATGCGCTTGCAGCGTTCATAGCTGGCTCGGCGACGCTGTTGAAAGGGCTTCTCGTATCGCTCCTTTAGTCGAACATCAGTAAAGAACTTCTCACTACGAAGTATCCTGAAAAGCATTAAAAGACATAAGTGAACTATGGAAACTGAACCCTCTTGTGCAGCCACTGGCAGGCCTACTCATATTACCAAAGCCTGCATAGCATAACCAAAATGAAGAAAGAAACCTGTTTAGAAAAGACAGTGTAGCACTAGCAGAGGAGCCCTCAGCTATCACTAGTTATCTATAGGTCGTTTGACATCGGAACACACGTTTTTCACAAATATCTTCTCAAAGAATCACTTTTCTATATCAATATAAAAACAAATATCATTTTGTACCAGTTAACCTACTATGATTTACTTTCAAGAAATTTGAACAATGTGTCAGTTTTGTAGTATAGTCGTAAAAATTAAGATTTTTTTCATGAAAATGATTTTACATCCCTAAATGTGCCCCTAATATATTCAGCTCATATGAGAAAGATACATTTTCACATGAAAGAGTAAGCTGCCTAAGTTTTAAAACCTGAAACATCGCAAGTACATACATGAAGCTTGAGCTTGATATTGAAATGTGGCCGTTTCCCGGCAAGACTTTATTAGGGTAAAATGGCTTGTTCTTGTCATTTCACTAATTTTTTTTGTGACTGTACAGCAAAATCAACAAATCATAGGAGTTAAGTAAAAATAGGCCATATTAGGTCAATTGGCACCAAATAATTTGTTCTGAAAGTGATATAGAAAAGTGTTATTTTGTGGAGATATTTGGAAAAAACATTGTGCGCTCCGATGTCAAAATGGCCTACACTACCTGTGAGTCAGAGTTTAGTGGTTCAGTGCACACATGGCACACTGTGTGCGAGTACTTTTGCTGACTTAGCTAGTCAGTGTGTAGCGGACTACACGCGTTAAGCTCAGCGACAGTTTCAAGTTCCAGAGCCTTATATAAAGCAGCCGATCCTCAGTCTCCAGATGGGTAATTGTGAACAATAATCACCACTCCTCTCCCTTTGTGAGTGATTGCAAACAGTGATTTCTCACACTCACCTCCCTCCCTCCTCTCTTGCTAGGTATCGTATTTGAAGTTATAGGTGTTAGGCCTAGAAGCTATGGTTCTTGCATTGGTTTGACTTTGATCATGTTTCATAATGAATGTTTTTGTTGGTGTAAATAAATCTTGGAACCTTACTTCCATCTTATGATGCTCAGCCAGAGTGAGAGACTGAGACCATGCGTGTGTCCGTGTGACTGAGTTGTTTGTTTGCGTTTACGTCCATCCAGTATGACTGTGTACATGTGTGACTGTACGAGCTTAGTAGAAACCCACACGCTATCACTATCAGCTGCAGACGCAACAATAGACTAGAGCGCTCACAGCAAACACCCAAATCCTGTCAAAATAGGGTTTTCTGGATACTGTGGTTGGTCTATTGCGCAGGTAACATGACATCTGAACACAACATGAAGCACATAAACATGGAATTTGTGCGCATGCAAGACTAGGGTAGACCATAGGACTAAATAATTTACTCTCCACAGAAATCTCCAGCCCTTCCCTACACCACAAAAGGGATGCGGACTAAACTGGGCACTTGAGTATTAGATGGGCAGTTCTGACTATCTAATAACTATTATTAATACTTTTTTATTATAATATTACTGCCTACACCCAGTCTGGTTACAACAGTTACAAAAATCAATAAATTGTTGTAATTTCTAAACGTATTTCTTCCTTCGTTTGGGTCATTCTTTGCATTTACACGCTTGTTTGTCACCTTTTTGGTCTGGATTTCACTGTCTGCATGCGCAAAGAGTTAGGATGCGATTGCAACAGATGATAGCAGACGACGCTCATTCACAAGCAAACCAACGTGCACACATTACATATTTAAACCATGCTTCTCCAACTATACACAGAGTACATAGTTGATCGAATATCCGTCAAAATGTAATGAAAAAGCAAAAATATCGACTGTGTACCTGTCTAGTACCCTATATGCTGGTTCAATGTCGTTGTTTCGAACAAGGACAGTCCTGGCAAGAAATCGAAGGTGGTTCTGCGACATCTTGGATGTTTATGGCTATTATTCTGGACTTGGACAAGTTATTGTTCCCGATGTAAGAAGTAAATAAATATACCTAATAATAAACAGAAGGTTATTAACATAAAGAAACTACTCAGTTCTAAACATCCAATGTATCTTCAGCTTTATTTTTTAAATTATCTCCACTCGTAGGGCAGTTTATGGCTTCTTTTTACTGAGCGATCCAAAACCTAATCCAGATCATTTTTTTGTGGTTGTCTTGAAACGTATTAACTGTAAGTTGTCGTGATTAATTATGCATGTGAAATAGATATTTTATGTCAATAGACAGGAGCTGATAATTATATGGGTAAATATGCATCTAGACAATATTTTACGACATTTTCAATACGCTTAACAGTTGCCGTGCTACTTCCGTTTTAGCATCGCGGTAAGACTTGGAAAGACTAACAAAAACCATTGTTATTTTGCTTTGATAGGCTTGTGATATACAGGTATTGTACGACCTTGAGTGTTTTTTTGTTTTTTGTTTTTTTATTGTAAAGATCCTTTTGTACTATGTACTATAGCTATTCTTTAAAAATGATCAATGATTCATCGTCTGACGTTTTCTCTCGCTCTCTCTCTGTGTCCTTGTTGTTACGTTAATAATTTGGAGGACCAGTTAGAACTTAAAGCAGTTTCCCACAGTGAGGTGTGTACGCACCTGCATGCAGGCATAAAGCTCCCCCGCTCTCCGCTTGTTTGTTTTTTTTTTGTTTTTGTTTTTTCACTAGAAAACATGGTACAAGTACAACCGTTTAATTATTTTTTCTTGAAAATGGGGTTGCGATTCGGAGATTATTCAGTTGCATTGCAACTAGGTTTATACTCCGACGTGGGTGCTATCCTCAAAATGTTGAATGCAGACGCAATACAGAACATAACAAACTGATCTGTCACAATATAAGAGGCATCATGATCTGAACAATCGGGACAGATGTTCAGACCCTCATTATACTGTCGCATACTGACTCAGCAACAGGGTCTTTTAATTTGCATGTGATTTACTGATTATAAAAATCTGTCAAGTACTCAAGATGTACGCTGTTCACGCAATCAATGTATTGTCAATTTTGCTTAGTAACAGTTACTGAGTTAGCTAATTACATAAGTTAAGAGTGGCCTATACATTACATGCCTTCTTACATTTTAAAATTATTTCTTATAATAAACCCCAGCCTCATTTGGAAAACCTTTGTTGTCATGTCAATAGCCAGTTTTAGCATTTTTTTTATGAAGCAGAACCAGGAGTACCTTACATTACAAGCAGTAAAAACCAAGCACAGCCTATATTGGCTCCTTAAAGACACATGGGTACTTATAATATGTGGTGGATGAAGTGAGTATTAAGACATGCCACATTGGGCTATCATGCAACAAATGAAGTTAGTATTCCAGACATGACAAACTGATACATGCACGGCAAATAAAGGTAGTGTTCAACTTTGCGGCATAAATGTAACATGTCTTAAA
>BTPG01000006.1:81018261-81530937 GCA_036245525.1 Semisulcospira habei | reverse complement strand
AAAATAAATTTTTTTGAAAAATACTTACCGATGACATTACTGTTAGGAATACTGTCTCGCTAGCCTAAATTTAGGCCAAAATTGAGGTTGTGTGCCTTTAAGGAGGGAAGGTATCAGGGGGCGCTATCTGCTAGGCAGAGCCACGGTAGCCTCCCTTCCCTCCATATCCGGAACGCGGTCACCTGATTCGCCATTCTGTATCGTAGCGAGCCAGCGGCAGCGGGGTAGGTGGGAGGGTCCTCCGAGTAATGTCATCGGTAAGTATTTTTCAAAAAAATTTATTTTAGAGAAAAATACATTTGTTTTCTCAAAACAACATTACCGATGACATTACTGTTAGGAAGAATGTCGATGAGGCGGTGGGTGCCGCTAATTACGTCCCTAAGCAAACTATTAGGTCCCCGAGACCCGCCCTCCCAGGCACAACCTCCCGATAATTTTAGCGAAGAATACCTACGGCACCCGGGGTGCCGGGAGGGAGTGTTGTGCTGCCGTGACATCCCCCACCAGCGACAGGTTCTCGCGCTGGCCGGAGAGGTCCCTCAGGTAGAATCTGGCGAAGGTTGACTCTGAACGCCAGCCTACGGCCGCCACAATGTCTTTGACTGCACAGTTGCGGTCGAATGCAAGGCTCGCCGCCATGGCTCGTACCTCATGCGCCCTGATGTTCAGATGCGTGGCGGTGTCAGGGGCGAGGTCGTGGTATGCGGAGCGTATCACCCAACGGAGCCAGGCGGAGATCGTTTGGGCCGTAATGTCATTTCTACCTGGAGACAAAGGAAGGAAAAGGCGGGTGCGGCCCCTGCGCAGAGGCTTGGTCCTGCGCAAGTAGATACGCACTGCTCTCACCGGATCTTGTTGTCTGGAGTCCCGGGAGAAGCTAGGTCCCCTCAGGGCTTGTATGGAGACCACTTGTGGGGCGGCTAGTGGAAGCCGTGTCTTGGCCAGGAAGTTCGGGTCCGGCAGCAGTTGTAGCGAACCGTCCGCCCGGAACTGTAGGCACGATGGATGGGTCGAGAAGGCGTGAAGCTCGCTGACCCTGGCCGCAGTGGCGAGGGCTAGTAGGAAGCATGTCTTCCGCGTCACGTCCGCCAGTCGCGCCAGCTGCAAAGGCTCGAAGCGGCTAGTGTTGAGCCACGTCAGTATCCAGGGTAGGTCCCATCTCGGCACAAGGGAGCGGGAGGTTGGTCGATGAAGGCCGAAGTGTGCCATCAGATCAGCCAGGTCTTTGCAGGCGCCAGGGTCGGGGTGTCCCAGGTGCCGGTACGTGTCGGCTATCATAGCCAGATAGCCGCGAATGGTAATGGGGGCCAACCGCTGATCATTGAAGAGCCAGAGGAAGAATTCCGCTAGCTGGGGAACCGTCAGATCCGTGGGGGAGAGTCGTTCGGCGGCGCACCAGTCGCAGAGAACGCGCCATTTCCCCTCGTAAACTCGCCTAGTGGATCGCCTGCGGGCTGTAGCGATCGCATCCACCGCCGTACTTGAGAAACCTCTATTGGCGAGGGCTTGCCGCACAATCTCCAGGCGTGTAGGAGGAGACGCTCGGGGCACGGGTGGAACAGGTCCTGCCGGGGCTGCTTGAGCATCGATGGCGGAGTGGGCAGCTGTAGTGGGGGGGCCGACGCCAGGTTCAGGAGGTCGGTTGTCCAGGACCGGGACCAGGAGAAGGGGGCCACTAGGTACAGAACCGTGTTGCAACCTCTGAGCTTGAGCAGGACCTTGGGAACGAGGACCGCCGGTGGGTAGGCGTACGCGATGAGGCCGTCCCAGGGAATGGAGAGAGCATCGACCGCCCAGGCTAGAGGATCTGGGATGGGGGAGACGAAGAGTGGAAGTTGGTGGTTCCATCTCGTGGCAAAGAGGTCGATCATGGGCGTCTCCCAGCGGTCGCAAATCATCCGAAAGATGTCTGGTCGGAGTGTCCACTCGGTGTGGAGAAGCTGCCCGCGTCGAGAGAGGGAGTCTGCCAGGACATTGAGATGGCCCGGGATGTGTCTGGCTCTGAGGGAAATGCCGCGGTCCTCGCACCACTGAAGTATCTGGTAAAGAAGGATGCAAAGAGACGGGGAGCGAGTCCCGCCCTGCTTCTGAAGGTAGGCGACGACTGTGGAGTTGTCGGACAGGACGAGAAGCTCCTGACGACGCAGGCGAGGTTCCCAGGCGAGGAGTGCTTGCCAAACCGCCTGGAGCTCCAACCAGTTGATGTGTCGCGTCGCTAGGTCCGAGGTCCAAATGCCGGAGGCCGTGGTGAACATCGGAAGTAGGTGAGCTCCCCAGCCGGAGCTGCTCGCGTCGACGCAAAGTGACAGTCGGGGGGGAGGTGTGTAGAGGGGGACTCCCGACGCCAGCCAGGCAGGATCCGCCCATCGACGAAGATGCGGCAGCAGCATCAAGGGAACTGGTACCATCGTCTCCAGGGCGCCCGAAGACGGCCGCCAGTGTAAGAGGAGATGGAGCTGAAGGGGACGGTAGTAAAGGCGACCCAGGTGGAGTAAGTCCGCCGCCGCACTCATCAGGCCAAGGAGCTGTAGCCACACTCTGGCGGTAGCCGAGCGAGTCTGCGCGAGGTGCAGGGCGAGGGTCGCCAGCTTCTGTATGCGTGGTCCCGGCAGGCGAACAAGGTTGCAGTCTGTGCGAAACTCCATACCCAGATGGACGAAGTGGCGGGATGGCACCAGGTCGGACTTGCCCCAGTTCAGCAGGAAGCCGAGATTGTCGAGGAGGTGCAGCAGCGCATCGCGATCCCTGGTCAAGGCCGTGACCGACTGGTTCCGTAGGAGGAGGTCGTCGAGGTAGTTCGACGTCGGGCTGGACGACGTCATTCTGGCCCGGGCGACGACTGCATCCATGATGCGCGTGAACACCCAGGGGCTGAGGTTGAGACCGAAGGGCAACACTCGGAACTGGTAAATCACTCCTGCAAAAGCAAAGCGTAGATACCGTCGGGACGAAGGGTGAACAGGCACGTGAAGGTAGGCATCCGAGAGATCCAGGCTGACGGCAAAGTCCATCGGCTGCACCGCGGCCCGAAGAGCTCGGGCCGTCTCCATGTGGAAGGGGGGGGCAACGATGAACTTGTTCAAGGCGGAGAGATCGATGACCGGTCTCCACTTGCCGCCTGGCTTGGGCACAACGAAAAGGCGGCTGTAAAAAGCAGGGGAGTTGGGCTGCGAAACCACTTCCGTCGCCGTCTTTAGAAGTAGGGAGTGCACCTCGTCGCGAAGAGCAGCGGCCCTGTCTAGGTCGGAGGGCACAGGGGTCCAAACGGGGGAGCGACGGAGGGGGGGCGGCGACCGAAAGGCGATCCGAAGGCCTTCGGAGACGGTAGAAAGCACCCAGGCGTTGTCCGGGAACAGCGCGTGCCACGCCTGGCTGTGGCGCGCCAGCCTCCCGCCGACAGGAGAAAGGGAAGCGGTCGGCGGCGGCGGAGGAGGATAAGCGTCAGTGGGCCCTGCCCCTCCCTGGGCGGCGGGCGGGCCGGGGCCAGGCGGGGGCGGGCGGGAGTCGCGTCGGGGCGAAGGCGAGCGCGCCCAAAGGCTGGGGCGCGAGGAGGGAGACGTCCGCGCACTGTAGGGGGGCGGGGAGCGGGTCTGGCGGACCGCAGGGCACGACCCGCGGCCTTGCGGGGAACTCGAAAGCGGTGGGGCGCCGGTCGGCTGGGCCACAAGTCCTTGTTGGCTTCCTTCACCGCCTGCCAGGTGGGCCCGAACAGCAGTTCCCCTCCAAGCGGCGCCTGTCGAAGCTGCTTCTTCAAGTCCGGGGGAAGATCACAGGAACGGAGAAGAGCATCACGTCGCATCAGGTCGCAGTTGGCCGCGGCCGTCATGGAGTTTACAGCGGAGTGAAACGCCGCCCGGTTGCCTGCCACTGCTAAGGATAGGATGTCCGCCAGAAAAGGAGAGGTCACAGGGTTCCAGGCTTCTTCCACACGGCGAACGATAGTCTGGGTCACCAAGTCGAGGAATCCCGCTGTAGCGAGGGCATTCCGTACAAGGGTAGCTGTCTTGTCGAGGCCTGGGATGACGGGACCCGGACGAGGGGAGCCAGCGAAGGAGAGGGCCTGGGCGTCCAGCTCCGGTAGCTGACAGGAGAAGGACTGCGAATGACCCGCGTACCAGCGCTGCTGAAAGGCGATCTGTAGATCAGCGGGCCACCTGTTGTCCGAAAAGAAACCTGCGTCCCCAAAGGAATTCGTACGAAGGTGCGACGAAAGGGCGTCACGTAGGTCTCGGAACCCTGGAGGTTGAGGGAGAGACTTGAACCGCTTGGTCAGGCTGGCCGCATCCACAAAGGCAGAAGCTTTCCTCTTGACTGGCGGTGAAGGTAGGCAGTCTTCCGGAGGAAGGGAGGCCGCGATAAGGCGAGCCGCTTCATCCAAGGCTCGGAGGGTCTCCATCTTATGACTGAGGGAAGGCTGTCGAACACCAGCGTCCGAGAGGGGGGAGTGTCCGGACGCGTCGGACGCATCGTTACGCAGTAAGGCTGACATCGAACCCTCAGGAACGAGGCTGAGAGCATCGTCCTTCATAACTGGATCCGACCCCTGAGGAGGGGAAGGTCGGACACCAACACTGGAAACGTCGCTGCCGAACTCGCGTTGTGTCACTGTAGCGCTGGGAGGAGAACGGACCCGTCGCGCAGAACCAGGGGGTGATCGGGACGTCGGGGAAAACCTCGTCGCTGGACGTCTCGAAGCGGAGCGGTGAAGAGGGGAGCGCGGCCGCGGGGAAGAACGGCGACGGGGGGAGTAAGTCCGGTGGAAGCGGGAACGCTGGCTCCGGGATGGAGAGGGCGAACGGGACCGGGGTCGATAGGTCGAGCGGTGCGGTGAACGATGACGGAGACCTCTATCCCGGTGAGAGTACGAAGTACGCCGGTCGGTAAGAGGGCTGAGCCTCCTAGGCGCCCGGCGCCCTCTGGAAGTCGAGCGCGAGCGGGAAGACCCGCCAACAGAGTGAGAAGAATGGCGTTCGGAGCGAGCGAATTGCGAGTCACGGGAGCCATTAGAAGCGCGGGAGCTTCGCCCGCGTGGTCTCTGAAAAACAGTCACCTCCCCCTGCGCCAGGGGCCGGGCCGAGGGGGCCAAAACAGGAGGCACCTTAACTACACTCGCTAATGTGTATTTGGTTGGTTTTTTACTCTTAGTGTTAACTAAGGCACTGACCTCCGCACCAGAAGACTTGTGCTTGTCAACGGAGCTTCTCACGGTCGTAGACGCGTTGCGGTCCCGCGGGCGTTGTCGGTCAGACTCGGTGGGACCCAGCGAGCCGACAAACCCTGTAGGCGCCCGGTGTTGGCCAAGCTCGGGGTCAGGAACTGCCGGCGAGCTGACAAACACAGATGTCGGAGTACTTCGTTGGCCATGCTCGGTGTCAAGTAACCCCAGCGAGCTGACGAACCCTCCGTCAGGAGCGTGAGGCTCCGGATCCGCAAGTGCGTCCCGCATCGTGAGAGCTCTCGGTGTTTCCTCCACCAAAGTAGACGGAGCGGCCTTCTTCGGACGCTTCCGCCGGTAGAAACGCCGCAGTTGCGACCACTGCTCCTCCTCCCAGGTGGTGCAGACGTCGCAAGGGTGGGTGGGGGAACAGCCAGAGCACGGAAGACAGACGTCGTGGGCATCACTCGGCCACTGGAAGTCTGCGCATCTCGTGCAGGTACGAACTTGCCAACTGGAATACATAGAGCAAGAAAACACGCTTTCAAGCAAGGAAGAAGGACCTGTACATGTGGCTACAACGGAATCTCTCAGTCTAGTTCCGCCCGGTAAGGTTGAGTTAGCAGCGCCCTTGTTGCTAATTCACCCCCGACCGGTCGCTAGAACCGGTCCTGCCGCCTGTACACTTTTCTCTTCCACGTCATAAAAACGAACCGCACTAACGGTCACACTACGAGCGCCTCTGCTCAGTGCTACTGCATCCGTAGCGTCGGCCGAGGGCACTAACCACAAGCTACAATGCTTACCTGGTCATGGTAGAAAAAAGGAGGTTACCACCGTGAAGGACGGAGGACGAGGGCCCCCGAAAAAAGGCCGCAAAGTCCCGCCAAGGACGAGAAGGCACAGTCCGGTCGACACTGCAGCCGGAACAGAAGCCCACTCTGCAGCAGGAAGCTCACAAGCCAGTAGCAACCCGTCAACCTCCAACCACGAACTCGAAGAAGACAAAGTCGCGAGAGAACGAAGCCTGAACGGAGCTAGGCAGGGCATACAACCTTCCACGGCTCAGCGAAGAGACAGAATGGCGAATCAGGTGACCGCGTTCCGGATATGGAGGGAAGGGAGGCTACCGTGGCTCTGCCTAGCAGATAGCGCCCCCTGATACCTTCCCTCCTTAAAGGCACACAACCTCAATTTTGGGCTAAAATTAGGCTAGCGAGACAGTATTCCTAACAGTAATGTCATCGGTAATGTTGTTTTGAGAAAACAACTTCATTTGTCATGTAATAGATGTATCCATAAAAAATGTGGCCCATCACAGGTGCTTTTTTTTATAGGGATACATTATTGCTTGTCAGGTAATTCTGGCTCTTCTTAATAAATGGATTTGAAATACTGTATTTTTTTTACTCTGTCTCAGCTGAAGAAACCTGTGAGATATCAATAATGTTTGGTGGAGCTGGACAGAAGCCTGGAGGTATGCTGGTGAAACAGTTGCAGCAAACAAATTAACCCTTTTCATCCTGATACACTGTTGCTTGAAATTAATTTGACTATATTCGTTCAAGGGTGGTCTCAGAATAGATTTGAGTCTGAGGTGCCAAGCTGAAATGGTTGATCTATGATATCTCCTAATCTGTAAAGTAGCCTTTGTACTGTAGGACAATAAGCACTTTTTTAAAAATAAAAATCAGCTTCAGGATGTAATGGGTTAAGTGACCATACCTCTGTGCCTACCTACTGTATTGCTTGTTTTTGTAAAAGCAGTTTTTTGGCTCATGTGCGAGGCAAAAGTGAGTATGTTTTGAGCCAGTGGTCATCCCGTCTGTCCGCCATCGTCCGTGGTAAATTTTAACATTGGCATTTTCTTGGAGACTATTCAAGCTACATTCTTCAAACTTGGCCCAAGGATACTTTGTGGCAAGACCTTTCTAAACATACCAATTTCAGTGATCTCTCACGGGGGATCAGGAAATATTTCAAAAATAGATATTTTTGGACATATTTATTTTTTCTCAAATATAATTCACAACTTCAAACCCAAACTTGGTACAAAGATACCTGATGGTAAGACCTTTCTATGCATGCTAATTTGGTTGATCCCTTGGAAAGGTCAAGGGTCATAAGAGCTCAAGAAATAGGTCCACAATTGGCATATTTTGACATAAGATTTTTTTTTTCAAATACTATTCACAACTTCAAACCCAAACTTGCTACAGAGATATGGGCCATATGCACATTGCATCATTAAAAGTAATGGCCCATTAGGACTAAACGGTCATTTGTAAATGGACCATTTGTACGGACTCTAATTGGAATGCACGTTGTCCCAAAAATGTGCCATTAGTTAAGGGCTACTTTATGTTTAGACTGGAGGGAATCCCTTCCGCTTTTACTAGTTCGTGCATGCGCAGTTCAAGGCCTCCCATATAGTTTTGAGGCGCGCGTGCGTGTGGCACCGTAAGATAAGGAGCCGCGCAGCGCGTCGTCTCTGTTAATATCGCCGGCTGGCAGCACAAAGCTGAGCGCAATCTGTTACTGCTGTGCAACTACAGTCTCGCTATTCTCATCACTGTTTTACTCGAGCACGCTATGTGTGTACATGCTCAGCGTTGACCGTGTACCACACGGGATACATTTTACTGAATGGCGCCGGTCATTTACGGCATGTTGTTTAAGCTGTACAGAACGTATGTTGTATTAAGACATACACTTAAAAGCTAAGAAAATAAACAGCTAAGAAAATAAACTTTCTGTAGACACTAGACATGCTTAGGAAAATGAAGATGAGCAATGCATGCAACGGACTAGAAGACAGGCAACCGGCTAAATTGTATCAGTATCAAGACAGTTTAACTGTAGCTGTAACTAGGTCACCTCGCCACTTGATAAGCTAGCGCGGCACTCCCTAACTAAATGTGTGGGTTTGTAGAACTGAACAGCCGCGACGAATATTATGGACTAACTGTCTTTTTTCTTCCTCGGGCAGTCATCCAACGAGAACTGAATAGCCACTCAAGCACGAAATTCCCGTGCAGCTTACCGGCTTTTCACCACCACCGCACACTAATCGCCCATTAGGATCGCTAATGGTGGGGTACAGCGGCATTAAATTTAATGAATCATTAGGCTGCTAAAATGGGTCATGCATTCCGTTAAATGGAAGATTTGTGACCATTAACCAAAATGGCTCATTACCATGGATAATGGCGTGACATGCATGCGGGCCTGGTAAGACCTATCTATGCATACTAATTTGGATGACCCCTCAGAAAGGTCAAGGGTCACAAGAGCTCAGGAAATAGGCAAAAAAATAGATATATTTTGACAATAAATGTTTTTTTCTCCATTACTATTCACAACTCCAAACCCAAACTTGCTACAGAGCTACCTGATGGTAAGACCTATCTATGCATACTAATTTGGATGACTCCTCAGAAAGGTCGAGGGTCACAAGAGCTCAGGAAAAAGGTAAAAAATAGCCATATTTTGAAAAGAATTTTTTTTCTCAATTACTATTCACAACTAGTTCTTCAAAACCACACTTGCTACATAGATACCTGATGGTAAGACCTATCTTATCTATGCATACTAATTTGGATGACCCCTCAGAAAAGGTCAAGGGTCATAGAGGTTGACAAATGTGTATAAAATGCCAGTAATTGTAGTTATTATCAACATTTTTGCAAACTTTTCAATCAAATTTGGCACAAAGGTAGCTGATGATGAGACCTTCCTATGTATCCTAATTATTTTAGTCGACTCATCGCAAAGGTCAAGGATCTCTGGGGTTTCACAGATGTGTGAAAACTTATTAAATTTTGAGGGAAATATGGATTTTGTTAGTGCAGAAGCCATCCCTTTACTTATTGTCAGACTTGTGTGGATCGGTCATACACATGAGCCATAAGGGCTTTGCCTTTCTTGTTAGGTTTTTGAATAAAGTAAATCTTCAATAAATGTTTGGATGACATAAGGATCTGATTCATTGGAGGCAACTTCAGTGTTGCCAGATACAAAATAACCAGACACAGATTTGAACTATCAGTATCATTTTTGTCTACCATATTGAAAATACGGTACACTTTAGGACGGAGCACATTCCGTAGAATGCAAAGGACATAACAGGCGGGTGGGGCTCATGGTCTGGAAAGTAAGAAGATAAAAATGATGTCATGTCTAGCCACATTAACCTTGCTGTTGAACGTCGATTTGGCGTGAAGCGCCGTGTGTGTGCGTATGTATGTAAACACGAGAATCTCCAATATTACTGTACGCACAAAACTTTAAACTTGCAAAATACTTTATTAAATGGGTGCCTAAAAGAGCCTCTGAGCATATTGTAATTGAATGTCTCATTAAAGACATAAAAGACCGTTTAAAGAAAATTGGTTGACCTAGATTAGAGTCCGCAGTTTTGATTATATGCACTTGAAATTTTGGATATGGCTAATTTGTTAAAAGACATTGGATGAGTTCGTTAGCCAGCTTTGTACCTCTTCAACTTTTTCGAAAATAAAAGTTCAATGCAGAAAAAATGTCAAAAGTAAGACTCCTTGATTTCATCAGAAGAATCAGACAGTGATGGTGACGTAAAAGCACCAATCACGTCAGTGTTTTATAGAATGTTCCTAATTGACGCAGATCGCCAGCATTTCAGTGTTTTACATGTGTATGACTATGAGCTGGCGCGATGGTCTCCTTCATTTATTTTTGTATGATATTTGCGAAGGTATTGTGGAAAAGGTGGAATATATGCGCAAGCTCATACAGAAGAGGATTTGTGGGCATGGGCCATTCCACTTTATTCTTCAAAATGGCTGTGGCTACGCCAGCCCACAGAACGTATAACCGGTAGGAAGCGCAGTGTGTCTGCCGTCTGTGTTTGTGTGCCATTCTGCCGTTTGTGTTTGTGTGTGCCATTGCGATGTGTATCAGGCGGGGGGACGGGGTGGGGTGGAGGATGAAAGGGAGATACTGAATGCGTTTGTAATCCAGCATTGTACCTCTTCAACTTTTTCAATAATAATTAATTCATTTCTGCAAGTTTTGGAGCCACTATTTACTCCCATCAAACAGCGCTGGAAGAGGCTGTGTGGAACAAAACAGTCAGCTCTGGAAGAGCGTGCCTTTCGGATGAATGACGTGAATATCAAATTCGTCCCAGTGTACACAGCGTCGTGAGACCAGCGATGCCATGACATGAAGCTTATACTTTATAGTGACATCATTTTGCTGCTCATGCTATTCGTCTTCTTCAGAATTTCTGTCGCTACTCCACCCCACAGAGCGTACTAATAGCGGGAAGCGCTGTGTGTCCGTCTGTATGTGTGCGCCGGTGTGTGTGTTGATCAGAGATTGGCTTAGAGAGGAGGGAAATGGATCAGAAGGATAAGCTTAAAAATATGAACAACTCTGAATGTTCCTAAAAGAAAAACGCACGTGAGCTCCAAACAATACGGTAGACTTTGGGTTGAAATCCTCATCTTGTTTACAGTTTAAGCCATCGAGCCCTGTATTCACCAAGCTATTATTTTGTCACCACATTTGCACCGTCTTGGGTTGACTTAAACTGTTACTAATGTTAGTGCAGTTACATTTTCAGAGCACATCTGCCAGATCGCCTGTCATTACCTCGGTAAATAGCATTATTTCGGTGGCTGTAGCCACCTTAATGATGGTCTCCAAATGATAAGTGAACCTTTTTACAATCAAGACGTCTGTGCAGAGAACACCAGTCTTTGACTCTTAAGGACCATTTTTTCTTACAAATAAGGTGGTTACAAATAAGGTCGTTACTCAAAGCAGGCTCTACTGTAAACTGTAGTGAGTTTGAATTTTTATTTTCTGCGTGCAACTGCAAGGTTCATGCTGACCATGGTGTATTTTTCTTCTGAACTGTAATGAAGTCTTTATAGAGGACAATTGCACAAATGGAGCTGTGGGATTTTGACCTCATGGCTGAATAACTTAACCCTTATCATTCAGAATACACCATGTGAAATAAGTTTGACTAAAATAGTTCAAGGGTAGTGCCAGAAAAGCTTGGCGCCTCTAGGCGCCAAGTTATTCTGGCACCACCCTTGAACTAAAGCCATTGGTCTATATCCTTATCTGTAAGTACTATGATGTAGCTTGCTATATGGCAGTGTACAGATTTGAAGCTTTTAGCCTCAGTATGATAAGGGTGAAGACATGGAGCCCAAAATCAAACTTTTCTAATTTGTGAGCTGTCCTCTGAACACTAAACATCAGTTCAGGAGGCTGATTGACCATGCTAATTCAAATTCAAGGGGGGGGTGCCAGAAAAGCTTGTCACCAAAAGGCACCAAGCGATTGTGTCATTATGCTTTAGCTATCATGTTCAATCAGTCTCTTTTTTATTAGAGCTCAGTGGTGTACTCACTTAAGACATGCAGCATCCAGATATACAGCTTTGTGCTGCATAACTGGATGCTGCATTTCTTGAATGAATTAATGAGTTTTTGTTTTGTTTTACGCAGGGTTCACATTTGGCCAGACTGCTGGCGCAACAGCAGGAGGTGGTGGCGGTTTCTCATTTGGTGCAGCGCCCAGCACAGCTGGTGCTGCACCAGGTGGTTTTACCTTTGGAACACCAGCCAGCTCTGCTACAGGAACAGCCACCTCACAGCCTGCAGCCGGTGGCTTCTCATTTGGTGGAGGAAGTAGCACCACCACCTCAGCCCCCACCGCAGGACAAAGTGGCAGCTTTGGTTTTGGAGGTGCTGCCTCTGGGGCTCAAACTAACCCAGCTGGTGGTTTCAGTTTTGGAACCACAGCCCCAGCCGCTACCAGTACACAACAGACTGGAGCTGGAGGTGGTGTAGGCGGTTTCTCATTTGGCGCATCATCTGCGCCTGCCAGCACTGGAGCAGGTCTTGGTGGTGGTGGCGGCTTTAGTTTTGGTACTTAACATCAGCTGATTCTTTTCAATATTTTGTCAAGGACATTGTGGGTTTTGGGGGAAGGAAATTAGCATTGTCACAAAAGTCAAGCACCGACACACTACATGTGACGCAGTGAATTGATTATGATTATTCAAGGGAAGTGCCAGAATAGCATGATGTCTCTAGCATAATATATGAATAAACCATGATAGTGCAGGGGTAATACTAGAACAGCTCCCAAGTGCCGAGTTCTGCTGACACTACCCTTGACCTATCATGGTCACTCTACTTCCATACTCCAAAATAGACTTCAAAGGATAGTAAACAAAATGAAGGATTTCAACTGAGATGAAAGTTGAATTTGAAGGATGAGAAAGGGAGGTGAGGGTACTCAAGGTTGGGTCTAGTTAGAGGCAGAGAGAATCCAGATTTGCATTGAAGGTAGGCTCTGAAAAATTGGGCAGAGCAGACTTCTTTTTGGCAAGGAAAATTTAATATCTGTTTTTGTTGGTGTTTTGTTTGTTTGTTGATGGTTTTTTTTTTTTTAAAGGGGGTGGGGGGGGGGGGGGGGGGGGGGGGGTATTGTCAGTTGTTGGAACCCTGACACTTCTAAATGTCTGTGGTGAAAGGTGTGATCACATTTTTCTTTTATTTTACATAATCTATGTAAAAGGTGCTTTCTCTGCAACCTATTAGAATTTGTATTGTGTGCCACTGTTGCGAATGATGTCAAACTTGTCTTGCTGTTGCTCAGGTGGGGGTGGCATGCCAGCCTCTTCAACGGCGGCTTCAACTGGCTTCAGCTTGGGTGGCTCTACAGCCACTGCTGGCTCCACAGCCTTTCCTGTCTCCACAGCCCCACCTTCACTGGGTGCGGGCTTCCCTCTCGGCTCTACTGCTCCTGGTAAGAGATAAGTAGTATTTGTTTTAGATTTACTTTATTTATTCCGGCATTCATTTACAGTTTCTTTTTTTGTTGTTGTTGGTTTTCTGCCTTTTAAGCAGCAGCCTCGTCATTGACTCGTACTGCTCTGGTGAGCTATTTTAACCCATTTAGCCCCAACGCACTACTCCATAAGATGGATAATTCAAGGGTAGGGCCAGATGAGCTTGGCGCCTGAAGGCGCCAAGCTCATCTGGCCCTACCCTTGAATTATCATAGTCAATCTCCTGCAGCTGGTAGTGGTACACAAATGTTAGTAGGTACCGGCAGTCTATATGGCTGGTCAGTGTAGACCCAAATGTGACTTATCTTTCATGTGTGATATCTATGTTGTTTGTTGGTCAAAATCAATAAAATGCATACCCACATGTTCAGGAAGTTGTTTTCTTGTATTTGCTTACAAATCGGAATGTGTATGAGGTGTATGAAGTTTGTGAATAAGCTTGAAAAACGAGTACTTTTAGCGTCCATTCGCCTCCGACTGCCGTCTAGCCGCGGCTCCGAAAACGACACACTCGCGTTTCTTACACGATCGAATCCGTACTATAAATAGAAGAACACACTAACGTATACCATTAGAAAGAGCAGATCGCGAGCTTTTTAATGATACTAACCAAGATGTGTTTTTTTTTTAATTGATGATTTTGTTTTCAAAATGAAAGTTTTAACTTGCAAAATCACCCTCTTCGGTAAAAAATTTGACACATGTGTGTAGGTTCGTTGGAAAGCTCATTTTGTACAGAATCCGAGGGTACCGGTTGTGTCACGCTCCTATAAATAGAACGCATTCGGTTGGCCGATATTTGAACCAACCCACGAGTAGTGCAGTACACCGTACTACACACCATGGCGGGCGCTTCGACTCGCTTCATTCCCGACCGATTGACAAAAGAATTGGTAAGTTTTCGCATTCCACACTCTTTTAATGATTACAACTTAGGTTAATATTGCCAATGATTGCCTTTCTAAAGTGCATTTAAGACATATCTCGGTAAAAATTCCATAAGTTCAGATTGTTGGGTGTGTGGAGACATTGCATTACACGGAATAGAGCAAGCCCAGTAGACCCCATCACTTCGTATTTTTTACCCTTAGCTTGTAGAATAAAATGATAGCATAAGAACGCAATTCTTTATTCAATTATCCTTTAAGATCAGTAAATCATTGAAAATACAGTGTTTTATACGCTAGGTTTAGTAAACGATTGAGTGAAAAATCATGATCAAAATTCGAAGGCCTACTTCCGGTTGGGGTTGCCGTTTTTGTCACTGTCGTCTGCTCGAGCCGTTTCATCAACATCTGTTGTTGTCAGTACAATTCTAGTAAGTGTAATGTGTATTCACAGCATTTTTTCAGAAGAAGCTAGCACTTTTTTTAGGAAGATGAATTTATTCTAACCTTTAACCGTTTCTAGTGGCCAACCATCACTTGCAATGATAGTAGTTAGTACAGCAGATGTTTGACACAGAATGGGAAGGGGGAGTGAATGGGAGTTTGTTCCAAGTATTGTTGAACTTTCTTACAAAAATAAGCAGTCCTATAAACTATATGATGGTCAAAATTGTTTTTTTTTTTTTCAGATGATGACTGCTATCATTATCAAAACATCTTAGCCATGCCAGGGGGAAAGGCAGGCCACCTAAACTTCCAAGCAAATGCGGTCACCAACAAACTCCTCCTGCAGTTATTAAGTGCCAAGGAAGAAACTGGGATTTCCTGGGGCAAGCTTGAAGACATTCTTCAACAAAGTGCCTGCTTTAAACTAAAGACTATCCTAGGAGAAAGTATCGAGGCCTTTTCCAAGAGACTGTCAAACATGCACAATCATTGTACCCTGAAAATACATGGTGTACACAGAACAATATTGCTAACTTAGAAAAGGACAGCCCCTGCAGCTGTTTTGTTTTGTTTTTGGGACATATGTGGACATAGTTATATTTGTGATATTAACTAGAGAGTGTGTAATGACTGCACCAAACATTTTTTAGAATTGGATTCCAGATTTATGTTAATTATTGAACAGCTCGACTTACTGCGTTTTCATCAAAATGGCAATTTTGAACATCACACAAAAAAATAATGATGTCTTGTGCAAGTTAAAATAAGATTTGCATAGTTTTTCATGTGTCTTTCTGTCTTCAAAACAGCAAACCTTTTTCAAATCGGATGTTTAGTTCAAGAGTTATGCTTGTTTACATATGGGTCCCGCAAGCTGTTTTCTGGGTGTCTTGTAACAGTTGCACAAATTGAATGAAAAGCCATTTTCATTTGCTTGTCTTTTTATTCAGCAGTCACTGGGAAGCCTGAAAAAACATGGAGCTGTTGTATGTATATACAGCTTTATAAAATATTATTTAGAAAGCTGATCATCCCAGTGCTTTTGTATTGGTGTGACCCTGAAAATGGCACTTGTGAACGGCCGAAATTTACGGATTTTCAATAAAGTTTAAAAGCTTGTAAAATCCTTATTTTTCAAGCTAGACACTTACTTTTTTGTGTGTTTTGTTTGTTTTGTTATGTACTGTGACCCTATCATGTTTTCTAATGGCTGTGTGTTGATGCAAATTTTGGTTGCCGGTACCTAATGTTAGGTAACACCACCAAAATTTGGGAAATGTGCCTGTGGAGTTAAATGGTTTAAACCCATTTAGCCCTGATAGAACTAGAACTCAGTTCTACTACTACTAGAAGTGACATAAATGTGCAAGGGCCGACCATGATGGTTCCATGGTGATAACCTAATAGTGTGGCACCTTGGGGCGCAGTGCTATTATGACATCACTTTTAATCCACCGTGGTTTCACAATAGCTTGCCACCTGTCTATTCTGACATGAGTAAATCTCAAAAGGTCAGAGAGGAAACATTACACCTAGCTGAAATTTCATCTCTCATTTTTAAAACTGATTTTGATTTGATTGCATGCATCTGACACTACTGAAACAGTATCTAGCAATTGTTTTCTTTTTGTAACATTTTTAGGGAGTTCGAGAAGAGTTTGTATCGTGCTAAGCATGGTGTCACGCTACAGTCAAGGTGTTGAACATTATGAAATGATCTGAATGACGATGCCTATTTTTTCCCCTGCTAAATAATTGTTTTTGACTCATTTTAATGGATAAAGCTCATTTTCTGCAAAACAAATGCATTAATAATCATGCGGTTATGTTGCTTTCGTGATTATGTACCTTTAGCTGTATCATCTGTTGTACTCAACTTTCGGGAATACTATGACCATAGAACGACAGAAACTGTAATTTTCAAATTGAAATTATAAATGGTCAAGTGTACGACTAGGCGTCAAGTTCCGGTTTCACTACCTGACTGACAAAACAAGGCCTTCAAACTCAAAACCCGGCATGCATCTCACACAACCATATCTCAACTGGTTAGAAATTGAACATACCTTATAATCCTGTGTCATTTTTGCATACGTCTGATGGGATGAAAGAGTTTTTCATCGTTTTGTGCGATTGAGCGGCAGAAGCCAAAATTTCGAAACGTGACATCACTCACGTGTGTTCGCTTTCAGATAAAAAACTCTGGGGAATGAAATAGAATTTCGAAACCAAGTTTAGGCCTATAGAGAGCCAATGCACAGAGCATGGAATTTTCCTCTTTTTGGCGGATTTCCGCTTAAATGAAGCTGCCATTCCGCTGAAGAAGAAAAAATTCCGCCGAAAACAAAATCGTAAAGTCAATATTCCAATACCGTATTTCGCGATCTTTACGTGGCGGATATCCCCAAACCGCGTATTCAAAATTGAGCGAGGCGTTAGCTTTAGCTCGCACAGGTTGCTTCCGGTCTTTAGTGGTAATCGTAGTCTGGTCAAAATATGGCGAAGAGAAAATACTTAAACGCGGAGTCAGAATAGACGATTCTGGAGCCAAGAATATTTGGAGATGAGCTTGGCTCGAGAAAAGCATAAACGACGAGCTCCGCGCTCAGTATATTCACCAGTTAGCGGCCTGTGGGCTGGCGTATCGCCGCGAACTGTGCAGGCCACGGACCACAGTGCTGTTTCCGTACTGTCCAGTCTCTTAGCCTTAGTCAGTCCCAGTCATCCCCTAATTGTTCAATTCCCTAAAAAACACTACCGCCCACCAACTGCACATTTGCCATGCACAAAATACAAAAAAAACAGCACATGACCCGTCTCATTTCTTGGCACGGCTGTGTAGTTTGCCAGATTGTGCACTCTTTAGTTTGGCCCACTAGCTGCTGCCTTGGTATGCGGCCGCCACTTCCCGCTGCGAGCAGCCTATCTAGGTCACTGGCTAGCGCCAACTATTCCTTCTATAATCTCTGTAACGGACTACTAATGTGTGATGTGTTTGCCTGTGTTTAATCGTCTCTATCGCCTCTTCAGCGCTTTTCTACATGGAACCGTTTGACACACTTGTGTACTGTTGTCTGCTGGTTCCTGTGTTGGTGGTATTATTCGGGTTACGCTTTTATTAAGGGTGCAATTGGAGGATAAAGACAGGTACCGTGTTTGTGTGTGACTGAACAACAACAAGTTATCGGAGCCTCACAGTACTGAGTAGTTCCGAGCATTCATTCTCTATTCGGGAATACTTTTGGTATTGTGTTATCCCTGTGCTTTATGCTCAGCTTTTTAGCCTCCAGTATTCTCTGTGATACTGTTCAGTAATAGTATCAGGTACTAACTCTTGTCTGCTCATTTATATTATCGTGGTTCCTTTGTTCCAAATGGTGCCGTCTAAGGAAAAGACAGTACAGTTATGGCGGGAATACTAAAACATTCACAAGAAACTGTTGCACACACAAAAGCCTTTCACTTTAAAAGTTTAAATTCTCTATGTAGAGTATGTGGAGGAAGGTCAAAACAAAGATTTGATGAAAAACCAATCAAACTTTGTGAAATGTATTTAACTGAACTTCAGGAAATAGATAGAATCACTGAACTAGCAGTCTCCCGTTTTCGTAGGAACAAGCAATAGGGACACATAAATAACAAACAACTGGAAAAAGGAGGCGTAATTCAATTCATTTACAGAAACTGTATTCACCGCTGAAAGGGAAATTCTAAAAACTGCTAATATAAAGGAACCACCCGTGTAGGCTTAGGACCCGTTACTTGTGTTCGTGTTGATATAAAGACCCGGTGTGATATGCTTCAGACCTGTTATTTGTGTTAATGTTAATATAAAGGAACCAGTGTGGTGTGCTTAAGACCTGTTACTTGTGTTAGTGGATATGCATGTGTATTGTGTAAACCCAAGTTTACGGCATAAACACAGTACACAAATGCTGGGATCAGCATGTTTGTGTTGATCGTCTTGATGGACCTAACAGATTACCAGCTTACCAGCTTCTCAGCAGTGGAGTACTTTCTGACGCTAGTGTTGCTCTTGCAGGAGAGGAACCCGAATTCTATTCAGTGATAACAGTAGAGGCTAGAATGCTGTGTAGATACATAAATTTTTCATCCCACAGAAAAGTGACATGCCCAACAGATTGAGCTTGAAAGTTAGTGCTTTTTTGTGTCAGTGCATGTTCATTGTGTTGCAAATATGAAATGTAACTGCTCTTGAAGGTGTGCTGGTAGTAAGCAGCATGGGCATGTTTAGTATTAAAAGAAAGCAAATTTTATCAGCTACAAATTTACACTCATGTTATAATGACATTCTTGAGAGGAAAAAAAACGCATTTTGTGAATGTTCAGTTACTAACACTATTTAGCCTTTCCGCTGCAGCGCGCTGGTAAGCGGCTGTCGGCACATACACATAGTGTAGGGAATTGGAAGAGCACGCCTTTCTAGGACCACAAACAACTCTTCCACTGTGCCTGAAGAGGCGCGCGCTAATGATTAATTGCCCCCACGCCCGGAAACTGCCACAGATGGCTTATCTTGCACTCAGTGGCCCCGATCCGCTCCTAACTAAAAGTGTGGTTCTGCACAGCCGTGTTGGCTATGAAACTGGTTCCTTACCAACCCCACACCCAAGCACAGCTGAAATCAGCGTGCCCCTCAACTGAATCACTACGTCAAAGGCAACTCAACATAGGCCCACAAATGTCCACTGGATAAGCTCAGGATGGTATGAATCAAAGCACCAAACATGTCTCCTCTCAGCTAACCACAAATTTCCAGCAAATTCCAACATTCAGCCCAACTGCAAATTTTCAAACAAGGCAAAAATTATTTTTAAAAACACCGGGCCTCTTACTGCCTGAACTTCCCAATTTAAATGTATAACGTGACCTGCAGAGTTGATTTTAAGTACACGGCTCTTGATGCTCACGTGTCTACAGCGAAACACAAGAAAGCTAAAAGCAGTGCCACTGGAAATACTACTCTTGATGGTGAATAAATTTATTACAATGTATTTTTTCCTAGTAAAGTTTGATCAAAGTATGTTGAAAAATCTATATAACCTTTCTCCAGTTCAGTGACCATGGTCTCTCTCTCTTGGCTTGACTTTGCGAACGAAGATTTTATAGGAGTTGCCCACGACGTCTGCAGGCTTGTTCGTGGCTGCGGAGGCCAATCCGAGACAGGCAGGTTCGACCGCAGTGGCTGCAGGGGAAGGTATGGCCAGGGTTCTGAGCTGCGGCATCTCTGTTTTTTCTCCTGAGCCGCTTGTCCTTAAGGCTAGCTCTGTGAGAGTCCTCAAAGGAGACAGCTGCCTTGTAAATGGTGGAGCGCCAGGTGTCACGGTCCGCAGCAAGCGAAGACCACTGGTGGTGGTCGATTTGGCAGGCACTAAGTGACTTCTTGAGACAGTCTTTGTATCTCTTCTTTGGTGCCCCTCTGTCACGGTGTCCAGTAGCAAGCTCGCCGAACAGGGTGATCTTTGGTAGGCGATGATCCTCCATCCTGGAGACATGCCCCGCCCAGCGGAGCTGTGTCCGCAGCAGCAAAGCCTCGATGCTCACAGTTTCAGCCTGTTCAAGGACCTCGACGTTGGTGACATAGTCACTCCAGTGAATGCCCAGGATGGTACGCAGGCAGCGCTGGTGGAAGCGTTCGAGGAGTCGTAGTTGGCTGCGGTAGAGGGCCCAAGACTCGGAACCATACAGCAGGGTGGTGAGGACCACAGCTCTGTACACGCTGATCTTGGTGCCTGTTTTCAGCTGTTGATTGTGCCACACCCGCTTGAAAAGTCGCCCGAAAGCGCTGTTCGCTTTTGCCAGCCTGCTGTCAAGCTCCTTGTCCAGCTTGGCGTCCGACGTGATAATGCAGCCAAGGTAAGTAAACTGGTGCACTGACTTTAGTTCAGACTCGCCAATGGTGATGTGAGGAGGGCGATACACTGTCTTGGGTGCCGGCTGATGGAGGACCTCTGTCTTTTTCAGACTGACCTCGAGTCCAAAGAGCTGGGCAGCATCTGCGAAGCAAGACGTGATGCGCTGCAGGGCTCTCTCTGTGTGTGCAACGAGGGCAGCATCATCAGCAAAAAGCAGCTCACGAATCAGTTGGTCTAGGGTTTTCGTGTGGGCCTGCAGTCGTCTAAGGTTGAACAGGCTGCCATCGAGACGATACCTGATGTACACTGCATCGTCATCATCGAGGTCCACTGTGGCCTGCTTCAACATCATGCTAAAAAAGATGGTGAAGAGGGTCGGTGCCAGCACGCAGCCCTGCTTTACGCCGTTGAGAATAGGGAATGGTTCTGAGAGATCATTGTTGAGTCTGACCTGGCCTTGCTGGTCCTCGTGTAGCTGGACAATCATGTTGAGGAACTTTGGGGGACAGCCAAGTCGCTCCAGGATCTGCCACATGCCTTGCCTGCTCACAGTGTCGAACGCTTTTGTTAGGTCGACAAATGTTACGTACAGCCCTTTGTTCTGCTCGCGGCACTTCTCCTGTAGCTGTCTCAGCACAAAGACCATATCGGTGGTGCTCCTGTTTGCTCTGAAGCCACACTGGCCCTCTGGGAGTTGGTCTTCAGCGATGGCAGGTACCAGCCGATTCAGGAGCAGCCTTGCAAGGATTTTCCCAGCAATGGACAGCAGGGTAATTCCCCGATAGTTGGAACAGTCAGACTTCTCGCCTTTGTTCTTGTACAGGGTGATAACGACTGCATCACGGAGATCTTTTGGTAGTGTTCCTTCCTCCCAGCAGCAGAGAAAGAGGTCATGGAGCTTGTTGTGCAGTGCTGTGCCTCCATGTTTCCAGATCTCTGGCGGTATTCCATCAATGCCTGCTGCTTTGCCACTCTTGAGCTGGTGGATGGCTGTGAGGGTCTCTTCAGCGGTGGGCGGTTCGTCCAATTCAACCTTTACTGGGAGGTGTGGGATTTGTAGGACGACTGCTTCTTGAACAGTGCGCTCAGCGCTGAAGAGGCTCTGAAAGTATTCCGACCAGCGGTTCAAGATGGAAGTATTATCTGTGAGGAGTGCCTGGCCATTCGCGCTTCGCAGGGGACTTTGTACCAGGTGCCTGGGGCCATACACTGCTTTCAGTGCTTCGTAGAAGCCCCTGTAGTCACCATTGTCAGCACAAAGCTGGGTCCTCTGTGCAAGTCTGGTCCACCACTCATTCTGGAGATCTCTGAGCTTGCGCTGGAGACTGCTGCAGACGAGGCGGAAGGCAGATTTCTTCACAGGGCAGGAAGGCTGGGCTAGGTGGGCCTGATGGGCGGCTCTTTTTTTTGCTAGGTGTTCCTGGATCTCTACATCGTTTTCGTCAAACCAGTCTTTGTTCTTCTTTCTGGCAAAACCCAAGACTTCTGCAGAGGATTTTGCAATAGCAGTTTTCAGTTGTTCCCAAAGTGTTTCAGGGGAGGAGTCTACTGGGTCCGCTGTGTCTTTGAGCCTGCGCTGTAAATCTGTCTGAAAGGCAGCTTTCACATCGTCACGCTGAAGGCTGGCAACGTCAAGCTTTTTCTTGGGGGGCCCCCATTTCTTGGGTTTTGGCTTGAAGTGGAGCCTGAGTTTGCAGCGGACAAGGCGGTGGTCAGTGTGGCACTCTGCGCTGGGCATCACTCTGGTGAGGAGGACGTCACTGCGGTCCCTCTGACGCACTAGGACATAGTCGATAAGGTGCCAGTGTTTGGAGCGAGGATGCATCCAGGTGGTCTTTCGACTGTCCTTTTGCTGAAAAGTAGTGTTGGTGATGACCAGTTGCTGCTCCGCACAGAACTCCAACAGTAGGCGGCCATTGTCATTGCAGTTCCCCACGCCATGCTTGCCGAGGACTCCTTTCCAGGCTTCAGAGTCCTGGCCCACTCTGGCGTTGAAGTCGCCAAGGATGATGACTTTGTCGTCTGCAGGGGTACTCTGTAGGAGGCTGCGCAGGTCAGTGTAAAACTTGTCCTTTTCAGCAGGCTCTGCCAGGAGGGTTGGGGAGTACACACTGAGAAGGGTGACGTGCTGCTGGTGTCTCAGTGGGAGGCGCATGGACATGATGCGGTCTGAGTGGCCCGTTGGTAGGTTGTTTTCTCAAAACACATTACCGATGGTATTACAACTAGGAAATGTTTCTTAGCTAGTCTAATTTTAGCCCAAAAATTGTTGTGTACGATAATGGCCATGATGGCAGGAGAGGGGCGCCATAGGTTAGGCGGAAACCCGGTAGCCTCCCTTCCGGTTCAACCACGCATGTGCTCAGTGCTCAAATCACCAGTCAGTTTCTTCGCTAGTCGCGTGAGGTTGTGTACGCCTGTGGCTCCTTCATTCGTTGGCTTTCGTTCACTACTTCGACTTTCTAACTGTGTGAGAGGGACTGTGGCCTTTGGGCTGGGACGCTTTCGTGTGTGCGTTGTTTCGAGAGGACTTCCTAACAACGCTGGTGAGCTGTGCTCACTGTCGGCCGGTCGCCTTCAACTTCTCGTGTGACTGTCGTCTCTGCGCCTGGCACCGGTCCCTTCGTGGCCGGTCGGAGCGGGTTGGCGCCTTGATAGGACAGCCTCGGGCTTCACCGCTGACACCGCTCTTCGTTCCTCTCCTTTCCCAAACATGGCGAGGTATAATCTCGGTCACTGCTTCCGTACGGCGCTCAGGGAGGGTTTGAGCGCCGCACGCCAGCATACGCCGTATCTCCTTCGTTCGTTTCGCGCGTTTCGTTGCCTGCCGGCTGCGGCAGGTTCGATTACCTTCACATAGATTGTTCTGTTTTGTGTTGCAGTTGGCAAGTCCGCACCTGTATCAGATGTGGACAATTCCAGTGGCCGAGCGATGGACACGAGGTGTGCCTGCCCTGTTCAACCTGTACATCTTCCCAACCGTGCCTGGTCTGCGCCCCCTGGCGGGAAGAACAATGGAATCAGCTATGGGGTTTCTACCGTGCACTTCCGACGCCAGCACGTATACAGGGCCATACACCGGTAAGAACCACAGACCCGACTAGTGGGTATTACCTGGTGAGAGGACAGTCTACGCCGCGACTTACACCGCGAGCTCGTCCTCCTGGGCCGGCAGCGAACACAGACCCGACTAGTGCGCGCTGTCCGGTAGCAGAAACTAGTACTGAAGTTTCAGTCAGGCCCTCTTCCTGGAACAATATAGACACGCCGGTAATCACCACAGACCCGACTAGTGGTGCTTATCAGACGTTAGAACGGTCTCCATCGCGACTTCGGTCGCTTGCTCGTTCTACTACACCGGCAGCAGGTACAGACCCGACTAGTGCACGCTGTCCGGTTCCGCCGATCCTTTCGGCGCGAGACAAAGTACAGGTACAGGCTTCAGTTCCGGTAGCGGTCTCGGCACAGGAGATGCCCGCTTCCCAGCAGAAGGATACTCCTCCTCCACGCATCGACAGAGTTCGGCGTTCAGGTACGGACCGTTACTCACCTCGTTCCAGAGAGCAGAAGCACCGGACGGTCTCCCGCTCTTCTCGCCATCGTTCACCCTCCAGGGACAGGTCACCGCGGCATAGGCATGACTCCAGATCTTCCCGTACCAGTAGGCCATCGCGGACGGTGTCCGGGGTCGGATCTCCGCAAGTGGTGCGTCGGTCCAGACCGCATTCTCCAGATGTGAGACATTCTACTCGGAGAGCGCGCCAATCGTCTACTCCACACTCCAGGCCGTCGTCGTCCAGAGGCAGTCGACGCTGCCGCCGCCAATCCCGTTCTAGGAGTCCCCGCTCCCGCCGTGAGCCCTCCCCGCGGGGTAGGAGGTCGCCTCGACGCTACGCCCATCGTTCTCGCTCTGGGTCTCAAGTAACCTCCCCGGTCCGTTCGTGGCGTCACCACTCCGTGAGACCTTCTCCGGCCAAGGCCTCGGTCACATCCCGGCTCGTCGCGGAGGCTGGGCCCACACTCTTGGCACGAACCGGCCCCACCCACCTCGCTCTGCAATTAGAGGATGACGCGCTCAGCCTTGCGCCTGAGGACTCAGTTTCGGCTTTACTTCGGGACGACAGCCCCGCGCACTCTATCCCGGCGCCCCCTGACGTGGATCATGATGAGCAGGAACAACATCCGTCCGCAGTGGGACACAGGTTGGAGACTCTGCGTGCCCTGGACGAGGCAGCTCGCATCATCTCGGCGTGCCTGCCGCCGGAAGACTGTCCTCCTTCTCCGCCTGCGAAGAAGAAGGCCGCGGCCTATGTAGATGCGGAACTCCATACCAAGACTTTTAAAACTCTTCCTCAACCTCCGGGTTTCAGCAGCCTACGGGACGCGTTCTCGGCTCGACTCGCACAGGGACACTTGGGCGCCGCTGGATTCTTCAATGACTCTAAGTGGC
This sequence comes from Semisulcospira habei, assembly GCA_036245525.1. Taxonomy (NCBI): domain Eukaryota; kingdom Metazoa; phylum Mollusca; class Gastropoda; family Semisulcospiridae; genus Semisulcospira; species Semisulcospira habei. The sequence continues at coordinate 81,506,264 of BTPG01000006.1, read as the reverse complement.
CGGCGGACCTTCACATGTTCTTTCGACAATCTTGGTACGCGGGACATACTCAGAGCTTTACCTGCGCACTACCAAAACCGGACCCAGCTGCTTGGGCCCTGGCGGCGATTCCGGCACGGACCCCTCTGCTTCCAGGAATCGATCAGACAGGTAATCTCATACGCAACGCCTTAGCCTCCGTGGGTTTTCTTGACCTTCTGACGCAAGCCATGGTTCGTCGCGTAGAGGAGGCTTGGCATCCGTCCCTTACGCCGCTGCTGGGGGATCTGCTAGCCCTGGCCGTCTCTGGTAACCGGGCCTCCTACCACACCTGTGTCAACGCTATGGCTGCGGCGGCCAACTGTGACCTTTTGCGTCGGGATTTCCTCCTCCGCTCCTGCCCTCTCCCCAATGACCTAAAGCTCCAACTTCGTCAGGCGCCCCTTGGCGGAGAACTTCTCTTTGGCCCCACTTGGTTAGCGGTTAAAGAGGCAAACAAGGACACCTGGCCAAGTCGTACAGTACCTACTCCCTTTCAACATACCCGCAGGACCCAGGGTCGCCCCCTGCGGGCGGCTAGACCCGTTTCCCGGCCTTACACCAGAGGTGGACGTCTCCCCCCCAGGCCCCCTGCCTTCCCCCGTACCCGTCCCACTGCAGGATCCTCTTCGGCCCCCGTTCCCAGGACCTGGCCCAAGCCTGCCCGACGCCCCGGGCGGGGAAGGGCCTTCTGACGTTCTCCACCTTCGGGCTCCGTCGACCGCGCTGGGACCTCCGGTCGGCGGGGGGCTCGCACGGCACAGCGCCGCCTGGCGGGCGCTGTTCCCGGACGACCCCTGGATTCTTTCAACCATCTCCCTCGGTCTGCGGATCTCCTTTCGGTCCCCGCCCCCACTGCAACGTACTCCAGCGTGGACCTTGGTTCCGACAGACCAGCTCAAGGCAGACGCTCTGCGCAACGAGGTGACCGCCCTACTTCGGAAAGCAGCGACAGAGGTGGTGACGCGTCTCGACTCCCCAGCTTTCTACAGCCGGCTGTTTGTAGTTCCCAAGCCGGGCGGCAAGTGGCGTCCTGTGATCGACCTGTCCGCGCTCAACAAGTTTATAGTAGCTCCACGCTTTCGCATGGAGACAGCTCGGGCCCTGCGTGCCTCGGTGCAACCCCTCGACTTTGCAATCAGCCTGGACCTCGCGGATGCTTACCTTCACGTGCCCATGCACCCAGCGTCCAGACGCTATCTACGCTTCGCCTTCGAGGGTGTGGTATACCAGTTCCACGCACTTCCCTTCGGCCTCAACCTCAGCCCATGGGTCTTCACACGCATCATGGACGCAGTGGTAGCCAAAGCCCGTCGGACCTCCACGAGCCCCACGTCCAACTACCTGGACGACCTGCTCCTGAAGAATCAGACCTCTGCCACCTTGGAGGTGGACCGGGATGCCTTGCTTCAGCTCCTCAAGACGCTGGGCTTCATAGTCAACTTCGGCAAGTCCGACCTCGTGCCGTCACGCCATTTCGTCCACCTAGGCATGGAGTTCTACACCGACCGCAATATCGTCCGGCTACCCGAACCCCGCATTCAGAAGCTGGCGGAACTAGCTCGGCAGGTATCCCAGAAGTCTTCGATTCCCGCCAGGCAGTGGCTTCAGTTGCTGGGGCTGATGAGCGCGGCAGCAGACCTTATTCCGTTAGGACGTCTCTACTCCCGGCCGCTACAGTTGCACTTTCTGCTACACTGGCGTCCGTCGACCTCCGACCTAGAGTCTCCGGTTCCGATTCCGTCGTTGCTCCGTCCTCACCTTCTACGCTGGGCGGACCCCCTCTGGCTCGCAACAGGAGTGCCGCTGTTCTCGCCACCGCCCTCCCTCTCCATCTGCGTAGACGCGAGCCTCTCCGGTTGGGGAGCACACCTTCTACCCTCCTTCGAGACGGCCTCCGGCCGGTGGGACCTGGATCTCCGGGACCGACACATCAACTGGTTGGAACTGGAAGCCGTCTGGCAAGCCCTTCGTGTGTGGGAAGCTCGCCTGCTTCACCGGGAGCTACTGGTGTTGTCGGACAACTCTACGGTCGTCGCCTACATCCAGAAGCAGGGCGGTACCCGCTCCCCATCTCTCTGCATCCTCCTGTACCAAGTGCTCCGGTGGTGCGAGGATCGGGACATTTCTCTCCGTGCTCGACATATCCCGGGCCACTTGAATGTGCTGGCCGACTCCCTCTCCCGTCGCGGTCAGCTACTGCACACCGAGTGGTCACTGCGTCCAGACATCTTTCGGATGATCGGCGCTACCTGGGAGTCTCCCATGATCGACCTATTTGCCACGAGATGGAATCGCCAACTCCCTCTGTTCGTCTCGCCGATTCCAGACCCCTTGGCCTGGGCAGTGGACGCCCTCTCCATCTCCTGGGATGGACTGGTCGCCTACGCCTACCCACCCACGGTCCTCATCCCCAAGGTTCTTCTCAAGCTCAGGGGCAGCAACACTATCCTGTTTCTGGTGGCCCCGTTTTGTTGGACCAGGTCGTGGACGACCGACCTCCTGAATCTGGCGACGACCCCCCCACTACAGCTACCCACTCCACGAACGATGCTCAAGCAACCGCGGCAGACACTGTACCATCCTTGTCCAGAACGTCTCCTCCTCCACGCCTGGAGGTTGTCCGGCAAGCCCTCTCCGCTAGAGGCTTCTCAGGTGCGGCAGTGGACGCGATCGCTACAGCCCGCAGAGCCTCGACCAGACGAGTTTACGAGGGCAAGTGGAGAGTTCTCAGCACCTGGTGTGACGACAGACGCCTCTCCCCCACCGAGTTGACAGTCCCTCAGCTGGCGGATTTCTTCCTCTGGCTTTTTCACGACCAGCGTTTAGCTCCCATCACCATTCGAGGTTACTTGGCCATGATCGCTGATACTTACAGGCATCTAGGACGTCCCGACCCGGGCGCCTGCAAGGACCTCGCCGATCTGATGGGCCATTTCGGTCTGCATCGTCCCGCTCTACGTACACTGCTGCCACGTTGGGACCTACCTTGGGTCCTTACTTGGCTCAACTCGGCCCGCTTTGAGCCGTTAAGCTGGCGAGACTACCGGACGTGACGCGGAAGACCTGCTTCTTACTAGCCCTCGCCTCAGCCTCCAGAGTCAGTGAGCTGCACGCCCTCTCTACTCGCTCCAACTGTTTACAGTTCCGGACGGACGGTTCGGTGCAGCTGCTTCCCGACCCGACCTTCCTAGCCAAGACCAGATCTCCACTAGTGGCACCACAACTGGTCACCATACTACCTCTCAGAGAACCACGCTCCGATCGAGAGTCCCGGCAACAGGACCCAGTTCGAGCGTTACGCGTGTACCTGCGCCGGACCAAGCCCCTCCGCAGGGGACGCACCCGCCTTTTTCTTCCTCTGTCCCCAGGTAGAAACGACATCTCAGCCCAGACTATATCCTCCTGGCTTCGGTGGGTGATACGATCCGCCTACCAGGAACTCGCCCCTGATGCAGCAAAACGCATGAGGATCAGGGCGCACGAGATCAGAGCCATGGCCACGAGCCTCGCATTCGAACGCAACTGTGCGGTCAAGGACATCGTGGCGGCTGTGGGCTGGCGAACAGAGAACACCTTCGCTCGCTTCTACCTGAGGGACCTCTCCAGCCAGCGGCAGAACCTAGCGCTGGTGGGAGACATCGTGGCGGCGCAACACTCCCTCCCGGCGCCCTAGGCGCCGTAAGTATCTTCACTAAAATTAGAGGGAGGTTGCTTGGGGTGGACTCTTCTAGTAGCTTCGATGGCAGGGGTTGGGGCGGTTAGCGGCACCCACCTCCTTTTCGGGATTCTTCCTAGTTGTAATACCATCGGTAATGTGTTTTGAGAAAACAAACGTATTTTTTCTTTAAAATAAGTTTTTTTGAAAAATACTTACCGATGGTATTACTCGAAGGTCCCTCCCACCTGCCCCGCTCGCCGCTGCTCCGCTAAGAAACTGACTGGTGATTTGAGCACTGAGCACATGCGTGGTTGAACCGGAAGGGAGGCTACCGGGTTTCCGCCTAACCTATGGCGCCCCTCTCCTGCCATCATGGCCATTATCGTACACAACAATTTTTGGGCTAAAATTAGACTAGCTAAGAAACATTTCCTAGTTGTAATACCATCGGTAAGTATTTTTCAAAAAAACTTATTTTAAAGAAAAAATACGTTTTTCCAGCTTAGTCGCAATGGATGTCTTGACCATGAAACCCACGCCTGAAAGCCGTCTTTCTGATGCAGGCCTGCCTGACCAGTAGAGGGTGTACCCAGCACCAAGTTCTTGGAGGCTGCCTTCGTCCGGAAGGCGTACTTCGCTGAGCGCGGCGATGTCGATGTTTAACCTCCGCAATTCATGGGCAATGAGGGCGGAGCGACGTTCAGGGCGTCCGCTGTCTGCTTTGTCGGGCATGGTTCGGACGTTCCAGCATGCTACGTTGAGTCCGGTCGTGGTCGTCATGAGAGTGGATCCGTTATTCTTTCTTGTTTTTTGACCGCAGGAGAAGATGTCCGTTGACCGCGGCTAGCCAACTGGGGTTGCGAGGGGACGAGCTTTGGTTAGGCCACCTTTTCTAGGCCCCTCTCCGTGTGGAGCAAGCAGTGCTGTCCCTAGAGAAGGCTGCTTGGTCGTTCAGGGTGTGCCGAGTGATGTTGTCATCCCCAGGTCAACATCAGGCGACCAATATCCTGAACCGCCTAAATTTATTACAATGTATTTTTTCCTAGTAAAGTTTGATCAAAGTATGTTGAAAAATCTATATAACCTTTCTCCAGTTCAGTGACCATGGTACATAGTATTAAATAAGAGAGAAAAGGAATCCATGTTTACATCTGATTAATCAGAGATTATTCTGAGATTATTAAAGAAAAAAATATATATATATTATAATTAAACTCAAAAAGAAAAAAATGGAAAGACATTCAGATGTATTTTGAATAAACATTTGGATATATATTCTGTTGAATACTTAAAGTTTTAGTATACGTTTAGACCTTTGATACACACAAAATGAAAAGTGCACCCAAAAAATAAGAAAAAAAGGCAAGATTTTTTAGGTGGTTAAACTGCGCAGTTTCTCTCTAAAATGCACCGGATTGCACAAATTTTAATGTAAATTTTCAAAAATTTTCCGGGGGGAGGCATGCCCCCGGGCCCCCCTAGTGACAAGAGGTTTTCCTCTTTTTTTTGTATGGGTAATTCCATGCTCTGAATGCAAGTTACTATTTTGTTACCATATCGTCGAGTTTTACATGTGTCTAAGTTTAAAGTAGTTTGAGGGCAAGTAAAGGCTAGAATGAACGTAACGTGCATCGTCAATTTCACACGTGCAAATCTCGCTGTGAACCGGAACACAAAAAACTTACCGTGAGGCACCTAATTAACATATTCTAGACAACATTACTCTTCATTCTGATTACCGTAAACAAATTCAAAATCTTTTCGAGAATTGAAAGGAGGCTGCGTTTTAAACTTCTTCAACCCAAAAGTTGTAAATTTTGTGTTATGTTCAAACATGGGAAAAAATCTCGCAATCATCAATGCACATGATTTTCTGGAATCTGCGACCACTTTGAGATTTGCATCTGGTCAGTCCTACGTACCTCGTACCTACAGGTGACATCGATGGAGCAGGGAAGCGACAAAGTTGAAGGTAAGTTTTGGTTGTAAATGGTTATGTTCATGCAAAATTGATGACTGAGCATAATAAATGTTTAAAAATAAACAATGTAAGTGTACTGTGGTAGTGCAGTACCCTGACAGGTTGTACCCTGGTGAGCAAGATTATCATTATGTCAGCATACTTGTGCTTACAAATGATAGCAGCCAGAAATCTTTTTAAAGTATTTGAAATTTTAAAAATGTGAATTTTGAACATGTTTTACTTTTAGCTCCATTTAAGTTTGAGATGGAGACATTGAAAAATTACAAAAGGTTGAAAGGTACGGCAGAAACAAGTGGGACTGGTTGTCACTGGCCTATTAAAAAAAAAGGAGATGAAGTTTCCTTAGGAAACTTGATCAGCAGGAAGCTTGTTATGGGTTGCTTCAAAAAAGCGCTGTAATCATTATGCAACATAAATAATGCAGTCTCTTTTTTTTTCTGTTTCAGGAGTGATTGTCGGAGTAGATCCTCGAGGGTCAAATTCCTCAAGCCTCACCAGACAAAACAAGGAGTATTTGTTTACCCTGAAATAGATGACATCCAAGAAATAGGGATGATATGATTGTAGCGTCAGCTGTAAATTTCCTGCCACTCTCCAAGAGTGCACGCGAGCGGAGAGTGATTGGGTTTGATAAATTTAAAATTGTTTCTGCCATGTTTAGCTCAAGTATGAAGCTAAAGTGAGTACTTTCTGTGCCAGTGGTCTGCTGAAAACCATCGGTCGTGGTAAACTTAGGTCAATTGGTGCTAAATTATATTTGTTTGAAAGTGGTACAGAAAAGGTGTTTCTTTGCGGAGGTATTTGGGCGAAAGGTAGGCTCTGATGTCACACGGCCCATAGCTAGCATGAGCAATGGCTAACTAACGTCAGTTTTCAAGAGTGTTAAATGTATTGTTGGTGTTCTAAAATGTATTGAAAGTTTAAACTTTTTTCACTTGGTGCTTTCTCACATTGTGGAACCACATTGTGCAGAGATTTGAACTCCATGTTGTAAAGTTATGTACAAACATGTACAGATTTGTTTTGCTACTTGCTTTAAACTTTGTAGACACAATTGTTAGAGCTGGTAAAGGTTGACTGACCACAAATTTTATGTAATTTCCCATTTTTCTCTTTTATTTTGACTTCCTTGTTGATAATACCAACATGTTTGGTGTAAAGTTATGTTCAAACTTGCAATTTTCACACATTATTCCCTTGTATTATCAATTTCAAACCTGATAATTACATCACTGCTGTTCTGTGGTGAAGTAGAAAGCTACAGGCGATTGTGATTTTTATTTTCTGGTTCTTGTCCATTTCTGGAGACACTTTTTTGCTAAAATTTGAAGCTCGTGGTGTAAAGTTATGTACAAACAATTACAATATGTATTTGCTGCTTTCATTACTCGTTTAGATACAATTTTGGGAGAAATAAAAGTGTATTTGTTAAAAACACATCACTTGAGTAGTGTTTTGTTATTTTTGGATTTATGCATGTTAGTTAAAGAGCCTCAAGTTTGTTCGTCACGGTGTAAAGTTATGTTTATATAATAACGGTATTATTATTATTATTATTATTATTATTATTATTATGTTCAAGCATTGTGTGTTTCTTGTTTTTAGCCTTCATTTCATTGTATGTTGTGAATGGTGCTTCTTTCCTAAATTATTCTGTATCTACAAGAGTTTAGTACACAATAAAGGGAAAACACACCATCTTAATTGACTTTCTTTGCTGTGTTGTCAAGGATTTCAAATTTTTTGTTCATAAGCAAGTTGTCCAATTTTTTTTTAAGTTTATAGCTACTCTGTTCAGACTTATCTCAATTAGGATAGTTTGGAATCAGTTACTGTGCAATTGAAATTGTGTGTTTAATACCACACACAATTTTTTTTTAATATAATTTATTTTTTTTGCATAAATGTATAGCTGAGTGTAAAGTTATTTTCAAACAATTTCAGTGTTGCACCATTGTGTATCTATTCACCCCATCAAACTTTCTTTGAAGTTTAAGCATAGCCTTGTAAGGAAAGAACAACATGATAATTTATAAAGCATGAATCTACTTTGTGAAAGCTAGAAAATGTGTTTTATAAATGTGTGACGGTGTAAATGTTATGGACAAACCATAACGGTTTTTTGCCAATTACACCCAAACGACTGCTCATGGGGAAATTCTTTTTTTTTTTTGGGGGGGGGGGGGGGGGGGGGGGCATTTTACTTATGACTAAACACATCACAATCGTGCAAAATGATGCTCATATGTTTAAGTTCAAAATCAGAGACCTATGTCACACTCTTTGGACTCCTACTCTTGACCAAATTAGAAAAAAAAGGAAGATATTGAATGAGTTCGTTAACCAGCATTGTACCTCATGAAACTTTGAGTGATAATTAAATATTTTTGTAAAAAAATAGTTTCGCGTTTTTGGGGATTAATTTCACAAATTATTTGGGATTAATCTTAAAACAACGGAATCTGTTTATTAAAAAAAATCGTCACATTAGTACTTGCAAGATTTTTTATATACAGTATTTACATAAGCCTACAGTTTGTCTTGGCTGTTGGGTACAATTAGGTCAGTTTTGATCTGTAAGCCCTAGGTGTGAAAATCATTTTCTGTATCACTTTTTTAGAGTTATTTTTAAACAGCTAACATATCTTTGATTTTCTTTTACGATAAAAACTATCTTGTCATTAATACCCGTATGATTTTTCGTAAACAGTGTTGGCATAACCCTGCTGTTTGTCCCAGCTCTGGGGTAAGATTAGGTCAAATTGTGACCTGTAAGCCCTAGGTGTGAAAATCAGCTAGAAAATTGCTAAGTTTGATTCTCTAATATGTAAAATGTTAGTACTGCATTGAGTGACCTGAGTCGTCACTATGAACACAGCGTCATGGGACACTTGAAGTACATCGTTTCGATGCTTGTGCTATCATTCTTCTTCAGAATAGCTTTCGCTATGCCAGACCACAGAGCTTACGAATGGCGGGAATTGCCTGTGTCTGTCTTTATTTCTGTGTGTCAGTGTGTGTGGATCAGAGGGTGGGTTAGAGTAGAAGGAGATGGATCAGATGGATAAGCTTGAAAATAAGAACAACTTTGGGCTGGGGTCCCATTTTGTTTTAATTTAAAATCATCTTGCAAACAAACCACTCAAAAAAATGACACACAACTATAAGAATTCTTTATTCCATTCAAATTTAGCTGCAAAAAAAAAAAAAAAAAGCAAAGTTATATCTACATTCAGTGAGTCAATACAAACTTATTTCTGAACTGGGTTCCAGACAAGCAACCTTTTGAGATTTGCTCACATCACCTTTAAACCCTCAGGTGCTATTTCTCTCCTAAGCTGTAATGTGGTCTTTAGAGGAAAATTCCCAGATATGGCCCAGCTTTGAGGCTTAAAGGTTATTTTACTTTGGTATCCTTTCTGCATTGCTGCCATACTTATTGTTAAATTATTTAGCTAGCTTGTTTTTACGGAGAAATAGAACACAGCGTGTCCGTTTCTGTGCGTCTTTGGTGTACTAAAATTAAAATTCATGTACTGAAAATGTGATTAAGGGGTAGGCAGAAGTACTAATATTAAGCGCATCTGCATCTGGGACACTATTTTGCAATTATTTAAAGAACATGCAACTGATTCAATATTACTGATTCAATTTTCTGACCCTGTAATAGGCTCAGATGGGGTCTATGTACCCTCTAAAATTTACAACTAGAGGGGCGAGCCCTGAGAACTGCTAGTACTCTGAGCTGGAAAAGGAAACAACCAGACCTTCAGAAATTGTAGGAGCTTATTGTTCGCTGCCTCTCCATACATCATTGCATGTTTTCTTTTTTCCCCACACAGCAGCCACTACAGCATCATCCCTAGCGTCACTGTTGGGTACCCCTGCTTCACAACCCTCCATTGGACTGGGTGAGTTTTGTTCTTTTTGTTTGTTTGCTTTCATCCCAGTGTGTGCTTTTATTCCAGGGTGAGTTTCATTCTCTTGCTTTTATTCCGGCACTATTAAAGAAAGAATTAGACACAGAAACTTAAAGGCCTTAAGCACTCAAGGAGCACTTTCAACACTGCATAATCTGTTTAACGAATATCAACATCTGGTATACCTAAAATGTGTTACAGTGCCTCCTATCTAGTGCCTACAGTTGATATTTTGTTCATAATTATATGATTATATAACTCTGTGTCCTCTTTACCGCTAAAGTGTATGCGCCGCTCAACTCCACCGAGCGTCGAGGCAAAAGCTATTTATAGCACAACTCATGGACCATGAACAAAACCGAAAGTTGCTGGCAATCTAACATAATGGCCTTGTAGGGTTATATCACAGTCAGATGTCTTAATTAATCTCTCTGCTAGTCGAATATGCAGTTATGCCTGGATATCAATGTAACAGGTTTTTAATGTCACCGCGGACGCATATTTAGTTTAACAGGACTCTTAGAATTTTAGTGGCAAAATTGTGTAAAAACAAACCAGTAAGTTACGATCCTAGTGCGGAGAGCTTTTCTGAAGATTTGCAGTGCTGAATGTCATTGGTCACGCACAAAAATATGCACCCCCCCCCCCCCCCCACCCCCATTTTACCCTTCTCATCCTCCCGTCACCACCACAAACCCCTTTTTTTTTCCTCAAAATCTTTACCGATGGCATTACTACTAGGAAGCTTTGCTTCGCATACTAACCAGTTTTAGCCCCAAAAAACTCGTGTCCCTCACAACTGGGGAGGCGACTCTGGGGAGTCGTTACCAAGAGACCCCGAGTAGCCTCCCCTGCCTCCCTATCTGGTGGCGCACTCACCATTTCCCGCCAGTCTCTTCGCTTAGCGTCACCTAACCGGTCGTGTGCATCTCGCGCGCTCCGGCTGTGTATGGTGGGATTACCTTTGTGAACTCGACTTGCGTGGATTTACGTTGGATATTCCTTGGACGTGTGTTGCTGCCTGTGTTGTTTTGGGTGTTTGGATTACCTTTGGTTCAGAGGATTTACTTGGTGGTTGGGTCTTGTGGATTACTGGCACTTGGGACATGGCAAGGTAAAGCTTCGGTTACTGCCTCAGCCGGCGAATTACCGGGCGGCGGCACTGACTGGATACTGTGTACGCGACCGACTGGGAGCTCGGAGCCTCGCAAGGAGGCTCCACGCACTCGCACTGGTCTTCGTCTGTCTTATGTTGCAGTGCTCAGGTGAGGACCTGCACCAGGTGCGGCGAGTTCCAGTGGCCTAGCGATGCGCACGATGTCTGCCTACCCTGCTCGGGCTGCTCCTCCAGTCGGACGTGCAGCCAATGCACGACGTGGGAGGAGGAATGATGGTCGCAGCTGTGGGCATTCTACCGGAGAGAGAGACCGGCACGCAACGTTGTAGCGACCGCAGCCTTGAAAGTACCACAGAGGAGGGCCACCTCAGACATCGTGGGCTTGTCGGCGTGTAACAGGGACCTGCTGCCCCCACCGGTGCCTCGGGACAGAGCTGCTCCGCCCTTAACGAAATAAAGAGCCTAAAAGCAGCCGACGGAACTTGCCCTCCCATCAAGCACCAAGAGCTCCAACCCGCCTTTCGGCCTGGGATATGCCACAACGGGATTCGCCCCCCTACAGATAAACAAGGAAAATGTTGGGCCTCTCGCATGCCCACCAGGAAAACGGAGAGCCCTGGCAGCAGAAGCGGGGGACCACCTCTCTGAGGCGACAGCGCCCGCCTGCCGTAGGCCGGACCAGCGCCTAGACCGGGCCGCACCCAGGGTGCATCTCTCAGAGTAGGACCGGAAATTAAGCCGCCGACTGAACAAGCCACAGACACAGACTTAGGGGTCCCGAGACAGAGAGTGGAGCCGCAGGCGATCCACCGCCGAGACCGAGAGCCGCCACGGAGAGGAAACAAGCTGGGTCAGTACTCTTAGCCGACATGTGGTTCCTCATCGAGTGCGGGTCCCCGAAGCACTACCCCCCCACCCCCCCTGGAAGAGTGACCGCAGCGCATGGGGTCTGCTCGCTACAGATACCTCACGCGAGGGGACGTCTCTTCTTCCCGCTCCTCCTCGCCGGACCAGCGAACAAGTTCAGGCATGTCGCAGCGGCGGACCTCTTCGTGACACTGGACCTCAGAGACACCCTCCAGGAGCAGCCGTTCTTCCTGCCGGACCTTCAGGGACCGTTCTACCTCGAGGACGCAGAAACACTCAGATAGCAATCAATGGATGGCATCAGCCTCCCTTCGGCATCGGCCCAGCCCGCGCCAACAGTCAGCGATGGTTCACGGGAACAGACTCTTCGTGGGGGCGACTCGTTGGTCGGCGCACGGACCTACAGCGTCCCCCGCAGCTCAGCCCACATCAGACGATGAGGAGGCGCTCAGTCATCACCCGCAGGACTCGGTGTCAGCGTTGGGCGGGGACGACGGGCAACCGGCATCACCTGGCGGGCGTTCATCACTCTCCACCACCTCAGTCGACGCAGCTCCGGCATCGCATACTTGCTGCTCCTTGGACGAGGCGTCCTGGCTCATCGCATCTTTTCTCTCTCCGGAGTTCTGCCCTCCGTCTCCACCACAGAAGAGGAAAACCTCGGTGATGGTCGACGCACCGCGGCAGCCCAAGCGCTTCAAGTCGCTCCCTCAACCAGCAGGCTTCCGGGACATAGCAGAGGCGTTCTCGGCTCACCTGCGACATGACGGCTTCGGGGACCAGGGTATCTTCTCGGACTAGCGATGGCCGGAGCGGATGGATATTACCTTCCGCCGGCAGTGGTATGTAGGTCACTCCCAGGCGTTTTCCTGTGCCCTTCTGGCGGTGGACAAGGACGCATTGTTGCAGGCAGGGGCTTCTCGCAGCCAACATACACTGACGCGAGGTTTGGACAGGACGGCTACCTTGGTCCACAACTCCCTGGCGTGTGCAGGATTCCTGGAGATGGCGCCGCAGTCCATAGTCAAGCGTCTGGAGAACACCTGGGACCTCTCGGCTTCGGCTCCATGGCAGTTTACCCTTCTCTGAATTGCTCTCTTTAGTTGGGCTGTGACCCGGCCGTGACCCACTTCACTGATAAGTGCATGCGGGTGATGGCAGGCTCTGCCGTAGCTGCAGGCGGGAAGCGTAGCGCTCTTTGTTCCTTGTTGCAGTCTGTCAGGCATGTGACCAGTTTAGCCTGTTTATAACTTATTATTACCGTGGCTAAGAAGTTACAATCATAAATTTCATTATGTAATACTATGCTTGAAATTGTCCTCTTCAAGCTCACGTAAGTTTGTTTTGAAAATCTCTTCGAATTCTGTGGTTATTACTTGATTACAACGTGTGTAGTTCGAGGAACTTTCCTTCCACTGTAGAAAGTGCGGGTGTGTAAAAAACTTGTTTTCAGTGCCGTATGTATCACTCCTATGTGTGCCCTTATCTGATGCATATATATGTACAGTATAGCATGTTAAAGCCATGGAGAATGAACATTCCATTCCAAGCCATTTGGAAGCCGTGAATTCTTTGTGTAGACTTTGTGGTAGAAGGTCTAGGCGAGCAGTCAAAGACAAAAACAAATCCGTGTTTTTGTGCACTAAATACACCAGTGACATATTTTCGTGTTACAACATTGATGTGCTCAACGACCAGGAAGGGAAGCATTCTAAATCAATTTGTTGCATGTGTCATACAAAGCTTGTCAAATTAAGAAACGGCCTATCAAGTTTAGACACAGCATCATAGTGACCCTGTAGACACACTCATTTTAAGCCATTTTAATGTGAAACTAAGCTGGAACTGAATCTCTTAACAGCAAACAGTAAACCTCTGCTTTGTGTATTGTTTTTAAACTGTTAAAATTGTGATATTGTTAAAAACATTGATTATATCGGTGAAATTCGCAAACGTTCATGTCGGTGTGCTCTGAATGGATTACCGTTTTCACTTGGCCCACCAAACCGGCTTTAGCAGGACTCAGGTATGTGGTTTTGAAGATTTTAGCATGGGATATGCCAGTTAAGACATCTGTTGACAGCACTGACTTTATCTGAACTTTCCAGAAAACTTGATGCGATTAAAAAATATGATAAACTAACAGAAGGCTACGTCTAATCCGTCTCCTAGTGATACTTTGAGCTAGTGTAGAAAAAACATCCACGAAGATTACTCCAGCATGTTTGGTGTCCAAAGATAGTACAATTTCTCCTATACAAGATGACTTATCTTCAAGTAATTGCTCACGACTGCAGGTTAATTAATTCTGGTTTAAATACAACATCTGTAATTCACAGCCTATTCACCGATGTATGCAGCAGATGCTAAGAGATAATTTGGGGAAAGCGCAGCAGTACTGTGAACGAAGACAGCTGCTGCGCTATTCTTATCCCCAGCTGAAGCGAGATCGCACAGCCGGTGCCTTATCAGTGATGGTATTTAGCGCGCTGATAGTAAGGGGAAGGAGGCTGCCTCGCTATCTCAGTGCCCTTGTGAAGCCGATCTGACACATTTCCGCCAGGGAATGCCCGCCAGCGCAGCTGAGAACTAAAGAGCATAGACTAAACTGCCGTGGCTCCTTTGCGAGAGATACACTCGGTGTTAATAGCAGCGAATAGGGCGGCGTACCACACATCGGCCAATTCCATGGCGGCGGCTGCCAACTGCGACCCGATGCGATGGGACAAGCTGCGCGTATGCTGTTACTCCCTCCCAGCCTCGGTGAAAGCACAGCAGCGCCAGGTGCCTTTGGGGGGAACTCTACTGTTCGGACCGACTTGGCAGATGGTAAAGGAGACAACCAAGGACCTCTGGCCCGCCACTGCAGGAGCAGTCTCCGCCCGCTTTCAGTCAGCCCGCAGGGTCGTGCCCTGCGGTTCGTCAGACCCCTCCTCCTCACGTCCTCCCTGAGGCTGCGGCGGATCTTTCCCCCACCCGCGCGCTCGCGCACTTTCCCCGCACCCTCCACTGTCTGGTCCAGAGGCGCCCGGAAGCAAGGGCGCGGCCGGGCCTGCTGACTTCACACCTGTTCTCCCACTGATTCCTGTAGGGTCTCCAGTCGGTGGGAGGCTAGCCCTCCACAGCAGCACGTACTTACTTACGCCTGTCACCCCTCCCAGGGTATAGGCCGTAGACAAGAGACCTCCAGCGACTCCTGTCCTCTGCTTCTCCTTCGATTTTACTCCAAGTGGTTCCCAGTCTCTTGATGTCTGCTTGGAGGTCTCTACGCCAGGTGTTTCTCGGCCTGCCTCTTTTCCTCTTTCCCTGGGGGTTCCATGACAATGGGGAGCATCATAGACAAAAAAGGCGGCACTGATGCAGATGTCAGAGCACGAATCGGTAAAGCCAGAGCAGCCTTTCTTCAGTTGAAAAAAGTGTGGAGTTCCAGAGAGCTGTCACAACACACCAAAGTCCGGATTTTCAACTCCAATGTAAAAGCAGTTCTCCTATATGGAGCAGAGACATGGAGATTGACAAAAACCACAGTCAACAGAGTACAGACCTTCATGAACAGTTGCCTTAGAAGAATTTTGAAAATCCACTGGCCAGAGAAGATCAGCAACGTCAGACTCTGGGAGAGAACAGAGCAGATAACAGCAGAGAATGAAATTGGGCGAAGAAGATGGGGATGGATCGGTCACAGTCTGAGAAAGCCAGCTTCCAGTATCACTAGGCAGGCATTGTCATGGAACCCCCAGGGAAAGAGGAAAAGAGGTAGGCCAAGAAACACCTGGCGTCGAGACCTCCAAGCAGACATCAAGAGACTGGGAACCACCTGGAGTAGAATCGAAGGAGAAGCACAGGACAGGAGTTGCTGGAGGTCTCTCGTCGACGGCCTATACCCGGGTAGGGGTGACAGGCGTAAGTAAGTAAGTCCATGACAATGCCTGCCTGGTGATACTGGAAGCTGGCTTTCTCAGACTGTGACCAATCCATCCCCATACAGCAGGGCATGGTGGCATCTATTTTCGGGCGACCCGTGGATTCTTTCAAGTGTCATGGAGGGCCTGCGGATCTCCTTCCAGTCGCCCCCTCCTTTGCGACACTCACCCCTGTGGACGCGAGTACTGGGGGATCAGGACAAGGCGACAGCACTGCACGGGGAAGTGAGGCCCTGCTCCAGAAGGAGGCCACGGAGGTGGTCACGCGTCCCGACTCCCCAGCATTCTACAGTCGACTCTTCCTCATCCCCAAGCCCCAAGGCAAGTGGCAGCCGGTAATTGACCTTTCGGCCCTAAACAGGTTCATTTTGGCCCTGCGCTTCAGGATGAAAATGGCCAGAGAACTGAGGGCGGCGGTGCGGCCCCAAGATTTCGCCGTGAACCTTGACCCAGCGGACGCATATCTTCACGTGCCCATCCATCCGGTGTCGTGGCGTTACCTGCGCTGCGCCTTCCGCTGGGTGGTGTATCAGTTTCGACCCTGCCTTTTGGACTAAACCTCAGCCCATGGGTCTTCACGAGGATTATAAATGGAGTTGTCTCAAGGTTCCGACAAGCGGCCTCCAGCCCAACCTCCAACTACCTGGACGACCTGCTCCTACGGAACCAGATGGCAAAAGCGTTGGAGGAAAACAGAGATTCCTTGCTGACTCTGCTCTGCTGCCTCGGAATCCTGGTCAACGGAGTCAAGTCCAATCTGATATGGTTACGCTTCTTTATCCACCTAGGCATGGAGTTTCTGACTGACATAAACCGGGTACGACTCCCCGTAGGGCGGATACAGAAGATAGCAGAGGTGGCACTCCGAGTGTCTCGCACGGAAGCTCTCCCGGCCAGGGCCTGGCTCCAGCTCTTGGGCCTACTAAGTGCTGCAGTGGATCTCCTTCCCTTAGGCAGACTCTACGCTCGGCCTATACCGCTTCATCTGCTCTTGCACTGGTGCCCCTCCTCGGGCAACCTGGCAGCCCTGGTTCCGGTGTCGTCGTTGGTCAAGTCTCACCGCCAGCGGTGGACGGATAGTGCCTGGCTAGGGTTGGGGGGACCACTATTCTCCCCTCCTCCTCAGCTCTCCATCTGCACAGACGCGAGCCTCTCAGATTGGGGAGCACAACTGCTGCCGGAGTTTACCTCAGCCTCGGGCAGGAGGACGGGGGAGCATGCAGGCAGATATATCAATTGGCTGGAGATGAAGGCGGTGTGGCTGGCGCTCATCGGATGGGAGGAATGACTCGCGCAACGGGAGGTGCTGGTGCTTTCCGACAACTAGCCGGTCGCGGCCTACATTCAGAACCAGGGGGGAACGTGCGCACCCTCCCTCTGCATCCTCGTGTACCAAGTCCTCCTGTGGTGCAGGGGTGGGGTCATCACTCTGCGGGCGCGGCACATCCCAGGCCATCAGCGTACTCGCGGACTCCCTCTCGCGGCGGGGCCAGCTTCTTCACACAGAGTGGTTGCTACGCCCGGATATCTCCCAGCTACTCTGCACACGTTGGGAGACGCCGATGATCGACCTCTTCGCCACGAGGTGGAACAACAAGCTGCCTCTTTTCGTCTCCCCCATACGGGATCCACAAGCCTGGGCCGTAGACGCGCTCTCCGTCACGTGGGATGGACTCCTTGCGTATGTGTTCCCTCCCACAGTGCTGGTACCAAAGGTTCTTCAGAAGCTCAGGGGCGGCAATACGATCCTGATCCTCATGGCATCTTTCAGCTGGACCAAGAGCTGGACCACAGACCTCCAGGGCCTCGCGACAGACCCCCCGCTGAAGCTCCCCATGTCGTGTACGATGCTCAATCAGCCCAGGCAGCAGCTGTTTCATCCGTGCCCGGAACTACTGCTGTTACACGCTTGGCGATTGTCAGGTAGGCCCTCGCAGCAAGAGGCTTCTTGGGTGCAGTAGTGGAAGTGATTGCAGCGGCCCGGAGGGTCTCTACCCGTAATGTCTACGAAGGGAAGTGTCGAGTACTCCAGACGTGGTTGCAGCAGAGCGACTCGCCCCCACGGACCTGACTAACCCCCAATTGGCCGAGTTCTTTCTGTGGTTATTCTCCAAACAGAATCTGGCCCCCATCACCATCCGAGGTTACTTGGCGATGGCTGATACTTATCGACACCTGGGACGGCCGGCCATGCAAAGACCTCGCAGATCTCATGGCGCACTTTGATCTGCAACGGCCGGCTTCACGCTCGTTGATTCCTCCCTGGGACTTGTCCTGGGTGCTCATATGGCTCAACTCCGAACAATTCGAGCCCCTACCACTTGCGCACCCGGGAGACCTAACCAGGAAGACCTGCTTCCTGCTTGCCCTCGCCACCGCCTCTCGGGTTAGTGAGATACACGCCTTCTCGGTGTGACCCTCCTGTCTCCAACTCGGGGCCGATGGTTTGGTGCAGCTGCTCACCGACCCTACGTTTCTGGCCAAGAACTGCCTCCCAGCGTCAGTGCCTCAAGTATTGACCGTCTGTCCGACCAGGGCAGTGGACCAGTCCCGGGAGTCCCGCCTACAGGACCCTGTCAGGGCGTTTAAAGTATATCTGCGCAGAACTAAGCCACTAAGACAAGGGTGCTCGCGCCTTTTCGTGCCCTTGGCTGCGGGCAGACAAGACATCTTGGCGCAGATGATCTCTTCCTGGCTCCGCTGGGTCATCCGGTCGGCATACAAAGAGCTCTCCCCAGAGCAAGCCAGGACGATGTGCATCCAGGCACACGAAGTCTGAGCAGTGGCGGCGAGCATCGCCTTTGACCGAAACTGCGCAGTGAGGGACATTGTGGCAGCCGTGGGTTGGCGGGCCGAGTCTACCTTCACCCGCTTCTACCTGCGAGACCTATCCAGCCAACGCACCAACATGGCCCTAGTGGGGGACATCTCGGCGGCGCAGCACTCCCTCCCGGCGCCACTGGCGCCATAGCCGATAGGTAATGCCTAGCTAAGATTGTCGGGAGTGGGCGCGTAGGGAGGGGCCTCGATCGTTGCGTGGAGGCGCTCGGCCACAGCAAAGGTGTACCAGAATGCAGCACCCTCCTCCTATTCGCCATTTTTCCTAGTAGTAATGCCATCGGTAAAGATTTTTGATAAAATAAATGGATTTTTTTCTAAAATGTATTTTTTTGAAAAGTACTTACCGATTGCATTACTCTGAGGTCCCTCCCTCCTAACCCACTTGCCGCAGTTGGGCTAAGGCTTAGAGACTGGCAGGAAATGGTGAGTGTGCCACCGGAGAGGGAGGCAGGGTAGGCTACTCGGGGTCCCTTGGTAACGACTCCCCAGAGTGGCCTCCCCAGTTGTGAGGGACACAAGTTTTGGGGGGCTAAAATTGGTATGCTAAACGAAGCTTCCTAGTAGTAATGCCATCGGTAAGTATTTTTCAAAAAAATACATTTTAGAGAAAAATACATTTTGCGCATGCAAGGTGGAGGCGGGTGTACATTGGAGCCACTTTGTTTGTCATGCCCCAGTGCGCAAAGGTCCTTGGGCCAACAACAGCCGCAATTGGCCCGATGACGTTTTGCTGTTAGGCTCAAACCAGTCTCCCAAACCAATCTTATTTAATTTATTTTGATTTTTGGCTCACCTACGAAGCAAAAGTGAGTCAATGTTCTGGGCCAGTGGTCATCCATCCATCAGCCATGGTGAACTTTAACGTTCGCATTTTCTCGGAAAATATTCAAGCCACAGTCTTCAAACATTGCGCAAGGATACTTTGTGGCAAAACCTTTCTAAGCATACCAATTTGAGTGACCTCTCTCAAAGGTCAAGGTTGCAGGGAATCAGGAAATAAGTAAAAGCCATATTTTGGAGAAAAATTTTTTCTCAAATACTATTAACAACTTCAAACTCAAACTTGGTACAAAGATACCTGATGGTAAGACCTTCCTATGCATATTATTAAAGCATAGGAAAGGTCATGGGTCAGAAGAGATCAGGAAATAGGTAAAAAGAATAGCCAATTTTTAACAAAAATTGTTTTTTCTCAAACATCGTTCTCAATTTCAAACCCAAACTTTGTACAGTTATTCCTGATGGTAAGAACTTCCTATACCAATCTGGATGACACCTCAGAAAGGCCAAGGGTCACAAGAGACCAGGAAATAGGTCACAAATAGCCATTTTTTGGACAAAAAACCCCCTTCAAAACCAAAGTTGGTCCAGATATGCCTGATGGTAAAACCTGCCTATGCTTGCTAATTTGGATTCCACCTTGGATCACGTGAGATCGGTAAATGATGTGGAAAAAATATCTACTTTTTGTAGAATTTTAGTTTTTTTTCAGCATTTTTTGCTTATTTTTTTTCAACCTAATTTGGCCCCCCAAAAAGTAGTTAATGATGAGACCGTTCTATGCATACTAATTTTAAGGGTCACAGAAGGTTGACAAGACTGAATAGTCCATAGAGTTTTTAAAAACATGGATTTCTTAAGTCCAAAAGCCAATCCTTTATTTATGTTGGAATGCTTGAATGCTTGCTCATTTCAGGAACCTGTCGGAAAGGTCAAAGAGTCAGAAAGGTCAAGTCACAAAGGTCAGATCAGCTATGTGGATCGGTCATGCACATGAGCCTTTAGAGCTTTGCCATTCTTGTTCTTCTAAATTTTTGCTGTGCATGCAATAGAGAAGTGAGTCTGTGTACTGCGCAGTCACTGTTTTGGTCTGGATTTCATCAAATACAAGTGTGATATTATTTTAAAAGACGTATTATTGCTGAAACATTTACTTGATCATTTTAGGTTTATCCACGGCAGCCAGCACCCAGGCGCCCACAGCAAGCTTCTCCTTTGGTGGTGGTTTAGGGACACCGGCTACCACAGCAGCAGCCACCACTGCTTCCACCACCACAGCTGCGGCAACACCATTTGCAGCTTTTGGCACAGCCACATCCGCGCCAGCAGCTTCAACCGGCTTTGGTCTGGGTGCGAGTGCGCCAAAGCTTGGGGCCACCACTACTGCTGCGGCAACTTCTGCTACTCCTGGGTTCTCATTTGGTCAGACGTCAACTACTTCTGCAGCCAGGTGGGTGGCCACTTTCACTTTCAAGATAACTACTTCACTACCAGTGGACGCAGATTGTGTTTCTGAAATCTTTGCTCACGCAATGCCTTAAAGACCCAGCCGTCCAAGGGGCCTGGCCCTCCAAGGAACATATGGAACACAGAGCAGAGCGTTAGCAAGAGGCATAGATCCTCATGAGCCCCCGCAACTGCGGGGGCTCATGAGGATCTGTGCTTCTTGCAGTTGGATTACCCAATGCCTTGGGAGTCCCAGCCATCCAAGGGGCCTGGCCCTCCAAGGTACATATGGAACGCAGAGCAGAGCGTTAGCAAGAGGCATAGATCCTCATGAGCCCCCGCAACTGCGGGGGCTCATGAGGATCTATGCCTCTTGCAGTTGGATTACGTTTACCTTTTCTCGGCAGGGAAACGATTAAATCTAATCCAAACCTATGCCTCAGTGTTTCCCATAACGAAAAACTGAGGGCCTTTTACGGGCAGATTTCAATGCTGACGCACCGTTCTGAGGTGTGTGCATCATGCTGATGCAGTTATTGTTAAACCTTTGGCTGTTGATAGCACTTGAGGAGGTGATTCCTGCAGGAACATTGTGGCTGTGAGTATACATGAGATGAAGAGAGATGTTCTTGTTCAAGTATTTTTCACTGATTTGATGCCAGTATGAATTTTCCTAGGAATGCGCTTATGTTGCACTATCGTGGTTATTTTTTTCTGTATTGCTTCATGTGATAATTTGTCTACTTCATACTTATTTATTTTTCTCATTTGCAGCACAACAACTGCAACATCCACATTAGGAGCGGCCAAGCCAAGCGGTCGTCAGATGACATATAAACAGCTGGAAGAGGAAACCAACAAGTGGATGACCGAACTGG
Source organism: Semisulcospira habei (assembly GCA_036245525.1). Taxonomy (NCBI): domain Eukaryota; kingdom Metazoa; phylum Mollusca; class Gastropoda; family Semisulcospiridae; genus Semisulcospira; species Semisulcospira habei. The sequence continues at coordinate 81,484,829 of BTPG01000006.1, read as the reverse complement.
AAGAGCAAGAGAGAAATTTCCTTAATCAGGCCACACAGGTCAATGCCTGGGATCGCCTCGTCATCGAGAATGGAGAGAAGGTTAGCATGATAATGACAATGTTACTTTGTTGCACACAGATGAGGTTCCAGAGCAGCCTCTATCATATGTTGCTCCAGACTATATGGCAAGTATGTTTTATGTAGGGAAACATACTTGAACAAGAACATCTCTCTTCATCTCATGTATACTCACAGCCACAATGTTCCTGTGTGCACCCAGGTTTAATGTAGGACCATAACATACCTTATGCTGTGGGTACGAGCAGTCTCATACTCAGCGTTCATTCTGAAAATTTACCTGCATGCTTTATTGGCCTGTAGAGAACAAATCCAATGGGTCATTTCTGAAACAGGATGCGTCAAATGTGTGTGAGCACCTTATCGACTGCTGTAATAGCGAAAACCGGATTGGGGGGGGGGGGGGGGGGGGGGGAGTTGGGAAGGAAGGAGGATAAGTGTGTATGCGGGCACCTTCTTGCCAGCCGCAGATATATCGAAAAGCAGTAGGGCCCAATGCCTGCAGAAGCCTATGGGTCATTGACCGCTCACCTCAAAATGTTATGGGTCATTTTGGGAAATTATGCGGCAGTGGCACAGGGCGTGCTCAAAAAATGCACCCTGCATACTTTCAGTAGAGAACATCCCAATCCCAATCACTCCATCTCCCTTTTTTGCACAATAAATTACAGATCTACTGCAGGAAGATAAAATCAGCAGAGAACGCAGTCATTAAGTTCAAGGATAGTGCCACATCAGATTTGTGCCCCATATTGTCATAAGGCGCCAACCTGATGTAGCACAGCCCAATCCATCCTCTTTGTGCTTAGTACATAATTTTACAACCATTCAGTTTTCCTATTGTTTTTAGTTGTTTTTCCTAGACTATTATTTTGACCTTTTTGAGAGTCTATAGACATTTCCTTTAACCTTTTGCCACCGTAGTCTGCCAGCTAGATTTTTCCCCCTGAGCGTATGCCTTACTTTAGCTCACTTCCCTGCTACCGTAGTAATTTTGACACATTTCATTGGCCTTGTCCGTTGTAAAATCTTATCATACCCCAACATATTTGGTATCAGTGGAAAAAGCAATTCAAGGTGAACTCGTAGACACTATGCTAAAAAAAATATTTTGTAATGTTAAGATTTTACAGGTGTATAAAGAAGATGGGGTAAAAAACCAAAAATCAAAAACAGTTTCGCACTGGGTTCTGAAAACATGCTGTTAGTGTATTAGTTAGCCAGAGTGTGAAAATTACAACTCGCCTAGCATTCCAGAGACATATTCTAGTGTGTCACCAGTAAATAATCCAGAAAGAAAGGCACAACAGAAAAGTTTCTTCACACATAAAAGTTTTTACACCAAAATCCGCCATTTTTTTTCCACATGGGGACGTTTTGTATTAGAGCTTCTGATTCGTTGGTTTCAGCCCATACAAACAAGAAACGTCACTCTACAAGTAAGGAAATGAGTGCTTGACATATTATAGTAGGTTGCTTCCCTTAGACCATACTGCCGGTATAGCCTGTTATACTGGTATCCAGCGCACAGATGTGTCCGCCTCGTCGGCAATGGGAAACAAGGCCAGCGCACATGTGTGCGTCCCGTCGGCAACGGAGCTTTGCTTGGGGCACACATATGTGTGTTCCGTCGTCAAAAGGTTAAAGATCTGTGCGACATTTTGATGAAATATTTTTAAGATATATTTACTTCTTGTCTTAAGACCTTTCTTTTAGTCTTGCTGGCCAGATTTTTACCCATCCCACTATTCGATGGCCTTAGTTGCCTGCTTGGCTTTAAACCCAAATAACTAACCAACTGTTTTCTTTGCACATTTTTTTTGTTTTCTCAAAACTCTTACTGATGGCATTACTAATAGGAAGGTACGCATAGCTTACCAATTTCAGCCCCAAAAAACCGTTGTGTATACATCACAACCAGGGAGCGACTCTAGGGAGTCGTTACCAAGATACCCTGAGTTGCCTCCCATGCATCCCTCTCCGGTCACGTGTTCAGCAGTTTCCCGCCAGTCTTTTCACTTAGCTCACCAAGACCGGTCGTATTCAGCTTGTGCTTCGACTGTGTTTGGTGGGATTACCGTTGGATTTATTTGGTGAAACCTTATTTGGTGTTGTGCGGGCGCGGCCAGGCTCACCGACTGGCCCCCCCCCCCCCCCCCCCCCCCCCCCAGCTATTCCTGTAGGGTCTCCAGTCGGTGGGAGGCTAGCTCACCACAGCGGCACGTGGCGTCGGCCGTTCCAGGACGACCCTTGGATTCTTTCAACCGTCACAGAGGGCCTGAGGATCCCCTTCCAGTCTCCCCCTCCATTGCGACGCTCCCCCCTGTGGACTCGTGTACCGGGGGATCAGGGCAAGGCGGAAGCGCTTCACAGCGAGGTGAGGTCTCTACTCCAGACGGAAGCTACGGAGGTGGTCTCGCGCCCTGACTCCCCGGCCTTATACAGTTGGCTATTCCTCGTCCCCAAGCCCAGCGGCAAGTGGCAGCTGGTCTTAGACCTTCGGTGCTATACAAGTACATTTTGGCCCCTCGCTTCCAGATGGAGACAGCCAGAGCCCTGAGGGCAGCAGTGCAACCCCAGGACTTCGCCGGGAGCCTCGACCTCGCGGACGTGTATCTCAACGTACCCATGCACCCGGCGTCTCGTCGATATCTGCGCTTCGCCTAGTTTCGGGCTCAACTGCAGCCCATGGGTTTTCATCAGAATTATCGAGGGGGTCATCTCCGGGTTCCGGCTGATGGCTGTGAGCCCAACTTCCAGCTATCTGGACAATCTACTCCTCCAGAACCGGAGGGCGACAGCCTTGGAGGAGGACAGGGACCCCCTGCTGACCCTGCTCGACCAACTCAGATTCCGTGTCAACGGAGGCAAGTCTGACCTCACACCCTCGCGCAGGTTATCCACCTAGGCGTGGAGTTCCTGACCGACCTCAACCGCGTGTGGCTCCTCGGAGGCCGGATTCAGAGGATAGCGGAGCTGGCGCTCCGAGTGGCTCACGTGGAATCTCTCCCAGCCAGGGTCTGGCTCCAACAGCTGGGTCTCCTAAGTGCAGCGGCAGACCTCCCACCTCTCGGCAGGCTCTACTCTCACCCGATCCAGCTACATCGGCTTTTCAACTGGCGTCTGCCCTCAGGCGATCTGGCGGCCCTAGTCCCAGTGTCTCCCTTGGTCAAGTCTCATCTCCTCTGGTGGATGGACAGGGCCTGGTTAGTGTCGGGCGTTCCACTCTTATCCCCATCGCCCCAGCTCTCCATCTGCACGGACGCGAGCCTCTCTGGCTGGGGAGCACTTCTGCTGTCGGAGTTCATCATAGCCTCGGGCAGCTGCCCGCAGGACCACACAGACAAGACACTTCAACTGGCTGGAGCTGAAGGCCGTCTGGTTGATGCTTGTCGCCTGGGAAGATCGACTCACTCAGCAGGAGATCCTGGTTCTCTCCGACAACTCGACGGTGGTGGCCTACATTCAGAACCAGGGTGGGACGCGCGCGCTTTTTCTCTGCATCCTTGTGTACCAGGTCTTCTATGGTGCAGAGATCAGCAAATAACGCTTCAGGTGCGGCACATCCCGGGCCATCTCAACGTCCTCGCGGACTCCCGCTCGCGTCGCGGCCAGATTCGCCACACGAAGTGGACCCTGCGCCCGGGTATCTTCCAGCTACTCTGCACGCGTTGGGAGATGCACCTTGATCGACCTCTTCACCACAAGGTGGAACAGGCAGCTTCCACTATTTGTCTCCACCATTCCAGATCCATGAGCCTGGGCCGTAGACGCGCTCTCCATACCCTGGGATGGGCTGCTAGCATACGCGTTCCCTCTCGCCGTCCTGCTACCCAAGGTGCTCCACAAGCTCAGGGGCAGCAACACAGTTCTGTTCCTCATGGCGACGCTCAGCTGGACCCAGAGCTGGACCACAGACCTTCTGAGCCTCGCCACGTTTCCTCCCCTGAGGCCCCCCACCCCTCGTACGCTGCTCAAGCAGCCCCAACAGCAGCTGTTTCACCTGTGCCTGGAGCGGCTATTATTACATGCCTGGAGTTTGTCCAGCAAGCCCCTGCCGCAAGAGGCTTCTCGAGTGCAGTGGTGGAAGCAATCTCTACAGCTTGCAGAGCCTCTACCCATAACGTCTACGAGGGAAAGTGGCGGGTCCTCCAGTCCTGGTGCGCAGCCGAGTAACTCTCCCCCATGGACTTGACTACCCCCCAGCTGGCTGAGTTCTCTTTGGCTCTTCTCCCAGCAGAACCTGGCCCCCGTCACCATCAGAGGTTACCTGGCGATGGTGGCGGACACGTATCGACACCTGGGCCAACCAGACCCGGATGCCGGCGAGGACCTCTCGGATCTGATGGCGCACCTGGATCTCCAACGGCCGGTATCCTGCTCGCTGATCCCTCGCTGGGACTTGTCCTGGGTGCTCACCTGGCTCAACTCGGTGCGGTTCGAGCCTCTACCCCTGGCAGAGCTGGGAGATCTAACCAGGAAGACCTGCGTCCTTTTCACCCTCGCCACGGCGTCACAGGTTAGCGAGATCCACGCCTTCGCGGTGCAACCCTCCAGCCTCCAGTTCAGGACCGATGGCTCTGTGCAGCTCCTCACCGATCTGGCGTTTCTGGCCAAGAACCGGCCCCCAGCGGCAGCTCCACAGGTCCTGACCGTCCGCCCGCTTGGGGCGACAGACCATTCCCAGGAGTCCCATTGGCATGACCCCGTCAGGGCGCCAAAGATATACCTGTGCAGAACTAAGCCACTCAGACAAGGGCGCTTCCGCCTGTTCCTGCCCTGGGCCCTGGGCAGACGCGATATTTCCACGCAGATGATCTCTGCCTGGCTCCGCTGGGGCATCCCGTCTGCGTACAAGGACCGGGCGAGGACTATGCACATACGGGCACGTGAGGTCAGAGCAGTTGCAGCAAGCATTGCCTTTGACCGCAACTGCACAGTGAGAGACATTGTGGCGGCCGTGGGTTGGCAGGTTGAGCCTACCTTTGCCCGCTTCTACCTACAAGACCTATCCGGCCAGCGCGACAACCTGGCTGTGGTGGGGGACATCTCGGTGGCGCAGCACTCCCTCCCTGCGCCAAAGGCGCCCTAGGTTTCGCCTAGCTAAAATTGTCGGGAGTGGGTGCGCTGGGGGGCCCTTGATAACTTAACACCCATGGGGGTGGTTATTCTGGTGAACTTACCACTTGGGGGATGAATAGGGGGTGGCACCCTCCTCTTATTCGCTATTCTTCCTATTTGTAATGCCATCAGTAAGAGTTTTGAGAAAACAAATGGATTTTTCTCTAAAGTGTATTTTTTCGAAAAATACTTACCGATGGCATTACTCAGAGGTCCCTCCCTCCTGCCACGCTTGCCGCTGTTGAGCTAAGGCAAAACTGACGGGAAACTGCTGAGCATGTGACCGGATAGGGATGCATGGGAGGCAACTCGGGGTATCTTGGTAACAACTCCCAAGAGTCGCCTCCCCGGTTGTGATGTATACACGTTTTTTTGCCTGAAATTAGTAAGCTAAGCGTACCTTCCTATTAGAAATGCCATCGGTAAGTATTTTTGAAAAAAATGCATTTGAGAGAAAAATCTATTTTCTAATGTTTTTCTTTTTTCAGATAGTGCAGTTGAACTCTGACCTTGAACGTGTGAAACTGGACCAACAGAAGCTGGACCATGAGCTAGACTTTGTTCACAGTCAGCAGCGTGAGCTTAGTGACCTTTTGACCCCTTTGGAAAGGGCTCTTGAGGCCATGCCTGCCATATCATACCAGCAGCACGCTGACTTGGAGCGAGAACATACGTGAGAAAATAAACTTATTTTTGCTTACCAGCAAGCAAAAGGTCATCGGGCCAGCATTGGCTGCTGTTAGCTTGCACACAGCTGTGCTTGGGCCAACAGCAGCCAGTGTCGGGTCAATTACATTTTGAGTGCTCGATTTTGTTAGCTATCAGTTTTTATTTGCTTGATTGAAACTGTTATGGAGGGGTAGTACAGTTTCTTTATGTAATAAATTAATTTTTGTAACAGTCAGATCAAACCCAAAGTTAATTGAAACAGAAAGATAGACAGATCAGTGTTGCAGATCTGTGCAAGTTCAGTGAGAGTTCTAGACTAGCTTAGCACCTTAGGCACTGCCAGTGAAGTTTAATGTCCATCTGTCTGCAGCTGTAGTTTGTCAGTCCAGATGACTAAAGCATGAAGGTCAGGTATCTATTAATAATCTCTTAACGTTTAGAATTCTTATCAGTTTCTTTGTTGAGAAAATTTAATGGAATTTAAAGTGTTAACCCATTCAGCCCAAACGCACTACAGCAGGAGATGGGTCGACTATGATAATTCAAGGGTAGTGCCAGATTAGCTTGGCGCCTGTTGGCGCCAAGCTAATCTAGCACCTCCCTTGAATTATCATTTTCGATCCATCTCCTGCAACAGGTGCATTGTTAGATGACGCCTCCAAAATTTGAGAAATACGTGCATCGGGCTGAATGAGTTAAATAAAAAGTAAAAAAAAAACCCAGCAAGTGGTCATGCAGATCGCTACATCATTTTCTTGTGTTTCAGATATCAGCTGAGCGAGAGTCTAGATGCACAGCTGAAGCGCATGGGTCAGGACTTGAAAGAGATTATTGATAGACTCAACACCTCCAACACCAAACCTGATCCTGATGATCCGGTAAGACAGCAGAAAAACTGTGGCTATTTTGAAGTGTGTTTATATCTTTATTTTGTGTGTTGCTTTTAACCCATTACATCCTGAAACCGATTTGTTTTAATTGCTTATTCATTTATTGTCCTATGAAGGCTACAATACAGATTAGGAGATAGATCAACTAATTTAGTTCGAGGGTGGTGCCAAAATAGCTTGGCGCCAAGCTATTCTGGCACCACCCTTGAACCATTACAGTCACATTTATTTCAAGCAATGGTGTATCAAGATCAAAAGGGTTCATGTATCTGGAATCAAAAGCTTTACATTGTGATACATCAGAAGCTTGTTTCTTGTCGTAATTATTGTGTCATATTTTTAATCATGTTGTGTGCGTATTAACAGGTGCAACAGATCACCAAAATCCTCAATGCCCACATGGACTCTCTGCTGTGGATTGACAGGCAGACAGGTATTTCAAACAATAAGTGACATATCTTTGGATATAATATGCGACATACATGAGTTTGTTGTTGCATCTCAAGTTATAAACTAAGTAAATTATTGGAGAAAGTGTTGTCAAGACCTCTGAAAATGTGTTGTTATATATCCGACTTCTGTTAGCACATTCTACCCCGGGACCGAAATCCCAAGATTTTGAAGTTGCCCTCTAAAGGGCTATTACAATTCTAGAGACAGATCGAGCTTTATAGTTCAAAGGTGGTGCCAGAATAGCTTGGCGCCTATGGGCGCCAAGCTCTTCTGGCACCACCGTTGAACTATCATGCTTAATCCATGTCTTGCTGTGGTGTCAGGGCTGATTAGATCTTACATTGTTGTAAGCCGAGTTTACTACATATTTTAGGATGTACATCCTGTTAGCTGACCGAGTTCTGTTAGCTAATTTCAGAATCCCCCAAAATTGAGTGATACTTAGTCTTTGACTGAGCTGTTATGGTCAATCCATTTTCTAGTTTCCATTTAAACCTTTGGCTGTCGGTAGCAGTTTTTGTCATGATGATTCCTGCAGGAATCATGCGACAAAAAGCTGCTAACAACAGCCAAAGGGTTAAACTGAAAGCAATTAATCAGCATCTGTCTGTGCAGGAATTTTGAATCGCCGTGTGGAAGAAATGAGCAAAGCCATGGACACAGAGCGCAAGGAACAGGAACGCAACTTCCGTCTGGCCTACAGTTGAGATAAAAATTCAGACCTTTTCTCCACGCTTCTTGGATTGTCTACTTTTCAAATCTGATCAACTGAAAATATGTTTACAAACATGTTGCGCATGAAATTGTTTTTTGTTACTAGCTCAGGATTGACGATTGCTGCATCACTGCATTTTGTAATCTACTGAATAATGTGTACTTTTATGTCTCGCAAAATATGAAAACTTTTCAATCTCATGCCCGAGACTCAGATGCTTTGAAGAAATGACATATTAACGTTCTTGAATTTAACCATCTGACTGCCAGTGGACACAGATTGTTTTGGAAATCATCAAGGGATCACAGATACAAAGCAGTTTCAGCAAGAGGCATAGATCATGATGAGCCCCTGCAGCTGCTTGGGTGGTGTTCACGTTTTCTCTGCACAGTTAGACCTGCTGTCAATCTTTGCAGCATTGTAGATGAAATTTGAAAACTGTCTGTAAATGTTGTTGCATATTTTAGGTCAGTGTGTTTCTGTGTTGTTAACTCATTCGAGTTGTGCCGCATACGGATACACGGCATGTCTCGAATGAGTTGATACAAAGCATTATGGTTGAAAAGTGTGCGTGGAAGACTAGTAAGCAGTATGGATGCGATGTGTAATTTCTGCATTTTGTCAAATCATGTTCTGCTGTCTGGTGTCTCGTAATTAAAAAGAATTACGTGTTTTTGAAACATGTATACCAGCTTGTGTTTATATCAGCATGGTTGTGTGCGATGCTTTGTATATAATGGAAAAATATGACTCGTTCCACAAGAATTTTGATTTGATTTGAAGCCCAAATGGTAACAGGTTATCACAACTTTAGAACAATATTTCACCAATTCACACTAAGTATAAACAAACCAACATCCACAATCTTTCATAACATTAACAAAATCACCGAATTAGTGAGGTGTTTGGTCAGATTTATTGAACTCTTACATTGTGTTTTCACATATTCACGAGTTGGGCAACCAAGTACTGGTGGTGTATGCATGTTGGAGGACTAAACCAGTGGCCTGGTCTGTACCCAAAATCTTTGTCTACCTTAATCGCCTTGGGCAGAATCAGATTTTTTTAAAAATCTGCACAAGAGGGTTAAAGTTTGCTAACCCCTTTAATTTCAGCATGTCGTTGAAAACAATACTGGAGGCTGCATGAACAAGGGGGGGTTAACATACATAGGCTTTGCCTTTAGATGCAGTCACGATGTTTTTTCATATGCCGTCATGTCAGCTGGTCTTACAATTTCCACACGCTCTTCCAATATCTCGGGTTCATGCTTCACAACTTACAGGTCACAATGGTAAGAAACATCACAGAGTAAGTAGATATACAAGTACATGTTAGTCGCAAACATTCATTAATGTGATCTTTACAGGTGGCATCTAGCCGGTGAAATAGCAAGACGGTTGCAACATAAAGAAATTTATACATGTGTATACATTACAAAATCCTTTCCAAATATACAAATTAACGGCGTCAGTTTTGACACTACAAGATAAGGATCTAGCATAATATTTAAAGGGTGGTGCTAGACAAAATAGCAAAGATGCCAAGCGACTCTAGCACCACCCTTGGAACTACCAGTAGCATTGATCCGTCTCCTGAACTGTAGTCTTTATTGGACAAAACTGTCAACATTTTACCATTGGGCTAAATAAGCTTGCATACAGGTGAACTGGAGTGATGTGTGCAGCCTCCCATTTTCTTCTGTATGTTAACCCTTTTAGCTTCAAGGTCCCAGTTCTCAAATTTTGGAGGTCGTACCTAACGACTATGTACCACCTGCAGGAGATGGCTTGACCATGATAATTCAAGGGTAGTGCCAGATTAGCTTGGCACCTGAAGGTGCCAAGCTAATCTGGCACTACCCTTGAATTATCATGGTCAAGCCATCTTCTGCTGTAGGGATCCGGGGCTAAAAGAGTTAAAGTTAGTGAGCTTGTGAACTAGCCACTGATACTGTAAACATACCAGTAGCTGCATGTACAAGAAGTATATAACAGCAAGACAGTTGTGGCGTCAGATATGAAACACGACCTCTTGGAAAAAAAGACTCGGGCACTTGATAAAATTTGATTTTACATTTTCAAAAGAAAAACACATCAGCAAAGTCCTAACAACTCATTTGCACAACTCATCTGTCACTGCAATTTGACCGTGACATTTCAAGGCTGTTCAGAGGAATAATTGTAAGCAACTTGACACAAGCTACCTCTGAACCGAGTCTGTTTTCAGGATCGGCAATATCACATACTGGTGTGCAAACCTATATTTTGTCACAACACAAATACTTCCTTCATTTTTCTTGACCTCTCTGCCCATTAACCAAGGGGCAGTGTTCACAAAAGTATGCATAAAATTAGAAAGGTCTTATTGACTGAGCCGTTTAAAAATTCAACTAACAAAATCTCAGTGTGTAGACTCACTTTGCTATCACTTGTGAACTACAAATGTCTAAGCATCTTACAAAATCAGACCAGAATGGATCTACACAATACCTACATTGTACATGTACTCTACCACAGTCCTAAGGGTGCAGGGCATCACAATGTCAGTGATGCAAACTTCTTTTTAAAAAGTACATGTTTGTGTAAACAAAAAACAAAACGCCGACACAAACATTAAATGAACTGCATGACAAAAAAAACCAAGAACGGCAAAGCCATTATGGCACACATGTATGACCGATTTACATATGTGTGACCTTTGTGACAAGGGCTGCTTCTGCAGCAGCAAAATCCATGTTTTCTGAAAATCTGAGCATTTTTCACACATCTGTCAACCCCCTGTGACCCTTTCCCTTTGTGGTGAGTTGACTAAATTAGTATGCATAGGAAGGTCTTATCAGCTATCATTGTACCAAATTTGGTTGAAAATTTTGGGAATACCTACAATTGTATCAAAAATCAGCATTTTACACACATTTGCCAGCCTCTTGTGACCCTTGACCTTTTCAAGGGGACATCCAAATTAGTATGCATAGATAGATCTTACCATCAGGTATCTCTGTACCAAATTTGGGTTTTAAGTTGTGAATAGTATTTGAGAAAAAACATCTCGTCAAAATATGGCTATTTTAGAACTATTTCATGAGCTCTCGTGACCCTTGCCCTTTCCGAGGGATCAACCAAATTAATGTGCATAGCTATCTCTGTAGCAAGTTTGGGTTTAAAGTTTGTGAATAGTATTTGAGAAAAAACATCTTTTGTCAAAATATGGCTATTTCGGACCTTTCTCCTGAGCCCTTGTGAGGGGTCATCCAAATTAGTATGCATAGATAGATCTTACCATCAGGTATCTCTGTACCAAGTTTGGGTTTGAAGTTATTAATATTTGAGAAAAAAACATCTTTTGTCAAATGATGGCAATTTTGGACCCATTTCCTGAGCTCTTGTGACCCTTGACCTTTCCGAGGGATCAACCAAATTATGTATAGAAAGGTCTTACCATCAGGTATCTTTGTACCAAGTTTGGGTTTGAAGTTGTGAATAGTATTTGAGAAAAAATAAATTATGTCAAAATACAGCTATTTTTTACCTATTTCCTGATCCCCTGTGACCATGACCTTGTGAGAGGTCACTCAAATTGGTATGTTTAGAAAGGTCTTATCACAAAGTATCCTTGGGCCAAGTTTGAAGAATGTGGCTTGAATAGTCTCCGAGAAAATGCCAACGTTTAAAGTTTACCACGGACGACAGACGAACAACCACTGGCTGGCCCAAAACATACTCACTTTTGCTTCACATGTGAGCCAATGAAAAGTACAGTGTTCATAGTTCTCCACAACATACTTCAAACTCAAATTGCAACTACCAGTGCAACATAAAAAGTCACTCAGTAGTTTCTCATGCGTGAAGGCAGACTAAAAACATCAGTTTGGTCTAAATAAGAAGGGGTATACACACTGGCAGTTTAGCCCACTGTCAAAAATGGTAGGCTGACATCATGCATAAGAAGTCTGCTCTCTAATCCATATAACTCCACAGCCACATTTCCCCAATTTGAAATTTGGAAGTGTCACCTTGACAGTACCGGTTGCAGGAGATGGATTAACCATGATAATTAAAGGGTAGTGCCAGATTAGCTGGGCACCAAGCTAATCTGGCATAACCCTTGAATTATCAAGGTTGATCCATCTCTTAGTTTAGTGCACTGGGCTAAATGGGTTAACAAGATTCCAGTCATGAACATGTTATGGCTGATCTCTCTCTTCCTCCAACTCATGTTCGCTCATGCACACATCAGGCACGCACTTACACACATGGTACACTAACCTATTTAATCCCATGGCCGTACTTCCCACCTTTTGCAGGTGATGGATAGACCATGAAAATTCAAGGGTGTGCCAGATTAGCTTGGCACAGTCAGGTGTCGAGCTAATCTGGTACTTTCCTTGAATTATGTTCGATCCATCACTGGTTGTAGGGTGTCCGGGCTAAATGGGCTAACGTACGTAATTTTTTTTAATAAATTAAAAGCTATTCTGGCATTATCCTTGAACTTCCATGGTTGATCTATTTCCTGAACTATAACAGTCTTCAGGGGACTTGTACCTTTGGGCTCAATCATAAAAGAAGAGATGCACCGAGTTGAGAATGTGTTGAGACATTATGCAGAAAAGATTCCTGAGAAACTGAACAAAAGGAACACAAACAGCTAGGGAAAAAACACTGGAAATATTGCAGCTAGCCACAGTTTGTTTCTCTGCTAACATCAAGACCCCGGACGGTACAGACATCCTTCCAAGTTTGATTCTGTGTTGAGAATTCTGACAGGGGTATACACAAAGGTAGAAGACTGGCGCCTTGCTGTTTAAATTTAACCCCCTTGTGCATGCAGCTAATGATGCCAGACAGACCCACTCAGGAAGTACACTGTATACCACAAGTACACTTTATTTAAATGAGATGCTCAGCATCTCATTTGAAAAGAAGTGTGCTTCTGGTGCACTCACCAAGTGGGTCTGTAAATGGTACAAGTGCTATTTACAGTACACTGTATAAGACAAGTACAATTCCATTAAAATGAGACGATACGCATTTCATCTAAATATGTGTGTACTTGTGGTGTACTCCCTGAGTGGGTCTGTCTGGAGAGTACACCTGCAAACAATGTACATAAAGGGTGTCAAGGGACCAAAATTATGTTCATAATTGAGTAAGGTTAAGAACTCAAGTACTAGCGAAATCATGGCATGAGAAAATTTATATCGCAGACTGCGAGCAAGTCATGGAGTGGATAGGAGACTAAGTAGGTTACGTGCCGGTACGCATGATTCCTTGGTGGGAAACCAGAAGTGTATACGTGTGGAAGTAAAGAGTATCTAGGCTAATTGAGGGGAAAGTGGGTCAGTAGTCTTTCTACTGAAGAATTGCGGAAGTGAAGGAATCCCAACCTATTTAGCGGGGGAGGAGGGGATCAGAACTTTCCTGCCCGAGTCTATCAAAGAACACACTTACTCAGTAGTGTCTGAAGGAATTCCAGCATTTTGAAAGAAATAGTCCGTTCACAAAATAATTATATTAATGTTGTGATACGGGTGTTAGGCTAAATCTGATGTATGGATTGGATGTGAAATGCATGTTTAGTATATGTCATATAGTTATTGAAGTTAGTTGATGTAGAGATGTGAATGAGTATTCATGACAGCGCGTAGTAATACTGAATGAGGAAGGGAGAGAGACTTGGGTATATGTACGGAGCGCAGAACACGAAAGAAGAGACACTTGGGGACTTAGAGACTGGACGCTGAGTGAGAGAGGCCGACAGACTCGGCGACGGCGAGGCCAAGATCAGTATCTAACTTCACTCAGCTATAAACACGAAATAGAAAGCCTGGCCAGGTAAGGTGACGTTATTGTTTCTGTGCACAGAACTAGATAGTGAAATAACAGAACTAGGTAGATTGAAGATGAAGAAAGTGTAATTTGAGATACTTTAGACAGTAGTTAAGTGTGACATGTTGAATGCTTTTATGTAAATAATTAACATAGTTAGCATTTCAGTAACCGAGTTCTTAGTGAATCAGTTGTATGGATGCGTATGTGAGGAACGCATGCGAGACGTCCCTTTACAGAGTGAGAGAAATGTGATGAACGTGATGTTGATAGCTACAATGACGAGAGTATGAGAGTGTGAGTGGAGATCCCCCTGTTAACAAGATTATATATAACCTACACCCACATCACAAAGAATTAAACCACCATTCTTTCCGACAGTCCGTGACAAAGGGTTAACCCCATTCACTGCCTGTTGACACAAATTGTGTTTTTGAAATCATTCAAACTTTAACCTCAACGATCCCGAGCAAAACGTGGATGCAAAATGATTTTGGCAAGAGAAATAGATTCTCATGAGCCCCCACAATTGCGGGGGGCTCATGATCTATACCTCTTGCAGTTTGGTGCTGCTCTATTTTTTTGAAGGGGTCAATTTCAAGAATAATACAGAAATATACATTATGACAAACACAAAATGCTGAGATAAATGGTATAACACTGTACCAAGTTGCAGCGTAAATGTTGTTTGAAGACAAATGGAACAAGGATGGTAATGGTTGGAAATCTTACACTGAAAAGAAAATCCAAAATAAACACAAGTGAGAGTAGCCAGCAAATGAGATTTCTTTCTCAGTGATTCCCCAAATGGTGAAAGAATGCATAAATCAAATATTTTTCAATATTTCCTGCAGCACAGCAGCTGAATTTAATTAATTGTATACTGGCACTGACCTGCCTCAGTTTTTAGATACAGTGGACAATTACTGATACAGTGTACACAATGGTGCCATAAAAAAGGTAATTGTAATCACACAAGTGCTGAAGGTCCCTTTCACTCAACTGCACACATTTTAAAGAGCACCTACACACACAATAAAATGCCACGAATATCCAAGATGACATTTCATGATCATTAAAAAAAAAAAAAAAATATTCACATGCAAAAACAAAACAAACAAAAATCCAAACAGATACAAGTTAAGAAGTGAAACTGATTTCATGATCTGAAAATGTAGACAAAAGCAAACAGTCCCACAAAACACGCACACCTTAACCCTCTTGTGCATCCAGCCACTGGTACTGTTTACAGTGTCAGTGGTTGGATGCCCAATGGTGTTAACAAAAACTGAACATAAGTTAGATAGCTTATTTTCCATACACAGGTTAAGACCATGCCAGATGTAATCACTCTGGATTGATGTTTGCGTTACATACGGGTAGGATGAAGTTAGTATCTATCAAAGTCGTAAATATACTTACCGATTATAAAATTTGGTATTAACTTCAATTTAGCTTAACTACGCTGCAATAACACGATTTACGCTGAGAAAAATTCCTGACAGCATAGGAGTGATACAAAAGACCAAACAATAAAACTAAAACAATGATAAACACTCATGGGCAGTTAAGTTATACACCATAACTCTACTGCTAAGCAGCACAAGCCATTTCTCCAAACATACTTCTCTCAAGGCAAAGCTACATACTGTTGTACAACGTGAGTAAGAAAAAACGTACTCATAGTCATAAAATCATAAAATATCACACATACACTGCATCATGATAGGACAAACAGGACGAGCACTAATTCAGAAATAAATTACAAATGTAGATGGTTAGACCATGCCAGCATAGTGCCTGAAGGTAGTGCCTGAAGAGCTTGGAAAAGCATGACAGTTTAACGGCAGTGCCTGCTAACTTGGCATCACCAACTCTGTTAATAATTATTACCAGTTGTGGGACTTGGATTAACCCTGATGGATCAAAGGGTACAGCCAGATTGGCTTGGCACAATTATGGTCAATGACTGCCCTGCTCTAGGTAACCAGTCAGCAATGGTCAACCCAAAACACAGTTCTAGGATCAAAATTATAATATACATAATGGTAAAATGTTCAGGCATTACCCTGCAACAATAACAGTCAATCCATTTCCTGCAACTGGTACCTACATGGGTCACACAAAACTGTAGAAAATTCTCAGTCAGTACTACCCATAAAAATAGTTACCCCCCTTGTGCACGAAAAACCGGTACTTTTTACAGTACCTGCACACACAAGGAGGTTAGTGAATAATACACACAATGGTAAAATGATCGGTTCAGTCTTTACATTCCATCTTCACACATCTAACAGTATCAGCATCAGTGCCACACTTTGATCAAATACATGGCCGTAACCACAACACCAGCAGCGCCGGTGACCAGGGCAACCTGTTTCCAAGTAGAGCCGAAGTACTCTCTCACTGCCTCCTGCAAGAACAAAATCATTTATACCCTTTTCATCCTGATACACCCATTGCTTGAAATAAATTTGACTGATAGTTCAAGGGTGGTGGCAGAATAGCTTGGCGCCTGAGGCATCATGTTGTTCTGGCACAACCGTTGAACTAAAACAATTGATCTATCTCCTAATCTGTAATGCAGCCTTCATAAGACAATAAGCAAATGTTACAAAATCAGCCTCATGATGTAATGGGTTAACCCCAGGGATGCAACTAGGCATCAGACATTGGCCACAGACTGACTGCAAGGCTAAAATGTCCAATTAAAGTACCTGCCAGGAGGTCAAATGTCCTATTAAAATTGCTTTGAATCCATCCGTGTCAGATTACTTTTCCGTTGTCTTAATTTGGAGATCATATTTTACATCATACACGACCCTCGCGCACATATAAGGCTAAAAATTAGTCCTGCATTGCACACGGTGTATATGTTTACATGTAGCACTATCACCGATTGGCCCATTATGGTCAGCTATCATTGCCCCCTCCCTCTGTTTAGCGCCTCACACACGTATCACGTGCTCATTGTTATTATCAGTCAAAGATATTTGCTATTTATTTTCTGCCAATGCTGCCCAAGAAAAAACTGAAACCTTTCAGATCAAGGTTCAATTAATTTTCATAGCATGGCATCTACATCTACTTTGATAATATCTCTGACGCTACCAGCAGTGCCAGAGATCTGCCAGCGTGCGGAGAGAACGCGAGATACCTGGTTTTCGTTTTGCTTAAATATAGGTGTGAAACGTATTAGACGATTGATAAAAGTCACCAAGTGTCGGTGAATTGTCATGAATTTAAAAGCAGTGCAAAATGTTAACTTTATCTGCCATTTTTTGGGTTTTTTTTTTTTTGTAGTGTATGAAAGAAAGAACAAAGAGACGGAAAACAAAGTGTGCATTTTAGGAAGGTTACAAAGTAAAGTAGGTTATAGCACTGTCAGGGGAGAGAAATGTGCATGATTGACCAGTGATCATAGATCTACTGTGGCCGAAGCACACAAAAAAAGAGATAGGAAAGAGGGGGGGTGCTAAGAAAGTGACTGAAAGCAATGCATATGGAAGCCCCGAAGGGGGGCATATCACATATCCACTGTTCCAGCCACTCAGTACATGGAAATTTAAATCTAGGTCCCCCCAAGGGGGGTCCAGATATTTAGCCGGTGTGGACAGCTGTTTTGGTCTTGGGGGGGGGGGGGGGGGGGGGGGGGGGGCTTCCATATGCATTGCTTTCAGTCACTTTCTTAGCGCCCCCTCTTTCCTATCTCTTTTTTTTTGTGTGTGCTTCAGCCACAGTAGATCTATGATCACTGGTCGATCATGCACATTTCTCTCCCCTGACAGTGCTATAACCTACTTTACTTTGTAACCTTCCTAAAATATTAGCACTGGCAGTCTCCCCTTTTCTTTTAATTTATTACTACAATATCGACTGCAACCCCTTCCCCCCTTTTGGTAGGTTCTCTTTTAGGGTGCATGGAAATTTAACTCTAGGTGGTGGCATGGAATGTATGCCCCTGCAGACACCACAGTAAAATGTGGTTGTCATTGCAGGTAGGCAGAATTTCCTGCCTCCTTCAGTATTGCCGATGGTGTGCTGAAGAGGTCGCCGAGACCGAAACAGCTGTCCACACCGGCTAAATATCTGGACCCCCCTTGGGGGGACCTAGATTTAAATTTCCATGCACTGAGTGGCTGGAACAGAGGATATGCGATACGCCCCCCTTCGGAGTGGGCTTCCATAGGCATTGCTTTCAGTCACTTTCTTAGCGCCCCCTCTCTTTCCTATCTCTTTTTTTTGTGTGTGTGTGCTTCGGCCACAGTAGATCTATGATCACTGGTCGATCATGCACATTACTCTCCCCTGACAGTGCTATAACTTACTTTACTTTGTAACCTTACTAAAATATTAGCACTGGCAGTCTCCCCTTTTCTTTTAAAGTGTGCATTTATGTATTCGAACACACAGTATTGAAACAGTGTAAATTTTATGTATATTCTCTTGGCTTGACTTTGCGAACGAAGATTCTATAGGGGTTGTCCACGACGTCTGCAGGCATGCTCGTGACTGCGGAGGCCAATCCGGGACAGGCAGGTTCGACCGAAGTGGCTGCAGAGGGAGGTCTGGCCAGGGTTCTGAGTTGCGGCATCTGTTTTTTCTCCTGAGCCGCTTCTCTTTAAGGCCAGCTCTGCGAGAGTCCTCAAAGGAGACAGCTGCCTTGTAAATGGAGGAGCGCCAGGTGTCATGGTCCGCAGCAAGTGAAGACCACTGGCGGTGGTCGATTTGGCAGGCACTAAGTGACTTCTTGAGACCGTCTTTGTATCTCTTCTTTGGTGCCGACAGGTTTCATGATATTGAGGATTGCAGTTTCCCTCTCACACACCCATAAGTGACTTCTTGAAACAGTCTTTGTATCTCTTCTTTGGTGCCCCTCTGTCTCTGTGTCCAGCTCGCCGAACAGGGTGATCTTGGGTAGGCGATGATCCTCCATCCTGAAGGCGTGCCCAGCCCAGCGGAGCTGTGTCCGCAGCAGCAAAGCCTCGATGCTCACAGTTTCTGCCTGTTCAAGGACCTCGACGTTTGTGACATAGTCACTCCAGTGAATGCCAAGGATTGTACGCAGGCAGCGCTTGTGGAAGCGTTCGAGGAGTCGTAGTTGGCTGCAGTAGAGGGCCCAGGACTCGGAACCATACAACAGGGTGGTGAGGACGACAGCTCTGTACACGATGATCTTGGTGCCTGTTTTCAGCTGTTGATTATGCCACACCCGCTTGTATAGACGCCCGAAAGCGCCGTTTGCTTTTGCCAGCCTGCTGTCCAGCTCTCCTTGTCTAGCTTGGCATCTGACGTGATGATGCAGCCAAGGTAGGTAAACTGGTGCACTGACTTCAGTTCAGACTCGCCGATGGTGATGTGGGGAGGGCGATGCTCTACCTTGGGTGCCGGCTGATGGAGAACCTCTGTCTTTTTCAGACTGACCTCGAGTCCAAAGAGCTGGGCAGCGTCTGCGAAGCAGGATGTGATGCGCTGCAGGGCTCTGTGTGTGCAATGAGGGCAGCGTCGTCAGCAAAGAGCAGCTCACGAATCAGTTGGTCTAGGGTTTTGGTGTGGGCCTGCAGTCATCTGAGGTTGAACAGGCTGCCATCGAGATGATACCTGATGTACACTGCATCGTCATCGTCGAGGTCCACTGTGACCTGCTTCAACATCATGCTAAAAAAGATGGTGAAGAGGGTCGGTGCCAGCACACAGCCCTGCTTCACACCGTTGAGAATGGGGAATGGTTCTGAGAGGTCATTGTTGAGTCTGACCTGGCCTTGCTGGTCCTCGTGTAGCTGGACGATCATGCTGAGGAACTTTGGGGGACAGCCAAGTCGCTCCAGGATCTGCCACAAGCCCTGCCTGCTCACAGTGTTGAACGCTTTTGTTAGGTCGACAAACGTTACATACAGCCCTTTGTTCTGCTTGCGGCACTTCTCCTGAAGCTGTCTCAGCACAAGGACCATGTCGCTGGTGCTCCTGTTGGCTCTGAAGCCACACTGGCCCTCTGGGAGGTGGTCTTCTGCAATGGCAGGCACCAGCCGATTCAGGAGCAGCCTTGCGAGTATTCTCCCGGCAATGGACAGCAGGGTAATTCCACGGTAGTTGGAGCAGGCAGACTTTGTTCTTGTACAGGGTGATGACGACTGCATCGCGGAGATCTTTTGGTAGTGTTCCTTCCTCCCAGCCACAGAGAAAGAGGTCGTGGAGCTTGTTGCGCAGTGCTGGGCCTCCATGTTTCCAGATCTCTGGTGGGATTCCGTCAATGCCTGCTGCTTTGCCACTCTTGCGCTGGTGAATGGCTGTGAGGGTCTCTTCAGCAGTGGGTGGTTCGTCCAATTCAACCGTTACTGGGAGGTGTGGGATTTGGAGGATGACTGCTTCTTGAACAGTGCGCTCAGCGCTGAAGAGGTCCTGAAAGTATTCCGACCAGCGGTTCAAGATGGAGTTATTATCTGTGAGGACTGCCTGTCCATCAGCACTTCTCAGGGGACTTTGTATCAGGTGCCTGGGGCCATACACTGCTTTCAGTGCTTCGTAGAAGCCCCTGTAGTTGCTGTTGTCAGCACAAAGCTGGGTCCTCTGTGCGAGTCTGGTCCACCACTCGTTCTGGAGATCTCTGAGCTTGCGCTGGAGACTGCTGCAGACGAGGCGGAAGGCAGACTTCTTCACAGGGCAGGAAGGCTGGGCTAGGTGGGCCTGATGGGCGGCTCTCTTTTTTTGCTAGGAGTTCCTGGATCTCTACGTCGTTTTCATCAAACCAATCTTTGTTCCTCTTTCTAGCGAAACCCAAGACTTCTGCAGAGGATTTTGCGATAGCAGTTTTCAGCCGTTCCCAGAGTGTTTCAAGGGAGGAGTCTGCTGGGGCAGCTGTGTCTGTGAGCCTGCGTTGTAAATCTGTCTGAAAGGCAGCTTTTATGTCATGCTGAAGGCTGGCAACATCAAGCTTTTTCTTAGGGGGCCCCCCCTTTCTTGGGTTTTGGCTTGAAGTGGAGCCTGAGTTTGCAGCGGACACTCTGCGCTGGGCATCACTCTGGTGAGGAGGACATCACTGCGGTCCCTCTGACGCACTAGGACATAGTCGATAAGGTGCCAGTGTTTGGCGCGAGGATGCATCCAGGTGGTCTTTCGACTGTCCTTTTGCTGGAAAGTAGTGTTGGTGATGACAAGCTGCTGCTCTGCACAGAACTCCAACAGTAGGCGGCCATTGTCATTGCAGTTCCCGACGCCATGCTTGCCGAGGACTCCTTTCCAGGCTTCAGAGTCCTGGCCCACTCTGGCGTTAAAGTCGCCAAGGATGATGACTTTGTCGTCTGCAGGGGTGCTCTGTAGGAGGCTGCGCAGGTCAGTGTAGAACTTGTCCTTTTCTGCAGGCTCTGCCAGGAGGGTTGGATAGTACACACTGAGAAGGGTGACGTGTTGCTGGTGTCTCAGTGGGAGGCGCATGGACATGATGCGGTCTGAGTGACCGGTTGGTAGGTTTTCCAGCTTAGTCGCAATGGAGATCTTGACCATGAAGCCCACGCCTGAGAGCCGTCTTTCTGATGCAGACTTGCCTGACCAGTAGAGGGTATAGCCAGCGCCAAGTTCTTGGAGACTGCCTTCGTCCGGGAGGCGTACTTCGCTGAGCGCAGCGATGTCGATGTTTAACCTCCGCAATTCATGGGCAATGAGGGTGGAGCAACGTTCAGGGCGTCCACTGTCTGTGTCAAGCATGGTTCGGATGTTCCAGCATGCTACGTCGAATCCGGTGGTGGTCGTCATTAGAGTGGATCCGTTGTTTTTACTTGTTTTCTGACCGCAGGAGAAGATGCCCGTTGACCGCGGCTAGCCAACTGGGGTTGTGAGGTGACGACCTTTGATTAGGCCACCTTTTCTAGGCCCCTCTCCATGTGGAGCAAGCAGTGCTGTCCCTAGAGAAGGCTGCTTGGTCGTTCAGCGTGTGCCGAGAGACGTCATCCCCAGGTCAACATCAGGCGATCAATATCCTGAACCGCCTGCATACAGGTTTGAGACTGCGGCTTCTAGTGACATCTTTCACCTGCCGTTTCGCCCCTCGCTACAGGACTTGGAATGGTCTGTGTCATGGTCCGTGGACGTTCCTAAAGCCTGCGCTGTGGAGCTTTTTGGTGGAGTGCAGTGTGCGCAGTACTGGCCCCACCCTAGGTTCGTCTGCCATGGCCTAGCAAGCTGGGACGATGGCATCGAGGTCCTCAGGTCGTAGGTTTTATATCAGACTGTCCTTGTCCTAGTCTCTGGCTCAAAAACCTTCCCCGGAGACACGGGGGCTTTGAAGTCGGGGTTTTCCTCCCTTAGCCTTTCCGCAGCCAAGTGGCCAGGCCTGCAAGGCAGCAGGACAATGTTGATTAATTTTCGAGGTTCTCTCCTCTAGATCTGCCGTGTTTAGCCTGGGGGCTCGTGCTGCCCAGTTTTTGGGGTCACCTCTGAGAGGATGTGGCCAGGGACCACGCACGGGCGGTCGGGATTATATTACTGAAAGCACAATTGACACAACCTGAAACAAGAAAGGCAAAGCCCTTATGGCTCATGTGCATGACCACACATCTGACAATAAGTAAAGGGATGGTTTCTGCACTAACAAAATCCATGTTTTCTCAAAATTTATAGCAATTTTGGATCTATTTCTTGAGCTATTGTGACCCTTGACCTGTCCAAGGGATCAACCAAATTAGTGTGAGTATAAAGGTCTTACCATCAGGTATCTTCATACCATGTTTGGGTTTGAAGCTGTGTTTGAGAAATAAATCATGTCCAAAAATCGCTATTTTTGATATATTACCTGATCCCCAGTGACCTTGACCTTTGTGAGAGGTCACTGAAATTGGTATGCTTAGAAAGGTCGTGCCCAAAAGTATCCTTGGGCCAAGTTTGAAGACTGTAGCTTGAATAGTCTCCGAGAAAATGCCAATGTTAAACTTTACCACGGACGACGCCGGACGCACGACCACTGGCCCAGAACATACTCACTTTTGCTTCACACGTGAGCCCGAAACAAATACATGTATAATATATAATAATTTTATATTGTTTTCATCCCTATGGCACACAACCAATTTCTTTAGCGCAAACCGTACCATGTAACCTCACTACAAAACCCTTGTAGCAACTAATGGCGGACTTTTTGCAGCCCTCTTTCCGACGCGTCATGGATGCCATTTTGGTTCTACAAAAGATCACCAAAATGTTCTAAAGTACAAAGTTACTTAGTATGGTTAGAAACAACAGGCACACTACTGGAGATGCCAACATCATGAAAGATTTAAAATTATATCATTGACAAGATGGCAGCCATACAACACCTCGCCAGGCCGCCCGTTCAGGTAGAAATAGTCGCTACCCACAGTCTAGCAGTCATTGGGCCTTCGTTTGATATATGATGTCGGACCCTGCAATGCTACATCATGGCTGGTGTTTCTTTTGGATGACATTTGGGAATTTGTTGTGCTGTTGCTGTTAATTGGATTCTCAGTAGTTCAGTTCCGCCGCCGTCAGTGCAATGCTAGTTTATACACGCCGGCTGATTTTTGTTAGTGCCTGTGATGAAGCTCTATGCTCGTGCATAGTGCTCACACAGTAGGATTAGTACAGTACGGTTTTTGTTAACGGTTTGTTGCCGAAAGTCCGTGTTGGACTAGACGTACGTGAAATCTGTAAGACATGGTTAGCACGGGTTTTTTTAGTGAGTTCTAGGCGGAAGCTGTGACTGTCAGAGGTCTAGTTTGGTTATTGCGGGCTGTCTTGTCGTATGGAACGGTTGTGTTCGAGTTACCTAGCCCGCATTCCCTGACTCTGAAGCCTAGATTTCAGGTATGTTTCTATAAACGTAGTATTGATAGTTGTTTAGTTAAAGACAGTATGCGAGGTAAGATTAATGTGGTTGTATAGCGGTGTTCCGGTTTGGTTTAGTATAGTATGTTTAGAATTTGGTGAAGTAACCGGTGTTTTTGTATACAGTTGTTTACCGAGTTAGATGACTAAAGGAATATGAAGTGTGTATGTCTAAGCCGCTATGAAGATAGTACGTGGTTGGGTAAGCATAGTCTTTTCCAGGGTATAGAGTAATGTATAGCAAGAGTGTTAGGCTATAGTCTGTTTCAAGATAGTGACAGAGATGGGGTGATACGAAAATAGTTTATGAAGCACGTGTGTGTGTGTGAATGAACGTGTGAGTTATTTGTATCAGCCAGGTTACGTGACGTTTCTCATTGATCCAATATGTTGTGTGTTTAGCAAGTGTTACGTTGGGACTTTTATTGTTTATTCAGAGTTCTTGTAACAAGAGTGGAAGACAGACGCCGAGACGTCGAGTCGCAGGTGGGACCTACGTGAGGTCATCCCTCCAGCTCTTCTAAGAGTGAGTCTGACTGGGAACCAAGACACCCAAGTCCAAGCGAGAACTGAGTGTACCGTACGAGAACGAGGACGTCCGTGCCCAAAGAGACAGGACGGCAATACGCGTACGACGAAGGACTTTCACGCCTAGACGTGAGAAGGACCAACGTAACCAGGCAACAACATCAAACAGGTTGGAGACATTGAGAGACTAAAACCTAGCCTGGCAAAGATACTGTGACTTGAGTGTGTGATAGAGAGCCTTGTATATATATAGGCCTAAAGGTCTCTAACTCTATCGTGCAACTTTGTTTACTAAATAAGGTGGGGAACGTACACACTGTTGAGATAGGCAGTTAAAATATCACTGAGAACGTTTATAAATGTTGTCACTCGCATTTATATCTCTTTATGGGTGAAAATTTGATTTAAAATAGTGAAGCTTTTATGACAAGGGGCATAACCGCTTCACAACTCTTGTGTGCTGACGTACGAGAAAGTCCGATTTTTGACCAATCAGAAATTTGCAAGCCCGACCGGCGCGGTTTCAAAATGGCCTCGCAGGAATGTTGTTTACACTTTCACAACGTGCAGTGTGGTCAGACATTTCGTTACAAAGAGTGATTGAATTTTCTTCCCAGTGGATAGCTCTTGATGGTGAAGCGCAATCAGTGAGTAGCTCTTTTCGAAATCTGCTGGAAACTCACGGCAATTCATCGTTCCTCGGCGGTACTTTCGGTTTTCACCGCGAATGCTATCAGCGGCTGACAAACAAAACAACACTTCAGAGAGCCGAGAAACGTCGGTCAAAAGCCACTGCTGTTAATTTAAGTGTGCGTGACAACGATACTGACAGAAAGTGCATGACAAGGCAGTCCAATGTGTCAGCGATTGGCAAGTTGAAGTCTAGAAACAGTGCCATCCTGCCAGACATCTGTATAATATGCCAAAAAGATCAATACACTAGAAACAAGAACGGCGCCTACACTATAGCAAAACTCACACTGTGCGAAACAGATGGCCGAACTTTACAAGCAGCAGCAGAAGAGAAACATGAATATTTTTTCTTGATATTTTGCGTTCATTATTTAATTTTGGATCTCTGCCATTTAACATAAACTTCATAAAACCATATAACTGGATGATGTTATTGTGACAGAGCTATGAATCAACAAAAAAGCTATGAAATTTTTGCTTATTCTGACCAGTACGGCAAAGACTGAAGGCGCCACGGCTGTCTTACATTGCGTAACTTTAGGGGTCAATATCTAAACAAAGAGAAATGATAGAAATGACAACATTGCATTTTTAGAAAGACCAAACTACATGTTTTTCAAAATAGCAATGTTTACATTCCCCACTTTTTGGGTAAACGAACCTTTTTTTTAGGCCTCATAGGAGCACATAACTTGTGGTCTAATAGTTTGATAGTCTTTAAAGCGTTTTCTTTTCTTTTATAGTGTATAAAGGTTACTTTAGAAAGGGAGCCCGTGTGTTGTGTTTTACCGCATGAATGCGCCCGTCTGAGTCAGTGGCGGTGTATGCGTCTGTTGCGTGAGTCTGTGCGTACGACTGTGGGCAAGTCTGCGTGCGTTACAGTGCCATTGGATTTCCGATCTCAGAAGAACAGCGCGCATTATGCTGTGGCAAAAAAACGTGCTTTTCTCCCCTTTCAAGCATCTCAGGAGTGGCTCTTTCCCACGCCACGCTCAACATCACTGCCTGAGGAGTAGCGTGAGTGCGTCCAGCGAGGCGAGTGCCGGCAGGCTTCGGGCCCCAACATTCCAGCCGAGGGACGTGATGACGGACACAGTGACTGTTTCTTACAACACTGACTTAACAGCGTGTGCATGTGTGTACTGTGCTTTAGAAACAATTTTGGACTGCCGCTTTTACGTTAATGTTGTAGTTTTACTATTATTGCTTACAAATAAGTAGGTGTGAAGTTATATATTAGTTAGGTTATAGTGGTGACTATTTATGCCGGAGCGACTGTCTAATAGCCGGCGCTGTTCTTATAGCGACGGGCCCCCAGGTAGCAACTGTGAAAGTATAATTCTTCTTTTTGTTTTGTTGATGCGTATCTCTCATTTGTGTAACTAGTATCAGCCAAGCAGAAAGTTTAAAAACATTATATTACGTGTTTAAGAGATACTATGATAGGGCTGTCCATAGTTTGCTTTGTGTTAGGGAGGTTCAGGTCGGGTTGGGGCCGTTGGCGCCGGCCATGAGACGCCTTGGCGACGGGCTTCACCCGTCCCGAGCCACTGTCCATTTCAGTGTTGTGTGTAAACTGTTGTGCGAGTTTGGGCGATTGCGAGTTGCACCTGAGGTGGCGAAACAAATTTTCCTGTACGTGGCAACATGTATTTGGAACAATAAAGTTGATTCATTCATTCATTTATTCATTCATTCAAGTCAATTACGTATTTTCCTTTGACGTCGGCCATGGCTGGCGTGAACCAGGTTGGAATATTTCTTCTTGATTTCTTTAACGTAAATAGCGGAGGAATGAAAACAAATACGTTATTGGCAGCTGGGGCTTGCTGCATGGACTCTTGTAGACCTTTGGGAGGTCAAAGGAACCATTGTACTTCTCTGGCCTCCAGATTGTACATTGCTTAACGTCCCGACAGCAACAAGGCTTTCTCAGGACGTGCCTGCACTGCTTGTGAAAAAAAAAAAAAAAAAAAAACTAAACAGAAAATTGAATGTATGTCGCCAGCCGGTCAAATACGTTAAATAAACCTACATCATGGGGCCTAAATAAAGCTGTGACCATTTAGCAACACACATCCAATATCAAGAGCTACAGGCAGCGCAGACAGTAGGGAGAGTTTTAAAAAGACAAATACAGGTGAATGGACCAAGGGTAGACAGAAACACATGCCCCAGAATAGAAAGGAAACCCACCCTGTGGGGCTGACCAGGGTGACCCTGGGAACTAAAAAGTACCTAACCCCACCCAAGTCCCCCAGGGCAGACCCGGGTGGGGACCTCTGGCCTCCAGGATACAATGGTTCCTTCGACCTCCCTCAGGCCTACAAGGGTCCATGTAGCAAACCCCTGCTAACAATAACTTATAATGTTACGCTCCAATGACCTATTGAAACTGCTGTACGGTGGACAAATGTCCTATTCATGTTGGCTAAACCAGGACATCTGACCTGTCTGTGGAAATTTTTACTTGCCTCCCTGTAACCCTTTTGTTGTCAGCAGCACTTTTCATTAACCCTTTTCATCATGATACACCCATTGCTTGAAATAAATTTGACTACTAATTCAAGGGTTGTGCCAGAATAGCTTGGTGCCTGAGGCGCCAAGCTATTCTGGCACCACCCTTGAACTACAACAGTTGATCAATCTCCTAATCTGTAATGTAGCGTTCTTAGGACAATAAGCAAATGTTACTAAATCATCCTCAGGATGTAATGGGCTACGGTGCTTTCTGCAGGCATCATCTCAAAAAGAAGTGCTACCAACAGCCAAAGGGCCAACACCTTGTGCATGCAGCCATCATTACTGTACACAGTACAGGTTGCTGCATGCACAAAGGTGTTAACTCATTCAGCCCTAACGCACTACAGCAGGAGATGGGTCGACCATGATAATTCAAGGGCAGTGCCAGATTAGCTAATCTGGCACTACCCTTGAATTATCACAGTAGATCTATCTCCTGCAACAGGTGCATAGTCGTTAGATGACGCCTCCAAAATTTGGGAAATACATGCGTCTTTGCTGAATGAGAATTATACTGACCAAACTATTCTTTACTCTTTTTCCCCAACAACCAATTAATGGATGGAATGACCATCAACCATTTCCTCATACAAAGAGCTGTATCTAGGCTGAATGGTTCAGTCATAGACCATGTTTCTACAATCCAGTTTTTACGTCACCTTCAGTTGCCACATTCCTTCTGCATCTGAAGATAAGTAGCGGCTAATGTCTCTGTTTGTTTGTCTATTTTGACAAAGGGTATTTACCCGAAATATTAATAAATTGTGTTGTACCGTTTTTTTCTAAGCGTGTTTCTTTCTCCGTTGGGTACTTCTTTGCATGTTTCTACAGTCTTTAACACCCCGTAACATTCATGGGTGTACTCAGACAGACCCACTCGGGGAATACATCACAAAGATGCTGAGCAATGTCTCATTTGAATAGAAGTTCACTTGTGATGTACTCCCCAAGCCAGTCTATCTGGGGAGTACACCTGCAAATGGTACGGGACAACAAGTAAAATAAAGCAAGAGTGTAGCTTACCCAGCCACCTCTCTCGATGATCCAAGCAGCCACGTGATCACGGATAAAGTCAACTATCAGATTTATGATGGCTCGCATCAATGGGATGCGGTCCAAAGCCTGAAACAATACCAACATGCTGACTTTTAATTGAAGAAATAAGTAAACAAGAAGCAAAATATAAACTTAAATGTCTTTGTCCTTTAATTTAACCTAATAAATCCTAAGGCAGAATTTTTTTCAAATTTGTATATTGTCCTATGAAGGTCACATTACAAAAAGATCAACTATTTTAGTTCAAGGGTGATGCCAGAATAACTTGGCACCTGTGGGCACCAAGCTATTCTGGCAGAACCCTTCAACTATCATTACTGGCATTTCATGCAATATAGTGTATCAGGATGGAAAGAGTTAAAATAAAACTAAAAGCTTGTCATCAAGTATCAAGTGTGCAGACCCCAACCAAATCTGACACTACTTTTGAATTATCATGGCTGATCCATTTCTCACAGCTGGTACACATGCAGCCTTTATTTATTATACTGTTTTATAAAATATGTTTAGACCATGCATCACGAGGCTATTTTATTTAACGTATAATGATAAAAGTATCAGTCTCCAGCATGGAGGCTAACCACTTAGACACCTTTCTGTGAGCAATTATGGACTAGGACACTGACTGGAACTGAAATCATCTGATGGATGTTCAGTGTACATGTTTTTATCATCAATAAATAAAATTATGACTGACCTTTCCAGTACACAAAATAAATCATGAGTGTTCAATCTGACAGATAAAACTTTCATTAAAATGAAATTTTCTCTAAAATGTACTTACCGATGACATTACTATATGGAAGTGTCTACTAGCTTACTCAATTTCAGCCTACAGTCTACAACGGACAGAGAAGAAAATCGCCCTGAATTCTGGCAAGTGTGGGTGCAAGTCAGTTATCATCAAGCTGTCGTGAGAGATATATCACATATCAAACCCGCCGCGACCATATTTCCTCCCCTCTTTTTTTCCTCCTGCGGCTCCCTGCCTGACCAAAAGCTTTTCGAGTTTTTCAGTTCCCGGATAGTATGACTGTATCTTCACTTATACCGTGTATACACTATATAGTTATAACCATTTTTACACTTTATTATCACTAGGCTGTTGTTCTCTTTCTCTCTTAATAAAGTTACAATTCATCTCTCTTTCTCTCTCTAAGAATGTTGTAGTTTAGCAAGCACAAACACGAAAAGAGGCCTGTGCACCTATTGTTTCCATCCTTGTGAAAAAAGTATTCATTCATTCTCTCTCTCTCAGTCTCTCAAACACACACACACACACACATTAACGCATGCAGGCACATACATAAACACACATACACATAAGCATAAACACACGTCATTTTTCTCCGGAATTCAATTGTTGACTATTGAAAAGTATCAGTTTCACAATGCCCGTTTCAGAAATGGGCTCACCAACTGATTTTTTTTCTTTTGTCGGCACTCCGAAAGTGTTATGTGACTGCCGGGAACGAAACAGAACATAAAAAAATATATAAAAGGGGGACGCATGAGTGGGCTCCATCACGGATTCACAACGATATAGTTTGTGATACACAACATGAATCACAATTTAAAAACAAAACAAAAAAACAATATTCACGTTTCATGATGGAAAGATACAATTAAGAAAGAAGGTCCACAACCTCTTTGAATGGCAGAAAAGTCTAAGGGGGCGTGCGGGGTGGAGGGGGCGGGGAGTATGAGATTTCTTATTAAGAGTTTACAGTCTGGCAACATACTTACACTTTTCACGATGCAAGTATGGCGTTTTCACGAATTACAACATTGCGCTTATTTCGGCTTTTACGATTCACGACCACCCCTTCTTTCACAGATCATGAGGATGAAAATTTAATTGCAGTCGCGAATCACGATACGTGACTCGTGAGTAACGCCAATCACGCATCACGATTTCAGGGCATACACCCCCCCCCCCCCCCCCCCCCATCATTACAGTTCCACCTTTGCTCAGTCAGAAGAGTCATGTGGATCAGGGACATTACAACACCAACAAAAATGCACTAACCCGTACATGCACTGAACAATTATTAAATTCTAAAGCTCATTTTTTAAAAAAAAATCCGCCACTAAAGTTGATGTGAATTTTCAATGATTTCGCACAAGTTCACCTGCTGGCGTGAC
Organism: Semisulcospira habei; assembly: GCA_036245525.1. NCBI lineage: Eukaryota > Metazoa > Mollusca > Gastropoda > Semisulcospiridae > Semisulcospira > Semisulcospira habei. Next base: position 81,454,312 of record BTPG01000006.1, on the reverse strand, counting down.
AAATTAAAGGTATGATCAGAGACTACACCTAATTATCATGTCAGGTAAGGTTAAGGAGCAGCCGCAAAGCCATGCGGCACAAATTAGTCACCTTCATCCCGGCTTAAAAATGATTAACCCGGATACTCACTGTAGCAGTATTACTCACCGCAGCAGTATATTGAAATCCGCCAACATGACATAAACTCCGTTACCACGTAGAACAAAAATGTAGCATATACTAAAAAGTACCTTCATAAGAAGATGAGCAAAACGTATGTTCCATGTTTAATCCAAAAACCACTTAAGTAATCACAGAAAAGAACCCCAAAAGGATTGATTGATTGATTGTACATTGCTTAACGTCCCGACAGCAACAAGGCTTTCTCAGGACGTGCCTGCACTGCTTGTGAAAAAAAAAAACACAAAAAAACCCAGAACATTGAATGTATGTCGCCAGCCGGTCAAATACGTTAAATAAACCTAACACATGGGGCCTAAATAAAGCTAAGACCATTTAGCAACACACATCCAATATCAAGAGCTACAGGCAGTGCAGACAGTAGGGAGAGTTTTAAAAAGGCAAATACAGGTAAATGGACAAAGGGTAGACAGAAAACACATGCCCCAGAATAGAGAGAAAACCCCACCCTGTGACCCTGGGAACTAAAAAATACCTAACCCCACCCAAGTCCCCCAGGGCAGACCCGGGTGGGGTACCCCAAAAGGAAAGAAACACACATAAAAATGGCAGCTACAACCCAATTTATTCATATTCAAAATTTATCCAATTTTTTTTTTAAAAAGACATACAAAAACAAATACAGAATTTGCAACTTACCTGCAATCAAGTTGCAAACTGTGTACTTGTGTGTATGCCTATTTTGAAAAAGGGTTTTGACTCGAAATACTAATAAATTGTGTTTTCGAAGATCTTGCTTCGTCCCTGTTGGGGTCATTGTGAAATGTCAAACAAACAAGATTGTCTATACCAAGCACAAGGTAGCAGTGTGTCAGACTGATTTTCACGTTTGATGCTGCCCGCCATCGATTCATACTCTAATTCGTATTTTTTCCTGTACGTGTAGAAGTACACATTGTCTGAGCTGGCCTGTTTCTTCAGAATTCTGTCTGAATGATTGAAGCTGTGTGTCAGACCAGCACTGGATGTTATTGCGAAAACTGTGGTCACGTTGTGATTGTTATATGCTAATTCCACAGTGAAGAGGTTTTGCAAGACGCCAGAATATTTTCTGTTCTGGATATTGAGCACTGAATGAAAATACTGGTATAGGCGGTTCAGTCAGAGTCTTGATTCAATGTACACCCTGACATCAGCTGCCTGGGCCAAAGATTTCATATTCAGGAAAGTTTCCAGGATGGCCTGACAATGCAAAGGTACATTGTACCTCCACTCCGCAACTGCTTTGAGGGACTTGCCGTCAAGAGGCTGTACCTCCATGAGTACAGAAGAATATGTAGGACAGCTGTCAATGACTTCGTTGTCTTCATTGTTCTCGTAAGTGGCAAGTGCGTTTGGTTCAAGTTTTCTGAGGAAAATGTCATCAGACAAAGCAAACGAAAGTAGTTCGCCATTTTCACAGTATTTTGAAAAAAACCCACTGTGAAAAAAAACAAATCTCTTGGCACATTTCGCCATGGGACTTTTGAATTTTTGTTTGAATGGCTCGTGCTACTAAGAGTGTCTTCGTCTCGAGTGCCATTTGCCTCCACAAATGTATGACTCGTGGCAAGAGCTGCACACGACCTGAAATTCATCGCTATAAAATAAAAGTGCATCCTCTGCCACGCTTGCTTGTAAGATCTTTGGTAAATGTGAACACCGACCATTTATCAGAACACCGTCCAGGTAATCAGCCACAGCCTGTCGTTTTGTCTCCGATTTGATCAGGTTTTGCAGGGCTTTTTGCAAGGTATTTTGTGTTTCTTGCAGTTAGTTAGTTATTTGGGTTTAACGCCGAGCAGGCGACTAAGGCCATCTCACGGCGGGATGGGTAAAAATCTGGTCAGCCAGACTAAAAGCAAGGTCTTAAGACAAGATGTAAATAGAGATTAAAAATCTCAGGCTAAAATGTCGCACGTCTTTAAAAGAAATGTCTACAGACTCTCAAAAAGGGCAAATAAAAAAGATTCACATAGTCTATGAATGCTCAAATCTTGTTAAAAATATTGCATGCTCGCAAGAAATTGAAGATTTTGTCCGGGGGAACATCCCGGAACAAAACCTTCAAGGAGTCTGCTGTAAAGTGTTTATATCTGGTGTCAATTAGGTCAGCACAATACAGCAAAAAGTGTCGAACAGAAAACTGCTCATCACAGGCAAAACACCATGGACGCTCATCCTGTTTAAGTAAGTAAGAGTGCGTAACATACGTGTGCCCGATGTGGAGCCGAGCAAGGACAGTCTCCTCACGGCGGCTGCCGCAGCGGAAAGGTAGACTGTCAGACAACTTAAGAGCTTCATGAAGCTTGTTCCCTTCCTCTTTGTCCCACTCGGACTGCCACTCGCGGGCCACATACGCACTAATCACAGGTTTAAAATCAGTGAATGACAGCTTTCGAAAAAAGATCATTTCTTGTCACACAACTCTTTGAAAGTAAATTTTGTGTGGTCAGCATAAAAATGCAGGAAATTCCACTCAAATTCTTTGATCCTTTGCCATTCGAGATGAGAAAAATAATTTTCGTAAGCTGTTTGTACACGGCAGTATCATAAAAGTCATCTAGAAAAACCCAACAGCCGTCTCCGTCAACACTGAGTGCAAGATGGTTTAGTGATGGGATGAGCGACGGCATCAGCCAAAAAAAACGAACACGTATTTGTGTAGACAAAAAAACAAAACTTTTAGTTTTTTGAGTCTCCGCTTACTTCAGTGATATGTTTGGTTATAAGTTTCTGCTGTAGAACTGTGCTCCAAGCACAAAAGTGAGCAAAATTACATACAATGCGTCAATGGAGTTATCAAGGAAACTACGCTTTCATTTGCCCATTTTGCAGTGATTTTATCGGAAATTCATTTTTGTGGCATGCGGTGCATAGTTTACATGATCATTCAAATTGCCTGATTAAAACAAACTCCGTGACCTAGATCATTATACAGAGAAGCCAAGTTTAACCCATTTAGCCCCGACGCCCTACAGCAGGAGATAGATCAACCATTATAATTTAAAAGTAGTGCCATATTAGCTTGGCGCGAAGTTTATCTAGCACTACCCTTGAATTATCATGGTCGGTCCATCTTCTGCAACTGCTACAGCCGTTAAGTGACTTCCAAAATTTGGGAAATGCGGCTAGAATTGGTTAAATGGTTAAACCTTCTTCTGAAACGTGCAGGAAAAAAACAAACACTTACAAGACATTCAAGAAAAGTAGAAAACAGAATAAAGAAAAACAGAAGATAGTGGTAGAAAACCCTTTAAAATAGAAACAAATAACGACGTTTTGGATCAAAGATCCTTCCTCAGGGGACATGGAAACAAACGTAGAACAGAAAAGAACACGACAGAAAGAAAAGATGTCATCCTGTATAGAGAGAATTTAGAATGATGTAAAAAAAAAAAAAAAAAAAAAAAAAAAAAACACAAAAAAAAAAACACACACACACACATAATGACGCAAATACACATGCACAAAACACGTAGCACAAAACTTACGTCTATATAAATACACGTCACTGCATACATTCGCATTCACTCGTGCCTGCTGCAGCTCACGCACATGCACACACACACTCAAAGGTAGCATCCAGTATCAACAGTGAGGTCAAGTCTGGCACCAACTACCCATCAGGCTGAGCATACATCCCTAGGGGCGAATGTTCAAGCCGCGCGGATGGTAAGTGCCAAGCCTGTCCGCGAAAAAGGATTCTGTCATTTTGCAGCGGATGAAGTGGGATGTATTTTGCCAAAGGATGCGTATGCTGAAATGTGTGAGGCTATGAGGAGATTCGTTGAAATGACGTCCAACCTGGTTGTTGTATCCGAGGCGGATCGAACGAACATGCTCCTCGCAGCGTTCAGGGAGTGTACGGTATGTCTCCCCCACATACAACATCTTTGGGCAGTGAGAACATGAGATGACAGACAATATCCGATGACTGGCATGTGAATGATCGGTGGACATGAAAAGATGACAAGGGTCCGGTGATGACGGGGGATGTGTTGATGTACGGACATGCTTTGCAGTGTGGTTGCTGACAAGGGTGTGTGCCAGGTGGTAAGGTGTTAGATGCACGAAGTGAACTGTGAACAAGATGATCGCGTAGGTTAGTGTCACGTTTTAAGCGACCAGCGGAGGCTCAGGAAATATCTTTCAATACTGTGTCATTCTGAATGATGTGGAAGTTCCTGAGGAGAATGTTTTTGATGGGGATGTTGTGAGGATGATACGCGATACACAGGACCGGCCGGTCCTCTGCAGCACTGAGTTTTCTCCCTCAAAGCTTCACTTCTGCTTGTGGCCTCAGCTTTAGAATGAGCGGTGTTGACGATGTCTTGGGGGTATCCCTGGTGTGAGAAGAAAGTGGCCATGGTTTGGGTCTGGAAAACAGAATACTTCAACTGGCCGCCTTGACAGCAACAATGCTGCAAACTTCCGATGACTCACGAGTTGCTGGCACGGTTTGAACAACAATAATGATAAACACACAGTATTGTAATTTAACTGCAGTGGACAAAACGGTCAATAATAAAGACACGTTTAGTACAAAATTTTACGAAGACTTCTCTAGGTAAGTTTTATTTTGCGCACGCAGTCAAGGACTAGGGGGACAAAAAACACCAAGTAACACGTCCCCCACAAGGCTGGAAATTCAGGTGGAAAATTTAACACCACACGATCGACAAGCTAGAACAAGCGACAAACTACACTGCGATCCTATTTTTCTGCTGCTTTAACAAGACACGTGTGAGCCAGCTACTCAACTGAGGCCAACAATCGGCCCTGCAGCCCCCCACGGCATAACCCTCTACTGAAGAGACATCTGTCATGAATCGCTACACGCTATGACGTCATACTGTTTGCTAAAAGACTTACCTCCCGCCATGAAGAAAGGCAAGCCACTTTGTCCACAACACGGACTAAGGAATAGAGGAAACGGACATTGTCTACTTCACACCGACCACAAAACTACGCAGCACCAACTTTAATCTACAACACCAGGCAACACTGGTCACAAAGAACTCGTTCTAAAGCGCACAAAAGTGAAAGGAGGACTGGAACGCTCGCAACAAGCGAGGCCAACTATTCTGTGAAGCACTCGAAGAATTGAAGGCCCTTCTACAACGACAAAACCCGGCACCCACCACCAAAACGGTATACAATTCAGGCGGCCCAACAAGCCAACGGCAACAACAGCAATCAACGAAACGACAGCTACAACAATAAGCTGATTTTAAATCATCAGCTGTGAGATATGCACCACGGCAACACTGCGTACCACCTACACAGAGGACAATACTAGAAACACTAGTCTGTCGTATGGAAGGCAACACAGCCACACAAACAACCGGCATCGTCTACAAACACGAAAACACGGAGGATCAACAACAACAACGACACTCAGTCTGGGATTGATCCGTCAATACGGACGGATTAATAAACAAAGAATATGACTCCTACGTCGATACACGCAAACTCCGCCCAACGGTTCATTGTGTCTTATCGCGGCTAAGCCCCGCTGAGCAGCAGGAAATGACCTTGGAACGGACAGGCACAAACGCCTAGGGAACAGAAGACGCAGCGATACACTGAATCGGATCCCGACACAAGACTGGACCCTGCAAGGATTTGAAGCAATCAATAACACCGCATCAGGAATACTGCAAGGATTTGAAAGCGTTCATACTAGACATCTATAACACCGCGTCAGGAATACTGCAAGGGTTTGAAAGCGACCATACTGGACATCAATAATGCCGCGTCAGGACTACAGTCACATGCATGGACTACACGGATAACATGTCCTTATGTAAGGATTTAAATGCGACACACTGGGAGGAAGACACCAAGAAATGGACTGAGAATTGTAGGCCGGTTCCCTGATGAGTAAATCGGAGCCTGTAGTTACTAACTACGAATACCGATCGAAACGCCCCCGAGTGCTTCACTTTCTTCTGCTCGGATTTTTTGAGGCGTCGGGACCAGAGTGACCGGATGCATACCTGGGTGGGACCGGTCTTGCTCTTTTACCAAAGACCATACAGCTACCTTCCTGGACACTCAAGTTTACAAGGGAGAGCGCTTTGAGCGTGAAGGAATACTGGACATCAAAACATACAGAAAACCGACAGAAACTTATCAATACCTACAAAGGGATTCAGCTCACCCTCAACACGTCTTCAAAGCTCTGATTCGGGGGGAAACAACAAGATATATGAGGACTAACAGCAACAGAACAGACCTACACGAACAGATCCATCTGTTCCACGACAAAATGACGGACCGGGGATACAAACAGACGGAACTCACGCAAGAAACGGACACAGTACTCGCGAAAGACAGAAAACAACTCCTAGCGGAAAGACCGAAGAAAGCAGGAAAAACACCTCTGGTCATGGTCACCCCATACTACCCCAGTATCAAGCACCTACAAAGGAAAATTCAAACACACTGGCACCACATGACGAGAGACCCAGAGTGTAAAACACTCTTCCCCAATCCACCGCTGATCGCCTATAAGCGACATAAAAACATAAAGGACTTGATTATATCAGCGAAACTCAACACAAAGAGAGAAACAGCCGTGTCAGCCACGGACATAAACAAAACACTAGAAGACGACGCCGCAAACAACAACTAACCACCACGGCAACAACGGCCCTCCAAGCAAGGATTAGAAACCATCGACCCGAAACAGAGCACCCCATCCACCATCCAAAGACAAAGCTCATCACGTTTAATCCCCCTTCACACTCTCGCTCTCAGCTCAACGACAGGGAAACCAACCACACACACAGCATGAAGCTCAAACCCAGTAGGGGACTCTCAGCCACCCACCCCAACTAGGGTAAGAAAAGGATGTAAGAAGCATACAGTACTCCACGTAATCCAGTTTGCCCCATGGACCCAACGAGAATCAGACCCGCTGCCACGAAGAAAGCAAGCAACATTACGCCTAATTCCCCACAGACAGCCCGGAGCAACGATACAAGCTTATCTCCTCTCCCCGCGTCAGCCCTAAAGACAACGAGACGGAGGAAAAGAAAGCGGTTTAACCCACGACCATACTCCAACGGGACGATCAAGCAGGATTAACAAGGATCTACCACCGCGTCAAAGAAAAAACGGCCACATTTCACAACCAACAACTGCCCGTCACCCTAAACTCATCGGACCAGGAAAACTACGTAACCCTTAAGCACAGCCCACTACACTGCCCAATCCGCGATTCCTCTTCTACACACCCCACCAGACTTCAAGAGACGGAATCCCACGAACGGATAAGGAGAAACACGTAGGTTAACTCCAACATCACGACACTAACAACGCACCCACCCACTTAAACGACAACCCTCTACGACATCAACAACGCACCCACCCACTTAAACGACAGCCCTCTACAACAATAGGCCGGTTCCCTGACGAGTATATCGGAGCCTGTAGTCACAGACTACGAATACCGATCGAAACGCCTCCCGAGTGCTTCACATAACACAAAGCATGCGACAGCAGCGACCACCAACAACTCGGAGAATAAACAGGCGTCGGGACCAGAGTGACAGGATGCATACCTGGGTGGGACCGGTCTTGCTTTCTTACCACAAGGAGCTGAGTCTGCCGTCCGCTGTAATATAAACAATTCCGCGATAAAGCGGATGCTACCGAGCTAGTGGGGCCATGTGTTTTAGGAGGGGTATCAAATTGCCTCTGTGCTGAGGAATCTCCGAGCGGTTCAAGATACAAGTGCCTAAGAACCTGTTGTGTTCCTACACAACCAGGGAGGCAACTCAGGGAACTGTAACCAGGGCTGTGAGTAGCTTCTCATCCCTGCCCATCCGGTCACGTGCCACGTGGTGTCACGCCAGACGGAATGCTTAGCTTAAGAGTGGCAAGCAGGGCCGGCGGGAGGGTCCTCAGAGTAACGTCATCGGTAAGTATTTTTCGAAAAAATACATTTTAGAGAAAAATTCATTTGTTTCCTCAAAAAACATTACCGATGACATTACTATATGGAAGAATTACAAAAAGGAGGAGGGTGCCGCCCAAGATTACCCCCTGTAAAAGGGCTTAGCCAGACCCGCCCTCCCAACAGCAAACTCCCGACAATTTCAGCTAAGTATTACCTACGGCGCCGGGAGGGAGTGTTGCGCCGCGGAGATGTCCCCCACCAGTGCGAGGCTGTCTAGCTGGCCTGCCAGATCCCAGAGGTAGAAGTGGGTGAAGGTTGATTCTACCCGCCAGCCCACAGCTGCCACGATGTCTTTGACGGCACAGTTGCGGTCGAAGGTGACACTCGTGGCCATGGCTCTAACCTCGTGTGCACGGATGCTTTGCCTCTTAGCTCCCTCCGGAGAGAGGTCCTGGTAGGCGGACCGTATGACCCAGCGTAGCCAGGAAGATATCGTCTGGGCTGTAATGTCAGTTCTGCGTGGGGCCAAAAGCAGAAAGAGGCGAGACCGTCTCTTCCGGAAGGGGCTTGGATCGGCGTAGATAGACTCACAGGGCGCGCACTGGATCTTGCTGCCTGGTCTCCTGGGGAAAGTTTACTCCTTTCTGCGGCTGTAAAGTGATACCTTGGGTGCGGTCAAGGGAGACCTAGTCTTGGCGAGGAAGGAAGGGTCAGCGAGTAGCTGCACGGAGCCATCCGTCCTGAACTGCAGGCAGGCAGGGCGCGCTGAGAGCGCGTGTAGCTCACTTACTCAAGCCGCCTTGGCGAGGGCCAACAGGAAGCAGGTCTTCTGAGTCACATCCGCCAAACGGGCCAAGGAGAGCGGTTCGAATCGTTCGGAATTCACGTTAGTGCCCAGGGTAGGTCCCAGCATGGCATCAGCGAACGGGGAACCGGGCGCTGGAGGCCAAAGTGAGCTGTAAGGCCGGCGAGGTCTTTGTATTCACCGGGGTCCGGACAGCCGAGGTGTCGGTAAGTGTCCGCAATCATGGAAGGTATCCTCTGATGGTGATGGGGGCTAATCCCTGGTCGCCAAAGAGCCAGAGGAAAAAACTTGGCGAGCTGAGGGGTAGTCAGTTCGGTGGGGGAAAGCTGCTGGTCAGCACACCAGGACCGTAGTAGACGCGTCTGGTCGAGGGTCTGCGGGCTGTAGCAATCGCCTCCACTGCTGCACGCGAGAAACCTCTTGCGGCGAGGGCACAATCTCCAGGCGTGAAGGAGGAGCCGCTCTGGGCACGGGTGGAACAGCAGCTGGCGGGGCTGCTTGAGCATAGTGCTCGGGGTGGGGAGCAGCAGGGGGGGCCCCGTGGCAAGACTGAGCAGGTCGGTGGTCCAAGATCTGTTCCAGGAGAATGGGGCCACCAGTAACATCACCGCATTGCATCCCTTGAGCTTGAGCAGGACTTTGTGGACTAGAACCGTCAGGGGATACGCGTAAGCGATGAGACCATCCCTCGGAATGGAGAGCACGTCGACTGCCCAGGCTAGGGGGTCTGGAATAGGTGAGACGAAGAGGGGAAGTTGGCGATTTTACCTCGTGGCGAATAGGTCCATCAGGGGAGTCTCCCAGTAAGAGCAAATCATCTGAAAGATGTCCGGTTGCAGAGTCCATTCTGTGTGGAGTAGCTGGCCGCGCCGCAAGAGGGCGTCAGCTAGGACGTTCAGGTGTCCCGGAATGTGTTGCGCTCGGAGGAAGATGTCTTGGTCTTCGCACCAGCACAGGACCTGGTAGAGGAGTATACATAGGTCGGGGGAGCGCGTCCTACCCTGTTTCTGGATGTAGAAAACCATCACGGAGTTGTCCTAGAGGACGAGGAGCTCCTGGGGACTCTCACACGATGACGGCTTGGCAAACTGCGATCAGTTAAAACCAGTTGATGTGCCTGTCTGCCAGGTCCGGAGGCCAGTGGCTGGACGTCGTGAGGAACCTCGGTAGCAGGTGAGCACCCCACCCGGCAAGACTTGCATCCACGCAGAGCGAAAGCTGGGGCGGGGGCGAGGCCAGAGGAGCAACCGATGTGAGCCACGCATGGTCCGTCCAGCGTCGCAGATGGGGACGAAGCATCTCAGGAACAGGTACTGAGGCAGTGAGATCGCCGGAGGACAGACGCCAGTGGAGAAGGAGATGCCGCTGGAGAGGCCGAGAGTAAAGACGACCGAGTGGCAGGAGGTCCGCCGCCGCATTCATCAGACCAAGGAGCTGGAGCCAAACTCTGGCGGGAACTGCATCCTCTTGGGCCACCTGGCGGACCAGGGCGGCCAGCTTCTGGATCCGAGGCTCTGGGAGTGTCACCCGGTTGAGGTCGGTCGCAAATTCCATGCCGAGGTGCACAAACCGGCGGGAAGGTGTGAGGTCCGACTTGCCTGCATTGACCAGGAAGCACAGCCGCATCAACAACAGGAGCTGCGCATCCCTGTCCGTCACTAGAGTGGCATCCGACGTTCCGCAGAAGGACGTGGTCTAAATAGTTCGAGGTCGGACTGGTGGACGACTGTCTGGCCTTGGCAACGACGGCGTCCATGATGAGGGTGAAGACCCATGGGCTGAGGTTGAGGCCAAACAGGAGGGCCCGAAACTGTCAAAGGCAAAGCACAGGTACCGTCAGGACGTGGGGTGCATGGAGACATAGAGATACGTGTCAGACAGGTCCAGACTGACGGCGAAATAGATGGGCTGCACGGCGGCCCTGAGGGCCCTGGCTGTCTCCATGCGAAAGGACGGGGCTGAGATGTACCTGTTCACTGCCGAGAGATCGAAGACAGATCGCCACTTGCTGCCCGGCTTGGGTACCACGAAGAGGCGGCTGTAAAAGGCTGGGGAGTTGTGATTCAAGACCATCTCTGTGGCATCCTTCTGCAGTAGAGCGGCGACCTCACCGCGAAGGGTGTCCGCTTTGAGCTGGTCGATCGGAATCTCGGTCCACAAGGGAGAGCGTTGTAGCAGCGGTGGAGATAGAAAGGTGATCAGGAGGCCCTCAAAGATGGTGGTGAGGACCCAGGGGTCGTCCGGTAGCAGTGAACGCCACACTTCGCTGCAGAGGGCGAACCTCCCGCCGACTGGAGACCCCAAGACAATCGGTGGGGGCTGAAGCTGGGAGGATTCAGGGGGCCCTCCCACGCCCTGGGCGGGCTTGGGCCAAGCTGAAGCCGGGGTCCAGACAGTTCGGGATCAGCCGAAGGCAGGGGCACGGGTGGGTGCCCGGGGGCGAGAGGCGGGGAGGAGGGTCTGCCGGACCACAGGGAACGACCCACGGCCTTGCGTGCTGCTGGAAAGCGGGGAGGAGTGGAGCTGCTGGGCCAGAGGTGCTTGCTTGCTTCCTTCACTGTCTGCCGTGTGGTGCCGAAGAGGAGGGAGCCACCAAGGGTTAGTTAGTTATTTGGGTTTAACGCCGAGCAGGCGACTAAGGCCATCTCACGGCAGGATGGGTAAAAATCTGGTCAGCCAGACTAAAAGCAAGGTCTTAAGACAAGATGTAAATATAGATTAAAAATCTCAGGCTAAAATGTCGCACGTCTTTAAAAGAAACGTCTACAGACTCTCAAAAAGGGCAAATAAAAAAATTCACATAGTCTATGAATGCTCAGATCTTGTTAAAAATATTGCATTCTCTCAAAAAATTGAAGATTTTGTCCGGGGGAACATCCCGGAACAAAACCTTCAAGGAGTCTGCTGTGAAGTGTTTATATCTGGTGTCAATTAGGACAGCACAATACAGCAAAAAGTGTCGAACAGAAAACTGCTCATCACAGGCAAAACACCATGGACGCTCATCCTGTTTAAAGCTGAGGTGCAATGAGAAAAACCCGCCCAGCGCGTGTTTTAAAAAGACTACAGGACCCAGCTTGGGCCCTGCCCCTAAGTGGGTCAAATCGGTTCGTAACTCAGTTGACGGAGTTGGCAACTGCGTATTCCGAGCTTGCAAAACTCTTGGAAAACGACAGACCACTTCCTGTTGCACGGAAATCATCGCGATTAGCAGATCGGACAACAGCAGACGATTCTGTGACACTTTGAAACTGACCGACAGCCACGGATTTTACGCGCTGGGGACTATGATGGCAGAATGTACGGCTGTACATGCTGTAAGTATGACTCCTGACACTTAGTAGTTGTGAACGACTTTTATCAACACGTACCTCCAGTCCAATATAGGCCAATATAAATAAATAAAGAAGCATCGTGATGTACAACCAACACAGTAAATTGGATGAGAGAGAGAGAGAGAGAGAGAATCGACTGTTTACATAGATGCCAAAAGATACAAGGTCGCCATGGGTCAAGCTGATTTTTAGTAGCTCACCTTCGTATGGAGAAAATATTTTGCTGTAGTCCAATCCAGATGAAAAGATATAACAACAAACACAAAACGACAAATAACGGCTTCCTCACCCTTCCGATATCGAATAAAGCTTCAGGCTGTGCTGTGTAACTTACGGATAGCTCGGCCTGGTCCATATCCAGTGTGCGTCCAGGCAAGACACAAATGGCCTGCTCTGTCCGTTGGGTGGTCGAGTGTCGTCTGCTACTGTTGATATCAGTAAAAATATCGCTGGTTTAGATCAGTGATCGCGGTGCTCACTCGCTGCATACAGGAAGTGGCCTGTCTTTTTCACGGGAGTTTTGCCAGCACGACAAACGCAGTTGAAAACTCAGTCAACTGAGTTGCAAACTGGTTTGCCGAAGTTAGCCGAACGTTCACGAAGACAGGGCCCTCGCTGGGTCCTGCAAAGTTTTTTTAAAACACGTGCGGGGCGGAGTTTTTTGACTGTTTCTCAGCTTTAAGTAAGAGTGCGTAACATACGTGTGCCCGATGTGGAGCCGAGCAAGGACAGTCTCCTCACGGCGACTGCCGCAGCGGAAAGGTAGACTGTCAGACAACTTAGGAAGAGCTTCATGAAGCTTGTTCCCTTCCTCTTTGTCCCACTCGGACTGCCACTCGCGGGCTATGTACGCACTAATCACAGGTTTAAAATCACTATAGACAGTCTGTGTGTCAGGGACAGGGTCACTGCGGGCACTGTTGGCAGCAGAATCTGCGATTCTGTTGCCTTCGATGCCCACATGGCCTGGGACCCAAATAAAAATGATGTCATAATATTCCTTCATCAAGTCTGCGTAGAGCTCTCTAATCTGCACCAGCAGTGGATGGTCTGTTCCCGCGCCCTGAAGGGCCTGCAGGGCAGAAAGAGAGTCAGACAGAATCAGGAAGTTCCTTTCCCGAGACTGATAGGCATGCTTGAGTGCCAGCAGAATTGCCTGCAGTTCTGCACTAAATACAGAGGAATGGTCAGGGAGACGGAGCTTAAATGGGCGTTTAGGATGGCGAGAGGACACTGCAGCCGCAGCCACCCTCCCATCCTCAGACTTGGACCCATCCGTATAAAGACGACAATAGCCAGGAAAAATTGAAAGGAGTTCATTGAGGCTCTGTTGGTATATGGCTGGTGGAGTACAATCCTTCTTGTGGGCGGTCAAGTCCAGCAAGATGTCAGGAACTGGTAGTAGCCAGGGTGGAGTGACGTGTTGCAGAGATTTCGAAACTTTGTCCAGGTCCACTCCGGCCGCCTGCAGATGAGGTCGGACACGGAAGGAAAGTGGACGGACAGCTCCCGGATGGGCATCGTAAATCTCTGCAAACGACGGGTTAAAAACACAATCATAGGCAGGATTGTCTGGATGGGCCTTCAGCTTCAGAACGTAGCTGAGCATGAGGCGGATGCGGCGGAGCCTGAGAGAAGGCTCCCCTGCCTCTGCATACAGACTAGGAACTGGAGATGTCCTGAAGGCTCCCAGACATATGCGCAGACCTTGATGGTGAATTGTGTTCAGACGCTGTAGGACAGACATGGAAGCCGAGCCATATACCACAGAGCCATAATCCAGTTTGGACCGAACAAGGGCCCGGTACAGTCGAAGTAAGACAATGCAGTCTGCACCCCAGTCAGTATGACCAACGACACGAAGAATGTCGAGGGCCTTCCGACAAGAGGTTCTAAGGTAGTTAACATGGTTGCAGAAGGTCAATCTTTTGTCAAAGACGACCCCCAAAAACTTTGCCTCTTCGGCCACCTTAATTGGCACTCCAGCAATGCTCAGGCTAGGTTCTGGAAAAAATTTCGTCTGGTTAGTAAAATGCACACAGACTGTCTTGGAGGGCGAGAACCTGAATCCATCGAGAGACACCCACCCCTGGATGCGATCAACGCACAGCTGCAAGCGCCTCTCAAGGGACGCAAGTCCTCGACCTCGTGCACACAAAGCAAAGTCGTCCACAAACAAAGAGCATTCAGAATCATCCTTGACGGCCTTTACAATGTTATTTATTTTAATGCTAAATAAAACAGGAGATAGAATACTGCCCTGCGGGACACCCATCTCCTGTTCAAAGGAGTCGGAGAGGGTGGAGCCCACACGGACATGGAACGACCTGTTGGACAAAAAATTGTGAATAAAAACGGGCAGATGCCCTTTAAAACCCATGTCCGACAAATCAGACATTATACCATGCTTCCAGGTAGTGTCATATGCCTTTTCAAGATCAAAGAAAATTGCATAGACATGCTGCTTGTTGACAAAAGCATCTCGGATAAAAGACTCAAAGCGAACTAGATGGTCAGTTGTACTACGGAAACCACACTGGAGGTCTGTGATGAGACCCTGTGACTCAAGATGCCACACAGTCGGGCGCGGCGTTGACCAAGCGTTCCATAGTTTTACATAAACATGATGTCAAAGCTATTGGCCGGTAGTTGCCCGGGTCGGAAGGATCCTTACCCGGCTTGGGAATTGGCACAACTACAGCCTGGCGCCAAGATGGCGGAAAAAAAACGGTTATCCAGATATGGTTAAAGGCCTTGAGAAGTACAAGGAGTGAATCCTCAGGCAGATGTGTTAGGAGCTGATAGTGGATGGTATCTAATCCAGCAGCAGAGTCAGTACATTTCTGCATGGCTTCTGCAATTCTGAAAACATAAAAGGGGCATTATAGTCTTCCGAGTTATCCGATATAAAATCACAAACAAGATTCTCGCTTCTCCTTCTCTCTCTGGAAGAAAGGTGAATAATGCTCTGTTGAAGAATTATGGGCAATGGTGGAGGCAAGCAAATTGGCCACAGCCTTTTTATCTGTGACCAACCTGGCACCATCTCTAAGATGGCCGACAGAAGCCGAGCCACCCCTGCCCCTAACTCTTCGAACAGCCTTCCAGACTTTTTGGGATGGAGTCCTAGAAGATAAAGATGAGACGAAGCGTCTCCAGGAAGCATGGCGTTCGCGTTTAAAAATGTAACGGGCTTTCGCCCGCTGTCTTTTAAATGTTAAAATATTTGCTTGCGACGGATTACGAAAAGCACGTCGCTGAGCAGATTTACGCATTGTTTGGGCCTTGCGGCACTCTTCATTGAACCATGGTACTCTCGGCTTCCGAGGGAGTGATGTGGAAGTTCTAGGGATGGTTTCACCTGCTACGTCCAACAAAATAGAAGTAAAACAAGAAACAGGGTCTTCAGCTGACATGACCACCTCCTCTGTAAGACGAGACTGACAGAGGGAGGCGAACAGAGGCCAGTTAGCTTTCTTCAGATTCCAGCACCCCACCTGCGAATCCTCCTCACAGCTGACCGATGACAGGACTACTGGGAAGTGGTCACTACCACATAGGTCATCGTGAACCTTCCAGTCAAAGTCCAGCATGAGAGAAGGATCACACACAGTGAGGTCTAGAACAGAACTAGATCCAGAACCTGAGTTAAAGCATGTAGGTGAGCCATCGTTAAAGACACATAGGTTAAGTTGAGAAAAAACATCTTCTAACATCTGACCTCTGCCATCATAGTGGTCACTACCCCAAAGGTGAGTGTGACCATTAAAATCCCCCATGAGAATAAAGGGAGGGGGCAGTTGATCTACTAAGTTAAAATTATCATTGCTACAGACCCGCAGTGATGGTGGCAGGTAAATACTGCAAATGGTTATAGTCTTCTGTAAGGTAACCCGAGCTGCGACAGCCTGAAGACAGGTGTCGATGCCAACGGGGCTACATAAAATTTGGCTACTAATGAGAAGAGCTGCTCCACCCGAGCGCCTCTCCGAATCAGAGCCTTTATGTATAACATTAAAACCATTAAAGGACACAGGGTCAGAAGTCTTCAGGCAAGTCTCCTGAAGAGATATTACCGAGGGGTTATAGAACTTGACTAAAAGACGCAATTCCTCAAAGTTAGCTTGAAAACCACGACAATTCCACTGAAGCAAAGAGATTAAGATTAAGTCTTATCTGGGGGTAAGGATTTTTTTCCCCCCTTTTTCCTTTACCTTGGAAGGAGTTGAAGAAACAGAGGGGGGCCGGCTCCCGGGCCTCCTCTGGTTCTTCGGAGAGGAAGGGGGTGGAGCTGCCGCAGCATCAGCAACAACAACTTCCACTCCCTCCATCCGCTCCTCCAGTGCAGCATATTTGTTTTGAAGGGGGACATCTGTGTTCCCCTTCTGGGCCCGTGCGCACAGCGGTCCCATAGATTTCTTAGACTTCTGGTCCTGGGCAGCGTTCCTGCCACTAGAGTTAGCGGCCTTAGAAGGCTGACCAGAGCCAGAAGCCTTTGGAGTTGACTGACTAACAGGTTTGGGTGGGGGCCGAGGCTTAGGGGCAACAGAATGCGGCACAACCGGACCGGCAGTGTCCGCCTTCTGCGTTCCCTGGCTCCTTGTCACCACCGGAGGAGGATTACTCTCCAGGGGCGACATGAGCCGAGGCTCCGCCCCCAACCAAGAAGTTGGGGTCTGACATGAAAAGTCTTTGGTGGGGCGCTTGCCTGCCACCGCTGCACTAAAAGTATACACTGAGGTGTTAGAGGTTGGGGCAGCCGCAGCTGCACCAGGGCCTTCAACCAGTTTTTTGGCATCCAGAAAGGACAGCCCCTTCTCCACACGCACCTGCTGAATCTTGCACTCGGATATCCAACGAGGGCATTTCTTATCCGAAGCCATATGCGCCCCCTGGCAATTCACACACAGGGGGGTGGCTGTGCAGGACTCAGCAGAGTGTCCGGGCCTAGTGCAACGGGCGCATGAAGCCTCTGCCTGACGGCATGTCTTCTGCCCATGGCCATACTTTTGGCACTTAAAGCACCGGAGGGGAAGAGGGACATACTTTTTCACTCTCAGGGAGTAGTAACCTCCCCAGATGGTAGTAGGAGGGGTGGGGGTGCCAAACGTCAGGATGATGGTAGGGAGACGGATCTCCCCACCACCTCGCTTGGAAGCGAAGCGCCTGACGTAAGTCACCCCCTGAAACTTAAGGTTCCTTACAAGTTCATCTTCTGACATTTCTGCCAAAGCTTGATCTTTGATTACGCCTCTTGATGAATTCATAGTTTTGTGGGGTGTGACTTCCACAGGAGTGTCTCCGATGGAAGAGAGCCCCAGTAGCCCGCTGGAGTGTGCCCGAGTACGGCACTCCACCAGCAAGTCACCAGACCTGAGGCGCTGGGCGTCAGGCCTGCCAACACGGCTCCTGAGGGTCTCCCCCACCAGAAAAGGATGCAGCTTGGTAACTGGTTTCTCCTTCACCTTGCTATGGACCATGCGGAAGCGAGGCCATACGGCCGACGCCTGAGGCGTCACTTCCTCACAGTCTGAATCACTGTCATGTTCAATGTCGGTGGCTATGTGCCGTTTCTGTGCTAGTTTTGGTTTTTTTGTTTTATCCATATTATATTAGTAGAGATATTCATCCCCCGGGGGTCCCCGCCCGCCACCGAGCCCAACAAGGGAAAGTGCAACTGTCGGCGGGTCTCCAGCTGACGCACAATGGAGACTGCCCGAAAGATATACTCAAGGGGGTAAGCCCGATTGAACCGTTTGAGCCACCGCCTTCTATCACACCGTTGAATGCAGGGGAATACTGGCGTAAAGCAGCAGAGGCTATAGCATGGTGCTCCATATAGCAACCTGTATGTCAATAGTGGGATAGGGCTCAACGTGACAAGAGCCGATTGATTAGGCCGGTACGACTAGCCTCCCGTTTAGGCAGAAGTCAAGGCCAAAGTGGAGTGTTTCAGCCACCAGGATCCTCTTCTCCCCCGACACGGGTCTCCAAGCACGGCAAACACTTGGGATCCAAAGGACCAAAAGCTCACGAGTATTTTTAAGGACCAATCCAACATGGTACGACCTGGGTTAGCACAGCTCCTTAAAAACCGGACCAGTGAAAAAGACTGAACAACATATCTGCTGACATCAAGTCCTAATCCTGGACAAAGATGGCACCCGTCTGCTAGCCCACTCAGTCAGTGACTGAGGAGACTACCCACCCACGCCACGTGGAGGCCGGTGCCGAGTGGGCGGAGCCACCAAGGGGAGCGCGACGGAGCATCCCGATGCATTGAGTCACAATTCGAGGCAGCGGCCATGGCGTTGACAGAGGAGTGATACGCAGCCCGGTTAGCTGCCACCGCTAGAGCAAGGAGGTCTCCCAACAGGGGCGAGATGGACGGGAGCCAAGCATCCTCGACGCGACGGATGAACGCTCAAGTCAGAAGTTCCAAGAAACCTGAGCAAGCCAAAGCGTTGCAAACCAGGGACGTCGTCTTGTCTAAGCCACGGAAAACGCTACACCGTACCTGTCCAGTTGCGCCTGCCAAAAGAAGCGCTGGAGGATCCACCTCGGAGAGGGGGCAGGAGAAAGCCTGGGAATGTCCTGCATACCAGTCTTGACGGAAGGTGATGCCAGGCCAGCAGACCACCTACGGTCACAGTAGAAGACAGCCTCGAACGAGGAACCCTGTAGCAGATGCGCGAAGAAGGCGGTGGCAAGGTCCTTAAAGCCCGGGCCTGGGGAAGCAACTTCATCCTCTTGACTTGACGGCCGGCATCGACAAAGGCCTTCCTCTTAAGCGGGGGGGATGGAGGGCATGCCTCAGCAAGGAGACAAGCTGCAATGAGACGAGCCGCTTCATCTAGGGAATGGAGAGTCTCCGCCCTCGGACCGCAGCGAGCCGCGGGCGACGAGGGGCTGGCAGGAGAACGCGAGCGGGGAGAGGGAGTCTTACTGTCCGTGCTGAGGAGAGCAGAGACGGAGTCATCTGGCTGCAGACTCAGGGCGTCATCATCTACCAAGAGGTGAGTCGAGCGGCAGGGTAGTCGGGAGCCTTCCCGGGAGGAGGCGAGGGAGCCTTGGGGTCTTGCTGGGCATGTCACAACGTCCGAGTCTGGGGGACGTACTGGAAGAAGTCCTCCGGGAGCTCCATCATTGTCTGCCGGCCGAGTCATGGGACGAAACACGTCTGGATGGACAACCGGGTGAGGCGGTGCTGGAACGTGCTGGCCGCACATACCGGGGGGAGCGACTGCGATGGGGTGAGCAGAGCTGTCAGGTCCGATCAGACGAGCTCCGTCCACGGTGCCAAGCGGAGGGGGGGGGGGGGTGGGTGGGTGGGGGGTGGGCGCTGGGTCCGATGCGGGGAGGTGGGCCGGGACGAGTGCGATGGTGGGCGTGGTCCCAAGTCGCGTGAAAGCCGCCGAGTGAGAAGAGGACAAGGTGGGCCAGGGACTGCATTGCACATATCGGTCCTTCGTAGGGGTCCCATCTACCGAGCGGGGGGAGCACGGGGCTCCTGCCCTCTCGCGATCTATCCGGTCTGTCCTGGGACGTAGCGACGAAGGTCGCTGCGAGCGGACCTCAGCGAGGAAGGCTCGTAGCCAACTATCCTCCTGGTGGGAGGATGTGGGCTTGTCCCTATGTGAAGCGTCATGGCCCAGTGCATCAATGTCCGCAGCTTGGGGCCCAAGCGAGCGGACCTCAGTGAGGAAGGCTCGCTGTCTGCTAACCTCCCAGCGGGAGTGAGCAGGCTTGTCCTTGCGTAAGGAGTCCCTAGGATCCGTATCCGCAGTGCAGAGTACAGGCGGGCGGACCTCAGTGAGCCGGACTCCTCTGAGGAGCAGGCGTGCCAGGACTGAGAGGGCACAATGGTAGAGGAGGCCTTGGGACCTGAGGTGAAGATACGGGCCCGACGTGTCGATCTTTTCCCCAAGCTATGAGCCGATGCGTTTAGTCTCTTCTCCTGGCAAGGAGGTGGGCGCCATGGCGGACGGGCAGTAAACTGCCGGCGTCGGGCGCTCACGGCGGTAGAATCTCCAAAGCCGACACCAACGGCCCCCAGGCCAGGTGGAGCATACATCGCAAAGCTGGCCAGAGGCTCAGCCAGATCGCTCGGCCATTATAAGTCGCCGCAACGTAGGCAGGTGCGAACTTGGCAGCTGCAACACACATCAAACTTGAAAGGCGACCGGGCGCGGGGTCCCAGCCCACGAATATGAGCAAAACATGAACTGTGACGAGCGATACAAAGGATCTACGGACGAAGCCGGCGCCTGGTCCAAGGGCTTGTTGCGGGCATAGACCGAGGCCTTACCTTTCCATGGTAGCGGGGACAGGGGGGGGGGGGGGGGGGGGGGGGGGGGGGAGAGAAGGACACTCCACACAACCCACAGAAGGCGCCGGGTGGGAAACCAAGTCACACCAAAACCATGTAACACTGCACGCACAAAGTCCCAGAAGGAAAGGCACCACCAGAAATCCAACCACCAGTAATCCACAGGAAAACGTAATCCAAGAAACAATAATCCAAGACGACCGGCCCTTTAAGAACCGGTCACACCAAACACATTCAAGGTCAAGGTCCTGTAGGCTAGAACATGTCTGTTCACTGTAAGCTAAGTAGAACGACTGGCGTGACACCACGTGGCACGTGACCGGATGGGCAGGGACGGGAAGCTACTCACGGCCCTGGTTACAGTTCCCTAAGTTGCCTCCCTGGTTGTGTAGGAACACATCAGGTTCTTAGGCTGAAATTGAGTAAGCTAGTAGACACTTCCATATAGTAATGTCATCGGTAATGTTTTTGAGGAAACAAACTCATATTTTATCTGTCAACCTAAGCATCCATGATCTATTCTGCATAATGGGAAGGAAGTCCTATTTTAATCTCCATAAATACCAGTAGATACATCTACTAAGGCACAAGACACTGTAAAGTCTAAATAGTCTTAACAAGGTATGAACCAAGGCTCCGATGCACGAATGAGCTTAAATCATGTGCAAATCAGCAAGCAAGGTGCTCCGCTACAGCAAGGTCACTCACGGTCATTGTGCATTTTCGTATTTTGGTTTCATTACATGGAACGCTCCCCAGCTGTGCGTCACTCATTATCTCTTTCCATTTTAAAATCCAAGCTTAAAACACACCTTTTCTCTGTTGCATATGTGACCCTCTCTCACAAAAATCAGTCTTAACTCGCATTTTGGATGTTTTGACATATAAACATTTATGAAAACTACAATGTTTGCCGATTACTGTGATATATGACTGTATGCTGTAGTGCAAAAATTGTAGAAGTTGTTAGTGTTTAAAGTTGTTAAAGCCTACGGCGGCCATTTTGAGAAAACAGCTTGTGAAGTTTCTGTGTGCAGCATAATTGGTGCCAAGGGCAGACTTTTAAAATCATTTTTAACCTATTTAATGTCATTTTTCATGATAAATATTTTAACCATACGATACTTTGATGTATGAAGAATACATTTCTGCCAAAAAGTGAAAATGCCCCAGATTGACCCCCACCACATATTATTGCGTGTAGTGCTGATCGGCTGACTGCGAGTTAAGACTGGTTTCGTGAGAGAGGGTCACATATATGTAAAGACCATTTTGTCTGGCGGCTCATCATGTGTGTGTGTGTGTGTGTGTGTGTGTGTGTGTGTGTGTGTGTGTGTGTGTGTGTGTGTGTGTGTGAGTGTGAGTGAGAGTGAGTGTGAGAGAGTGAGTGTGAGTGAGAGAGAGAGAGAGAGAGAGAGAGAGAGAGAGAGAGAGAGAGAGAGAGAGAGATTTTTTTACTTACTTATTTACGCCTGTCACCCCTACCCGGGTATAGGCCATCGACGAGAGACCTCCAGCAACTCCTGTCCTGTGCTTCTCCTTCGATTCTACTCCAGGTGGTTCCCAGTCTCTTGATGTCAGCTTGGAGGTCTCGACGCCAGGAGTTTCTCGGCCTACCTCTTTTCCTCTTTCCCTGGGGGTTCCATGACAATGCCTGCCTAGTGATACTGGAAGCTGGCTTTCTCAGGCTGTGACCGATCCATCCCCATCTTCTTCACCCAATTTCATTCTCTGCTGTTATCTGCTCTGTTCTCTCCCAGAGTCTGACGTTGCTGATCTTCTCTGGCCAGTGGATTTTCAAAATTCTTCTAAGGCAACTGTTCATGAAGGTCTGTACTCTGTTGACTGTGGTTTTTGTCAATCTCCAAGTCTCTGCTCCATATAGGAGAACTGCTTTTACATTGGAGTTGAAAATCCGGACTTTGGTGTGTTGTGACAGCTCTCTGGAACTCCACACTTTTTTTAAACTGGAGAAAGGCTGCTCTGGCTTTACCGATTCGTGCTCTGACATCTGCATGAGTGCCGCCTTTTTTGTCTATGATGCTCCCGAGATAGGTGAAGGACTCCACCTCCTCCAAAGGGGTGCCAGCAAGCAAGATTGGTTCTTCCCTGGTTGTGTTCAGCCTCATTGTCTTTGTTTTCTGTTTGTGAATGGTGAGGCCCACTTGGGACGAGATGTCAGCAAGCCTCATGGTCTTGTCCTGCATTTGTCGATGAGTGTGGGACAGTAATGTCAAGTCGTCTGCAAAATCGAGGTCGTCAAGCTGTGTCCACAGTGTCCACTGTATTCCACTTCGTCTGTGCTCTGTGGTCATCTTCATGACCCAGTCTATGGCCAGTAGGAAGAGGAAGGGAGACAGCAGACACCCCTGCCTGACACCAGTTCTGACCTGGAGCTCCCTGGTGAACTGCCCTTCGTGGATCACGCGACATGTCATGCCATCATAGCTGCTCTTGATCAGGCGGACGAGCTTTGTGGGTACACCGTAGTGTCGTAGGAGTTTCCACAGAGTCTCTCGGTCCACGCTGTCAAATGCTTTCTCATAATCCACAAAGTTGACGTACAGCGGGGAGCTCCACTCCAGAGACTGTTCCACGATGATGCGGAGAGTGGCGATCTGGTCTGTACATGATCGGTTCTTCCTGAATCCTGCTTGCTGGTCTCTCAGCTGGGGGTCAACGGAGCTCTTCATTCTCTCTAGGATGATCCTGTTGAAGACCTTTCCTGGTACTGACAGCAAGGTGATTCCTCTGTAGTTGGAACACTTGCTGAGGTCGCCTTTCTTGGGAAGCTTGATTAGGTATCCCTCCTTCCAGTCAGCTGGCATCACCTCCTCTTCCCAGATCTTTCCAAACAGTGGGTACAGCATCTCCACTGTTGTCTTTAGGTCTGCTTTCAGAGACTCTGCTGGGATGCCATCTGGCCCTGCTGCTTTGCCGTTCTTCAAAAATGCCACTGCTTTTCTGATCTCTTCCCGGCTGGGTCTGTCACAGCTGATGGGTTAACAGCGAATAGGATGCTCATCGGTCATTGACGCATACAAATTTGAAATGACGCATTGCTCTGTCAGTGAGCCGGTCATATGACTTATTCATTTTTTAAACAATCACTGAGACCCGCAGTCCTCAATGAACAGAGTACATCCTAGATTAGGGAGGCGGGAGGCCAGCTGCCAACAGTGATGGGTGACACTTGCCCCCTGTCTCGAGCAAATGTAAACAATACTGCAAGCATTGGCCCCGACTAGGTACACGGTCCAATATGATGCAAAACGCCTTCCGCCTGTAAGAGGCAAACATCTTCATCAGTCCCAACGGCTGCATTAACTCTAGTCTAAAGTCTCCTTTGTTGGTCTCATTGACGCTGATTTTGATCCTCGGAGTCGGTATGAGGGTGCGGCAGCGGACTGGGTCTAGATGTCTGTAGCCAGGTTTTGTTTTTCACGCAGTTCAGCAGTTCACGTATTCATAATAGACGTCTAGAAGCAAAGGAAATGGCTTAACTGTTGTCAGTGCTGCCGGTTCGTAATTTTTGCACAGATATGCGTATTTTTACATGATGTCCAAATGTTGTAATGTAAGATGTTGCAATTGATGTACCGTGGTCTCTCGTGCTCACACATATAACCTTCGTTCTTATTTCATGGTTACACAATCAGTAACTCAATCTTGCTTTGTTCGCGTCTTGTAGTTGAAGTCCACATCATGTAATTAGTTGTACACTGATAGTCCATAAGCTAGCAGGATCTACCGTGCACCCACCCCCCCCCCCCCCCCCCAAGTACTCAATAAGATGGGTTTCAAAGTGTACCTTGGTATGTCATCCTGAGATGTTTAAGCCATGTTCCCCCGAAAATCTATAGGAACACACCAGAGATATAGCCGATGGCGCAAGGGTACCCCCATTCACGCTCTTTGCGGTTGCTAAAATGAGGTTGAGAAACATTTTCCTCTAAATAAATCAGAGTTCATTCGAAAGCCCAAATCAGACACTATTATGTTAAGGCACACCTTCTGCATCCTCTGCACACAAAAAAAACAGAATGAAAAAATATTGAATCTCTGGCTCACAGTGAAGGTATGTGTGCACCCAGTAAACGGCCATTTCCGCAAAAAAAGACAAAAATAATGTATCAGATGCCTTCAGACATTTTTTTTAGCACTGGCAGTCTATTTTCAGGCTTACATCATTAAAACAGGATGTCACAATTATTATAAACTTAACTAGGTGATTCTATTATCACTGTGAGTGCCACAGTGGTTGATTTTGTATTCCTACCCCAAAGTTGTAAAAATAAACAAAATTAATTATAAAAAATTACTAAATTTATTCCATTTCATTTTGACCTCTCCTTACCTATCAAGTTTCATTAATGTGAGCGTAAAGTGCAAGAAAATAAGGAAAGTCAGCATCCTTTACAGTAAATTCATGGTGAATGATAGCCTTTTCCCATATAAAGTGCTGAATTGGGGAACATACGTTGTTTCTGGTGCCCTCAAAAATTCTTCATACAACTGATAGGTCTTTCTTAGGTTTTATTGGTTAGGATAGAGTACCACAGTTACTCCCAACCTGATTTTATGATGCTGTGATGCATTTAGGGGCCACAGTGGCTAAATCTGCTGCCCTACCCCCATTTTACCAGTACACAAAAGAACGCAAAATGACCATAACAATTGCTTATGTCATACTCCTCTGTTTAAATATTTTTGGTGCCAGTTTTCATAACAAATTATGCATAATGAGCATAACAATTTGTGATCATTTCATTAATTTCAATGTGACCCTTCAATTTAATTGTAACTATTTTTAAGTGGCTGGTCTTTTAGGTGATATTTACCTAGCATAAGGCGGGTCTAGTAAGGTATCCCCTTTTCTTTTCCATTAATTTTATCTAGAAATGTGTAAATATAAATATGCATAATAAGTTTCATGGTTCCTAACAGCCTAAACAATGTTATCAAAATACTTAGTTTCCACATGTCCACCACGAGATCATCACTTCCACCTCCATTTTTTTGCCTTCCTTTTTGCAACGTTCAATTACTTAATGGCCATCTTTAAATCTTATATTGTTCTGGCTGCCAATGAGTGAGCGGTCAAGAGGTCAGCAGCAGGAAAATGTTTCTCAACCTCATTTTAGCATCCACGAAGAGCATGAATGGGGTACCCTTGCGCCATCGGCTATATCTCTGGTGTGTTCCTAAGGATTTTCAAGGAACATGGCTTAAACATCTCAGGACATACTAAGGTACACTTTGAAACCCATCTTATTGAGTACTGGGGGGGGGGGGGGTGGGGGGGGGAGGGGGGGGGGTGCACGGTAAACTCTGCTAGCTTATGGACTATGACAACCACAATCTGTTCTTGCTTTGTTGTTTTCTAGGAGAGGGCGGAGGGTGGGGTGTCTGTCTATGACAATTTGACAAAAATGTGTTGTGGTTGGTGTCCTGGATACTAAAGCTTGAATCAGTACTGCCAGAAAACTGGCTCTTGTTGCTGAGAACCATTGTGCTCTTCACTGTAGCACAGTAATTCAGTGCTTGCACACGTTTACTGAAAAAAAGCATATTATATGTAATGGAAGTCGTTGAAACGCAAACCTGATTACATTAGATTGCAAAATAGCAAAAACTAAATAAAAATCCAAAATTGCCAAATATACTTGCGTTTGGTATTTTATACACCAAGTATAACACCTATAGTTGGCTGAGTGATGAATGTAACCAGTGCAAGATTGAGTTTCTAAAGTCTGCAAGAGGCATAGAGGTTCAAAAGTCCTCACGACCTAAGGGTCGTTATGAGAATCTATGTATATTGCTCGAGATTTTATCTGATAGTGTTACTCAAACTGAGGAAGTAGATGCGGACTAAGTAACGATTATAATCCACATCTGCAAGAGGCACAGATCCTCATGAGTCGCCTCTGCCCGCGGGTTCATGAAATTCTACGCCTCCGACTGGTTCCATTCATGCTCATGTTTCTCAAATTGAGTGTAACTGAAAACTGCCATGACTGTAACCAAATGGCAGGCAAGCACCGCGAAAACGTAAACAGTGAGAGAGTCTGCGGGCCAAGTTACCAAGATGTGTTGACAAGTTTGACATCGAAAATGCCGAAAAAATATATATTTTTTTGACTTATGGATTTTCAAAATGACCTATTGATTTTATGTTCCTCCGGTCATATGACTTATTGACTGCAAAACTCAACCTAATCACTGTGGGTAGGTCGGTCTCTGCCGGCTGGATGTCGGGGGGGGTCGGGTGGGCTAGGTCTGTTCAGTAAGTCTTCAAAATACTCGGCCCATCTGTCGAGTTGGTCTGCTCTGTCTGCAATAGGCTTGCCTTCTTTGTCTTTTACTGGTCTTTCTGTATGGCCATACTTACCCGACAATCTTCTGGTAATGTCGTAGAGCTGTTTCATGTTGCCGCTGCCTGCTGCCTTTGCTGCCAGGCTGTCTGTGTAGGCCCTCTTGTCTGCCCTGATACTCCTCTTCACCTTGCGGTTGGCTTCTGAGTATTCCCCCTGTGCCCTTACTTTGGCTGCTCTTGTGCGACTGTTGTTGACAGCTGCTTTCTTCTGCTTCCTCGCTTCTATCTTCTTCAAGGTCTGTGCCGACAGCCAGTCCTTGTGGTGGTGTTTCCTGAACCCTACAGTGTCTTTGCAGGTTGAGTTCAGCGCCTCTCTAACTGCCTTCCACTGCTGCTCTGTGGTGACCGCCTCCTCTTCATTTACTAGCTCCTGTAGCGCTTGAAACCGGTTGGACAGCACCAGTTTGAACTCTTCTCCAACTCCAGTTTCTCTCAGAAGGCCTACATTATAGCGCTGTCTTCTTGTTGTCTCTGTGCGGCTTTTCTTTAGCTTGAGCTTCATTCTTAAGGTAAGCAGATGGTGGTCTGAGGCGACATCTGCTCCCCTCCTCACTCGAACATCTTGAAGGGATCTTCTAAATTTCTTGCTAATGCAGATATGGTCTATTTGGTTCTCTGTTGTATGGTCAGGTGAGACCCAAGTTGCTTTGTGTATTCTTCTGTGTGGGAAGATGCTGCCTCCAATGACAAGTCGGTTTAGAGCACAAAAGTCTACAAACCTCTCCCCGTTCTCACTCATCTCCGAGCCTAGTCCCTGTCTCCCCATCACCTCTTCGTATCCGGTGTTGTCCTCCCCTATTTTGGCATTAAAATCGCCCATGACGATGGTGATGTCTCGCTCCGCACATTTGTCCACGGCACTCTGGAGTCGGTCGTAGAACTCTTGTTTCTCTTCCTCGTCACTGTCATTGGTGGGCGCATAACACTGGATGACGTTCAGCTTGAGCTTTTTCTTGGTTCTAAAGGCTGCTGTGATAATTCTTGGCCCAAGAGGTTCCCAGCCCATCAGCGCTCTCTGTGCCACTGGTGACAGCATGAATGCTACTCCTTCTGTATGGGGGGCATTCTCCTCTTCATGACCTGAATACAGAATCATCTCCCCATTTAACAGCCTTTTCTGGCCAGACTGCGTCCATCTGGCTTCACTGATACCTAGCAGGGAAAGGTTGTACTTTTGCATTTCCGCTGCTATCTGGGCGGCCTTGCCGCTCTGGTACATGGTCTTGACGTTCCATGTGCCCATGGTTGTGTCCCTGGATAGAGAGAGGCGGCTCGGTCCTGTGGCTTCCAAAGACTTCCGGCTTTCACCACAGGACGTCATAAGTCTTCTAGTAGAAGAACCTTCCTCCTCCAGGAAAGGAATTACTGTTAGTCTTTTCGTCGGCGTTTTTGTAGCTATTTCCTTTTTTGCAGGGTGGGGAAGCTACCCCCACGCCCAACCCCCTTACTAGGAGGACCAGGGATTTTCTGTCGGGGTCACCTTCCCTTGGACCATGTTGGTTCACGGCACCTTATTTCATTCGGTGCACCCCTTTCACGAGGGACCCCCTATCCACCACCCAGGGGACGCGCCTCAACGCCATATGGTCCCAGCGCGAGGGAGATTTTTTTGCTCCTTGTAAATTAATGTATTTTTGTTGTGTGTGCTTGTTTTTGTATTTTGCTTTGTGTTTCATTACTGCGATTGTAAAGCGCCTTGAGCACCTTGGTGATTAGGCGCTATACAAATTACCTTTATTATTGTTATTATTAGTGGGTTGCACAGGATTCTAAGCTCACTCATGCAACTGAGGCCAGTAACATAAGCTGAACAAACAAACCTTGCGGCAAACTTCGTACGCGAAGTAGAAGAGGGCTGTCACCCGCCCCCAGTTGAAGACGCCATCAGAGAAGATCTGCTTGGCAACATTCAGTATTGTTGTTCTCCCTGACTCTGGTGGCACTTTATTTATCAAACTAAAACAAAAGAAAACAGATCATTCTCCAACTTTTTCAGCCTTGAAACACCTTAGCTGGTGATGAATCGACAATGATAATTCACAGGTGTTGCATGGCACCAACAAAGTTCAAAGGTGGTGCCAGAATAGCTCGACGCCTCTTGGTGTCAAGCTATTCTGGCACCTCCTTTGAAATGCCATGGTCCTCCTGTCTCCTGTAAATGCAATGTGATCTCCACAGGCTAACTCCCAAATTTAAGAATTTCAGCCTCATGCTTCAGAGCATTAAACTTTTTAAAGCCACAACTCTGAGGCATGCAATCAGCACTAGCAGCATGATGCTTACATACTGAATGCTAATAGTATTCAAATGGTATTCAAATGCAGCCCTGGGCCCATGCTTACACATTCATGCTCATGGTTTAAACAGCTGATGAGTAAAACATTACTTCCAAAAACTCTAAAGTATGAAAAATAGTCTTGGCTCTTTTGTTCATTTATTGCTGAATTAGAAACATGACTGATTTAGCGCACTATACATATGAAACAGTACTGACAACCTACAGATCTGTTTAATTCTGAAGTATACAATGAACATAAAGTCAAACATGTCAAGGTGACCACCTGTTTAAGGCAGAACACCTGTCTAAGCAAAACACCCTTTTCTAGTCCCACGGTCTTTCTGTCACTTAGATGACGCTATGTAAGGAGACCACCTAAGGCAGCCACTTTGCCTTACAAAGGATTGACTTCATTTTCATGCATTAAATTTATTTTCTCATTATATCATAATAAATGACGAAAAGTTTTAAAAGCATACAAAGAATAAGAACATGGCGCATCTGAAACTGAATGGGGTACTACACTTGACCTATCATGTGATTCATTTCTAACTACCGATACTGACTTTGCAAATGAAAAACTAAACACCTCAAATGCCAGACGAAGGCAAACACAACACATCTGCAAAAGACATAAACCGTCATGAGCCCCTGAAGTCGCACTTCAACGAACAGGGTAGGGGTTATCCTCTATCGACAGAGAACTCTTCCTAACATACTCCCCCCCCCCCCCTCCCCACCACAATCTCCATTTCAGTTCAGTACTAACCTAAGCAAAGCCTTAGAAATGTATAAAAGCAAGAAATGGGTAAAATGTCCAGGTTTCACTTGCATGAATGAGCTTAGTCCTGAGCCAGCCACTAAACAAGGTGCTCTGCTATAGCGGAGCACCTTGCTTAGTGGCTGGTGCAGGACTAGGCTCACTCATGCAACTGGCCCCAGGTGAGTGACTTTAGACCTCATGGCTGGAAACCTAAAAGACCAAAATCACAGACCAGCACATAAATGCTCTTACTCTTGAAGTCTATGGTCACGGTCCAGCTCATCACCAATACAGCGCAGTGCCCTTGCAATCTCTCTGCGATGGTCCATGGGCGGTCCTAGCGAAAAAACAAAGAAACATGTTCACACAAATTTATGCCAGTTTGGAAGATGTCAAGTGCAGGGTGAAAATATTGTGACTTAAAAGTCTTAACCCTGATCTAATCTCACAGTATACAGATTCAATAACACAGAAGTGCTATTTCCGCAAACCCTGCAGTAGATAATTTCTTCAATGCAAGAAAAAGTCACAAATACCGAAATAGTAGCATAATCTGACCTAGAATATTCAAAAGCTAGAGACTGTCTGCCATAGTCCAACTGACACAAAATCTCCATCCACCGAGTACAGAATAGCAGACTGCAGAAGGGTGATTTGTTGGCAGTTCTATCTATCTATCTATCTATATCCCGTAGTCTTGCCGACCGTTGGGGCACCACTGATGACTTGGCACCAGCTCTCTCCATTCCTCTCTGTTCTCTGCCATTCTTAGCGTATCGCGCAGCTTCAGTCCTGTCCACTCTGAGATATTGTCTTCCCATCTTTTCCTCTGTCTTCCTCTCCTTCGACCTCCTTGCACAGTGCCTTGCAGGATTGTTTTGGCAAGCCCTGCTGAACGCGTGACATGCCCATACCACTTCAGTTTGCGTTTTTTCACAATGGCTAATAGGTCTTCATATGACCCGATGGCTTGCCTGATTCTTCTTCCCACTTCCACGTTTGTGACGTGATCTCTGTATGAAATGCCAAGCAGCCTTCGAAAATATCTCATTTCAGTGGCTTTATCCCCCTTTCAAGGTCTGCTGTGAGGGTCCATGACTCGCAGGCATACAAAAACACTGAGATGACTAAGGAGCGCATCAGTCTGATCTTGGAGCAGAGTGTGATGTTTCTGTCCTTCCATATGGTCTTCAATCTTGTCAGTGCTGTTGTTGTCTGTGCAATCCTGGACAGTATTTCTGGTTTTGATCCCTCATCTGTCACAATGGCTCCTAAGTATTTGACCCCCACCCGGGTCTGCCCTGGGGGACTTGGGTGGGGTTAGGTATTTTTTAGTTCCCAGGGTCACCCTGGTCAGCCCCACAGGGTGGGTTTTTCTCTCTATTCTGGGGCATGTGTTTCTGTCTACCCTTTGTCCATTCACCTGTATTTGCCTTTTTAAAACTCTCCCTACTGTCTGCACTGCCTGTAGCTCTTGATATTGGATGTGTGTTGCTAAATGATCTTAGCTTTATTTATGCCCCATGTTGTAGGTTTATTTAATGTATTTGACCGGCTGGCGACATACATTCAATTTTCTGTTTAGTTTTTTTTCACAAGCAGTGCAGGCACGTCCTGAGAAAGCCTTGTTGCTGTCGGGACGTTAAGCAATGTACAATCAATCAATCAATCAATCCTAAGTATTTGAACTTATTAATGGTTTCCAGTTTTTGGCTTCCAATCATGTCAGTGCCAATGCCACTGGTGTTATTGGTCATCAGTTTGGTCTTCTCTGCACCGATTTCCATCCCGTACGCAATGGCTGTACTGTCCAGCTTTTCCACCAGCTGAGCTAGTTCCTTCTCTGTTCCTGCAAGGCCATCAATGTCGTCCGCAAAGCGCAAGTTCGTGATTGTTCTGCCTGCAATACTGACAGATCCTTCATGATCTTTCAGAGCGTCTGTCATAATTCTTTCCAGGAAGATGTTGAAAAGAGTAGATGAGAGCAAGCACCCTTGTCTGACTCTGACTGTAGTCCTAAACCAGTTTCCTATTTTGCCGTTGAAGCAGACTGCGTTAGTGGCCTTGTCGTTGTAAAGGTTTGCTATGACTTTGATCAGGTTGACATTAATGTTGTATAGCTTCATTGTGGACCAAAGGGCTGCATGCCACACCCTGTCAAAAGACATGGTGCTGTAGGTACCTCTCACATAGAACTCTCAGGTTGAAGATCTGCTCAGTTGTGCTGCGCCCTGTTCTGAAGCCTGCCTGTTCCTCAGCTATGATTTCCTCTGCCTGTGGCTTCAGCCTGTTCAGCAGGATCTTTAACATGACTTTGCTTGGGTGGCATATAAGACTGATCGTGCGATAGTTCTGGCATTGATGTAAGTTGCCTTTCTTGGGGAGAGTTATTATAAGCAATCCCCTGACTGCCAGATCTTATTGCAGATTGTTAGTAAGGCGCTTATCATGTCTTCTCCCCCTTCTTGGACTAGCTCTGCAGGGATGTTGTCTGCTCCTGCTGCCTTCCCTTTTTTCAGCGACTTCACTGCAGCCTCTACTTCTTCTGGGAGGATGGGATAGTTGCCATTGTTGGTCACGGGTGGGTTGACAAGTATGCCTGGGTCCCCTGTAGCTCGGTGGTTGTACAAATCTGAGCAGTACTCTGTCCATCTCTTCAGTATGTCTTGGTCTTCCGTAAGACAGTTCCCTTCCCTATCTTGAATGATAGAGGAGCGTCCTTGTTTTACACTGGTCAGGTCTTTCACCAGCTGGTATGCTTTTTTGCTATTATTTTTGTTCAGATTTACTCCTATGTGTTGGCAGTTACTTGCTTGTAAACATTAGATGCATACTACTAGTATTACTGCTACTACAGCAGATGGACTTACCAAGATAGTTCACAGGTGGTGCCTGAAAAGCTGGGTATCTACAAGCTATTCTGGCACCACCCTTGACCTATCAGTCATAATGTAGCTCAAACACAATTCCAAATATGGAAATCTGGGCCAATGTGCAGCAAGGCATGCCAACCAACTGTCCTCTACACTGCGTACTTAATGGATCGAGATTTAATGTCTGGAGCAAAAAAATTAATCAATTTTAAAGTCCTCACCAACTGGTGTTCCAGGTTCCTGTAGTTCCTCCATCCCAGGGGCATTGATGATGCCATCGCGCACCATGCGATCATGGATGAAGTCATTGAGCAGTAGTCTCCCCTGATTTGCCACATCGTCGACACCCAAATTAATCTTCTTCCCGTCTTCTTCTGCAACCAAACGATAAATATTTAAAGTTTGCAGGAAATCCCTATCCTTGACCCAGAATAATACTCAATCTTGGTTAACAAGTGAAGTCCTCCATGTAAAAGATGTAACACGGCTGTTCAGTTCTTCTACAAACCCCACGCATTTAGTTAGGGAGTGCCGCGCTAGCTTATCAGGTGGTGAGGTGACCTAGTTACAGCGCATTCCAATGGGCGATGGGCACCTGGTACCGCCTGGTAGTAGGCCTTCTTTACGCTTACTATTTTATGTGGGCAGAGTGCCAAATTTGTGCTGGCTTTAAAGCTTTACTGTGCTTTCAAAATACTTTTGTTTGGATTTTCAATGAGTGATATGTGTTAGTGTAACATAGTGCTACAAGTAAGTGCTTTTCTTTTACTGGATAGATTTACCTGTGATTTTTTATAGACAGTTTTATAGACCAGCAATGAGTGTGGTTCGCCGATGTTTAAAATGGAGTCTTACACACAAAACTAGGGTAGACATAAAAAATGGGAGTGGCTAGTATAAACACTAAACTGCGTGCATAAAACTTACAAGGCAAGCCTTATTATATATATCTATGACTAAAGTACAAGGCACACAGGCAAAGTAGAAGACATGTATAGATTTTTTTTCATTTGAGAGGATATAAGGAGAAAGAATCTAAATTTATTAAGTCTTTTATGGCCAATAAATCGTTTCAAACTGAAGTTCAATGCGTGTTTTAAATGATGTTTAGAGTGCACTTTGTGTACTCTGTCGCTGTGTGTGACGGTCGTGTTAGGCCTCCCTTGTAGCGGTTGTACGTACTCACCGAGGGCGTAAACTCCATCTAAATATGATTTGGAACTTCCTAAGCTTTTAATAGACCGTACCGTTAAAAGGTTAGTTTTACTGTGTTAAAAAAATCATGTCATCATCCCATCATCCGCTTGAAGAGTCATTCCACACTGATGATGAACTTTTAGGGGGCTCTCACATAACAGCGTTTCTCATCCAAAAGAAACGACCAACTGCACTCTGAACCATTGCTGGTGATTATACAGATGTTGATTTAGCAGGTCAAGCAAAGAAACTGTTAAAAGTTAAGTCTACTATTAACTATAAACAAAAAAAGAGCGAAATTCAACTCAAAATGGCTGCGCAAAACGGGAACGCCGAAAGGAGGCAACTTTGGTGGCTACTTGAGAGGTTTCTGTTACGTAAATTAACCTTTCAACAGCACAGTGTTATGAAACTGTTATTGTTTTTCTTAGATATTTCTGAAATCTTTTATTTCAGTAAAGGGATTTTGTAAAATTTTTCATTTTCAAAGAGCGTAACTGCGTAACGAGTGGCGTCACACGTCTCCGGACATACAAAATAACCTACAAGTCATTCTTGCTGGTCACAGAACAAACAAAGCTATGAAAATCACTAACATATTAAAAAAATAAAGTTGTACAACTACACACATTGAATGTATATGCACAAAATCAAGAAATGACCGGCTTCTAAGTTATGGTGTCGCAGATGTTACACAGTTACACTGTATTTTTCAAAATGAAACAATGACGAAACCGTCGTCTGCTGAGCGGGAAGCCTTCACCCACAACAAGGGTACATATTAGCACATGATTTGATGACGTTTCGCCCAAGGTTTCTATATTAACTATATATGGAAGTGTGCACACAACAATAAATTATAAAGTGTGACGTGTCACACATGCAACACGCGGTTACACAGTTACGCATGAAGTGAGACTTGAGGTGGTGAACGTGAAATGGTCCCAAATTCTAGGATATATGACATCATCGGAAGAAAAGGTAAGCTGAACTGATCATATTATTCTCCTATCTACTGTTTTACATGCTTATCTGCATGTTTTATTTCGTGATTGTAGAGAAATACCTAGTTTAAATGACGCGATGCATTGACTATGCTGGTGTCGCATGTTACGCAGTGCACAGAACTGCTTGTTTTCACGAAGAATAATGCTTTAGATACCTTTTTGGGGCGTTTATCAGAGAAACCTTATCGTTTAAGATGTTTTCAAGTTGCAAAATCTGGGTAAAAGCATGTTACTTCATAAAAATCGAACATGCGTAACTGCATTACACTTTTCATGAGTCGCATGTAATGCAGTTACCCGAAGATGGTGTAGCATGTTGTGTTACTCTGTAACACAAAAAAGAACGTTTTTCACGTATGTTTACTTTGCATTGACCTTACGTTTATCCATAGCATGCCTTTGGATTAAATGTAAACATTCTACAGTTTTTAATAATCTTTTCCTGGTGTTTATCACATAATAAAACCCTTTCTTCCCAGATTTTGGAGTCTAATGGTGATGAAGCACTGGCGAAGTTTTTAGATTCATGAGACGTATGTTGAAGACATTATCATGGGTCTCTGTGGAGGATGTCATGCTTTTGGATCCACCCACCATCAACGTCCGTGGACAACACTTCTTTTCATAAATTTTGTTAGGGTTGTCAGGATGCTTCGGGATTCTGGTGGTGTAGGGAGGGGGTGGGGGGTGTATGGAATAAATACATGAAATGATGAATGTCAGAAATAAATGATTTCCACTGTCCCAAGTATATTGCATTTGTTGAGTTCTTAAATTTTGCCTCCGGGAATGGATGTATGCTCCTTTGTAGTTTGTGTCGCATGTTACACAGTTACAGATCAGTGTTGATGTTGTATAACATCAAAGCAAGTATAAGTTTTGTCTCTTTTACCTTTAGCATCGTCATTGACCACTGAAAGTAAATTTTATGTTACATATTTGTTTCATATTTGTTGACCCTAAAGTTTGAAACAAAAACATTTTATAATGGGTGTGTAACTGTGTTACGGTGTCACAAACAAAAACTATACCTCTTTCCAAAAAAAATAGCATCTAATAACTCAAGAATTGTTTTTTACCTTCTCCTTGTTGTGTTCAAGTAAGCCAGGATAGATAAGACATTTTGCATGATTTGTACATTGCTCACAGCTGAATTTGTCACGGTGTAACGCAGCTCCTTTGTAGTTTGTGTCGCATGTTACACAGTTACAGATCAGTGTTGATGTTGTATAACATCAAAGCAAGTACAAGTTTTTGTCTCTTTTACCTTTAGTAACGTCATTGACCACTGAAAGTAAATATGTTACATATTTGTTTCATATTTGTTGACCCTAAAGTTTGAAACAAAAATGTTTTATAATGGGGGTGTAACTGTGTTATGGTGTCGCGAACAAAAAATATATCTCTTTCCAAAACAAATTGCATTTAATAACTCAAGATTTGTTTTTTACCTTTCTCCTTGTTGTGTTCAAGTAAGCCATGATTGATAAG
Source organism: Semisulcospira habei (assembly GCA_036245525.1). Lineage (NCBI taxonomy): Eukaryota > Metazoa > Mollusca > Gastropoda > Semisulcospiridae > Semisulcospira > Semisulcospira habei. The sequence goes on along the minus strand of BTPG01000006.1, from coordinate 81,417,789 downwards.
ACATTTTGCATGATTTGTACATTGCTCAGAGCTGAATTTCTGTCACGGTCACCGCAGTGACATATTTCATATTTACTCGTCTATTGGCAGTTTGGTATGTTGGTCTGCTTTTCTTTTTACAGGTTATAAACTACATATTAACACAATAATTAACAATGGTGCTAACATTTAAAGTTGAGTTTGTTTTTTTAGCAGTGATTCCCCCTTTTAGTCATCATTAGTGTGGAATGACTCAAGTTCTTGACTGAGAAGAGCACAGCCGTGAGACACGCTTTCGCCTTAGTGTTTAGTGAGGTCAGCCAAGCTGAAAGGACCGCTGTTGTGATTTGTCGGTCGGTAAGAAGCTTAGAACACATGACTATTCCGAACTTTGGACACTTACCTGGTGGAAAAAAGGCTGAAGGCGTCTGCGTCTTGCTAGCCATCGTCCTCTCTGCAACCTTTGAAGTTAGTATGGATTGGTTTCACTTTACTAAAGCATAGGCGCAGACATGCTGGATTCAGCGCCACCTAGTTTGTAATGGGAAGTAATTCAGTAACTCCAGATCGAAGGGAAATAAACCCTGTGTGCTGTTACTGTTAGGGCAACGGTCAATTCGCCCGTATGCCAACTCGTCCAGTCAACTCAACATGGTAAGGGGTAAACTCGCCGAAAGTAGCTGCCATCTTGCCCAAAGTAGCAATCAACTCGCGTAAGACTCGAGTTGACTCGCCCAAGCAATTTTAATCTCATGTTTGGACCCTCACAGGCGTCTGTTTGTATCCAGAGATATTTGCGGGTGGTTTATACAGTATGTGTGTGTATGTGTGTGCGAGCGTATCTGTGTGCTGGCACGTTCTGTCTGCAATCACGATGCAACCTTGTTCAGAAGTTAGAAAGTAAGACTGCAAGCATCCTTGTGTCGTAAGTCTATTACTATATATTTATAGAAATAAACTAAAAAGTGAAAAGAAAAGGGAAGACTGCCAGTGCTAATATTTTAGGAAGATTACAAAGTAAAGTAGGTAAAAGCACTGTCAGGGGAGAGAAGTGTGCATGGTCGACCAGTGATCATAGATCTACTTTGGTCAAAGCACAAAAGAAAAGATAGGAAAGAGGGGGTGCGCTAAGAAACTGACTGGAAACAATGCATATGGACACCCCCCCCCCACACACACACACACACACACACACACACACACACCCACCCACCCACCCAACCGAAGAGGGGCGTATCACATATCCCACTGTTCCAGCCCCTTGGTGCATGAAAATTTAAATCTAGGTCAAGGGGGGTCCAGTAGCCGAAGTGGTGTGGACAGCTGTTTCGGTCTTGGCGACCTCTTCAGCACACCATCGGCGGCAACACTGGAGGAAGTCAGGAACGTTTGCCTACCAGCAATGACAGCCACATATTACCGTGGTGTCTGCAGGGACATACATTCCATGCCTTCACCTAGAGAAATAAACTAATGTTGTGTTGATCCGTCCACGTGTGTGTAACATGATTTGAGGGGAATAGACGGATGAGGGGCCACACTGCGGTGCACGAAACTGAAATAAATTCGATCGGAAAACACGGTGCACAAATTTGAAGTTACACCCACCCAACATAAACAATGAGTCTATATATTTTGAACACAACGCCAGACTTTTAAGATGATGCTGGGCGTCTGCGGATGGGTCTCTTAACTTGACTGGCGACGTTTTGGCTCTCGTTTTGCAGGCCACAGACGTTAAGCTTATCAACAGATCGCCGCCGTCTGTATACATAGTGCGGTTACGTTTACGCCGAATGACTCATAAAGAACGAGAGCGAACGTCTCACGGCGGATAACCAGCTTGGACCATAAATTAAAAGAACACGCAAAATATCTCCAAGAGGCATAGATCAGTACGAGTTCTCCGGGCTCAAGAGGCCGGATCTATGCTTCTTGGAGACGTTTAAAGTGTTATCGATGATTTTGTTAGAAGGTGGTTATCCGCCATGACTTTGCTGTCGTTTGTTGTCGAGTGGCGTTTGTTTCACACGTAACCTCACAAACACTCCATTGCGTCATGGTTATGTTTAAGAATTTTCCCAAATCCTTATTTGTGTTTTTGCTGTTCGTTGTTATTTTTCTTGCTTTAGTTTGATATGGATGTATCATTTGTATTGCATCATTTGTAGGTGTTACCCAGGAGCGAATCAGTTACTTCGCAGGAGGCGGGGGGGGGGGGGGGCGGGGAGAAGGAGGGGGGTCCAAATTACACACACACACACACACACACACACACACACACACACACACACACACACACACACACACACAAGGTTTGCGTAGCTAGACGTGACGTCATTTTTATCTTGTTACTTCTTTGCCAGAATTTCTGCCCCGCACGCCAAAAACGTCATGTGCATGTTCTGGAATGCGTACCGACAGCCCCATTTTAAAGTCTACCGTATTTTCAATACGGTAGACAAAAAGGGACATTGATATAGCATTTTAAATAAATTTTGGCCTGGGAGGGTTGTGTGTGTGTGTGGGGGGGGGGGGGGGGGGGGGGGGGTTCAGGTGTGAGTATGTGTGTGTGTGTGTTTGTGTGTGTGTGCGTGTGTGTGTGTGACAGTGTGTGTGTGTGTGTGTGTGTGTGTGTGTGTGTGTGTGTGTGTGTGTGTGTGTGTGTGTGTGTGTGTGTGTGTGTGTGTGTGCGTTTTATGAGTATGCAAGGTGCGAGTTCAGATAAACTCTCTACTTGGATTATTTCAAAACATGCATCATATGCAGAACAAATTAATGTTTACGTTTATTATTTCAGAGAGCAGATAGATTTGAATATAGCTGAACAAATCTGTGAAAATTCTACTTATCCGTTATCTTATCCAAATAACGGATAAGTAGCCATATACGTGCAGTTTTACCACTTATGATTCAGAACGTCTATTTATTCTTGTTATTAATGAATATTCAGTTTGCTCGATATGGCTGTGCCTTCTAACACTGATACTGCACCCACTCAAGCATGCACACACACAGGAATGCTTTGTAAACGGCACGCACACATGAACATCACCGACAGAAACAGCAACAATAGACCAAATCCACTTTATTAATCATATGTAAATCTACATTTAACTCAAGCCAGAACCATCTTTTTAGTGTTGTGTATCCATGCATACAGAACGCGCGGCACTGAGTAAAACGCGTATCCCACACACGTCTGGAATGCAGCGTAAACCCTTCGTGTATGCAGCCAACTGTACTGCAAACAATACTGGTGGTTGCATGTAAAAGAGAGTTACCCTTTGTCTGTAACACTTTTTTGTGGCAATGATTCCTGCAGGAATCCTCGCAACAAAAAGCGCTACCGACAGCCAAAAGGTTAGTTGGGGGCGGGTGGAGGGGGGGGGGGGTTATAGGGTGGGGCAGAGCCCAAACCCAACCCTCCTCCTTTTTCATCGGGGCTTGGAACCGGCAATGGCGGAGTTCCGGCCCTCTCTCAGTCCCACTTTACGAGGCAGGAAAAAAAGTTATGATAGTTGGGCTGCAAAAATCATCAACCACACTCTTCTCTCTCTCCAACAAAGCAAAAGGCTGGCAACCTAACACTGGGCATTACTGAACCCACTGCGGTATGAAAACCAACAGACATACCTGGGCGTCACCCTTGACAAGAGGCTGACGTGGAAGCCGCACATTTGGAACGCAGAAGCGAAAGCTAGAAGAAAGCTGAACATCATGAGGAAGCTGGCTGGAACACAATGGGGAGCCAATGAAATGATCCTCAAAAATGTATATCACGGCACAGTGAGACCACACCTTGAGTACGGATCCAATGCATGGTTGACGGCAGCCCAATCACACCAGCAGACCATTGACAGAGTTCAGAACCAGGCACTGCTTATCATCACCGGCGCAATGAGATCCGCACCAATTGAAAAGATGGAAGAGACAACAGGCATCCCACCCCTGCGCATGAGAAGAGATTGCAAAGCCTTGATACAGTCCACAAAGGTTAAGTCTTCCAAAGACCATCCTATGAATGCCAGGATGAAACAGCCAACCTCAGGGAGACTGAAAAGATCAAGCTTTGTGAAGGAGACGAGAGCTCTGCAGAGAAAACACCAGGCAAAGCTCCCTGCGCAGGTAGAGGCTCTGAATCCTACTAGTGACCTTCCACCCTGGGAAAGTAAGCCAGAAAACATCACCATCTCTTCCACGGTACCCTACATCACCACCAAAGATGAGCACAGCAGTGTGAGCAAGAAAGCCCTGACACTGGCCATGCTCGAAGAAAAGTATCCCCAGGAAGCATGGATACGGGCATACACCGATGGATCAGCCACAGATGCAGTTCAGATTGGAGGGGCTGGGGTGTACATTCAGTACATGGCAGGCAGAGGCAATACCAACAGGCCTTCACTGCACAAATTACAGAGCTGAGGTGGAAGCCCTGGTCCATGCTGCAAACACCCTTAGTGGCACTGCAGACCCTGATGCCCAGATTGTCTTCCTGACTGATGCCATGTCTGTTCTTGAGGCAGCAACAGCAAGCAAACTGCCACGTCTACAAGAGGCACTGCAAAACATCAAGTGCACCAGACTGGTGCTGCAGTGGATCCCTTCACACTGTGGCATCTACGGCAATGAAGAAGCTGACAATGGCAGAAGTGGGCGCAGAGAAAGAACAAGACGAAAATGGAGTCAGCTTCACAGAGATGAAGACCATCATTAAGTCGGTGTACAGACCACCACAACGGCCCCTAGACTGAGTTACCATCAGCTGTCCAGACAAGAGCTTCCGTTTGAGGACCGGGCACAACCGACTCAATTTCCACCTGCACAGACGCTTCCACCTCGTGCCATCTCCCCTGTGCCCTTGTGGAGAAGCAGAGCAGACCACAGAGCACATCCTCCAGGACTGTGGGAACCACCAGTTGCTGAGGGAGGAGATATGGCCGAAGCCCGCCACCCTATAAGAGAAACTGTACGGGCCTGTGGAGGCGCTATGGAAGACCACAGATTTCATTTTGAGAGCCAAACTCCAAGTGCGACGGCGTTTGAGAAGAAGAATGATTGATTGATTGTACATTGCTTAACGTCCCGACAGCAACAAGACTGTCTCAGGACGTGCCTGCACTGCTTGTGAAAAAAAAACAACAACTAAACAGAACATTGAATGTATGTCGCCAGCCGGTCAAATACATTAAATAAACCTAACACATGGGGCCTAAATAAAGCGTCGTGGGCAACTCCTATAAAATCTTCGTTCGCGAAGTCAAGCCAAGAAATAAAGCTAAGACCATTTAGCAACACACATCCAATATCAAGAGCTACAGGCAGTGCAGACAGTAGGGAGAGTTTTAAAAAGGCAAATACAGGTAAATGGACCTCGGGTAGACAGAAACACCTGCCCCAGAATAGAGAGAAAAACTCACCCTGTGGGGCTGACCAGGGTGACCCTGGGAACTAAAAAGTACCTAACCCCACCCAAGTCCCCCAGGGCAGACCCGGGTGGGGATTGAGAAGAAGAAGAAGAAGTTGGGCTACAATTGCTTTCATTTACACATTGACAGAAAAAATACCCATACGTCTTATAATATTAAGAAATGCCTTAAACTTCCGATTTTGTAGTGGGGAACAGTTCAAAGAGTAGTGCGCACTGTCCATGACCTCAAACTACTGTGATAATGATACCTCATGTTATGAGAGAGGATCAGATGCAACTGCAAGCTGATCGCTCAGATCAATTACTCAAAATATTGGCATAAGTAGCCCCATAGGACAGTGTGATGTTATCACTGAAGATGATACTTGCTTGCCCCGTTATAATATCCACAAGAAACAGTCCAATCAGGACCCCGGCGTGGCCTCTGATGAGAAGAGACTAACGGCACTTTTTGTCATATTTCCAGAATTAACAGCAACATTTTCCCCATTTGTAAAACTTAGTCTTTAGAGGTCCATGTCATTGTTCATATTTTACCTGTGGAGCGTTTAGTTAATAAAGTCCGCTGTTCATGAGCAGCGGCCAACTCTCAGTGGTGAGAATACCTTATTGAAAATGACAGCAACCAGAAAGCCAAGGTCACCGTGTCCTACACAGGGAAGCAAAACATTCGTGTTCTTCCTCAACCATCATACAGGCTTTGTCTTACAATGCCACTTACAGCTGATCCCTAAACTGAAAAAGAGGCTGATAGCATGGAGTTTCCGCGCATCGAGGACCTACCAAACGCTGTAAATTTCCAAGTGTGATCCTGACCTTCATCAGAATACCATCTTGCCTGCAGTAACTAAAATTTGTGAACAGTGGAGGATAGTGTTATTAAAGTGGCTTTTTTAAATCGTTGACTGCACGCTTAAGTTAATTGGGCCAAATGGTTTCGGTTTTACAGCACAACTGTCATTACAGTTTGATCATACCTCGTACAAGTTAGCTACCGGTAGAGCACACTGGCTTTCTCCCTCGACTGCTACGCTTTTCGGCGGAGCGAATTAATGGAGACGGCTAGTGTGCCGGTAGACTACAAACACAGGCATGGGATGATCGTTAATAACTGGCCACCTCTTAATTAACACCAGTAGTAGTAAACGGCACCAGGGTAGGTCACATCTGAGAGTCCAGCATACAGTCGAGTCGTGTTACTTCGATTTTCCTTCGCAAATATGTGCGAAACGCACTGAAATTCGAATTTGACCATTCCCAGGACATAATGTTTTCGATTCTCATCATCCATTTTCTTAACCATTATACAATATAAATGTTTTCCACCCGGAAGTCGTGCCAAAGGGTATATTTTGTGTTTACCTGTCCCACTGTCCGGGATTCTCAGATGTGACCTACCTTGGTGCTGTTTACTACTACCCGTGTTAAAAAGTGACCAGCTACGTAACGCTCACCCCACACCTGTGCGTGCACAGAAATGGAACCGGAAAAAGAGAATGAACAAGAGAAAAAAATGTCTTCTTGTTCATTTTCTTTTATCGGTTCCATTTCTTTTAGACATGCGCTACCATCACAAATTCACAATATCTACAACATAACTTACAGCTGTGGCTGTCATGCAGCGTATAAGTGATCTATTCTGGATGGAAGCGACAGCTTGATCCCCCTTGTGCAAGCAGCCATCAACACTGTAAACGGAGAAGGAGCGGGGGCCGAAAGAGTTGAGTTTGGTGCGAGGGATGTGGAGGCGGAGAGAGTCGGAGGCAGAGCGGAGGGAGCGGGAAGGTGTGTAGGGGTGAAGTAAGTTGGAGAGATAGGCAGGAGCGCAGTTGTTCAGGGATTTGTAGCAGAGAGACAGAATCTTGTATTGGATGCGTTGGGGGATGGGGAGCCAGTGAAGGAGCTTGAGCAGGGGAGTGATGTGGTCGGATTTTTTCTTTCTGAGGACGAGGCGGGCAGCATTGTTCTGAACGCGCTGGAGAGTGAGAGTGGTAGAGTGAGGAAGGCCGGAAAGGAGAGAGTTGCAGTAGTCGATGCGAGATAAGATGAGAGAGACAGCGAGTTTGGTGGCAGCTTCGGTAGTGAGGTATTTTCTGATCTGACTGATGCGGCGGAGATGGAAATAACATGCCTGGGCCGTGGCGGAGACGAAGCTGGTCATGGAAAGAGACGAATCGAGGATAACGCTGAGGTTCTTGACCGAGTCAGAGAGGGAGTGTGGGTGGGGTTACCCGTGACTGTGGCTGATGTCGTGGGGCCGCCAGTGGCAGTGGCAGTGCCACTGGCAGTAAGAGTGACAGCAGCAGTGACGATGGAGCCGCCCGAGGCAGCGGCGATGATGGTGGGGCCAAACGGTGACAGCGCCCGTGTTGGTGCGGCCGCTCGTGATAGGGGCAGTGTTGGTGAGGCGCCCGTGACAGCGGCAGTGTTGATGGGTCCGCCATGCAGTGACAGCGGCTGAGGTCGTGGGGCAGCCTGTGACAGCAACAGCGTTGGTGGGAACGTCCGTGACAGCGGCAGTGTTGATGGGCCGCGCGTGACAGCGGCAGTGTCGTTGAAGCCGCCCGTGACAGCGGCAGTGTTGTTGACGCCGCCCTGTGATGAGGCAGTCATGACTTGGCCGCCTCTGACAGCAGCAGTGTTGGTGGGGTCACCTGTGACAGCAGCTGATGTCGTTGGGCCGCCAGTGACAGTGATAGTGACAGCAGCAGTGACGGTGGGGCCGCCCGTGTCAGCGGCGACGGTGGTGGGGACTATGGTGACAGCGCCCGTTTTGGTGGGGCCGCCCGTGACAGCGGCAGTGTTGGTGAGGCGCCCCTGACAGCAGCAGTGTTGGTGGGTCCGCCCGTGACAGCGGCTGAGGTCGTGGGGCCGCCCGTGACAGCGGAGATGGTGGTGGGGTCGCTAGTGGCAAGGGCAATGATGGTATGGCCACTGTGACAACGGCCCAGCGCTGAAACGTCCAAGAGTCAGCAATGAACAAGTAAAATTAATGTATCAGAAATCTAAGTAAGTAAGTAAGTAAGTAAGTAAGTAAGTAAGTAAGTAAGTAAGTAAGTAAGTAAGTAAGTAACTAACTAACTAACTAACTAACTAACTATAGTATCTACTAACAACTTGAACTAACCAACAAACTATCTATAACTAACTGTTGATTAGTAACTGTTGATTAGTAGCACTGAAACCAACAGCTGATTAGTGAACTCTACCTAAGACGAACACTAAACCAAATATAAATATACCGAAACCAGTTTACTAACCTAGAGTAACGGATCCAGTTTCCGGCGACCATCGCTGGCTGAATGGTCCATGACACGCTGACACTTAACAATGGCATCTTGGCGCAGCACAAACAATGAACAAAATCGTCCAGTTAACCGTCTTGTGAACGTAGCCGCCGATATTGTTTACGGCTGCATGCACAAGAAGATTGTTAGCACGTGACAGCAACTAAACACAACTCGTGATCTAGTAACCAGCTGAGAAAAGAGACCAAAGCGTGATGTCCCAATGACCCTACGAAAATTCAACATTAACTGATGTCAAAACAGAGCGACAGTACTTTAAAGGGCGAGCAACACTGAAACAGTCAACAAATAGTAACATCGGTACAATAAAACCTGCTTTGAGCAACAAACATTTTTTTGGCAAGTCATGTGCTCTCTCAAGAGAAGTGTATGGTCACCCGTCAGTAAAGATCATCAGTTAAGGGTGAGCTCTCGTAACTACGATCGCTCAAAACAGGCTCTGTTGTATAGGTTGAACATAATGAAACTAAACACTTCCTATCGTTATATTATATTGAGCAACATTTTGCTTGAGTATAGTGCTGATAACAGGCAGATGTCATTACGAGACCATAATCAAAACTGAGTCGTAAGACGAGGACATTTGATTTGGGTCAAGTAATCACATCTGTCAGTTATCGGCACTATATCAAGCAAAATGTTGCTCAATATAATTTATGTACCCAGTCTGAAACAAAACAGTGCCTCGCGTCATTCATTTTGCGGCTGATTGCGGTGTTCAGACTAAAACACGCGAATGGCAGACAACTGCTGATTTAGCTGTCGACTCAGCAGCACGTAGATTTCGTCTGACTATGAAGGCGTCAGTGCATAACTGTGCGTGTTGCTGAATAAATTCTACTTGTATTTGCGGAAATTGCCAGCAGGTTTGTTTATTTCGTTCTTTTCTCAGGTTGCCCGGATCACATCGCCACTGAGCTGACACTACTCTCGTCAATTTAACTCGCGTCTTCAGTCTTTTTTCTGTTCGTGTGTATAGGATATAAATTTCGAGCGTTCATACACACTGAGAAGTATTTAATTACTATTACATATAAGGAGCTTGTTAATATTGCAGTGTGAGCGTGTTTCCGTTTTGAAAATGCAAGTATCAAGACTATGATCGAGTCTTCTTGACTGACGTGCACGAAGGGTTTTTGGAAAGGAATATATATATATATATATATATATATATATATATATATATATATATATATATATATATATATATATATATATATATATATATATATATATATATTACTTTTAACGTGACAAGGCGTCGCCCAAAGCCAAAAAATGCACTCAATCATTGAGATTAGCTCCAAGGGACGTAATTTTTCTGAAATTCTGAGAATGCCGCCCGTGTGCTAATGCCATGGAATTCCAAGCTGGTAAGCTTGCATTGTGTCATCAGTCAGGCCATCAGCTGCCCGTTTATGACTGCATCGCTTATTAGAGCTTGAGCCTTCCACTGAACACCTATTACATAAAGTAATAGGGGGACTACCCCCAGGCGCCCCGCCATCCGCTGGAGAATATCCCGTCCTCCCCGTCGAGGGAGAAAATATTCCCAAACAGATATTGGACCTGCTGAGTAGATTTAAAGTTTTTGCCGCCCACGACCGGTTTCGCCCCAAGATGGGGGGTGGGGGGGGGGGGGGGCTCTTCAGGTAGGCATACAACAAGAAATTGCAAATGAACGCATGTACTAGAAGCCGCCTCCAGAATTTACTGGATGTGCCAGCTTTAATCAAGGGAAACAATAAGCCATGCCAGCACACACAGGAGAGGCAACAGACAAACTAAAAAATCATGAGACAAGTCTCAGATATCACACTGCTCTGTCAGCGTGAAAGTGTGTCAGTGTCTTTGCTTAGCCGCAGTAAATATTCAAAACACTGGATGGTCGGCAAACCATCTCAAGTAAACTTGACTTAACTCATTCGAGACCTGCCGCCTACGGATACGCGGCGGTTCACCGCGTATTCGTAGTCGGCACGTCTCGAATGAGTTAAGTGCGGCTTTACTGCGGGAATGATATAAGGATCAGAAACTGATCAACGAAATCTCACTATTCAAATAATATTGAGACGATGTGTGCTGAACTGGATTTTCCTTATGTCTACATAAACTGCAGGAATCATCGCCACAACATGAAAAAGCGCTACCGACAGCCAACCACCAGTGTTGTTTGCAGTACAGGTGGCTGCATGCACAAAGGGGTTAAAATGCATTTCAGAGGTGTTGTATAAGCGTCTTTTACAGTTCCGCGTGTCCGTCCGTACTGCGTGCCTCATATTGATACGCGACACTGTAAAAAGATGGTTCTGGTTTTAGTTACATGTAGATTTACATATGATTAATAAAGTGAATTCAGTCTTGTGTTGCTTTTTCTGTCGGTGATGTTCATGTGTAAGTGTTTAAAAGGCATTCGTGCGCGTGTGTGCGCGCTTGACTCGAGTGGGTGGAGTATCAGTGCTAGAACTTGAGACACAGCCATATCAAACAATTTGCGTACTCATTACAAAAATAAAATAGAGGGTCTGAATCAGAAGTAGTGAATTTGCACATATATCGACTAGATATAAACAAACCATCGAACAAACAAAAAACATGAATAGTCGACGACGCTTAAACCAAACCCCGGCCTGCATGTGCGGGGCCTTCATTTTTCGTCCCACTTATCCGTCGTTCGACTTATTCGTCACTTAGTATAAGTAGAATTTTCACAGAGTTGTTCAAATTGATTCAAATCTCTCTTCTCTCTGAAATCGAGAAAAAAGTAAACATATGATGCATGCTTTGAAATAATCCAAGAAGAAAGTTGGGTGTATTAGGAAGAAATCGCGCCTTGCATACTATTTCAGCATACATATTGCGCGCACACACACACACACACACACACACACACACACCACACACACATATATATATATATATATATATATATATATATATATATATATATATATATATATATATATATATATATATATATACTAATGGTCAAAACTTAAGTGCCACTTTTTATCGCAGACGCACCGACAACACCACACAAATAATGTAACAATATAATGTAGTAAAACTGTTGCCGCTAGGGTTTCATGTGAAAGCACATGGAAAAACAGAAGATAGTGGTGGAAAACCCTTTAAAATAGAAACAAGGAACGACGTTTCGGATCAAAGATCCTTCTTCAGGTGACATGGAAACAAACGTAGAACAGAAAAGAACACGAGAGAAGAAAAGACGTGATCCTGTAAAGTGAGAATTTAGAATGATGTAAAAAAAAAAAAAAAAAAAAAAAGAATGTCGCAAATACACAAGCACAAAACACGTAGCACAAAACTTACGTCGACATACATACACGTCACTGCATACATTCGCATTCACTCGTGCCTGCTGCCGCTCACGTGCATGCACACGCACACGCGCACACACACACACACACACACATACACACACAAACGGTAGCATCCAGTATCAACAGTAAGGTAAAGTTTGGCACCAACTACCCGTCAGGCCGAGCATACATCCTAGGGGCGAATGTTCAAGCCGCGCGGATGGTAAGTGCCAAGCTTGTCCGCGAAAAAGGATTCTGTCATTTTGCGGCGGATGAAGTGGGATGTATTTTGCCAAAGGATGCGTATGCTGAAATGTGTGAGGCTATGAGGAGGTTCGTTGAAATGACGTCCAATCTGGTCGTTGTATCCGAGGCGGATCGAACGAACATGCTCCTCGCAGCGTCCAGGGAGTGTACGGTATGTCTCCCCCACATACATCTTTGGGCAGTGAGAACATGCGATGACACAGACAATATCCGATGACTGGCATTTGAATGATCGGTGGACATTGAAAGATGACAGGGGTCCTGTGATGACGGGGGATGTGTTGATGTACGGACATGCTTTGCAGTGTGGTTGCTGACAAGGGTGTGTGCCAGATGGTAAGGTGTTATGTAATGTAACAATACTTGGAGTCAGTACTTTGCTAATTTATTCAGTAACAATTTCATTTAAGTTTTGTGTAAATCAAGCAATTGTAACAAAAGCAGTTTGTTAGAATGTTCACCCACCCCTCATTTGAAAAGTCACACAAGACTGGTCCAGTCAGTAGCGAGTGTACCCACCGTTTGCAGCCAAGCATTCAATGCAGCGTTGACGCTTGGAGTTCATCAGGGTTCGGAGAACATGTTGTGGGATCGCTTCCCATTCTTGACGCAGGAACTGAGTCAGCTGGGGGACGCCTTGAGGTGGTGGATGGTTGCTGACTACACATTGCCCCAGCACGTCCCAGAGGTGCTCGATGGGAGCCAGATCAGGTGAACGAGCTGGCCACTCCATCTTCATGATGCCCCGTTGCTCAAAGTACTCATCCAGCACACGGGCGCGATGAGGTTGAGCGTTATCGTCTTGCAGAACAGCATTGTCGCCTATGGCTTGGAGAGCTGGCTGGATGAGGGGCTGCACAATCTCGTCCCGATAGTGCAGTCCAGTCAGGGTGCCTCGGATGACGTGGAGGTAGGTCCTGCCTTCCCTGCTGAAGCCTGCCCAGACCACAACTGAGCCTCCTCCGTAGCGATCCACCTCTTGGACTCATCCATCCGTGAATCACTTGCCCTGGCGTCTCCAGACCCTCACCCTGCCGTCGTTCAAGGACACAGTGAACCGTGACTCATCAGTAAACAGAACCCGAGTCCACTGGAGTCTGTTCCACCTTACATGTTGACGACACCAGGCAACCCGGGCTCTGCGATGAGCTGGAGTGAGGGGTATTCTCACTGCTGCTCTGCATGAAGCCAGGCCAGTTTCGCGCAGACATCGGCAGACTGTGCTTCTGCTGACGTTAACGTTTGCAGCTTGCATCAGTTGACGTCACAGAGTGGTTGACGTGACAGTTCGGTCGCGTAGAGCCGCCACACAGAGGTATCTGTCCTCCCTTCTGATGGTGCAGCGCGGGCGTCCTGAGCAGGGTCGTCGTTCTGCCCTTTCAGTTTCTTGGAATCGTACCAGCAGCCTCTGGATCACTGAATGGGACACCCCATGACGTCTCCTAACTTCTCGTCCGGAAATTCCATCCTGTAGCCATGCTAGCGCCCGGCTTTGATCTACTGGCGTTAGGCTTCGTCGTGATGGCATGGTTAGGAAAGTGAAAATTATGCTCCTACTGAACCGGTATTTGTAGGGAAACAGGTGCTCAGTGTTCACGACTGACCCCTTTAGCACGTGCATCACGACTTTACCGAGTTTTTCCACCTGCCTGCCTACGCTTGCCAATATTGCACAGCTTTTCACAAAACTGACGACGTTTCACGTGCATTTGACACGTTCGTGGAAATTGATGAGAAACCAGAGGAAACTTTGCCTGCGAGAGGAATTTTCTGTTTGTTTTCTCTTTCGTCATATGAAGGGGTGGATCTGGGTGTGTGTGTGTGGGGGGGGGGGGGGGGGTACAGGGGTTCCGAAACACGCCCCCCCCCCCACCACCACCCTCCAAAAAAGTTTAAAATACTATAACAAAGTCCTCTTTTTTTTTTTTTTTTTGGGGGGGGGGGGGGTGTTTGAACACCAGCCCACCCCCACCTCCTCTCCTCCCTGTTTAATTTTTTGGCGAGTTTACACACACACACGCTAAAGCCATTGGTCTAAGCCATTATCTGTAAGTAATATAATGTAGCTTGTATATGGCTGTGTACAAATTTGAAGCTTTTAGCCCCAGTATGATATGGGCTAACAAAGTACGTCACTCCCTAAAGTTGTGCGGGAAGGGAGAATATTTTACTCAGGCAAAGTTTGTCATTAATTAATACTGAATATAAGGTACAGACGGAATCCGATAACACATATTTGGCTCTATGTCGACTGTATCATCAAATGTGTTGAACTGAAAGAGGACAATGCTGAAAGGTGGTGGCGCGCTGGAAAGCGGTGGTGTGAGGCTTCGTTGGTTGTAATTATATAGTTGTCATCACAATTAGTCCCAAGAGCCAGACCGACATAACGTGCACCCCCACCTCCACCCGCCAAGGGCTCTGGTGTGTTTCTGATGATTTTATGGGAAAAAACATCGCAGGACGTAATAAGGAACATTTTGGAGCCAGTCTAATTCAATACTAATTCATTAATGGGCGGGGGAGTGGAGTGCGGGGCGGAATGGAGTGCGGGGGAGTGTGCGTGTGCCTCGAGGTTGAATGTGTTAAGACGGACATCAGCGATAAACGAACATCAACAGTCAGTCTTCAGTGATGAGCGAATATGAATAATCAGTCTCATTTACCGCTTCGTACTATGAGACATCGATACTGCTTATGGTACCGGTGGATGCATGCACAATGGGGTTGAAGGATAAGACTGACGCAGCGTCATAAGTGGGCCTTGTTCATGTTGATCGCTGAACATGTGATGGGTTCAAACATGAATACAAAATGCATCTGCCTTGAGTCTGTGGAGCGTGTTGCACTGGTCTAAATTAACTCTCGGCATGTGCGTCACAAGCACGGAATGATCGTTGCGTCATTGCTCACCTCCTAACACGAGTAGTAGTAAATAGAGTGTACTACTGCCGTGTTGAGGCGAGCAATGACGTAACGATCATTCCGTGCCTTTGCGTCCTGTGTTTAGAGGTGCACCTCCTCATTTCCTTTGCCGCTCATTTGTCTTCTAGTGTCTTTTCGTCTTCCACTGAAATGAGTCCACAAGGTCTCTAGACGGGTCCTCAGTCAAGGCATGTCTTCAAACTGTTTTCACTTATTGGACACAGCCCAGACACACACCACAAGACATGAACCGATCATGACAGTTTCAGGCTAGAGTCAGAATAACTTGTCTTTTTTTTATGTTTCGAACAGCTCTGAACACTAGAACAGTACATGGGTCGTCCATCACAGCTGAATGGTAATGCCAGAATAGTTGTGTGTTTTTTTTTTTAAAGAAATGTTTCGGCGTGTCCGACCATGATAAATGTATTCTAATAGTAAAGTCAGAGTTGCTTTTTTTTAAAGATTTTTTTCTTTAGAAATGTCTTTACTCTTTGGCCTCGGTGGCGTTTTTTTTCCTCCCCCCTCTCGCTATGATTCCTGAAGGAATCATCGCAAAAACAAACCGGCTACTGACAACCGAAGAGTTCATGTGTCTTCAAGATTTAACTGCCGGAACATGACTCACATCGCCGACTGCAGGAGACATAGATCCTCATGACCCCACAGCCGCATGGGCTTATGAGAACCCAGGCTTTTTTGTGTGGCTACTATCGTGTATATAATTATTCAAGTTCTTCAAGCGAATGAATTGTCTGGTGATCAGCCTTAGATAGTTTCAGAAACGGCCACTGGCACTGACGGGGTGAACCCATTCAACCCTGACCGCAAACTTGATGGTTCAAGGGTGGTGCCCGAAAAGCTTGGCGCCTTTAGGCGCCAAGCTATTTGAGCACCACCCTAGAACTATCATGGTCAATAGGACTCCCGGACTATTCAGTCTTCGCAGAACAACTCTGACATCTAAACCTGCGGAGCATTCAGTCTCGACCTAAGGTGTCTCCAAAATGACAGATACTCTGGTACTACCTTTGAACTATCGTGGTTGATCTGTCTACTGAACTGTAATTTAGTCTTCCGAGGACGACTCCCAAATCAAGATTTGTCTTCGAACGGTCTGAGAACACGATAACCAACAAAGCACAATCCAGGTGGACTGGTAGCAGTTGAAGAAACTTTTTTTTTTTTTTTTTTTGGGGGGGGGGGGGGGGCGCTTAGCTGCGCCTGAAACATACAAAGACAGCAAAAGGCATAAGTTTGCTTTTTTTTTTTTTTTTTTTTTTTTTTTTTTTGGGGGGGGGGGGGGGTCTTTGTTTTGGTGTGCTATAAGGCATAAAGCATAAGTTTGCTTTTTTTTTTTTTTTTTTTTTTTTTTTTGGGGGGGGGGGGGGGGGGTCTTTGTTTTGGTGTGCTATACACTGACGTGTTGCCGATAATTCCCAAAAGTCACATTTCCTTTGCTCTTCAGTATATAATTTACTACCAGTGAGATGTACACACAGATCAGCATATTTTACTGGCAGGCTACTTCGCTCATAAGATCAGATAAACCAAAGAACTGTTTTCCCGACCACACTTTTTCGACGTAAATTACTCGGATGTAGCATCAGCAAAATGCGACTAGTTCCCTGGCATTTGTTGTATCCAAAGTCATCCTGCTAACACATGGCGGTCCGTGGCGCAGTGGTTAAGGCGCCTGCCACCAATGCTAAAGGTGCGAGGTTCGAGACCGGGTTACGGCGTCGGACTTTTCTCCTCTAGTAAGTGTCATCGTTAATTCGGGCGAACCGTCGGGGGTTCTTTCTCCGGGTATTCCGGCTCTTCCTCCCCATCTCCTATGGTACCGGTTTCAGGCCACTTTATAAATTTCAAATACAGGCGATCACATTTTCTGAAACCTCAGCAGCTGAACTGACTTTCGCACCACGTGAATGTCCTGCGTTTGTCTTGTACTGTGTTTGTCTTCAGAGTGAATGCGTGTGTCACGTGAGCGTGCGTGTTGGGTGCAGTTCGCGGCGCTTTGAGCCGATCCGCAGAATCTGGAAAACGCGCCTATATAATAACCGGTATTATTATTATTATTTCGTCGTTCGAAGGATTGATGGCCATGTTAACTGAAGAGAGTGATCCGGCCAGAGTTCACTGTCGATCAGCAGAAGTGACGTAGCCTGAATGTATCTCTTGCATTTCAAGTTCAACTCGGGCCCATCATCACTTTTGCATCTCAGGTTTATTTCCAGCGCCATCTGTAGAGGGTGGCAAACTTTGATAACTTAGCAATAGTGCCGCCCCTGCCAATCAGGCGCTAATTTTTTTTTTGTATATCAATTTCAGCCCATCTGAACTCGGCCCCTTCATCGCCTGGCTTTAAGTGATCCGTTGCCGAGGAAAATATCACCACCAACTTCAAGAGGTAGAGATCATCATGAAACTGCGGGGGCTGATGAAGATCTATGCCTCTTGTTAAAACCTCTTGATATCCATGTTCCTTTGTGTGGTCCTCGAAAGAGATAGTTTTCTGTGCTCTCGGACACGAGCCAGTGTCACTGTTAGTTGTCACACTCAAAGTCGTGCAATCGTGGTAGAGTCTGAAGACGTCGTCAGAAGCGAGGCCAATGAGCTAGTGCGGGATGGAGCCAGGGAGCTTGCGGCAGTAGACGGATCCGGTTTGTGTCCTTTCGGACGAGGGGTGGGGGCAGCCGAAGAGTGGGGGGAAAGGGAAGATGGAGCGTTGGGCAGGTTTCCATTGGCTGCCACCACCTTCTGGGAGAATGCTTTCACCACGCGAGCGCTTAGCTGCGCCTGAAACATACCAAGACAGCAAAAGGCGTAACTTCTCCAAGATAGAAACAAAGGTCCCGATTGCCAGAGGCAAAGAGTCCCAGCACAGGCGGAGGAAATCGACACATTTTCTGCCGAGCATTTCGTGCCCCTGCTTACGGACATCCCGAGCCAATCAGGGGCAAGAAACTATGAGAAAACTTTCGATTCCCTCCCCTGTGTCACAAGCAAGAAGCATAATTCACATTTACATGCGGCCGCAAAGCAAAAGGCTGCAGAGAAACCCGTTCCATTTATAGGTGGATGGAATGAGTTGTAAGTGAGGTAGGAAATTACCACGGGAGATATGGTCAAGCCCTTAGAAAGAGAAAAGACGGTGCAGGGGGTGGGTGACTGAGGCCGAGTGGCTGCAGTGCAATGTCTAACAGGCAAAAATGCAAACATTAAAAAGTCGTTTCGCTATCATTAGGTTATTTTATTAGCAAAAAGAAAAAACACAACAAAATAAAATAATAGTAATACATAGTTTTTCGATAGCGCTCGGCTTCCCCACAGAAAAGCAGGCTCGGAGCGGTTTACAGTTGTGTTTAAAAAAAAAAATCCCTTCACTCTACAGCCATCTCTGTGTTCTACGGAGCCACTGTTGGGCCTGGATAAGTCAAAAGAGAAGGTATACACGTATAGACAAAGGATATATTCTCGCAATACCATTTCGAGAGGAGCTACAACTGCAACCCCATTGACTGATTGATGATCGAGTTGTAATTGCAGTGCTTCCGTTTTAGTGCGTCTGTGCGTCTATGACGCATTAAAACTCAAAATCACGTACTGAAAATGTAACTAAGGGGTAGTCAGACGCACCAAAATTCAGTGCATCTGCGTCCGAGGCGCATCATCCTTGCAGAGGTAGGCGACAGTCGTTCTATTTTTAGTGACGAGTTGGTTCGTGTCGCTCGCTTTTGGTCGCGGCTGCGTTCAGAATCACCCCTACTCCGTCCGTGCGAGTGTAACTGGACCCGCAAACTGTTAGTTTACGTGTGGTGTCAGCATGCTATTACTGACTTGAATGCGTTGCTGGCTGTGACGTCACTATTCTACTATTATGGGATACCGCATCGTGCGCTTCAATTTCGATCTTGAACGAAGTTGTAAATGGCGGAGAAAAAGCAAAGGAAGCTGGAATGCCTCGGATTCTTCAATCCGGCACCGTTTGATCGTGATAATCGCTTAGAAGAAAGTTGCACTTCGACACCGCGTCTCCATGGACAAGCGACAGTACTGAAAAGTGATACCTCTGGGCCGTGCGAGGCACGACCGCCGCTGCGACTCGCAGTTTTCAGAGTTCATGGCTGCGTGTATTTCCATGGCTAAAGCACGACGGCACACGGATAACATGCGCAATGTGCGTGGGGGCGAACTCAAAAAGCAAGTCCAGAATTTGAACAGAAATAAGTTTGTCAATTTTTTTTTTTTTTTTTTTTTTTTTTTTTAATCGTGGTCGAACCATCTTCTGGTACACAGGTATTAGGCAAAAGCTCTAAAATTGGAGAAATACGGCTTTCGGGTTAAATGGGTTGAAACCAACTTTTAAGTACATTAGTTCACACACACACACACACACACAGTTTAGACAAGTCAGACTTTGGTTGTCAATCTGCATTCAGCAGAAAAGGCTATATTCTCTGTTACAATACATTATCAAATGAGCATACAGATAAATAAATACGTGTATATGTGTTTTTCTGTGAGAGATAGATGGAGAGGGAGACAGGCTTTTGATACCTCAACAGTTAAACAATCAGTATCATGGAAAAGACACACTCACACACTGTCACAACAAAATTAAAGAGGAGAGAGCAAAACGAGTTAATTTATTTAAAATTTAAAAAAAAAACATACAGATGATGCAGTTTTTCTTAAATAAATTTGCAGACCCACTATTATGCTCAGAGTGTTGTGTACCCTCTAAAATTTATACCTGGCCCTTTAACCTGTTGTGAAAACAGAAGCCCTGAATTGTCACCTCTATGAGTGTTTCTTTCTTGTGGGGGATTGTCTAAGTAAATTGCGATATACCGTGGACGCGTACCTGTTGTTTGAGGCGGATCCCTTTCAGCTTGTGACGACGGTGGTACCTGAGTATCGAGTCCAGGTAGGGGTAGGGCTGGTGGTCCAGGTAATACAAGCGGTTCACCTCCGATATCTTGTGATGCCGGACAAGGCTGGCCAGTCTGCAAGTAATGGGCAAAGACGGCGTTACCCCTTTAGTGCCAGTTGACGCAGTTTGTGTTTACAAACATTTTCTTAATTTTACGCCATAGAGCCCCAGATATCAAAGGAACGTGGATACAACATGGAGTACGCAAGAGTCATAGACCCTCTTGAGCCCCCGCGGACGCGGGGGGCTCATGAGGATCTATGTCTCTTGCATTTGGTTGACGTGTGCTTTGTCTCGGAAAGGTTTAAGAAAAAGTAAAGATTTCTTTTACCACCTTTAATTCTGCCAAATTCATTAACCTTCAAAACGTTTTGAACACCCTCAAGTTAAAAAGGACCATTTACCACTTCCCAGGATTTCCCCGTGTCATTCAGTTCTTACCTGAGAGAGAGATAGATCTTGTCCGTCTCAAAGTCTTTGTACAGCAGGTAGGTCCCCACGTCGGCGTCACGCAACACTGACTCCGCGTCAGCCATGCTGAACAACACTGGGTAGGTCCTGAGAGAGAAACAATCACATTCACTATCGTTGTCCACGTCGTCAGAAACATGTCATTAATGGAAGTTGACGAGTCGGTGCGTGTTGATGTATATGCGATTTAGCCCCTCGCGTGCGCGCGATGCACTATGCTCAGTCTACAATCAGGATTAAATAGTGAGTATATTGCACTGCGCGCGCGCTTGGGGCCGACTCGCATATCAACACAAACTGAGCTCGACAGACGCCTACGACCTCGTTGCCCTTAAATTTGTTATCACTTATCACAAAATTGTAATCACTTATGGCATTATGCCATCACACGATCATCGTCGTCATCATTACCACCATCATCATCGCCGTCGTCATTCGTTTATGTCATCTCGTTAATAGTGAGGTTTCGCTTGAAACGAACGACTCGCAACAACGAAAGCAAGGGAAATCATAACGGACAGACAGCACTCCAAACATCTCCAAGCGGCATAGATCCTCATGAGCTCGGAGGGTTTATGAGGATCTGTGTTTGCTTGGAAATGTTTCAAGTGTTGTCTATGCTGATGGTTCAAGCTGGTTATCCGCCGCTGACTTCGCTCTCGTTCGTTGTTGGTTGCCGTTCGTTGTTGGTTGCCGTTCGTTGTTGGTTGCCGTTCGTTGTTGGTTGCCGTTCGTTGTTGGTTGCCGTTCGTTGCGAACGAAATCTACGGTCTTGATCGAAATCGTTATAATGACCCTCAACATCATCGTCATACAACTCTATCAACTTTGTGCAGAAAAATGTCGCCGATTCGGCGACATTTTTCTGCACAACGTTGATAGTGCTGTATTTGATTTTGCTGACAAAACCGGTTATCTTGTAAAACCCTTTACTGCCAGTAACTGTGAATTACATGTATGTACATGAAACTATCACAGATTCACTCCCGGATTAAGCCACTTAACCCAAAGACCGCATTTCCCAAATGTTGGAGGTGTCATCTAACGACTATTACCAGTTGCTAGGGATGGATCGACCATGATAATTTAGTCAAGGGGAATGCCAGATTGGCTTGACGCCCCCAGGCGCCAAGCTACTACTAATTGAAGTTTATTGTCCCGTTGGTACTAAAGTGATCGGGGACTATCGCCAAGCTAATCTGGCTCTCCCCTTGAAATATATCATGCTGTCGTGCTGCGGGGCTAAATGGGGTAACACGCTTGCATGAGGCCAGCAAAAAAACCCTAAAATCTCGTGTGTCCACGCGGGGTACTCATGAGGATCTATGCCTCATGCATTTGGGCGTCGTGTGTTGTGCCCCGGCAGTGAAGGGGTTAAACAGGTATGCTATAGCTCTGAAGAGCGCTAAAGCGATAAATGCACCAATAAACAGTCGATTCATGCGTCACTCTGAACCTGATCGAAATACGTTTTGTAGGTTACGCAGAGCAGTAAAACGCAGTCTTCATCGATAAACTGAAGTCAGTAGGCGACATATTCTGCCTCACGAAATCGATCACGGCCATCACGGTATAACAACAAACAGCTGCTGGTCATAAAATGGCTGAGGGGATAAGCCTTATACACTAAGCCCAACAAGACAATGTTGGGGACGTGTCCTCTGATGACTATATTATATACACCAGTTCCGGAGATAGATCGAACATTACTGTTCAAGGGTGTCGCCAGAATAGCTTGGTGCCTGTTATTCAGGCAACACTCTTGAACTATAATAGTCGATCCCTCTCATGCTGTTTGTCCGGACTGAGTGGGGATGAAAAAAAAGCCATGACGCAATTATTCGATTCTGAATCCGTTCGAGACCAGGTCGTCTTTCATAATACCGCCGAACGCAGGAGCATAATAAAATGCTTTTGTTATGAAACGTTCTTTGCAGCGCACGAGAGATGATGATGTTGATGATGATGATGATGATAATGATGACGACGAGGAAACGTTTATATGAGAGAGACAGAGAGATTTACAACTAAATGGTGTATAATTATATTCTGTGCGATAAAGACACTTTTTGCCACCGTCCGCTCAAAACTGTAAATAGTACCAGCGCCTGCAAGTGATGCCCAAGGGAATCAAAAGTGCACCGCCAAGGGGAATTAGTCAGACTTACTTAGACAAACGGTTTAATAATAATAATAATAATAATGAGTATTTATATAGCGCTTAATCTTACTCAAAAGCTCTAAGCGCTTTACAATCTGTACACAAAAATAAAAATACAATGACATATGCACATAACAAACAAAGCACAATGCCCGAACACACCACTTTTACAATAAACTAAACAACAATACATACATAATAATTTATATTCTAATTAACATTCAGTCTAAACAAGGAGGATTGCAGAACTACAACTAAGGCATCAAACACTGGCAGTTATTCAAAGTAAAGCTTGAAGAGGTGAGTTTTCAACGACCTCTTGAAGTCAGAGACAGACTCACTGTTTCTGACCTCAAGAGGAAGTGTATTCCATAACACTGGGGCTTGATAAACAAAAGTGCGCTGACCAAATGTTTTAGTTTGGACAGAAGGTACACACAACTTCCGTTTATCAGAAGAGGAGCGGAGCTCGCCGAGAGGGTGTATACACATGCAGCAAAGAGGACAAGTATTCTCGGGCTGGTGCCTGAAAGGCAGTTAAAACAGATTGACATAACTTTGTATTGAATACGTGAGGACACAGGTAGCCAGTGAAAGGACTTCAAGATGGGTGTGACATGCTCAGTCTTACGGACTCTCACAACAAGCCGGGCTGCATTTAGATCCCCTGCCTCCTGCTATCAGTCACCCAATCGCCATCCCACGGAAAAATACGCAGAGAAATAACACAATTATACACCCATAATACGAGGGAATTAAACTTCAGGCTGTGACACTGATCCAACCAAACCGTTAAAAAGGGAAAATGTAATCCACCTTATTTTATGGTGCTCCATTTTATTAGAACAACGCCAGATGGGGCACGTTACTCATAGATCGGTGACAAACCGGCGCACCAGATAAGATCACTTCTGCACTATGCAGCGATACAGTTAAAGCGATCTGCTCCGTGACAGGCTTTCATAGCCAAACTTCGCCGATGCAAAAAAACGGGTTATCAATGTTGTCTTGCCTCAACAAAGACTGTTCTACCCTTCTTTTCACAATTCATGTGAGTAGGCACACGTACCAGAGCTTCTTTTTTTTTTTTCTACTGCCGTTTGAGCGTAACGGGAGGAACCTTCCCAGTGCGCAAAAGGCCACCGGGCCGACGTCGGCCGCCGTTGGTCCGCGCACGGCTGTGCGCGGACCAACGGCGGCCGACATCGGCCCGGTGGCCTTTTGCGCATTGGGTTGCTGTGTTTAAAGGAGAAGATGAGCAAAACAATCGTTCATTTTAAGACATCCAAACTTTATGATTCTGTCAGCTCTTGTGTCCAGCATTATTGTAAGGCATACAAGGCATACTAAGAACGTTTATAACGGAGATATTAATACTTTTTAACCTTTTACTGTCTGTAGCAGGGTGGCTTTAATAATCATACATCATAAATCAGATAATACGTACACCTACTTAGAAAAAAAAAGAACCGAGTCACAGTATATGCCATTATGCCATATTAATTTTTATTCTGAACAACAACAACAAAAAAGTAGTTTCTCTCTCCCCCCACCCTCCCCCCCCCCCCCCCCCCCACACACACACACATGCGATCTTTCAACCTGTGAATCAAACCGCAGACGTCCATTATGGCTGACGCAGCCTTAATGATGCCACCATTAAACCGTTCAATATCTCCTCACAATTTGACGTCATTGGCTACATCTGATCATGAAGAATTGGCTTAATGTCATCATCTTTCACAAAGGAGCTTGTCCAAGATGGAAACAAAATCCCATACTGCGTTGCTGATTTACAGAGGAAAGAAAACAAGAAGGCGTTTGCCGCGCTGCTGGTAATAAGCGTTAACCCATAAAGCCCTGACATGATACGACAGAATGTTGCATCGACCATAATAGTGCATGGGTGATGTCAGAATAGCTTGGCGCCAGATCAAGGATGATGTCAGAATAACCTGGCCCCTCCATGGCGCGACGCTATTATTCTGACACCAGCCTTGAACTATCAAGGTCGATCTATCTCCAGAACAATGAGGCAGATCTCTGAGGATATAACAAAAATTGTATTAGGTCATCCTCGGGGATTAATGGGTTAAAATTACAGAATGTTAGGCGCTCAAGTAAACCATATATAAAGCCGGCAGGTCTCTGGTTATAAGCGGATGTCCGGCCTGTGCAGACAAAAATCCTCGGGCCAGCATCGGCCTTAGTTGGTCCACGGAGGCCAACAGCAGATGTCGTAGGCCCTGTGACATTTTGCTTAGTTGTGCGGCTTTTCATTCACAACTCTACTAACCCTTTGGCTGTCGGTAGCAGTTTTTGTCACGATGATTCCGCCACTGAGGAATCATCGCGACAAAAACTGCTACCGACAGCCAAAGGGTTAGGACTCGGTGCGTGAAGCTGAGATCAGGCTCCAGAGTATCTAGCGCGCGTTCTGACGTGTCTGCGTCCCAGGTATCGGCCTACCGCGTCAGGTCTGCTGACGCTGCTGGATGTATTCATGTCCATTATTCTGCTGCTGACAACTCTGAGATTGACAGACATTTGTCCTGCGCTTATTGATTAGCCGAAGTGCTGTCGATTGTCAACAAAAAGTCAGCCCCGATACGATAACAGGCAAACCTAAAACCATACCTGCATCGATCAAATACTCAGCGTTTCTGTGAGCGAAAGGTCCTCGGGGCCGACGGCTGTGCGCGGGCCAACTAAGGCCGACGTTGGCTCGAGAAACTTCTGCCGTTGTTCTTTAAAGCGATTTGCTGCACGGCAGAGTTTTGATGGCTAAAGTTCGCATATTCAAACGGTTATCAATATTGTCCTGTCTTTTTTTGAGAGTCCATTGGAGTAGGCACACGTGTCAAAGAGTTTCAATTCCTTTTGAGCGTAACTGTGTACAAAGGAGAAGAAGAGCAGAAAAAAACTTTAATTTTACAACATTCAACTTTCATCTGAGTTAGCCCTTTCGTTCAGCCTCATCGTAAGACATACTAAGAACATTTAAAAATGAGATATTTTGAGCTGTTAACCCTGTACCGCCTGAAGTAGGTCGCTTTAACTTCTAGCGTCTCTCTCTCTCTCTCTCTCTCTCTCTCTCTCTCTCTCTCTCTCTCTCTTGTCTTAGCCGTGCTGCATGTCGGCATCAACTCATGCAAACGCCGACAAGTGATCAGTGTGGACGCCTAGGCCGAACTCCTCAAACTGGTAAAAATTAAGTTTCCATGCGCCACCGTCAAAATGTCGTCTGTCCTGCCTGCTTTTGGTCGACACCCCGCCAACAGCGCCATCATCCCATCTAACAGGAACCTGATGGCAGCAGCGTGCGATGAGGCGCTGGCTCTGTGCTAGTGTTTATGTCTCGTGGGGAGGCCGCACGTAAAGTGCTCTACACACGCACAATTATACACTACAAACCACCCCAAAAAATCAAATCTCTTAAATTGCTGGCATAAAACAAGCAATTCGAATTGAATCGGTGTGTATTAACGTAAAAGATTATACACGAGAGAGCCCCACCCCATTTGCGAACTCTGTTTTCAGATATCATAGACAGAACACGAGAAACAGGTCGCTCCACCTACCAAGAACAAGACTAGATATATATATATATATATATATATATATATATATATATATATATATATATATATATATATATATATATATATATATATATATATATATATATATATATATAACTAGCCTGGCCTTTTCACGTGCAAAAGCATGGCATAATTTACCCCAGCATCTTAAGTCTTTTTCTAAAGTTAGTATTTTAAAGGATCGCCTTTATCGCTTTTTACTTCTAAACTAATACCACGATTCAATTCTCCTCTATTGATGCTGTACTCTCAGAGACATGTTCTAATTACAAGATGACCTTCAGCTTATGTCGCTGTTATTATGTTTGTTTGTTTTTTCGCCTTTTATGCTTTTCGTACACTTGAATGTTCTTGATACTATGTTTGTTTGTTTTTTTTAACAAATATTTTACTGTGTTCCTCGATATATATTTATATGTGTAGAGTAGCAGGACAGTTTGTAAGAGAGGCATTCGCATGCCTAAAACTTTATCCTGAATAAAAACGTTTCATCATCATCACCCCATCCCTTCCCATCACCTTACATTCACTTAGATCTAGAATCAGAACAAAAGGCAGTCAGTCAACAGTTAGCTAAAGGTGAGCTAAATGTTAAATGCCCCACAGAAAATAAAAGTCTTTAAGTCAGCTTGGAACTGTGACAATGTGGGCAGATTCCTCATTTCAGTTGGCAGCGAGTTCCACACACTTGGGGCTAAAAAGGTGAAAGAACGCTCCCCAACAGTTTTCATGTTAAGCTTGGGGATTTTTAAAAGTTTCTCACTGGAGGAACGGAGAGTGCATGATGGCTGATAAACAGCTTGGCAGAAAGGTACGGCGGGAGAGATCCGTCAAAATGCCGATAGGAGAAAATTGCAAATTTGTACTGGCAGCGGAATTTTACGGGCAGCCAGTGCAGATTCTTTAGTAGAGGCGTAACGTGGTCTCTCTTTCGTTTCTTCAAGATGAGACGCGCCGCATTGTTTTGAATCTGCAAGCGTGAAATCTGGTCTGCCGGTAAACCTGCCAGTGACAGAATTGCAATATTCGAGCCTGGACGTAATGAATGCATTTACAAGTTTTGAAGCCGCACTTTCTGTGTAACCCTGCCATCTATGCGGTCTAGTCCTGCCCAACAACAATACAGACCTCCCCCCCCCCCCCCTCCCACCATGCCGCCTCTAGGAGGTTTGCACCGTAACGGTCACCTGCCCATTGCGTAAAACTTACCTGGCCGATGTCGGCCGCAGCTGGCCCGCGCACAGCTGTGCGCGGGCCAGCTGCGGCCGACGTCGGCCAGATGGGTTTCACTGGGTTAGGGCTGCGTCAAACGAGTTAAGAGGTCTGACTCACCGGATGGACTCCGTGCGATGATGCTTGTTGACGGTGAAAGAGGAGCGAGAGAGACAAGATCCCATAAGCGGTGATCGACAGTCAGCAGCGCCTTGCCACGGACGACCATCACAGCCGCGACCAGGAAGACAACACGCTGCACGAACACACGGTCGATGTCACTTCGATGCGTGGTACGCTGCTAGGCGGTGAGTTTACAAGATCCTTCTCAGTGGCCTTTATAGCTGTACTCACAAATAATACATTTTCAAGATCCTCCAGAAAACGAGCGTTTTCAGTAGACTGAAGCAGCGCCTTCACGCAATGTCAAAAAATGTGATGTTCTTGGGTCCGATCTGCTTCTTCTTGGGTCCGATATGCTTCAGCTGATTATTCCCAGGTCGCCGGAAGTCGAAGGAGATGACTCCAAGGTCAGGGAGACGTCAAATAAAGATGAACATATGAACATCTCAGTGGCAACTCCAAACCGTTCATTTACGCCGGAGGCTCTTACTCAGAGAGAAATTCACGAAGCATATGAAGACTGTTATGTACGTGACATGAGCTGAGCACTGGCAGGCGAAATCAATATCGTCAGGGATTGCGGGGAAAAAGGTATACCTGGGTCCAGTGACTTGGGGGTTTACTGATCCTTACTCCCTCCGAAACGACGTAAATTTTCAGTCAAGATGGCGCTCCTGTCGTTTGGCGCTTCTATTGGTTGCTTGTCGATTTACTTGTCTTAGACTGCGGTACCTGCAAGTGAACATGGGCCTGTTTAAACGGCAACATAGACCATCGGGCCGACGTCGGCCGCCGTTGGCCCGCGCACGGACTAATGTCGGCCCGATGGCCTTGTGCGCATTGGGAATATATTGACGGTAAAAATTTTGTGGAATATGTTGAAATTCCAGCTTGTACAAAGCTATTCCGACCGAGAACCCTGAGCAAAAATGTGACTGTCAAGCGTGCAGAACGCAAAGAAATCCTCACCAAAGAAAGAAACGAGCTTAGTAAAGGACATGTACAGTACAATTTATCAAATTTTCGAAAATGTGATAAATTGTACTGTACTTTGTCTTTAAAAACATACAGACAGAAACTGTATGTGTACTTTTTTTTTAATTTCAATGAAAGGAATAAGTACATGTAGTCAATTTCTGTTCATTTTGAAACTGTGCTGTACTTACCCTTTCTAAGCGTGCTTCTTTTGTTGTTGAGAATTTTTTAATCCCGACCAGTCGTGCGTTGAAATTGACTCCTCTGCCTCTTCTGAGAGAAAGTGCGTGAGAAATAGGCAACTGTCAAGGTTTAGAGGCCACAACTGCCTACAAAAACAATGTACCCTTGAGCTATCACGGTTGATCTGAACATCTCTCACGACTTTTTCGCCGGTACAGGTGAACAATTGATTGAATACAATTCGTTTGATTCGACGATCGTGTCTGGAAGGTTAACTCGATAGTTAAGCGAATCAGCCTCGTAAAATACGAGTCTTTACATTCATGTGTATTGAGCGCTCCGCCGTTACCGTCTTGATTTGCTGTTCTTGTGGTTTCAGGCGTTGTCATGGATACTGCTGTGCGGCGTGAAATCGGTTGTCAACGGTTCAACACAAAACTCTGTTTCGCAAATTGCCTCTGCTTGGGTCGTCCACGTTTGTGTTTTTTAAAGAAACAAAACTTACATAAACCTAGAACCCACTGATTTCCTATACATATACAGTATTTATAAGGCGTCCTCTGACGACTTCGCACTAGTTGTGGGAGATGGGATAGACTATATGATAGTTGGTGGGTAGCACCAGTTTAGCTTGGCGCCTACAGGCGCCAAGCTAATCTGGTGCTACCCATCAACTACCATGCCCAGATCCATCCATCTTCCACTGCAGTTTTCAGGCGTGAATGAGTAAAGTGAAACACAGTGATCCGTCTGTGATTAAAGCGACCTACTCCAAGGGTTAACAGGTCGTGATATCGCCTTTGCAGATGTTCCTGGTATGTCTTACAAGTACGTGTTGGACAAAAGGGCTAACTTTAAGTATGAAGTTCAAATGTAAAATGAGTTACTTTTCTGTTCTTCTTCTCTTCTCCTCCCGTTACGCTCAACAGGAAGTGGAAAACGTTGTACGCGTGCCTACTCACATGGATCGTGAAAAGAAGAAAAGTAAAGACAGTTGAGGCAAGACAACATTGATATGCCGTTGTATCGGCGAAACTTAGCAATCAAAGCAGATCGCTTTAAGCAAAGATCAGACTCCATCATGGGATGCATATCTTACAGTCATACTGTATAACAAGTCCGTCCCATGCGTCCTACTGATCAATAGTCCTGCTTATTGCCCCACATAAGACAGCCTACGCATTTCAAAATAACATGCTGCTGTCTATTCAGAAGCAAACGCAAAAGTCAATACTACATGGGTGCATTTACATGAAAGCCCTCCGCATCAGTTAGTCCTCTGTTTCGATTTTAGTCTTATGTATCAGTTAGTCCTAGGCATCCATAGTCCACAGATTATAGTCTTAGTGTCGATAGCCTTTCGGTCGATATTCCCTTGATTTATAGCCATCCGCATCGATAGTCCCAACGCAACGATAGTATTAGTCATTCGATCTACGCACAGCCGTATAGATTCATGGCCGTTTACGTGGATTCGAAGTGGTGTCAGCAAGAGGCATAGATCATCATGAGCCCCCGCAACTGCGGGGGTTCATGAGGATCTAAACCTCTTGCAGTTCATCTGCCAATACCAATTCATCTGTTCTCGGAAGTTAAGGGTTACTGAAACTGACGTCCAGACCAACAGATTGAAAAACTGCGAAGACTTTATGATGACACCTCTGTGTGACATCACCTCAGCAGCGTCGAAAAACGTAAACCGTCACAATCACAAAACGTCGATTTACAGCTGTCTGCCCATAGTGGGCTTAGATTGCTAAAGTTCATCAATACAACGGGTTCTCAATGTTTGTCCTGTCCTAGCCGCGACTTTGCTACCTATTTTTTCACAAGCTATGTGAGCAGGCACACGTAACAGGGGTGAATTCACTGCGCTACTGCCCACTCAGGAAACTCTCCTGCGTACAAAGCAGAAGAACAGCACAAGAGTCATTCAAACTTCATGAGTTAACCTAACAACGTTTATAAAAGATATATACTGCGAACTATTCATCACTCTGTTGCTTGGTGAAGATCTTTATTTTTTAAAGATAAATTCCCACCTAGAACAAAAATGCCATACGACGTGAAAGTGCGTCTTACCTGAAGCTAACAACAGAATATTCTGGGCTCGATACTGCTGCCACTGCTGTAAACACAATCCTCAAGAGCCCTCCATTTCAAAAGAGTCAGCTGACCGTCTCACAAAAGCACACTCAAAACAAAAGGACAACAGACTGATTGTATTCAGAACTGCGGGCACGGCTGTCGTGTCAATGTGTTTCGAAACCGTTAGATAAGACACAAACCCTGTGACAACGCCTGAAGGTCGGAACACACACAGCTGGTTCAGGTATCCCGTGTACAATGTACCTGTCCCATCTGCAAGAGGCATAGATTCCCATGAGCCCCTGCAAATGCAGGGGCTCATGAGAATCTATGCCTCTTGTTGGCCAGAGGGTGAGTTAACTGATTTAGTCATCGCTGTTCCTAAGACAGAGAAGGTGAAGGGAGTTGGCGATGTGTCACACACAATTATTTCCACTCACGCACTGTCGACGCTACTTATAGTCACGCGTTTAGCGCGCGCAGCATGCGTGGCAAAAATATCAATACAAAATCGATGGAGATGATGGGCGACACTCACCCTCCGCCGCACCAAGCCGTCGACTTACAGCCACGCAAGCCTGATTCAGCAATCTGCGTTGGAGACCAGATCAGTCTGAGTGATACTCTCCGTCACAATAAATGTTTCTTTTTTTATCATGTAGGTTGCAGTGGAAAGATCTGCAGTGGAGATTGAACGGTCTCTGTGTGCGGCATCTCACCTGTAAATTGCCGTTTTGGCGAACAGATATGTCGGTCTGTATCTTTTCACTTCCTGAGCCAAATTTTAAAGCCGTCTGTTCGGCAGTAGAGTGAATCAGAAGTAACTCAGAATTGCACGGACTTTAAATATTTCATGGATTCATTCATTCATTCTGCTAGATACGCGGGTACATATCACTGAAGTTCCTATAAACCCAGGTCGCAGAAGCAAGTTGTCTCAGTCATTGACTTCTACACTGAGTTGCTTATCGGGTGTCGAGTCGTGCAAGAATGACCGCATCAATAGCTGCAAGAGTCGTATAGCGTTGCCAGCGGCAACGCTATACAACACTTCTACACTTCTGCAGTTATTGACTATGCAGGACGCCTTGAATGAGTTAACAGTGCGACTGTTACGAGGGCACATTCTGAAGTGATCGTGGTGATACTGCGAAGCGCCTACTTAACCCATTACATCCTGAGATAGTTTTTTTTTAAATTATATAAATTTCTTATTGTCCTATGAAGGCTAGAATACAGATTAGGAGATAGTTCAACCATTTTAGTTCAAGAGTGGTGCCAGAACAGCTTGGCGCCTTAGGCGCCAAGCTATTCTGGCACCACCCTTGAACTAACATAGTCAAATTTATTTCAAGCAATAGTGCATCAGGATGAAAAGGGTTAAGGGACGCTTAACAATAATAATTGCTCAGGCGTAACTCTTGAGCTATCACAGTTGATCTACTGCAGTTGGCGCTGGCAGTGAAATTGGCAAGGCTCATCTATCAATGGAGTGTGACGTATTACGTACCTGCGTTTGGCGATGAGACAAAGCATAGGTGCGTAACACCCCCAGGTGTGGGAGATCATTTTCCGATCATGTAACTGGTCACCTACCTGCATACCTGCCTAATGAACAAAATGCCCTCGACCAACTACGCCGCTAATACGGTCAGTCCGAGGACGTAACCTCAGTTGCATGAGCAAGCTTACGTCCTGCGCAAGCCACAAAGCGGCAAGGTGTTCTTGCTTAAATGGTGGTCTGCGTAGAATTTAAACTCACTCATTATTCAGCTGACCCCAATTGCTTGCTGGCTTACGATTCCGCGGCATGTGTGACGATTAATTATATCAATGGAGTAAACGGTAAGAATCTTTAACAGAGTTCGCGATAATTTTTTTTAATAATTTTTAAAATCGCTTATAATTTTAATTCCCCCCCCCCCCCCACACACACACACACACTTGCATATGCGAGTTTAGTCCTGCACCGGTCACTAAGCAAAGTGCTCCGCTATAGCGGAGCACCTAGCTTTGTGGCTGGCGCACGACTAAGCTCTGTCATGGGCAACCGGTCCGTGGAGACTGGGGAAGGCGTATTATTCATGATACGGTCAAGGGTGTTGTCTTATCAGCTTTGTGCGTCTCCAGATGCTAGGCTAGTCTGAGGCACCACATTTCCCCCATTATGGCAACACACGCAAAAATGAATTTTTCTCTAAAATGTATTTTTTCGAAAAATACTTACCGGTGCCATTACTACAAGGAATGGTCTCTTTAGCTTATCTAATTTTAACCCAAACTTACGTGTGTACCCATACGACCAAGGGAGGCAACCTAGGGCGCCGTGACCCAGTACCCCGAGTAGCCTCCCGTCCCACCCCATCCGGGTAACTGCCCGGTGCAGATACGCCAATTTGTTCGCTTAGAGGACTAGCGGCAAGCGGGGCAGGTGGGAGGGCCGTCCGAGTAATGGCATCGGTAAGTATTTTTCGAAAAAATACATTTTAGAGAAAAATTCATTTGTTTCCTCAAAAACATTACCTATGCCATTACTACAAGGAAGAATAGCGAAAAGGAGGTGGGTGCCGCACAAAAGCCCGTAACTTGACCCGACCCAGCTAGCTAGACCCACCCTCCCCGGAGCAAACTCCCGATAATTTTAGCTAGGGGTTACCAACGGCACCGAGGGCGCCGGGAGGGAGTGTTGCGCCGCCGCGATGTCCCCCACCAGGGCCAGGTTGTCCCGCTGGCCAGCCAGGTTTCGGAGGTAGAATCGGGTGAAGGTCGACTCTGTTCGCCACTGAACCCACAGCCGCCACAACGTCTCTGACGGCACAGTCGCGGTCGAAGGCGACGCTTGCGGCTATGGCTCTGACCTCGTGCACCCTGATGTGTAGCCGCTGGCAGTGTCGGAGCCGAGGTCCTGGATGAGGCGGAGCGTATCACCCCGCATCGGAGCCAGGACGGAATGTCAGATCTACCTGGGGACAGAGGGAGAAAGAGGCGGGAGCGTCACCTGAGGAACGGCTTGGTTCGTCGCAGGTACACGCGTAAGGCTCTCACCGGGTCCTGTTGTCAGGCTTCCCGGTTCTGGATTATCCCCTTCAGCGGCCGTACGGTGATCACCTGGGGGGCGGTCAATGGGACTGCGTCTTGGCCAGGAAGGCCGGGACCGTCAGTAGCTGCACAGATCCGTGCGTTCTGAACTGCAGCAGGAGGGGTGCGCCGAAGCCACGTGCAGCGCACTCACTCTGGAGGGAAGGGCGAGAAGAAGCAGGACTTCCGCGTTACGTCGGCCAACGTCGCTAGGGGACGAGGATCGAACGTTCCGAGTGAAGCCAGGTGAGTACCCAAGGTAAGTCCCAGCGCGGGATCAGGGAGCGGAGGGCCGGCCGCTGTATACGGAAGTGGGCCATCAGGTCAGCGAGGTCTTTGCACTTGCTGGGGTCCAAGCGGCCCAAGTGTCGGGAGGAGTCGGCAATCATGGCAAGGTAGCCCTTGATGGTGATCGGCGCCAAGTGCTGCTCGGCGAAAACCAGAGGAAGAACTCAGCCAGCTGGGGGGATGTCAGATCGGTAGGAGAGAGGTGTCGGTCCTCGCACCCAGACTCCAGGACTCGCCACGTTTCTACGACGACTCGAAGGGTCGAGGGTCTGCGGCCTCCAGTGATAGCTCCCACTGCTGCACTCGAGAAGCCTCTAGCGGCGAGGGTGTGCCACACAATCCCCAGGCGTGTAGTTGGAGTCGCTCGG
Source organism: Semisulcospira habei (assembly GCA_036245525.1). Taxonomy (NCBI): domain Eukaryota; kingdom Metazoa; phylum Mollusca; class Gastropoda; family Semisulcospiridae; genus Semisulcospira; species Semisulcospira habei. Next base: position 81,383,068 of record BTPG01000006.1, on the reverse strand, counting down.
GGCACGGATGGTATAGCGCCTGTCGTGGTTGCTTGAGGATCGAGCGTAGTGTGGGGAGCCGCAGAGGGGAGCCCCCGTGGCGAGGATCAGAAGGTCGGTGGTCCCAGACTTGGTCCAGCAGAACGGGGCCACTAGCAGCAGAATCGCGATTGCATCCCTTGAGCTTGAGTAGGACCTTGGGGACCAGCACCGAAGGAAGGTAGGCATACGCGATGAGACCTTCCCAGGAGATGGAGAGCGCAGCGACTGCCCAGGCTAGGGGGTCCGGAATGGGCGAGACGAAGAGGGGCAGCTGGCGGTTCCACCTCGCGCGAAGAGGACCAGAGGAGTCTCCCACGCCGTACAGATCATCCGAAGATGTCCTGATCTTCGCACCACCGGCAGAGCTGGTAGAGAAGAAAGCAGAGGGTGGGGGAGCGAGTCCCGCCCTGCTTCTGAGTGTAGGAGACCACAGCGGAGTTGTCAGAACGGCCGAGCATAGTTAGTTAGTTAGTTATTAGGGTTTAACGCCGAGCAGGCGACTAAGGCCATCTCACGGCGGGATGGGTAAAAATCTGGTCAGCCAGACTAAAAGAAAGGTCTTAAAACAGGATGTAAATATACCTTAAAAATGTCATGCTAAAATGTCGCACAAGCCTTTAAAAGAAACGTCTACAGACTCTCAAAAAGGGCAAAATAGTGAAATTCACATAAATATATTGCATTCTCTCAAGAAATTGAAGATTTTGTCCGGGGGAACATCCCGGAACAAAACCTTCAAGGAGTCTGCTGTGAAGTGTTTATATCTTGTATCAATTAAATCGGCACATGACAGCAAAAAGTGTCGAACAGAAAACTGCTCATCACAGGCAAAACACCATGGACGCTCATTCTGTTTTAGTAAGTAAGAGTGAGTAACATACGTGTGTCCGATGTGGAGCCGAGTAAGGACAGTCTCCTCACGGCGGCTACCGTGGCGATAAGGTAGACTGTCGGACACCATAGGAACAGCTTCATGCAGCTTGTTCGCTTCCTCTTTGTCCCACTCTGACCTGTCACTCGCGGGCTATGTACGCACTAATAACAGGTTTAAAATCACTATGAACAGTCTGTGTGTCAGGGACAGGGTCATTGCGGGCATCGTTGGCAGCAGAATCTGCGATCCTGTTGCCTTCGATGTCCACATGCCCTGGGACCCAAATAAAAATGTCATAATATTCCTTCATCAAGTCTGCGTAAAGCTCTCGAATCTGCACCAGCAGGGGGTGGTCTGTTCCTGCGCCCTGAAGGGCCTGCAGGACAGAAAGAGAGTCAGACAGAATCAGGAAGTTCCTTTCCCGAGACCGATAGGCATGCCTGAGTGCCAGCAGAATTGCCTGCTGTTCTGCACTAAATACAGAGGAATGGTCAGGGAGGCGGAGCTTAAATGGGCGTCTAGGATGGCGAGAAGACACTGCAGCCGCAGCCACTCTTCCATCCTCAGACTTGGACCCATCCGTATAAATACGACAAAAGTCAGGAAAACTTGAAAAGAGTTTATTGAGGCTCTGTTGGTATATGGCTGGTGGAGTACAGTCCTTCTTTCGGGCGGTTAAGTCCAGCAAGATGTCAGGAACGGGTAATAGCCAGGGTGGAGTAATGTGTTGCAGAGATTCCGCAACTTTGTCCTGGTCCACTCCGACCGCCTGCAGATGAGGTCGGACACGGAAGGAAAGTGGACGGACAGCTCCCGGATGGGCATCGTAAATATCTGCAAACGACGGGTTAAAAACACAATCATAGGCAGGATTGTCTGGATGGGCCTTCAGCTTCAGAACGTAGCTGAGCATGAGGCGGATGCGGCGGAGCTTGAGAGAAGGCTCCCCTGCCTCGGCATACAGACTAGGAACTGGAGATGCCCTGAAGGCCCTCCGACATATTCGCAGACCTTGATGGTGAATTGTGTTCAGACGCTGTAGAACAGACTTGGAAGCCGAGCCATATACCACAGAGCCGTAATCCAGTTTGGACCGAACAAGGGCCCGGTACAGTCGAAGTAAGACAATGCGGTCTGCATCCCAGTCAGTACGACCAACGGCACGAAGAACGTCGAGGGCCTTCTGACAAGAGGTTCTAAGGTAATTAATATGGTTGCAGAAGGTCAGTCTTTTGTCAAAGATGACCCCCAGAAACTTTGCCTCCCTGGCCACCTTAATTGGCACTCCAGCAATGCTTAGGCTAGGTTCTGGAAAAAAATTTAGTCTGATTAGTAAAATGCACACAGACTGTCTTGGAGGGCGAGAACCTGAATCCGTTGAGAGATACCCACCCCTGGATGCGATCAACGCACAGCTGCAAGCGCCTCCCAAGGGACGCAAGTCCTCGACCACGTGCGCACAAAGCAAAGTCGTCAACAAACAAAGAGCATTAAGAATCATCCTTGACGGCCTTTACAATGTTATTAATTTTCATGCTAAATAAAACAGGATATAGAATGCTGCCCTGCGGGACACCCATCTCCTGTTCAAAGGAGTCGGAGAGTGTGTAGCCCACACGGACATGGAACGACCGGTTAGACAAAAAATTGTGAATAAAAACGGGCAGGCGCCCTTTAAAACCCATATCCGACAAATCAGACATTATACCATACTTTCAGGTAGTGCCTTCTCAAGATCGAAGAAAATTGCATAGACATGCTGTTTGTTGACAAAAGCATCTCGGATAAACGACTCAAAGCGGACTAGATGGTCAGTTGTACTACGGAAACGCCGGAAACCGCACTGGAGGTCTGTGATGATACCCTGTGACTCAAGATGCCACACCAGGCGGGCGTTGACCAAGCGTTCCATAGTTTTGCATAAACACGATGTCAAAGCGATTGGCCGGTAGTTGCCCGGGTCGGAAGGATCCTTACCCGGCTTGGGGATTGGCACAACCACAGCCTGGCGCCAAGATGGCGGAAAATGACCGGTTATCCAGATATGGTTAGAGGCCTTGAGAAGTACAAGGAGTGAATCCTCAGGCAGATGTGTTAGGAGCTGATAGTGGATGGTATCTAGTCCAGCAGCTGAGTCATTACATTTCTGCATGGGTTGCTGCAATTCTGAAAATGTAAATGGGGCATCACGACTCTCGCTTCTTCTTCTCTCTCTGGAAAAAAAAGGTAAATAATGCGCTGTCGAAGAATTATGGGCAATGGTGGAGGCAAGCAAACTGGCCTCAGCCTTTTTATCTGTGACCAAACTGGCACCATCTCTAAGATGGCCGACAGAAGCCGAGCCACCCCTGCCCCTAATTCTTTGAACAGCATTCCAGACTTTCTGGGATGGAGTCCTAGAAGATAAAGATGAGACGAAACGTCTCCAGGAAGCACGGCGTTCACGTTTAAAAATGTAACCGGCTTTCGCCCTCTGTCTTTTAAAGGATACAATATTCGCTTGCGACGGATTACAAAAAGCACGTCGCTGAGCAGATATGCGCGTTTTGGGGGCCTTTCGGCACTCTTCATTGAACCATGGTACTCTCGGCTTCCGAGGGACTGGTGTGGAAGTTCTAGGGATGGTTTCACCTGCTACGTCCAACAAAATAGAAGTAAAACAAGAAACAGGTTCTTCAGCTGACATGACCACCTCCTCTGTAATATGAGACTGACAGAGGGAGGCGAACAGAGGCCAGTTAACTTTCTTAAGATTCCAGCGCCCCACCGGCGAATCTTCCTCACAGCTGACCGATGACAGGACTACTGGGAAGTGGTCACTACCATACAGGTCGTCGTGAACCTTCCAGTCAAAGTCCAGCATGAGAGAAGGATCGCACACAGTGAGGTCTAGAACGGAACTAGATCCTGAACCTGGGTTAAGGTCCCGCCACACATGCCGATTTTGAGGCCGATTCTCGAGCAGTTTCGAATTGGAGTGTGATCGGACCGGACCAAAACGTGTGCACTGCCACACATTCCCCCGACATTTTTTAGCCGACCGGTTTGAATCGAAGATCAAGGTCGTACCTGTTCAGCGAAATGGTTGCTAGTTTTGACAGTGATGATGATGTGCTTGCATTATGAGCAGTTTTGCATCATATTCGGAAAGAGCGGGCGAAACATCGGCAAAGAAGGTGGTACTGATCTTCCGCCATTTTAAACTAAAACGACGTGCTTTGCGAGACGTGCTCTGACTGGTTGAAGCTTACAATCGGGGCCGATTCGGATCGGGAAAATAGAGCAGGTTTTAAACACCCGATTCCCAGCCGATTGGGATCGGATCGGATATATGACGTCAACCGATCGCAATCGGATCGGAATCGGCTTCAAAATCGGCATGTGTGGCGGGGCCTTTAGAGTACGTAGGTGAGCCATCGTTAAAGACACATAGGTTAAGGTGATAAAAAACATCTTCTAACATCTGGCCTCTGCCATCATAGTGGTCACTACGCCAAAGGTGAGCGTGACCGTTAAAATCTCTGATGAGAATAAAGGGAGGGTGGAGCTGATCTACCAAGTTAAAAATATCATTATCTACAGACCCGCAGGGATATGGTGGCAGGTAAACACTGCATATGGTTATGGTCTTCTTCAAGGTAACCCGAGCTGCGACAGCCTGAAGACAGGTGTCGATGCTAACGGGTCTACATAAAATTTGGCTACTAATGAGAAGAGCCTCTCCACACGAGCGCCTCTCCGAATCAGAACCTTTATGTATAGCGTTAAAACCATTAAAGGACTGTGATGAAACTCTATGCTCACGCATAGGGTTCACACAGTAGGTTAAATACGGTACAGTTTTATTAGCGGTTTGTTTTGTGCCGATAGTCCGTGAGCCGGCCCGTGGTCCACTTGGAATCTTTAAGACACGGTTAACACGGGGGGAGTTTTAATGAGTTCTAGGCGAGAGCTCAGTCTGTCAGAGGTCTAGATACGTTAGTGCGGGCTATATTGTCAGTGGGTACAGACGTGTGTGAGATACCTTAGCCCGTATTCCAAGAATTCAGGTATGTTTCTATATATGTATTATTGATAGTGCTTAGTTAAAGACGGTATGCGTTGGTAAGAGTAATTTGGTTGTATAGCGTTGTCTGGTTTGGTTCAGTTATGTTGGTTTGGGATTCAGTGAGGTAACCGGTGTTTTTCGTATACAGTTATTTCACGAGATGGATAACTAAAGGAATGTGAGGGGTGTAGGTCTAAGTCGTTATGAAGGTAGTACGTGGTTAAGTTAGTTAGTTATTTGGGTTTAACGCCGAGCAGGCGACTAAGGCCATCTCACGGCGGGATGGGTAAAAATCTGGTCAGCCAGACTAAAAGCAAGGTCTTAAGACAAGATGTAAATACAGATTAAAAATCTCAGGCTAAAATGTCGCACATCTCTTTAAAAGAAATGTCTACAGACTCTCAAAAAGGGCAAATAAAAAAGATTCACATAGTCTATGAATGCTCAAATCTTGTTAAAAATATTGCATGCTCGCAAGAAATTGAAGATTTTGTCCGGGGGAACATCCCGGAACAAAACCTTCAAGGAGTCTGCTGTAAAGTGTTTATATCTGGTGTCAATTAGGTCAGCACAATACAGCAAAAAGTGTCGAACAGAAAACTGCTCATCACAGGCAAAACACCATGGACGCTCATCCCGTTTAAGTAAGTAAGAGTGCGTAACATACGTGTGCCCGATGTGGAGCCGAGCAAGGACAGTCTCCTCACGGCGGCTGCCGCAGCGGAAAGGTAGACTGTCAGACAACTTAGGAAGAGCTTCATGAAGCTTGTTCCCTTCCTCTTTGTCCCACTCGAACTGCCACTCGCGGGCCACGTACGCACTAATCACAGGTTTAAAATCACTATAGACAGTCTGTGTGTCAGGGACAGGGTCACTGCGGGCACTGTTGGCAGCAGAATCTGCGATTCTGTTGCCTTCGATGCCCACATGGCCTGGGACCCAAATAAAAATGATGTCATAATATTCCTTCATCAAGTCCGCGTAGAGCTCTCTAATCTGCACCAGCAGTGGATGGTCTGTTCCCGCGCCCTGAAGGGCCTGCAGGGCAGAAAGAGAGTCAGACAGAATCAGGAAGTTCCTTTCCCGAGACTGATAGGCATGCTTGAGTGCTAGCAGAATGGCCTGCAGTTCTGCACTAAATACAGAGGAATGGTCAGGGAGACGGAGTTTAAATGGGCGTCTAGGATGGCGAGAGGACACTGCAGCCGCAGCCACTCTTCCATCCTCAGACTTGGACCCATCCGTATAAAGACGACAATAGCCAGGAAAAATTGAAAGGAGTTCATTGAGGCTCTGTTGGTATATGGCTGGTGGAGTACAATCCTTCTTGTGGGCAGTCAAGTCCAGCAAGATGTCAGGAACTGGTAGTAGCCAGGGTGGAGAGACGTGTTGCAGAGATTCCGAAACTTTGTCCAGGTCCACTCCGGCCGCCTGCAGATGAGGTCGGACACGGAAGGAAAGTGGACGGACAGCTCCCGGATGGGCATCGTAAATCTCTGCAAACGACGGGTTAAAAACACAATCATAGGCAGGATTTTCTGGATGGGCCTTCAGCTTCAGAACGTAGCTGAGCATGAGGCGGATGCGGCGGAGCCTGAGAGAAGGCTCCCCTGCCTCTGCATACAGACTAGGAACTGGAGATGTCCTGAAGGCTCCCAGACATATGCGCAGACCTTGATGGTGAATTGTGTTCAGACGCTGTAGAACAGACTTGGAAGCCGAGCCATATACCACAGAGCCGTAATCCAGTTTGGACCGAACAAGGGCCCGGTACAGTCGAAGTAAGACGATGCGGTCTGCACCCCAGTCAGTACGACCAACGACACGAAGAATGTCGAGGGCCTTCCAACAAGAGGTTCTAAGGTAGTTAACATGGTTGCAGAAGGTCAATCTTTTGTCAAAGACAACCCCCAAAAACTTTGCCTCTTCGGCCACCTTAATTGGCACACCAGCAATGCTCAGACTAGGTTCTGGAAAAAATTTCGTCTGGTTAGTAAAATGCACACAGACTGTCTTGGAGGGCGAGAATCTGAATCCATTGAGAGACACCCACCCCTGGATTCGATCAACACACAGCTGCAAGCGCCTCTCAAGGGACGCAAGTCCTCGACCTCGTGCACACAAAGCAAAGTCGTCCACAAACAAAGAGCATTCAGAATCATCCTTGACGGCCTTTACAATGTTATTTATTTTAATGCTAAATAAAACAGGAGATAGAATACTGCCCTGCGGGACACCCATCTCCTGTTCAAAGGAGTCGGAGAGGGTGGAGCCCACACGGACATGGAACGACCTGTTGGACAAAAAATTGTGAATAAAAACGGGCAGATGCCCTTTAAAACCCATGTCCGACAAATCAGACATTATACCATGCTTCCAGGTAGTGTCATATGCCTTTTCAAGATCAAAGAAAATTGCATAGACATGCTGCTTGTTGACAAAAGCATCTCGGATAAAAGACTCAAAGCGGACTAGATGGTCAGTTGTACTACGGAAGCGCCGGAAATCGCACTGGAGGTCTGTGCTGAGACCCTGTGACTCAAGATGCCACACCAGTCGGGCGTTGACCAAGCGTTCCATAGTTTTACATAAACATGATGTCAAAGCTATTGGCCGGTAGTTGCCCGGGTCGGAAGGATCCTTACCCGGCTTGGGAATTGGCACAACCACAGCCTGGCGCCAAGATGGCGGAAAATGACCGGTTATCCAGATATGGTTAAAGGCCTTGAGAAGTACAAGGAGTGAATCCTCAGGCAGATGTGTTATGAGCTGATAATGGATGGTATCTAATCCAGCAGCAGAGTCAGTACATTTCTGCAAGGCTTGCTGCAATTCTGAAAACGTAAAAGGGGCATTATAGTCTTCCAAGTTATCCGATATAAAATCACAAGCACAAGATTCTCGCTTCTCCTTCTCTCTCTGGAAGAAAGGTGAATAATGCTCTGTTGAAGAATTATGGGCAATGGTGGAGGCAAGCAAATTGGCCACAGCCTTTTTATCTGTGACCAAACTGGCACCATCTCTAAGATGGCCGACAGAAGCCGAGCCACCCCTGCCCCTAATTCTTCGAACAGCCTTCCAGACTTTTTGGGACGGAGTCCTAGAAGATAAAGATGAGACGAAGCGTCTCCAGGAAGCACGGCGTTCACGTTTAAAAATGTAACGGGCTTTCGCCCGCTGTCTTTTAAAGGTTAAAATATTTGCTTGCGACGGATTACGAAAAGCACGTCGCTGAGCAGATTTGCGCATTGTTTGGGCCTTGCGGCACTCTTCATTGAACCATGGTACTCTCGGCTTCCGAGGGAGTGATGTGGAAGTTCTAGGGATGGTTTCACCTGCAACCTCCAACAAAATAGAAGTAAAACAAGAAACAGGTTCTTCAGCTGACATGACCACCTCCTCTGTAAGACGAGACTGACAGAGAGAGGCAAACAGAGACCAGTTAGCTTTCTTGAGATTCCAGCGCCCCACCGGCGAATCCTCCTCACAGCTGACCGATGACAGGACTACCGGGAAGTGGTCACTACCACACAGGTCGTCGTGAACCTTCCAGTCAAAGTCCAGCATGAGAGAAGGATCACACACAGTGAGGTCGAGAACAGAACTAGATCCGGAACCTGAGTTAGAGTATGTAGGTGAGCCATCGTTAAAAACACATAGGTTAAGTTGAGAAAAAACATCTTCTAACATCTGACCTCTGCCATCATAGTGGTCACTACCCCAAAGGTGAGCATGACCGTTAAAATCCCCCATGAGAATAAAGGGAGGGGGCAGTTGATCTACTAAGTTAAAAATATCATTGCTACAGACCCGGAGTGATGGTGGCAGGTAAATACTACATATGGTTATGGTCTTTTTTAAGGTAACCCGAGCAGCGACAGCCTGAAGACAGGTGTCGATGCTAACGGGGCTACATAAAATTTGGCTACTAATGAGAAGAGCCGCTCCACCCGAGCGCCTCTCCGAATCAGAGCCTTTATGTATAACATTAAAACCATTAAAAGACACAGGGTCAGAAGTCTTCAGGTAAGTCTCCTGAAGAGATATTACTGAGGGGTTATAGAACTTGACTAAAAGACGTAATTCCTCAAAGTTAGCTCGAAAACCACGACAATTCCACTGAAGCAAAGAGTCCATGATTAAGTCTTATCTGGGGGTAAGGAGTTTTTCCCCCCTTTTTCCTTTACCTTGGAAGGAGTTGAAGAAACAGAGGGGGGCCGGCTCCCGGGCCTCCTCTGGTTCCTCGGAGAGGAAGGGGGTGGAGCTGCCGCAGCATCAGCAACAACAACTTCCACTCCCTCCATCCGCTCCTCCAGTGCAGCATATTTGTTTTGAAGGGGGACATCTGTGTTCCCCTTCTGGGCCCGTGCGCACAGCGGTCCCATAGATTTCTTAGACTTCTGGTCCTGGGCAGCGTTCCTGCCGCTAGAGTTAGCGGCCTTAGAAGGCTGACCAGAGCCAGAAGCCTTTGGAGTTGACTGACTAACAGGTTTGGGTGGGGGCTGAGGCTTAGGGGCAACAGAAGGCGGCACAACCGGACCGGCAGTGTCCGCCTTCTGCGTTCCCTGGCTCCTTGTCACCACCGGAGGAGGGTTACTCTCCAGGGGCGAGAGGAGCCGAGGCTCCGCCCCCAACCAAGAAGTTGGGGTCTGACATGAAAAGTCTTTGGTGGGGCGCTTGCCTGCCACCGCTGCACTAAAAGTATACACTGAGGTGTTAGAGGTTGGGGCAGCCGCAGCTGCACCAGGGCCTTCAACCAGTTTTTTGGCATCCAGAAAGGACAGCCCCTTCTCCACACGCACCTGCTGAATCTTGCACTCGGATATCCAACGAGGGCATTTCTTATCCGAAGCCATATGCGCCCCCTGGCAATTCACACACAGGGGGGTGGCTGTGCAGGACTCAGCAGAGTGTCCGGACCTAGTGCAACGGGCGCATGAAGCCTCTGCCTGACGGCATGTCTTCTGCCCATGGCCATACTTTTGGCACTTAAAGCACCGGAGGGGAAGAGGGACGTACTTTTTCACTCTCAGGGAGTAGTAACCTCCCCAGATGGTAGTAGGAGGGGTGGGGGTGCCAAACGTCAGGATGATGGTAGGGAGACGGATCTCCCCACCACCTCGCTTGGAAGCGAAGCGCCTGACGCAAGTCACCCCCTGAGACTTAAGGTTCCTTACAAGTTCATCTTCTGACAGTTCTGCCAAAGCTTGATCTTTGATTACGCCTCTTGACGAATTCATAGTTTTGTGGGGTGTGACTTCCACAGGAGTGTCTCCGATGGAAGAGAGCCCCAGTAGCCCGCTGGAGTGTGCCCGAGTACGGCACTCTACCAGCAAGTCACCAGACCGGAGGCGCTGGGCGTCAGGCCTGCCAACACGGCTCCTGAGGGTCTCCCCCACCAGAAAAGGATGCAGCTTGGTAACTGGTTTCTCCTTCACCTTGCTATGGACAATGAGGAAGCGAGGCCATACGGCCGACGCCTGAGGTGTCGCTTCCTCACAGTCTGAATCACTGTCGTGTTCAATGTCGGCGTCTATGTGCCGTTTCTGTGCTAGTTTTGGTTTTTTGGTTTTATCCATATTATATTAGTAGAGATATTCATCCCCCGGGGGTCCCCGCCCGCCACCGAGCCCAACAAGGGAAAGTGCAACTGTCGGCGGGTCTCCAGCCGACGCACAATGGAGACTGCCCGAAAGATATACTCAAGGGGGTAAGCCCGATTGAACCGTTTGAGCCACCGCCTTCTATCACACCGTTGAATGCAGGGGAATACTGGCGTAAAGCACCTAATCAGCAGCAGAAGCTATAGCATGGTGCTCCGTATAGCAACCCGCATGTCAACAGTGGGATAGGGCTCAACGTGACAAGAGCCGATTGACTAGGCCGGTACGACTAGCCTCCCGTTTAGGTAGAAGTCAAGGCCGAAGTGGAGTGTTGGCACCAGTGAGCCGCAGCCCAAAGGGAACCTCAGCCACCAGGATCCTCTTCTCCCCCGACACGGGTCTCCAAGCACGGCAAACACTTGGGATCCAAAGGACCAAAAAGTCACGAGTATTTTTAAGGACCAATCCAACATGGTATGACCTAGGTTAGCACAGCTCCTTAAAAACCGGACCAGTGAAAAGGCTGAACAACATATCTGCTGACATCAAGTCCTAATCCTGGACAAAGATGGCACCCGTCCGCTAGCCCACTCAGTCAGGGACTGAGCGGACTACCCACCTACGCCACGTGGAGGCCGGTGCCGGGTAGGCTCGTGGTTAAGTATAGTCTTTTCCAGTGTATGGGATAACGTATAGCGAGAGCGTTAGGTTATAGGTACAGTTATGGGGTGTTACGAAAGTCAGTAGTCGGGTTATGAAGCACGTGTGTATGTGAATGAACGTGTGAGTTATTTGTATCAGCCAGGTTACGTAATGTATCTCATATTATCCAATATGTGTGTGTGTTTAGCAAGTGTTACGTTTTTGGACTTTATTACTGTTCAGAGTGCTTGTCGGAGTTTGGAGCGACGGACGCCGAGACGTCAGTCACCAGGTTGATTGATTGTACATTGCTTAACGTCCCGACAGCAACAAGGCTTTCTCAGGACGTGCCTGCACTGCTTGTGAAAAAAAACAAACAGAACATTGAATGTATGTCGCCAGCCGGTCAAATACATTAAATAAACCTAACACATGGGGCCTAAATAAAGCTAAGACCATTTAGCAACACACATCCAATATCAAGAGCTACAGGCAGTGCAGACAGTAGGGAGAGTTTGAAAAAGGCAAATACAGGTGAATGGACAAAGGGTAGACAGAAACACATGCCCCAGAATAGATTGATTGATTGATTGTACATTGCTTAACGTCCCGACAGCAACAAGGCTTTCTCAGGACGTGCCTGCACTGCTTGTGAAAAAAAAAAAAAAAAAAACTAAGCAGAAAATTGAATGTATGTCGCCAGCCGGCCAAATACGTTAAATAAACCTACAACATGGGGCCTAAATAAAGCTAAGACCATTTAGCAACACACATCCAATATCAAGAGCTACAGGCAGTGCAGACAGTAGGGAGAGTTTTAAAAAGGCAAATACAGGTGAATGGACAAAGGGTAGACAGAAACGCATGCCCCAGAATAGAGAGAAAAACCCACCCTGTGGGGCTGACCAGGGTGACCCTGGGAACTAAAAAATACCTAACCCCACCCAAGTCCCCCAGGGCAGACCCGGGTGGGGTAGTCAGTCACCAGGGACCTAATGCGAGGTCATCTCTCCATCTCTTCACTCGGGGAGTTGGCGACCGGTGCCGAGACACTTGGGTCACAGCGAAGATACGGTACGAGTAACGAGGACGTCCACGGTACGAGAGACAGGACGACTCGGGAGCGTACGAAGGATTTGCACGCCTAGACGTGAAAGGACTGAACGTAACCAGGCGAGAACACCAAACAGGTTGGAGTGTGAGAGACTACTACCTAGCCTGGCATTGATATTGTGTATGTGATGTTTGGATGCTGGTAGTGGGGAACGTGTAGTGTAAATAGTTTGATAATCTTTTAAGCGTTTTATCTATTTATAGTGTATAAAAGTTCCGTTAGAAAGGAAGCCCGTGAGTTGTGTTTTACCGCATGAATGCGCCCGTCTGAGTCAGTGGCGGTGTATGCGTCTGTTGTGCGAGAGTCTGTGCGTACGCCTGTGGGCAAGTCTGCGTGTGTTACAAGGACACGGGGTCAGAAGTCTTCAGGTAAGTCTCCTGAAGAGATATTACTGAGGGGTTATAGAACTTGACTAAAAGACGTAATTCCTCCAAGTTAGATTGAAAACCACGACAATTCCACTGAAGCAGAGAGTACATGATTATGTCTTATCTGGGGGTGAAGAGTCCCCCCCCCCCCCCCTTTTTTCCATGGAAGGAGTTGAAGAAACAGAGGGGAGCCGGCTCCCGGGCCTCCTCTGGTTCATCGGAGATGAAGAGAGTGGAGCTGCCGCAGCACCAGCAACGACAACTTCCACTCCCTCCATCTGCTCCTCCAATGCAACATATTTGTTTTGAAGGGGGACATCAGTTCCCCTTATGGGCCCATGCGCACAGCGGTCCCATAGCATATTTTGACTTTTGGTCCTGGGCTGCATTCCTGCCACTAGAGTTAGCGGCCTTAGAAGGCTGACCAGAGCCAGAAGCCTTTGGAGGAGACAAACTGACAGGCTTGGGTGGGGGCTGAGGCTTAGGGCCAACAGCAGTGTCCGCCTTCTGCGTTCCCTGGCTCCTCGTCACCACCGGAGGAGGGTTACTCTCCAGGGGCGAGAGGAGCCGAGGCTCCGCCCCCAACCAAAAAGTTGGGGTTTAACATGAGAAATCTTTGGTGGGGCGCTTGCCTGCCACCGCAACACTGAAAGTATAGACAGAAGTGTTAAGAGTTTGGGGCAGCCGCGCCTGCACCAGGGCCATCAACCAGCTTTTTTGCGTCCGCAAAAGATAGCCCCTTCTCCACGCGCACCTGCTGAATCTTGCACTCGGATATCCAACGAGGGCACTTCTTGTCCGAAGCCATTGGCGCCCCCTGGCAATTCACACACAGGGGGGTGGCTGTGCAGGACTCAGCAGTGTCCGGGCTTAGTGCAACGGGCGCATGAAGCGTCTGCCTGGCGGCATGTCTTCTGCCCATGGCCATACATTTGGCACTTAAAATACCGGAGAGGGAGAGGGACGTACTTTTTCCTTTCAAGGATTAGTAACCAACCTCCCCAGATGGTAGTAGGAGGGGTGGGGGTGCCCAACGTCAGGATGATGGTAGGGAGACGGATCTCCCCAACACCTCACTTGGAAGCGAAGCACCTGACGTAAGTCACCCCCTGAGACTTAAGGTTCTGTACAAGTTTATCTTCTGACAGTTCTGCCAAAGCTTGATATTTTATTACGCCTCTTGAGGAATTCATAGTTTTGTGGGGTGTGACTTCCACTGGAGTGTCTCCGATGGAAGAGAGCCTCAGCAGCCCGCTGGAGTGTGCCCGGGTACGAAGCTCTACCAGCAAGTCACCAGACCCGAGGCGCTGGGCATCAGGCCTGCCAACACGGTTCCTGAGGGTCTCCCCCACCAGTAAAGGATGCAGCTTGAAAACAGGTTTCTTCTTCACCTTGCTATGGACAATGAGGAAGCCAGGCCATACGGCCGAAGCCTGAGGCGTCGCTTCCTCACAGTCCGAGTCATTGTCATGTTCAAAGTTGGTGACTATGTGCCGCTTCTGTGCCAGTTTTGTTTTGTTTTTTCCATATTATAATAGTAGAGATATTCATCCCCTGGGGGTCCCCGCCCGCCACCAAGCCCAACAAGAAAAAGTGCAACTGTCGGCGGGTCTCCAACCGACGCACAATGGAGACTGCCCGAAAGATATACTCAAGGGGGTAAGCCCGATTGAACCGTCTGAGCCACCGCCTTCTATCACACTGTTGAATGCAGGGGAATACTGGCGTAAAGCACCTAATCAGCAGCAGAGGCTATAGCATGGTGGTCCGTATATCAACCCGCATGTCAACAGTGGGATAGGGCTTACGTGACAAGAGCCGATTGACTAGGCAGGTACGACTAGCCTCCCGTTTAGTTAGAAGTCAAGGCCAAAGTGGAGTGTTGGCACCAGTGAGCCGCAACCCAAAGGGAACTTCAGCCACCAGGATCCTCTTCTCCCCCGACACGGGTCTCCAAGCACGGCAAACACTTGGGATCCAAAGGACCAAAAGCTCAAAAGTATTTTGAAGGACCAATCCAACATGGTAGGACCTGGGTTAGCACAGCTCCTTAAAAACCGGACCAGTAAAAAGGACTGAACAACATATCTGCAGACATCACGTCCTAATCCTGGACAAAGATGGCACCCCTCTGCTAGCCCAGTCAGTCAGTGACTGAGGAGACTACCCACCCACGCCACGTGGAGGCCGGTGCCGAGTGGGCAGAACGGATGAGCAGTTCCTGGCGTCAGAGAGTTGTTTCCCAGGCAAGGAGGGCTCGCCAATCCGCGTGCAGCTCCGCGAGGTCGTGATCCAGCTGCCGGAAGCTGCGGAGAACGTCGGCCCCAGCCGGCGCGGCTGGCGTTGACGCAGAGGGTAGAGAGGCACTCCGGTCGCGAGCCATTCCGGATCCGCCCAACAGAGGAGTTGCGGGAAGGGCATCGGAAGCACTGGTACTCAAGTCTTGATGTCGCCAGCTGAGAGTCGCCAGTGACGAAGTAGGGGCAGTTGAAGCGGACGAGAGTAGAGATGGCCAAGGGGGAGTAGGTCCGCTGCCGCACTCATCAGGCCCAGGAGCTGCAACCACACTCTGGCGGAGACCAACTCCTGTTGAAACACTAGCCGAGCCAGGTTCGCCAACTTTTGTATCCGTGGTTCCGTTAGTCTCACCAGGTTGAGGTCGGTCCGCAACTCCATGCCCAGGTGAATGAAGCGGCGGGATGGGCGAGGTCTGACTTGCCCACGTAGACTAAGAAGTCGAGCCTGTCGAGAAGGTCCAGCAAGGCGTCTCGGTCCTTCTCCAAGGCGGCTGCCGATTGGTCGCGCAGGCGCAGATCGTCAAGGAATCTGAAGTTGGGCTTGGGGACGTCCGTCTGGCCTTGGCGACGACGCCGTCCATGATGCGGATGAAAACCCAGGGGCTGAGGTTGGGGCCGAAAGGAAGAGCCCAAAACTGGTAGACTACGCCGCCAAAGGCATCAGGAGGCCGGGTGAACGGGCACAAGCCGGAAGCGAGGGAAGGTCCATACTACAAACGGCAGGAGGTCGGCGCGGAGATGATCCTATTCAGCGCCGCGAGGTCGAAGATAGGGCGCCACTTGCCTCCAGGCTTGGGGACCAGAGGGGAGGCGGCTGTAGAAGGCTGGGGAGTCGTGACACGTTACCACCTCCGTGGCGTCTTTCTGCAACAGCGCGGCAATCTCTCCTCGTAGAGCGGCTGCATGAGCCGGTCCGAAGGAACAGAAGTAACGGCTGTAGAAGGCTGGGGAGTCGTGACACGTTACCACCTCCGTGGCGTCTTTCTGCAACAGCGCGGCAATCTCTCCTCGTAGAGCGGCTGCATGAGCCGGTCCGAAGAAACAGCAGTCCCCACAGGGCTGCGTCGCAGGAGGCGGCCGAGGGTGGAGGGTGGGCGGGGACGGCCCGCGGCAGGGCGGCCGGCCACGCCTGGAGGACGGGCGAGAGGAGGGTCCAACAGTCCGCAGGGCGAGACGCACGGCCTTGCGGGCAGCTTGAAACCAGGTGGAGACGGAGCGGGTGGGCCAGAGGTCCCTGTTCGCATCCTGCACCATCTGCGAGGATCGAAGCAGAGCAGATCGCCGATAGGGGACAATCACAGCTGCCTCCGTAGGTTCAGCATAAGGTCAGAGCAGAGGCGAAGAACGGCATCCTGGCGAGGCAGGTCACAAACGCGGCAACAGCCAAGGTGTTGATGGAAGTGCGGTAAGCCGCCCGGGCGGCCAGGGCTAAGGCGAGGAGGTCCCCTAACAGCGGTGTGATCGACGGGTGCCAGGCCTCTTCCACACGAGAGACGACAGCTTGCATAACCATGTCGAGAACTCCTGCACAGGTGAGGGCGTTGCGGAAGAGGGACGCTGTCCGTTCCAGACCGGGTGGGATGCAACGCCGCGAAGCGCTAAGTCAACCTGCGTGTATCTGTGCCGGAGGGTCCACCGCCGGGAGGGCGGTAGCGAAGCTCTGTGAGTGACGGCGCACCAACTTGTTGAAAGGAGATAACCAAGTCAGCCGGCCACCAGGCATTAGAGAAGAAGAAGACCCCATCCGCGCCGGAGCCCTGCTGTAGGAGATCGGAGAAGGCGTAGCGCGGATCCCGAAACCCCGGGGGTTGCAGCAAGGACATGAACCTCCCGGAAGGACGATCAGCATCCACCAGGCTGAGAGCTTCCTCTTGGGGGGCGGGGAAGGGGGTAGGCTCCTGGGGGAAGAGAAGAAGCGACAAGCCTCAACCAGGGAGTGAATAGTCTCCAACCTTGTCGTCAGAAGGGCCGTCAGCGATGAAGGAGCATCCGACGAGCGTGCGGGTGGGGAGGCCGAACGGCTAAGTAGCGCTGAAGCGGAATCATCCGGGAAAACGCTGAGGGCGTCCTCATCCTCGGGAGGCACGGGAGGCCGGCACTGAGGGTGCAAGGCAGCTTCTTCTCTTCATCTCTCTCTTTCTCTTCTCAAGAGCAACGACTGCAGGAAGGATCCTCCAAGACCCGCGGGGAAGTCTGAGGCCGAGGTCGAGCTGTCCAGGAAACAAAGGAGCCCGAAGCAGACCTGGTCACCAGGCGGGGAGCGCGGGAACGACGGACAGAGACCGAGGAGCGAGGTGGGTGACGACGCTGAGGGTCCGGGATCGCTGAGCCGCGTAACTGCTGGTGGGAGACCGTAGTCCGTGAAGAACGCGTCGACGTAGGCTCCAAACGCACGAGCGGGCGTCCAAGGTCCAAGCTGTGTCTGTCCTGGAGTGTTCCAGAGTCGCCTGTCGTGGGAAGCAAGACGATGCCGCTGGTCGGGCACACTTCATGCGTATCACTCGGCCACTAGAACCGCCACATCGGGTGCAGGTGCAGATTTGACAACTGCAACACATATCATAACAAGCTCCTATATAGCGTCCCAGTAGCCCTTTTCTACGGCTGACCGCCTCTTAATGGGGACGGCACGCGGCGCCGGCCATCGGCAAGTTTCATGGGCCCAAGGGCCTTGTAACTGAGCCAGCTGCGGCGCGTGCCCACCATCATTTGTTTTTCTAATGATGCGTTTGACAGTGTTCATAACAAGCCAGGGCCGTCCTAGAGGGACGCTAGTAAGAAACGACCGGTCGTGGCTGCTACGCCACGCCACGAGTGCACCCGAGCATTCGCAAAACACTGCGATGAGTAAGGAAAAATTCCAACAGTGATGCCACCGCCCGGCGCTAGAGGCGCCGGCAACCACCGAGACCTTACCTAGCCATCTCTCAGAGGCTGGGGCGAGGGGAAAAACCTGACATGCAGAAGGTGGGTGCCCCACACCAAGGAGCCGGGGGCTGCACCGAGGAGACGGGGCCGCACACGTCAGGCAAAGGCACCGAGTCCGCGACGTAAGTTCCAGAGGTCCGGAAATACGCGAACTTGTCTGATGGCACCCAGAGAAGAACCACAGAAGTAAAACAGTTCAAGGCACCCGAGTGCAATACACACATCCGGGAACCGAGGCTCCAAGTTGCAGGTACAACCGGCGCAGAACCATACACAGCCGAAGGGAAAACTGCAGAGGGCTAACACACGTCTGAACTCCACAAGCTAAGAGAACAAACTGGCGTATCTGCACCAGGCAGTTACCCGGATGGGGTGGGACGGGAGGCTACTCGTGGTACTGGGTCACGGCGCCCCTAGGTTGTCTCCCTTGGTCGTATGGGTACAAACGTAAGTTTGGGCTAAAATTAGATAAGCTAAGAGACCATTCCTTGTAGTAATGGCATCGGTAATGTTTTTGAAGAAACAAAGTGATTATCCGAAATTAAGTCAAAAATTGGACAGACTTCATAACAGTGGATTTACCCAGCCCGCTCCATCTGCAAAAGGCATATTTATTCTCACGAGTCCCTGCAGCAACAGTGGCTCGTGAGAATACATATATGCCTCTTGCTCTTAAGGAGGTGCCTCATATACATCCCCAGTTTAACTCATTCTACCCCAAGACCAAAATCCCCAAATTTTGAAGTCATCCTCTGAAGACTGCGTTGCAGTGCAGGGCAGATCAACCATGATAGTTCAAGGGTGATGCCAGAATAGCTTGGCGCCCATAGGCGCCAAGCTATTCTGGCATCACCCTTGAACTATCATGGTCGATCTTTATCTTGCTGTGGTGTGTCTGGGGTAGAATGAGTTAAGTAGTGTAATAAATCTGTTATTAACAGTACGACCGATTCCAGGGCACATGCCACAGTGAATGGGGCAGTCCAGTGAAAAGGTGCCTTTAGTCTGTATTTAAAAAAGGGGCTCCAACCTCCGATTTAGAAATAATTCCTGCCGTCTATTGCCTGTGGTGGCACACATTTTATATGCAGGTCTGATTTTTCACCTTATGGCTTTGTCTGTTGGACCTGAGGAATATTTTGCAAATCACTATTACTACATGTAGTTTCAAAACATAATGCCGGTATCACTGACCACACACAGACCTCCAACAGTGCATTATGCAAGCATTAACAGCATTTTGTTTTTACAAGGTCTTTATTTTCAGTATATCATGTTTATAATCAGACATACATAATTTCTTCTTAAACATCACAGATGTACTTTTCACTTACAAAACAGCATACATGTATGGGTACATGAAATTAACCCTTTCAGTGCTGAGATAATCCGAACACAACCCAACTGCAAGAGGTATAGATCCTCAAGGGCCCCCGCAGTTGCGGGGGACTCATGAGGATCTATGCCTTTTGCTGACACCACTTTGAATCCATGTTCCTGGGACATCAAGCTTTTTCAGGTGTTGAATTAATGAAGATTGCAGAAACACCGTCTGCGTCAACTGGCAGCGAAGGAGTTAACCCATATCATACCGAGGCTAAAAGCTTCAAATTTGTACACTGCCATATATGCAAGCTACATTATAGTACTTACAGATAAAGATATAAACCAATGACTTTAGTTCAAGGGTGGTGCCAAAATAGCTTGGCCCCTAGAGGCGCCAAGCTATTCTGGCACCACCCTTGAACTATTTTAGTCAAACTTATTTCACACACTGGTGTATTCCGAATGATAAGGCTTAAGAAAATATACCCTCTGTCACTTTCAAAGAACTTGGAGTATCCAGCGAAAATGCTGGTTATCTAACTGTACAATGTACAGCAGAACCTGTTCTGAGTGACCACCCTCATGAAAGATCATCTGGCGTTGCAGACCATCACTTAGTTGATAGCAGCCACCTAAATGATGGTCTTTAATGACAGGTGACACACTTTGCCCTTGAAGACTTCTGAGAGAGCACCCGTCTTTCAAAACCACTTTTTCTACCACAAAAGGTGGTCGCTCAATACAGTTTCCACTGTAGTTTTCTTCTTAAATGCTTTTCTACATGTATTACAATAGAGATTGCACTAAAGCCAGTGAACACTTTGGCAGAAAATCGCAAGCTCAAAACAGCAATGCAAAATGTAGAAGACAGTCCAATACTGTTGCTGTTTTGGGTCAGTGATTGACACATTCAACCCCGACACATCACAGCAATGTATTGTACATTGCTTAACGTCCCGACAGCAACAAGGCTTTCTCAGGACGTGCCTGCACTGCTTGTGAAAAAAATAAACAAAATATGGAATGTATGTCGCCAGCCGGTCCAATACGTTAAATAAACCTACGATATGGGGCCTAAATAAAGCTAAGACCATTTAGCAACACACATCCAATATCAAGAGCTACAGGCAGCGCAGACAGTAGGGAGAGTTTAAAATAGGAAAATACAGTTGAATGGACCAAGGGTAGACAGAAACACATGCCCCAGAATAGAGAGGAAAACCCACCCTGTGGGGCTGACCAGGGTGACCCTGGGAACTAAAAAATACCTAACCCCACCCAAGTCCCCCAGGGCAGACCCGGGTGGGGGGACATCACAGCAAGACATGGATCGATTGATTGGATTGGATTGTACATTGCTTAACGTCCCGACAGCAACAAGGCTTTCTCAGGACGTGCCTGCACTGCTTGTGAAAAAAAAAAAAAAACTAAACAGAACATTGAATGTATGTCGCCAGCCGGTCAAATACATTAAATAAACCTAACACATGGGCCTAAATAAAGCTAAGACCATTTAGAAACACACATCCAATATCAAGAGCTACAGGCAGTGCAGACAGTAGGGAGAGTTTTAAAAAGGCAAACACAGGTGAATGGACAAAGGGTAGACAGAAACACATGCCCCAGAATAGAGAGATAAATCCACCCTGTGGGGCTGACCAGGGTGACCCTGGGAACTAAAAAATACCTAACCCCACCCAAGTCCCCCAGGGCAGACCCGGGTGGGGCGAGACATGGATCGAGCATGATAGTTCAAGGGTGATGCCAAAATAGCTTGACGCCCATAGGCGCCAAGCTATTTTGGCACCACCCTTTAACTGTCACACTCTATCTGTCTCTAGAATTGTAATACAGTCCTTCAGAAGGCAACTTCAAAATTTGGGGATTTCAGTCTTGGGGTAGAATGAGTTAATCGCCATCAGGACAGAGGGACGAGATTTGTTTTACATGTCTGTCCAGTGTTCAGCGATCTTCTTTTGCATATACAGTAGAACCCGTTTTGAGCATCAATCTTTTTGCAAGAAGAAAGTGGTCTTAAAACACAAGCGCTCTCACAAGAAATCTTGAAGATCAGAAAGTGTCACCAGTCATTAAAGACCATTATTTAGGTGGCTAAAGCCAAATAAATAATGGTCTTTAATCACATGTGGCCTCTCACATGCGTGCATGGTCACTCAAAACTAATTCTGTTGTACACAGGGTAAACTTTGTCCATAACATGCATGCATGAGATATCACACAACCAAGAGTACAATCCAGCTCAACTTTTTCGCTGACGTTTGAAAGGCTGATCAAAGTCTAAATCCAAATCAAGATCAAGGTCATCATCGAGAAATGCTGCACGCAATGATGATGATGATGATATGGTGGTGGTGGTACCTGTAGAGGTGGGACATTTTCGTTGCGAATTCAGTTTCAACAGCCACGTCGGCGTAGATTTACCTGAGGAAGTGCTTCCCTTTTCATTTTGAGAGTCTTTCATTTGACAAAGGGTTGAAGTATTTTGTGGCGTGTGAAGCAAAGTTGCCCTGCTAGTGTCCACAGGTCTGCTCCGTTCTCCTGGTGTGTTCCTCAAGTTATTTAACCCCCTTGAGTATGCAGCCACTGGTACTGAAGGTACTGGTGGCTGCTTGCTTACAGGGGTTGACTGTGAAAGGGTCATAGCGCTCTGTGGTGTCCGCAGCATATTGCTTGTGTTGATTTGTCTAACTGTGTCACTACGTCTTGCTGTTGTGACAAGGAAGGATTGATTTTGTACATTAACCCCCTTGTGCATGCAGTCACCAGTACTGTGAACAGTACCAGTGGCTGCATGTGCAAGGGGGTTAAGTGGTCTACTGGCTGTTCTTGCACTAGCATTATTTTCTTGTGAGTTGCTGGGAGACCCACCCAATATTGGCAAAAACTGTTGCCTAACAACAGCGTCTCTCTGCTTGTGTACTTCTGTGACTTCTTGCACTGACCCCTGGGTGAAGGACAGACTGTCTTGACTCTGCAACAGGACACTGGGTGTTTGACACCTGTCTCCTACAACTTGTACCCCATCCCCTCTTCCCACAGCTGTGGCCAGTTTATCCCTTGTTTTCTCAGTTCTGGTGTTGCTTTCTGTCCTGAGTTGATTTAGAGATGTGCGATCCACGTTCCATCTGTGCTGATCTCCTGCATCTGATAACTGAGAGCTTGATACTCTGCTAGACTGACTGTCAGGCACAGTGTCAACATCTCTCACAACAGTTGTTCTCTGTTGCGTCAATGTTAACGGACTTCTGACATAATTCGTACTTTTATCATTATCATCGTCATCAAAAAGCTGAAAGGTTTTCCTCTTTTTCACTTGTGGCATTGTGTCACATTCATCAGCGCTCTCATCGCTGTCATCAACAAGTTTGAAGCAGTTTCTTTGTTTTGATGCCATTCCAGTTTTTGCGTTAAGACTACCCTTGCTGTTGCTGTTAGCAGCTGCATAAGGTCTTGCTGGTTTAGCTATAGCTGCTGATGTAGCTGCGTTACTGATGTTTTCACTGTTGCTGTTAGCAGCTGAATTAGGCATTGCGGGTTTAGTTGAAATTGCTGATCCTGATGTAGATGTGTTGCTGGTATTTCCACTGATGTTGCTGACAGTTCTGTTGACAATTCCACTATTATGGATATTTCCTGCAGAAACATCAGTAACAGTAGTAGTTCTAGTACTGTCAACAGCATCAATGGAAACATCCTTAACAGTATCAGTTCTGTTGTCACCGCTTCTGGGCTCATCAGGTAATGGTGATTCATCAGAGGCAGAGCTGAAAGAAAACTGCTTCAGTTTTGACAGCGTGTTCTGGGAGACTTTACTTCTTGGGGTTACTGGACTTGTAAAGCTTGTATCTTCATCAATCTCTGCAGGCGCTGACAGTCTCCCACTGGTGTTAACTTTAGAGCTTGCTGTGTGTGCAGAGTGTGATGATCGACAATTGGAACTTTTTGATGACCGGCTGCCATGAGATGTATCTACATCGGAACTGGTAGGTGTCCAGTTCGGTCCTATTCCACAACTCTTCTTGTTTTGAGTATCTTTCCCACTGCCGACGTCGTCAAGCTGACCAGCTATATTGCCAGATGGTGACACAGTCTGGCCATCTTCTCCACCTGCGTGTGACAAGCGTATGGGCCTGTTGTCACGTACAAAGCTTGTTAACTTCTGTTTGAGTTTAGACGCCAGCTGCTTGGATTCTGCTGCCTTGTGACTGCTTTTATCCCAAACGTAGACCAACTTTCCACTGTAGTCCCTGTCCACAATGTCCAGCAGGTCACTGGTTGGTGCTTGTGATGACGGGGTGGTAGCTCTGCGCTGGGATAACGCGTCATGTCTGGTCAGCCTGTTTTGTATGGTCTGACTAATACAGGACTGTGTGGAAGGCTGCACATCGTTTCCTGCATCTGTGACTAATGTCGCAAAGCCTGGTTGGGTTTCCACTTCCAAATGTGCAGTAATACCAGCAGCTCCATTCTCAATACTCTTGTAAACATCAGTGTTTGCATTACTCAGCAGACTCTCATTTGCGCTGTCGTTAAACAAGTCCATCAGGCCTGAGTGATCCAGCTCACTGTGGTCTTTCTGTTGCGAGGCACTGGACGCATTCTCTGCACTGGTACCGTTTCTAGGCCCAGCTGGATGAGCAGGAGCACCCTCTTTCACACTCACAGATGTGTCAGCTGACACTGTGCCAGAGGCATGCAATCCTGTTGCAATATTCGAACTGTTGCTATTTAGATCTGTGATCGCTGCTGAACCTCCAAGCCTCCTTGTAGAAGTCAGTCTAATGCCACGGTGACCTTGTGTTCCAGTGATGCTAACCCCCTCGTGCATGCTGCCACCATTACTGTTTACAGTACCAGTGGTTGCATGCACAAGGGAGTTAAGACCTGAATCTGTATTTGAATCTGAAGTTTGTGCTGGATCACCAAGTCTTGAGTCAGAATTGAAGCCCACATCATGACTTGTTTCGGTGCCTACAATGTTCAGACCGGAATCTACATTTGATTCAGAATTTTGTGATGATTTTCCCAACCTAGCAGCAGAGTTCAACCTTACAATATCATTGCCTACAGCACCACCAACAAAATCCTGAGACTGTGAACCGACTATTATAATGCTCGCTGAAGGTACTGCCTGATGCTGATTGTGTGGCACAAATGAAGACGAGTGCCGTTGAGATTGGAGAGGATGGCCAGAGTGCCCTGCCCCTATTGATGCTTGCACCGTTTCCACTTCTCTGGCCTGTTTTATGGTGGCCATGGTGTCTAATTCCTGCTGCAGTAGCTCAGGAAGGTCCAGTCGTGTCAACACCATCTCCGCTGAAAGTAAAAGTAATTATTTTTTTAAAATTGAGGTTCCACTGGTTTATATTTCAGAATCGTCTGCCAAGCACTATTTTCAAGTTTAGAGCATTGTATAGAACTGTGCCATTTAGAATCACATGGGTGGGACCGAGAAAAAAGTTGAATCCTGAAGCGAGGGTTTTGGGGGCACTTTTTAAGTGAAAAAAAATAAATAATAAAAATAAAATTTTTAATCCGGAAATCTGTCTGTAGCCGGAAAAGTCCCACTGTGATGAAGCTCTATGCTCGTGCATAGTGCTCACACATTAGGGTAAATACGGTACGGTTTTTGTTAACGGTTTGTTTGTGCCGATAGTCCGTGGGGCCTGCTGCCCACGTGGAATCTGTAAGACATGGTTAGCACGGAGTTTTGGTGAGTTCTGTTTAGTGAGTTCTAGGCAAAAGCTGTGTCTGTCAGAGCAGTAATATATTAGTGCGGGGCTTGACTGTCATTCTGGACAGACGTTATGCGAGATACCTTAGCCCGCATTCCAAGACTCTGAAGCCTAGATTTCAGGTATGTTTCTATATATGTAGTATTGATAGTTGCTAAGTTAAAGACAGTATGCGTTGCTAAGAGTAATTTGCTTGTATAGTGTTGACCGGTTTTGGTTCAGTTACAGGGTTCCCAGGTAAGTTGGATTGGGCCTCAAAAGGACCTTAAAAGCACCTTTAAAAGCACCACGCATGAGAATAAAAGGACCTCGACAAAGTCAGGTTGGTCAGCAAATCTAGCAATTTATTAAGTACTCAGTTATTCTTGCGAAAACACTCCAGGTGCTATGATCCCTGAACCTGTAGCTGGCAAGGGAAATCTCTATTTTTAACCTGCTCAGAACCTCAGTTGTCTTCTATCTTGGCGCTTAGTTTCAAGTATAAAGATACACAGCTACTGCTATAACCTCAACCTGTAACCGAGCCCCAGCTATCGATCAGAGCATGGAATTACCCATACTCAAAAAAGAGGAAAACCTCTTTTTACTAGGGGGGTCCGGGGGCATGCTCCCCCGGAAAAAAAATTGAAAATTTGCATTAAAACTTGTGCAATCCGGTGCATTTTAGAGAGAAAGTGAGCAGTTTAACCACCTACAAAAATATTGCCTTTTTTCTTATTTTTTGGGTGCACTTTTCATTTTTTGTGTCAAAGATTTAAAAGTATACTAAAACTTAAAGTATTCAACAGAATATATATCCAAATGTTTATTCAAAATACATCTGAATGTCTTTCCATTTTATATTTTGGAGTTTAATTATTATATATATATATATATATATATATATATATATATATATATATATATATATATATATATATATATATATATATATATGGTGTAAACATGGATTCCTTTTCTCTCTTATTTAATACTATGTACTATGGTCACTGAACTGAAGAAAGGTTATAGATTTTTCAACATACTTTGATCAAACTTTACTAAAAAAATACATTTCAATTAATTTATTCACCATCAAGAGTAGTATTTCCAGTGGCACTGCTTTTAGCTTTCTTGTGTTTCGCTGTAGACACGTGAGCATCAAGAGCTACGCGGCCGCGTAGTAAATATCAACTTTGCACAGTTCGGGGCAACACGCCAGCCCACAGACCACTAACTTGCGAATATACTGAGCGCGGAGCTCGTCGTTTACGTGTTTAAATTCCATGCTCTGATCTAATCATCTATAGTTATGCTTTTCAAACATCAAGACAGTTATGTTTAGTCTGAGTGTTAAAATCAGCCAGCCCAGAGCCCACTGCATAGCATTGTGTTTGAAAAGCACCATGATAGACAGCCATGACTCTGAGCTCTTATTTCAACAAGTTCAGTCAGGTCAGAGGTCCAGGTGTCAATCTTGATGACAGTTGTAACTCTGTGCTCTTCTTCTGCATCAGGTCAGTCAGTAACTTTTTAGGTTATTGTAAGGAAGGACAAGCTTGGCAAATCTCACAAGTGAAGGCATTGATATACAAAGTTCACTTTCAGCTTTCCGAAATTCAACTTGTATTACATATTCACAACCATATCAGAGCTCCAGCTGTCAATCTTGATTCTTTTTAAGCAACAACATTGACAGCTGAAACTCTGTGCTCTCCAAGTCCAAGGCACAGCCTAACTCTTCTTCTGCACAAGATCAGTTTTCCATTTTTTGCAAGAGTGACAAGCTTGATTCGGTAGAAAGCAAGCTGTAGGACCAGTTAAAGAACCTGGCTAATCAAGTTTCCTTAAATCATCTTGCGGTTTGCACAGTTGCTTTTCACAGCGAGATGCTTACTCCAGCTTGTCTTTTGAGGTCAGTCGCAGTGTGTTAGACCGATCCACAAGGAGAGATCTATGCTCTTGCGTCTGGAAACTGAGACGATCTGCTTCCACCAGTGACCACCAGCAGCCTGGCATCATCCTTATTTATTTTTGTTGCTGTTGTTGTTGAGGCTCTCATCAAACAGCAAGACATATCCTGTGCTTGCAGACTGCTTGACGGCTGCATAAACTTCCTCACAACCATCACCGTGGTGAATGAAAGCGGCTCGGCTCGCGAGATTACACCGGAAGTATAAAATCACGCACCTCGCGAGAACGCGCGTGATTCGGTAAACGTTTTCGGTAAGGCCAAGATGGCGGCCAGTTCGTCTGCTTGCGTCTTCGGAATCGAATACGATGTTTTTCAAAGTTGGTCAATCAAGTTTTGATTTTGAAAATATGCCGATAAAAGCACATAAAAGGTCTATTTTCTTTGCAAAAGCACTCCTGGCTGATCTGAAAGGACCATAATAGCATTTAAAAGGACTTAAAAGGCCTTTTCTGAGAAAATCATTTGGAAAGCACTTAAAAGCACTTAAAAGGAACCTACGAACCCTGAGTTATGTTGGTTTAGAATTCAGTGAAGTAACCGGTGTTTTTGGTATACAGTTATTTACCGAGATAGATAACTAAAAGAATGTGAGGTGTGTATGTCTAAGTCGCTATGAAGGTAGTACGTAGATGGTTAAGCATAGTCTTTTCCAGTGTATAGAGTAGGGTATAGCAAGAGTGTTAGGCTATAGTCTGTTTCAAGATAGTGACAGAGATATGGGGGTGTTACGGAAGTAGACAGTTTATAAAGCACGTGTGTGTGTGTGTGAATGAACGTGTGAGTTATTTGTATCAGCCAGGTTACGTGACGTTTCTCATTGATCCAATATGTTGTGTGTTTAGCAAGTGTTCCTCGCGCTGGGACCATATGGCGTTGAGGCGCGTCCCCTGGGTGGTGGATAGGGGGTCCCTCGTGAGAGGGGTGCACCGAATGAAATAAGGTGCCGTGAACCAACATGGTCTAAGGGAAGGTGACCCCGACAGAAAACCCCTGGTCCTCCTAGTAAGGGGGTTGGGCGTGGGGGTAGCTTCCCCACCCTGCAAAAAAGGAAATAGCTACAAAAACGCCGACGAAAAGACTAACAGTAATTCCTTTCCTGGAGGAGGAAGGTTCTTCTACCAGAAGACTTATGACGTCCTGTGGTGAAAGCCGGAAGTCTTCGGAAGCCACAGGACCGAGCCGCCTCTCTCTATCCAGGGATACAACCATGGGCACATGGAACGTCAAGACCATGTACCAGAGCGGCAAGGCCGCCCAGATAGCAGCGGAAATGCAAAAGTACAACCTTTCCCTGCTAGGTATCAGTGAAGCCAGATGGACGCAGTCTGGCCAGAAAAGGCTGTTAAGTGGGGAGATGATTCTGTATTCAGGTCATGAAGAGGAGAATGCCCCCCATACAGAAGGTGTAGCATTCATGCTGTCACCAGTGGCACAGAGAGCGCTGATGGGCTGGGAACCTCTTGGGCCAAGAATTATAACAGCAGCCTTTAGAACCAAGAAAAAGCTCAAGCTGAACGTCATCCAGTGTTATGCGCCCACTAATGACAGTGACGAGGAAGAGAAACAAGAGTTCTACGACCGACTCCAGAGTGCCTTGGACAAATGTGCGGAGCGAGACATCACCATCGTCATGGGCGATTTTAATGCCAAAATAGGGGAGGACAACACCGGATACGAAGAGGTGATGGGGAGACAGGGACTAGGCTCGGAGATGAGTGAGAACGGGGAGAGGTTTGTAGACTTTTGTGCTCTAAATCGACTTGTCATTGGAGGCAGCATCTTCCCACACAGAAGAATACACAAAGCAACTTGGGTCTCACCTGACCATACAACAGAGAACCAAATAGACCATATCTGCATTAGCAAGAAATTAAGAAGATCCCTTCAAGATGTTCGAGTGAGGAGGGGAGCAGATGTCGCCTCCGACCACCATCTGCTTACCTTAAGAATGAAGCTCAAGCTAAAGAAAAGCCGCACAGAGACAACAAAAAGACAGCGCTATAATGTAGGCCTCCTGAGAGAAACTGGAGTTAGAGAAGAGTTCAAACTGGTGCTGTCCAACCGGTTTCAAGCGCTACAGGAGCTAGTAAATGAAGAGGAGGCGGTCACCACAGAGCAGCAGTGGAAGGCAGTTAGAGAGGCGCTGAACTCAACCTGCAAAGACACTGTAGGGTTCAGGAAACACCACCACAAGGACTGGCTGTTGGCACAGACCTTGAAGAAGATAGAAGTGAGGAAGCAGAAGAAAGCAGCTGTCAACAATAGTCGCACGAGAGCAGCCAAAGTAAGGGCACAGGGGGAATACTCGGAAGCCAACCGCGAGGTGAAGAGTAGTATCAGGGCAGACAAGAGGGCCTACACAGACAGCCTGGCAGCAGAGGCAGAAAAGGCAGCAGGCAGCGGCAACATGAAACAGCTCTATGACATTACCAGAAAATTGTCAGGAAAGTATGGCCATACAGAAAGACCAGTAAAAGACAAAGAAGGCAAGCCTATTGCAGACAGAGCAGACCAACTCGACAGATGGGCCGAGTATTTTGAAGAGTTACTGAACAGACCTAGCCCACCCAACCCCCCAGACATCCAGCCGGCAGAGACCGACCTACCCATCAGCTGTGACAGACCCAGCCGGGAAGAGATCAGAAGAGCAGTGGCATTCTTGAAGAACGGCAAAGCAGCAGGCCCAGATGGCATCCCAGCGGAGTCTCTGAAAGCAGACCTAGAGACAACAGCGGAGATGCTGTACCCACTGTTTGGAAAGATCTGGGAAGAGGAGGTGATGCCGGCTGACTGGAAGGAGGGGTACCTAATCAAGCTTCCTAAGAAAGGCGACCTCAGCAAGTGTTCCAACTACAGAGGAATCACCTTGCTGTCAGTACCAGGAAAGGTCTTCAACAGGATCATCCTGGAGAGAATGAAGAGCTCCGTTGACCCCCAGCTGAGAGACCAGCAAGCAGGATTCAGGAAGAACCGATCATGTACAGACCAGATCGCCACTCTCCGCATCATCGTGGAACAGTCTCTGGAGTGGAGCTCCCCGCTGTACGTCAACTTTGTGGATTATGAGAAAGCATTTGACAGTGTGGACCGAGAGACTCTGTGGAAACTCCTACGACACTACGGTGTACCCACAAAGCTCGTCCGCCTTATCAAGAGCAGCTACGATGGCATGACATGTCGCGTGATCCACGAAGGGCAGTTCACCAGGGAGCTCCAGGTCAGAACCGGTGTCAGGCAGGGGTGTCTGCTGTCTCCCTTCCTCTTCCTACTGGCCATAGACTGGGTCATGAAGATGACCACAGAGCAAAGACGAAGTGGAATACAGTGGACACTGTGGACACAGCTTGACA
Source organism: Semisulcospira habei (assembly GCA_036245525.1). Taxonomy (NCBI): domain Eukaryota; kingdom Metazoa; phylum Mollusca; class Gastropoda; family Semisulcospiridae; genus Semisulcospira; species Semisulcospira habei. Next base: position 81,352,787 of record BTPG01000006.1, on the reverse strand, counting down.
ACCTCGATTTTGCAGACGACTTGGCATTACTGTCCCACACTCATCAACAAATACAGGACAAGACCACGAGGCTCGCTGACATCTCATCCCAAGTGGGCCTCACCATTCACAAACAGAAAACAAAGACAATGAGGCTGAACGCAACCAGGGAAGAACCAGTCTTGCTTGCTGGCACCCCGTTGGAGGAGGTGGAGTCCTTCACCTATCTCGGGAGCATCATAGACAAAAAAGGCGGCACTGATGCAGATGTCAGAGCACGAATCGGTAAAGCCAGAGCAGCCTTTCTCCAGTTGAAAAAAGTGTGGAGTTCCAGAGAGCTGTCACAACACACCAAAGTCCGGATTTTCAACTCCAATGTAAAAGCAGTTCTCCTATATGGAGCAGAGACTTGGAGATTGACAAAAACCACAGTCAACAGAGTACAGACCTTCATGAACAGTTGCCTTAGAAGAATTTTGAAAATCCACTGGCCAGAAAAGATCAGCAACGTCAGACTCTGGGAGAGAACAGAGCAGATAACAGCAGAGAATGAAATTGGGCGAAGAAGATGGGGATGGATCGGTCACAGTCTGAGAAAGCCAGCTTCCAGTATCACTAGGCAGGCATTGTCATGGAACCCCCAGGGAAAGAGGAAAAGAGGTAGGCCGAGAAACTCCTGGCATCGAGACCTCCAAGCAGACATCAAGAAACTGGGAACCACCTGGAGTAGAATCGAAGGAGAAGCACAGGACAGGAGTTGCTGGAGGTCTCTCGTCGACAGCCTATACCCGGGTAGGGGTGACAGGCATAAGTAAGTAAGTAAGTTAGCAAGTGTTACGTTGGGACTTTTGCTGTCGTATTCAGAGTGCTTGTAAAGAGTGGAACGACGGACGACGAGACGTCAGTCACAGGTGGGACCTAACGTGAGGTCATCCCTCCAGCTCTTCACTCAGAGCGAGTCTGATCGGGACCAAGATACCCGGATCACAGCGAGAACTGCGCTACAGTACGAGTACGAGGACGTCCGTGCCAAAGAGACAGGACGGCAGAAAGAAGCGTACAACGAAGGACTTTCACGCCTAGACGTGAGAAGGACCAACGTAACCAGGCAATAACATCAAACAGGTTGGAGACAGTGTGAAACTAAAGCCTAGCCTGGCCGAGATAGTGTGTGATGTGTATGTGATGTGATGCTGGGTGTGGGGAAAGGAGTGATGTATATAGCTTGATAGTTGTGAGCGTTGTTTTCGTATATTTATCTTGTATAAGTCACTTTAGAAAGGGAGCCCGTGTGTTGAGTTTTACCGCATGAATGCGCCCGTTTGAGTCAGTGGCGGTGTATGCGTCTGTTGCGTGAGAGTCTGTACGTGCGACTGTGGGCAAGTCTGCGTGCGTTACACCCACCCATGCATTATACACAACCTAGCATGGTCAATCTTTTACTAGCTGCTGGCTTCACAGACACCTCAGTGAGTTGTGAAACTGAAAAGTCATTAGATGCAAACTGAAAGTCATTGGATGCAAGCATTATTCTATCAACCCATTTAGCCTCAATACACTACACCAGGAGACCGATCAACTGTCATCATGGGTGGGACCGAAAAAAAAAGTTGAATCCTGAAGTGAGGGTCTTGGGGCACTTTAAGTTTTTAAGTGAAATCTGGCTGTAGCTGGAAAAGTCCCACCCATGGAATCAGGACTGCAACTCTGTGCTTAAAACACCGTCTGTTGTAAGAATGCAGTGATTGCTAGGTTGCTAGGTGTATCCCCTTCGATCACTAGACACTCACTATGCGATGTAAAGTGCAACACATTCTTCTGGCAGTTTCCCACATCAACCACGCTGTCATGTTTCCCTTTCTGGCACAGGACCCACTTATCTCTCAGAGCTCCTTCACTGTTATATTCCTTCCAGGCAGTTGTGCAGTTCATCTGACAATAAAATGCTTCATACTCCTACAGTAAGGACTAAAGGATTTGGGCAGAGATCTTTTTCTTACCAGGGTCCATCAAACTGAAATGATCTTCCTAAATCCTTGAGGCACAGTGAGTCCCGTGCCAGTTTTAAATACAGTCTTAAAACCCATCTTGATTATCAGTGTTCATGTATTTAGTCATTTTCTGTTCTTTTGTGTAATTGTACATGTGGTTTTGGTTTCGTCACTTTTGTGAAATATTTTTCTTGTTCATATGTACGGCTTCTAGAGCATCTTACCATGTATAGGCGCTTTATAAATCCTCTTTATTATTATTATTATGAAACAAAGCAAATAGCCTTGGCTCTAATGCCGTCGGGCATCACATGTCGGATAGGTACCAAAATATACATGTACTCTGTACACAGTCTGCACTGACTGAGATCTGTATTGTAGCTACACAAAAACCAATATAGATTGTGTACCCTGACATGAAAAGTGATGGAACATGAAAAGAAGTTCACGTGGGATAACTGAGCATACAAAGCATTCTACGCAAACATAACAAAATAGAAATAATTTGAGCCAGCAAGTCATAAATTCTCATGAGCCCCCTCACCCTGTGGGAGCATTTAGGCATCTATGTTTCTTGCAAGATAAGCTTTTTGATACAGAGGTTTTCCACGCGGTGTTGGCTTAGGTAGAACACCAAATTTCTGGTTCTTCTTGCAAACTCTGTGACGTACAAACTTTTGTGTTGCAGATTTTTTACCAGGTGGTGGGGTGGTCAAATATTTAGGATCATGGCACAATTTGTTAGTGCTGTTTGAATATTTACAAGTTTTTATTTTGCTGAAAAATCATTTAAAAAAACCAGCATGTGGTCCAATACTTAGGGTGGTCAAATATTTAATAATAAATAAGTGAATTTTATGAATGTAACAGCTGTTTTCTTTGCAATGTGAGGGTGGTCTAAATCTAATGTTTTCAACATGCATCATCGTCTATATAGTTCAATCTTTCCAATTACAACCCTCATTTTTTTAAACCTGCACTGACCCAAAGAGTAGGAATCCTCGGGCTGACGTCAGATGTGCACAGGCCAACCACCAGGCTTTCCACTAGGATTTTAAAATGTCCATCATCATACACCACCAGTGTTGGCATAAATACATAATACATGTATCTAGTGAAAACAAACTAGCGCATTACCTTGCATGATATATTCCTCCTCTGCATCTTCAGGAAAGGCAGTATGTAGGGCATTCACACCTCCAAGCAATGCTGCTCCCTGAAAAAAATATTTTAAAAATCACAATTTAAAATTCAACTTCTTACGGAGGATAACAGAAGAGTTCTCCTATTCCCCATCCACAGGGAAACTACATTGTTTTCAGGTCTCTACTGACTTGCACATTAACCATTTTAGCCCCGGGACCCTGCAGCAGGAGATGGATTGATCATGATAATTCAAGGGTAGTGCCAGATGAGCTTGGCGCCTTCAGGCGCCAAGCTCATCTGGCACTACCCTTGAATTATTATGATCAATCCATCTCCTACAACTGGTGCGTATTTGTTAGGCAACACCTCCAAAATTTGAGAAATGGGACCTTGGGGCTAAAAAGGTTAAGACAGTGCACTAAGTTCTGCCTGCAGTTGTGAAGGTTCATAAGGATCTTCGCCTCTTGCTGACACCACTTTGTTCCCATACAAACATGCAGTCTCTACATCTTTTTGTAAGGCAGTTTCCAAGTACACTGACCTGCATGGAAGATTCCATCAATGTGACCGCTACAACAGCATCCTGCACCAGCACTTGCTCACGAAACATCAAACGGGCATGGGCTGTCAACATCAACAAAACTGAAATGCGCATGTGTATCTCCAACATTGATGTAACTATAGTCTCTAATTTGGCACCACCCTTGAACTATCATGGCTAATAACTCTCTCGATAGTGTTTAACTCATTCGAGATGTGCCGCCTCAGGAGGTGGCACGTCTTGAATGAGTCAATGGGTGATCTGGCTGATATTTCTCTTGAATTCACTCCGATTGCTCCTGCCTTGCTGAAGTCTGCCCTGTGAATGCAAAACACAGAAAGCGCATTTTTGTGAAAAGCAAGTTTATTGCAAATGTAGATCCATAGGAAGGCTGCTGTAGCTCTTTGCTACAGATAGCGACTTCAGCCGCCATGAAAGGCCCCTAGAACATTATCGTCAAATTATAGCCATTACTCAGTACGATGAGCTCTTAACCCATATGACACTGTCACTGAGGCTAAAGCTTCAACTTTGTACACTGCCATATGCAAGCTACATTACAGTACTTACTGATAAGTATATAGACCAATGGCTTTAGTTCAAGGGTGGTGCCAGAATAGCTTGGCGCCTAGAGGCGCCAAGCTATTCTGGTGCTACCCTTGAACTATTTTAGTCAAACTTATTTCATACACTGGTGTGTTCTGAATGATAAGAGTTAACCCTTTGCGTGTCGGTAGCAGTTTTAGTTGCGATGATTCCTAGGAATCCTTGCAACTAAAACCGCTACCGACAAGCAAAGGATTTCTACAGGAATCATCACGACTAAAACTGCTACTGATACACAAAGGGTTGACAAAATTACTTAGTGGAAGAGTACGCAATACAGAAGAGTTACTTGGTAGGCAAAGAGTTACAATACAATCTATGACTGTACCTTGTGACAATCGAATCATGCTTTGCAAGAGTCTCATGGTGGTCCTGGCTGCGTTTCTGTCATCTGCCCCTCTTTGAGCCCGATAATATGCCTGTAACACCTGCCCAGCTCCCTCAGTGATGCGCGGAGTGATGGTTTTAACCAATGCAATGTAGGCCTGCATTCTTTCCAGACTCCACAATGACTGAAGATCAACATCACCTGAATAAGAAAGAACATAATTATAATCCCTGTCACCCTTGACTTCTGTGAGGTGGTTGACTAAATTAGTACGCATTGAAAGGTCTTATCATTGGCAACATTGATACCAAATTTGACTGAAAAGTTTGCAAAAACTTTGATATAAACTACAATTCTATCAAATATTGGTATTTTGTATGTACTTGCTAGCCTCTTGTGACCGTTGTCAGTTTTGAGGGATCATCCACGTTAATATGCAAAGAAAGGTCTTACTATTAGGTATCTCTGTGCCAAGTTTGGATATGAAGTTGAAAATAGTATTTGATAAAAAAACAAAAACAGGGCTATTTTGGACCTATTTCTGGATCCACCTTTGCAAGGGTTCAAATACATCAGCATGCATAGAAAGGTCTTAGCATCAGCTACCTCTATGCCAAATCTGACTGAAAAGTTTGCACAAGCTTAAATTAAAAACTACAATTCTATCAAAAATTGGCATTTTTCTCACATTTGCAGACCTATTGCATCAATATCTCTGGACAATGTTGAAAATAGCAGTCATGAAAAACAATTTTTGTCAAATATGGCTATATCTCACATATTTCTGGACCCTCTGTGACCTTGAGCTTTAAGAGGGGTCACTGAAATTGGAATGATTAAAAAGGTGTTGCCACAAAGTATCCTCAGTCCAAGTTAAAAGTCTGCATCATGAATAATCTCTGAGATAATGCCAATGCTAAAGTTTACCAAGGAAGACGGACGGACAACAGAGACTGGACAGCTTAATACATACTCACTTTTGCTATAGCACCTGAGCAAAAAATCTTGCTTTTCGTAACAGTGGACTTAGTGTCTTATGTCTTCACAGGGTAGCAGTATTCTTAGAATGATAAAAATGCCATTCAAGTCAGATTATACAAGTAAATCACTTTCCATGATGGTAAGGGTTAGCTCATTTACTGAGACAAATGAATGCAAAATCCTACAACTATCAATACACTGAGCTCTGTGATCAAAATTCCAAACTTTGGGAGTCGTCCCTTGAAGACTACATACAATTTACAGTTCAGAAGATAGACAGATGGTGACAGTTCATGGGTGGTGCCAGTGCAGCTGGGCGCCCAGAGGTGCCAAGTTATTCCGGCATCATCCTTGAACTACAATGGTTGATCCATGCATCTCTTAACCCTTTGTGTGTCAGTAGCGTTTTTGTCGCAGTGATTCCTGTAGGAATCATTGCAACAAAAACTGCTGACACGCAAAGGGTTTAAGCAGAGTGTCAGGGCTAAAATTGGGTTAACTCATTCGAGACGTGCCGCCTCCAGATACGTGGCTATTGCCACGTATCCAGAGGCGGCACGTCTCGAATGATTTAAAGACACACGAAAAACGTATTTGCAGGTAACTCAACCCATGAGTAACAATATGAAGTCCATACTTGCCCCCTAAAATCAGATTTCAAGGAATACATACCCAATGGGTCCTTGTTTTCCAGAATATAGCTGGACACCACTGTGTCCCAGTCATCATTCTGCGAATCTAGCAACACCAGCACTAGGTCAAAGCGACTCAACAGGGGACTGGCCAGGGCAATGTTCACACACAGAGACTGGAACAGAACATGAGATTTTTGAATTTTTTTCCAACCTAGTCTTCATTCTGTTCACACGAAGCAAATGTCTTTGTACGGGATCTGCCAATGCTGTAAACAGTATCGATGGCTGCATGCACAAGCAGGTTAAGACACAAATGTCTACTGACCTCATTAGGATCGTACTGCCCCTTGGGATTGGTGGCAGCCAGAATGGCACAGCGCGTGCTCAGCTTGCATACAAGTCCCGCCTGAAAAAGTAAAATAACAAACTTAAGTTCTGCAAGCACTTTAAAAAAAAATAATGCATGCAATCTGAGGCATATTCTGATTTCTAATGCAAAAATGTATTTTTCTCTAAAATGTATTTTTTTCGAAAAATACTTACCAATGGCATGATTAATAGGAAAGTATACTTAGCATACCGATTTAGCCTAAGCATCCGCTGTGTACACTACACAACTAAGGAGGCGACTTCAGGGAGTCGTTACCAAGAAACCCTGAGTGGCCTCTCTTACCTCCATATCCGGTGATGTGTTTCCCGCCAGTCTTTTGCCTTAGCTCAATAGCAGCAAGCAGGGCAGGAGGGAGGGACCTCTGAGTCATGCCATCGTTAAGTATTTTTCGAAAAAATACATTTTAGAGAAAAATACATGTTTTCTCAAAACTATTACCGATGCATGACTAACAGGAAGAATAGCAAATAGGAGGTGGGTGTCACCTATAACACCAAACCACCAAGCAAAAAATCATAAGGAATGCACTCCCTGTGCTTTAGGTTATCGAGGCCCCTTACATGCGCCCAACTCCCGACGATTTGAGCTATGCGTACCTAAGGTGCCTGCGGCGCCAGGAGGGAGTTCTGCGCCGCCGAGATGTCCCCCACCAGGGCCAAGTTATCACAATGGCCGGATAGGTCCCTCAGGTAGACGCGGGCAAAGATGGATTCCGCCCGCCAGCCCACGGCCGCCACAATGTCGCGTACTGCGCAGTTGCGGTCAAATGTGATGCTCATTGCCACTGCCCTCACTTCGTGTGCCCGAATGCGCATCGTCTTTGCTCTCTCTGGGGAGAGTTCTGAGTATGCAGACCGGATGACCCAGTGTAGCCAGGACAAGATCGTCTGCGCGGAGATATCACGTCTGCGAGGGGCCAAGGGCAGGAAAAGGCGGGCACGCCCTTGTCTGAGTGGCTTCGTTCTGCGCAGGTAAATTCGCAGCGCTCGGACCCGGTCCTGTTGATGGGACTCCAGGGTCTGGTCCGCACATCTGAGGGGGCGTATCGTTATGACCTGTGGAGCGGCTGCGGGTGGGCGATTCTTGGCTAAGAAGGACTGGTCGGTGAGAAGCTGCACCAAACCATATGTTCGGAATTGTAGATAGGCGGGTGCACTGAGAGCGCATGTAACTTGCTCACCTGTGATGCTGTGGCGAATTCCGAAAGGAAGCATGTTTTCCTGGTCAGGTTGTTGAACCGTGCCAAGGGAGAGGCTCAAAGCGGGCCGAGTTGAGCCAAATCAGTACCCATGCCAAGTCCCAGCGCGGGACCAGAGACCGTGAGACCAGCCACTGAAGGTCTAGGTGCGCCATTGTTACGTGGTTGAGTCGTAGTATGGTATCACACCAGATGCATGAACGTAATGTTCTTTTTAAATAAACTTCATTCAGCTGCAACCCGTCACACGTGGCTTAAGGTTGTAGACAATACTGGAGTAACAGTTCCAACAATATTTTATTTCAGTGATGCGATCTCCACACAATGCACTCCCAAATGCACCAACACTGATACAATGTCTCTTCTGCAAATGTCAACACTGGCGACACAAAGTTTCTCATACAACGTACACCACCGTTATGCTGCGTCTCTCACAATGTACACCCTATACGGGCCACGTACCTACGATAAACTGTGTGTCCCTACAACTGACAATGCATGACAATGTACACACGTGCTTCCTAGCACCATCTTTTAATAGTAAAACGACTTTCTAGAATAATCGAAAGAATTCACACAACGCAACCAATCAGAACGGAACACGTAACTGAAACTCATAAATATTAATATAAAAAAAAGAACTTTCTCGAATAAAACACAATAGTTTACAAAAATTCGACTGCTTATTTCAGCCCCAAATCCCAGTGTGTAATGATGTCACACAAGAATATGGCAGACCGTTCCTGACCTTGCCTATACTTTCTGGAAGCTTCACGATCTTTCATAACACAAACGACTGGCTGCTAAATTCACGCGCACAGAAATCAACAATAACTAAAAATTAAAAAATAGAGTGGCTCTACACTTTGATGTCACTTTACGAGATTACTAGACAGCGCAACCTTGCTCGAACGCTCTGGTCTATTCTTAGCGAGTCTACGCAAAACAGAAAAAAATCGACCGCTCTTCTCCGTGCGACTTTGCTAGAAGCTTCCGGACTAAACCTAGCATATCATAAAGCCAAATCCGCTATCTGCGAGAACAATAAAGAATCCCACTGAAAAGGTACGTGATTCGCAACCATGATAGCTCAAATAAATGAATAACACATGCATGCTCTCACAGAACAACACAACCACAATCGTAACAGCCATCAGGTCCAAGAGGTCTTTGCAGGTCCCTGTGTCCAGACGGCCCAAGTGGCGGTAAGTGTCTGCAATCATGGCTAAATATCCCCGGATGGTGATGGGGGCGAGAGGTTCTGCTGGACGAAGAGCCACAGAAAGAACTCGGCCAGCTGGGGCATAGTCAGATCTGTGGGGGAGAGCTGCTGGGATGCGCACCAGGACTGCAGGACTCTCCATTTTCCCTCGTAAATGTTCCGGGTGGAAGCTCTGCCGGCTGCTGAGATAGCCGCCACCATAGCACTCGAGAAGCCTCTTGCGGCGAGGGCCTGCCGCTCAATCTCCATGCGTGAAGGAGCAACCGATCCGGGCACGGGTGGTAAAGACTCTGTCGCGGCTGCTTGAGCATCGTGCGGGGTGTGGGAAGGCGCAGGAGGGGCGGGGGGTGGGGGGGGGGGGGTGGATCTGTGGCCAGGTTCAGGAGGTCGGTGGTCCAACTCTTGGTCCAGCTGAAGGGCGCCACAAAACAGAAGAACTGCTTTGAGGCCTCAGAGCTTCTGGAGGACTTTGGGTACCAGCAGGCCCTCCCAAGGGATGGAGAGAGCGTCTACCGCCCAGGCCAGGGGATCTGGAATGGGGGGGGGGGGGGGGGGAGACAAAGAGGGGAAGCTGCTTGTTCCACCGTGTGGTGAAGAGATCGATCATCGGCGTCTCCCAGCGGGCGCAGATGAGCCGGAAGATGTCCGGACGGAGAGACCACTCTGTGTGTGTGGAGAAGCTGGCCCCGCCGTGAGAGGGAGTCCGCGAGGACATTTAGGTGTCGTGGTATGTGTTGCACTCGAAGAGTGATGCCGCGATCCCTGCACCACAGGAGAACTTGGAACAGGAGAATGCAGAGAGAGGGCGACCGTGTCCCGCCCTGGTTCTGGATGTAGGCGACTACCGTGGTGTTGTCGGTGAGAACCAGGACTGCTTGGTGAGAGAGATGCGTCGACGCAGAGGGCTTGCGGACTTGCTCATGTTGACCAGGGAGCCGAGGCTGTCGAGGAGATCTAGAAGTGCATCTCGGTACTTCTCCAAGAAGGCCTCCGACCGGTTCCGCACGAGAAGATCATGTAGGCAGGTCAACGTGGGAGACGAAGACGTCCGCCTGGTCTTGTCTAGTAAGGCGCCCATAATCTGGGTGAACACACAGAGGCTGCGGTTGACACCGAAGGGAAGCGCAACCCAGGTGGACCACGCCGTCGAAGGGGAAGCGAGGGTGACTCCTGGAGACGGGGTGTCTGGGGACGAGCAGAGCGATCAACAGGTCCAGCTTGACAGCCAAGTCCGTAGGCTGCACTGCGGCGTGGCGGTTCGGGTGGTCTCCATGCGAAAGGACGGGGATGTCCTAGAAGTTGTACAGTGTAGAGAGCACGCGGCATCTGCCATAGTGGCTTCCTAACGGTCGGGAGGTCGAGGACGCAGCACATGAGGCAACCTGAAGCACCAGTTCCCAAGAAGTGGCAGCAGGCAAGACGTCAACCGAGGAGTGGTACGCAGTGCGGGTGGAGGTGACCGGGAAGCCAGGAAGACCCCTAACCGCGGCGAGTGGCGGGGGTCTGCAATCCTCGCTGAGCGGAACGAAGTCCCATAGAGGCTTGGGCATGCTAAGTCCAGCGCCGTCTCCGCAGGCCGACGCGCGACGTCCTGGGACCGGGGATACTTCAACCCAAAGTCCTGGGGGCCCGGTGGAAGCCTGTGTCGTCCGCCGAAGCTACAAAGAACGATCATTAACATACAGCGCTTTAACTTATCTCACAGGCTCTAAGCGCTTCACCATGTGTACAACCAAATAGCGCGGCAATTGCCCACAAAAACTACTACTAGAGGCCACGAGGAATCGGGAGGCCGAACAGGCGGAGAGTCGTTCCCCGCTCCATGTAAGGCGAGCAGCCGCACCCTGGACCCGTAGTCCCGCCCAGGGCGAAGGTGCTTGTCCCTGACCTTGGAGTGGAAAAATTGCTGGGCTTCCAAGAGCTTGGATGGCCGTAATCCTGCTTGGAGGAAGGCCTAGGGTGACGGCTGGCATCCCCGTTGCGGGAAGCAGTCCGCAGAAGTGCCGGCCCGTCCGGTGAGCGCGCCGGCCGCCAAGTTACGTAAGTCCGCTCGGTCCTTCTAACACCCAGAGGCCCCTCCGCACGGAAAGGCAGGCAGGCGAACACTCTCGCCAAGAGCCCGAAACGTCCCTCAACTATATCTGACGAGCGGGAGCATGATAGTCCCACAGACTTGTCCGGTCGTGGGCGCCTGTCACTGACCTAGAAGCGGAACGCTGAACGTCAGTGCCGGGTCTGTGCCGCGGGTAGGAGGGCCGTACTTCAGAAGCTGCGTCGGACTTGCAGCCGGGAGACGGGTAGAGCAAGGACGTTGCGGGTCAGACTCAGACTGTCTACTCTCAAGCTGAGCGACCAGGCGTGAATCAGCCCGTCCTAGGAGAGGTAACCCGACGTGAGGTCGGGCTTGGCCAGCGGGCGCCCCCTGGTCCATCAGTCTCATCCTGCCGAGGGAACTTGTCACAGAACGAGGTCGGGACGTCAAGTATATGCTGGCTTATCCCCCGGGTTGAGGCGACCTGTCCCGTATTGTACAGCGCTTTAAATTATGCGTGAAGGTCAGGCACGGGTGTCCGCTCGGAACTCTGAACGCCAAGCATCGTATCGTAACCGGGGTTTAGGTGGGACGAACCTCCTTCTCTTCTTTGGCCTCCCAGGGTACCTGTCACTGACTTTGGCTGGGGCGCCGAAAATCCACGGATTAGGGCCGCATAGGAAGGGTAGGCATGGCGAGCAATGGCCGAGGCTGAGCTCGTAGTACTGTATGTGCCGAGCAGGCGGCCAAAGGCCCAGTAGTCCAAACCTGTCCAGCGTAACGGGAGGGTCCCTAGGCTGGACACCATACACCTGTGGTGGGCCGGAATGCGAGAGGCGTAGCCCGTGCAGCACGAGTGTCCAAACGGGAAGGTGGGTCGAGCTCGCTCGTTGTCGGTTCGCCTAACTCCTGTTCTGACGAGCGGTTGCCAAATGGTCTAGCAGTCTCCTCCGTTCGAGGATACTGTCACTGCCCTAAGAACGAGACGATGAACGCCTGGGCTGGCCTGGTCCCGACAGTTTGGAGGGCCATACTCACGCGAATTGGCCGAAGTCCTAGGATCGGTACGGGGTGGCCCCTCTAGTGCAATCGGTGGCACCACATCCGGGGAATGCGCCAAAGCCGTGGGGGTGTTACAATCGTTAGCCGGCGGCTGCTCTCGGACTGGTGCAGGCCGTCATGGTGAAAGAAACCCCCAGGCTGGAACCACTGCTCATCGCTAGTCAGGGCGCAGACAACGCACGGGAGAGCGGAGGCCCAGCCGGAACCGAATAAGCAGCAGGTCTGCTCCTGCCTCGGTCCTAGGAAGTCCCCACAAGCGTGCAGGCACAGACTTGTATGTTGGCGAATAGCGATGAGCCGCTCCGAGCGAGGACGGGACTCATGATCCCGACGGAACGCAGCGCGTCGAGTACTGCTCCCTATGGAAGGGCGGGAGTGCGTCCGGCTTGCGCGCTTGACTGGGCGCGGTCCCGGAACATCCTGTCTGGAGTGCTGCGTTCTTGCCCTAGGAGTGTTGCCAGAGCCATCCTCTCGGGTCTGTACCTGCTACCGGCGATGGAGCTTGTTCTCGAAGCTTATCTCTCGCCGAACAATCTGCAACTGGGCAGGAACCACTCGGGAAGGTCCTGTCCGGAGCGCTGACCTCTAGCGTAGGAGTGCAATGAGGACGAGGCTCCACCTTCTTGGAAGCAGCAAACACCGGGGTTTGAGACAGCTACCGGTGCTGACACCTGTTCCTGTAAGATATCTCGCGCCACCGAAGTCGGCGGAACCGGGCAGAGGCCACTAGTCGGGTCTGTGGGAGCTGCCGGCGTAGAAGAATGGGCTCGCGACCGAATTCGCGGCATTGACTTTCTGTCGACTGGTAAGAACCACTAGTCGGGTCTGTGGGGAATACTAGCGTGGCAACCTTGTGCCGAGAAGGGGGTTTGTCTCGAAGCTTAGCTTTCGGAGCTCGAGAAACTGTGCTGGGCAGTGGCCACTAGGCGGTACTGTGGAAGCTGCCGGCGCAGGACAGGCTCGCGGCCTAAGCTGCGGCGTTGACTGTCCTGTCACCCGGTAATAGCCACTATGGGACTCACCGGTGTTGCAACCCCTTATCCGTGCTGGTGTCGGCTGTTTGCGGCGGTAAAAGCTCCATGGCTGAGTCTACTGCTCTTCCAGCCAGGGGGCGCAGACCAGACATGGATTCGAGGAAGTACAGGCGGAACAGGGAAGGCAAAATTCATGTCCGTCACTCGGCCATTGGAATTGTCCACATCTAGTACAGGTACGGACTTGCCAACTGCAAAACATAGTGTACAAATGAAAGCGAGCGAACGTGCCCCCGCAGGTACGCAATATGAACCGCGGAAATGAACGAAGAAAAGTTCCTGGCGTATGCTGACGCACGGCGCTCTACCCTTCCCCTAAGCGCCGGACGGAAGCAGTGACCAAGATTTTACCTTGCCATAATGAGGGAGAAGAGGAACGTAAAGGACGGAACAACCAGTGTAGGCCGGGTGCAGTCCCACCAAAATGGCGTCGAAGCGACGACAGTCACAACCGGTCGGTGAAGTTGGAACAGCGCCGCGAGTCACAGGTAGCGAGCAAGTCCATGAGGCTAGCCGAGGGCGAAGCCAGAGGGCACCAGCAGAGGCAGACACTCAGGCCGGACCGGCCAACTAGTGAGTAAAGTTCACAAGGCGCTGTCACGTCCGAGAATTGGCACACCGAAAAGCTTTGTACCACATGAAGCGTCCAAGCCAAAGGCTCACAAGAAGGAAAAAACCCTGAACACAAAAGCTTCCACCGAAGAAATACAGTCCGAACGTAGAGAGCCACCGACGTACCCAACCTACTCTTGGACTAGCAAAGAAACTGACTGAAGTAGTAAGCGCTGAGCGCATGCATGGTTGAATCGGAAGGGAGGCTACCCGGGTTTCTGCCTAGGCTATGGCGCCCCTCTCCTGCCATCATGACCATACTCGTACACAACAATTTTTGGGCTAAAATTAGACTAGCTAAGAAAGCGCTCCCGGTGGCTAGGCTTGCATCGATGCGAGGGACATCCTGGGAAGAGGGAGCTGAAGGGAACTCCCATCGCGACCCAGTCTGGATCCGCCCTGTGAAGAAGTTGAGGGCGTAGCAACGGTTGCACCGGAACCTGAGACTCGGGGTCACCTGTCGAGGGTCGCCCGGGTAGAAGCAGGAGCCGCTGAGGCAGGGGCAGAAGAGACATCCGAGGGGAAGAAGGTCCGCTGTGGTGCTCACCAATCTCCGCAGCCGAAGTCCCATCCGGCGGAGTACACCTGCACTAGAGACAACCGCCGCGCTGGGTTCGCCAAAAGCTACGTTTGCCGCTATGGACGCTGCCGTTCGTGAGGTCGGTGCGAGGTTCCCTCCGCAAACAAAGAAGCGGCGCGAAGGCGAGAGGTAAAACTTTCCCACGTAGACCAGGAACCATGCCAGCCGAGGGGATCCCAAGTGCCAGCGTATAGGATGCTCATCGGTCATTGATGCATACAAATTTGAAATGACGCATTGCTCTGTCAGTGAGCCGGTCATATTTTTTAAACAGTCACTGAGACCCGCGCCGAGTTGGTTGGCGTGTACGAGAGAGAGAGAGAGAGACAGAGATGAGAGAGAGCTATGGCCAGCTAGCTGATGCTCTAGTGCACTGTACACAGTCAGTCCTCAATGAACAGAGTGCATCCTAAAAATTATGGAGACGGGAGGCCAGTTGACAGTGATTTGTGACACTTGCCCCCTCTCTCGAGCAAATGTAAACAATACTGCAAGCATGGGCCCTGACTAGGTACACGGTCCAACATGATACAAAACGCCTTCCGCCTGTAAGAGGCACACATCTTTATCAGTCCCCACGGCTGCATTAACTCTAGTCTAAGTCAATTGTTGGTCTCATTGACGCTGATTTTGATCCTCTGAGGCGGTATGAGGGTGCCGCAGCGGACTGGGTCTAGATGTCTGTAGCATGTTTTTTTTTTTTTTTTTCCACGCAGTTCACGTGTTCATAATAGATGTCTAGAAGCAAAGGAAATGGCTTAACTGTTGTCAGTGCTGCCGGTTCGTAATTTTTGCAGAGATATGCGTATTTTTACATGATGTCCAAAATGTTGTAATGTAAGATGTTGTAATTGATGTACCAGTGGTCTCTCGTGCTCACACATATAACCTTCGTTCTTATTTCATGGTTACACAATCAGTAACTCAATCTTGCTTTGTTCGCGTCTTCTTGTTGAAGTCCACCATCATTTAATTAGTTGTACACTGATAGTCCATAAGCTAGCAGGACCTACCGAGCACCCCCCCCCCCTCCCAGTACTCAATAAGATGGGTTTCAAAGTGTACATTAGTATGTCATCCTGAGATGTTCCCAAAAATCCTTAGGAACACACCAGAGATATAGCCGATGGCGCAAGGGTACCCCCATTCACACTCTTCGCGGATGCTAAAATGAGGTTGAGAAACATTTTCCTCTAAATAAATCAGAGTTCATTCCAGAAGCCCAAATCAGACACTATTATGTTAAGGCACACCTTCTGCGTCCTCTGCAAAAAAAAAAACCAGAATGAAAAAATATTGAATCTCTGGCTCACAGTGAAGGTATTTATGCACCCAGTAAATGGCCATTTCCACAAAATCGCAAAAAAGACAAAAATAATGTGTCGGATGCTTCAGACATTTTCTATAGCACTAGCAGTCCATTTTCAGGCTTACATCATTAAAACAGGATGTCACAATTATTATAAACTTGACTAGGTGATTCTATGATCACTGTGAGTGCCACAGTGGTTGATTTTGTATCCCTACCCCCAAGTTGTAAAAATAAACAAAATTAATTAGAAAAAATTACTAACTTTATTCCATTTCATTTTGACTTCTCCTTACCTATTAAGTTTCAATAATATGAGCATAAAGTGCAAGAAAATAAGGAAAGTCGGCATCCTTTACGGTAAATTCATGGTGAATGATAGCTTTTTCCCATTTAAAATTGCTGAATTGGGAAACATACGTTGTTTCCGATGCCATCAAAAATTCTGTAGACAACTGATAGGTCTTTTTTAGGTTTTATTGGTTAGGATAGAGTACCACAGTTACTCCCAACCTGATTTTGTGATGCATTTAGGGGCCACAGTGGCTAAATCTGCTGCCCTACCCCCATTTTACCAGTACACAAAAGAACGCAAAATGACCATAACAATTGCTTATGCCATACTTCTCTGTTTAAATATTTTTGTTGCCAGTTTTCATAACAAATTATGCATATTGAGCTAACAATTTGTGATCATTTCATTAATTTCAATGTGACCCATCAATTTAATTGTAACTATTTTTAAGTGGCTGGTCTTTTAGGTGATATTTTACCTAGCGTAAGGCTGGTCTAGTAAGGTCTCACCTTTTCTTTTCATTTATTTTCATCTAGAAATGTGTAAATATGAATATGCATAATAAAGTTTCATGGTTCCTAGCAGCCTAAACAATGTTATCAAAATACTTAGTTTCCACATGTCCACCACGAGATCATCACTTTCACCCCCATTTTTTGCCTTCTTTTTCTGCAACGTTCAATTACTTAATGGCCGTCTTTAAATCTTATATTGTTCTGGCTGCCAATGAGTGAGCTGTCAAGGGGTTGGCAGCAGGAAAATGTTTCTCAACCTCATTTTAGCATCCACGAAGAGCGTGAATGGGGTACCCTTGCGCCATTGGCTATATCTCTGGTGTTCCTAAGGATTTTCAGGGAACATGGCTTAAACATCTCAGGACATACTAAGGTACACTTTGAAACCCATCTTATTGAGTACTGGGGAGAAAGGAAGGGGGGGGGGGGGGGGTGCACGGTAGATCCTGCTAGCTTATGAACTATGACAACCACAATATGTTTCTTGCTTTGTTTGTCGTTTTCTAGGAGAGGGCGGATTGATTGATTGATTGTACATTGCTTAACGTCCCGACAGCAACAAGGCTTTCTCAGGACGTGCCTGCACTGCTTGTGAAAAAAAAACAACTAAACAGAACATTGAATGTATGTCGCCAGCCGGTCCAATACATTAAATAAACCTAACACATGGGGCCTAAATAAAGCTAAGACCATTTAGCAACACACATCCAATATCAAGAGCTACAGGCAGTGCAGACAGTAGGGAGAGTTTTAAAAAGGCAAATACAGGTGAATGGACCTCGGGTAGACAGAAACACATGCCCCAGAATAGAGAGAAAAACTCACCCTGTGGGGCTGACCAGGGTGACCCTGGAAACTAAAAAGTACCTAACCCCACCCAAGTCCCCCAGGGCAGACCCGGGTGGGGGAAGGAGAGGGCGGAGGGTGGGGGTGTCTATCTATGACAATTTGACAAAAATGTGTTGTGGTTGGTGTCCTGGACACTAAAGCTTGAATCAGTACTGCCGGGAAAACTGGTTCTTGTTGCTGAAAACCATTGTGCTCTTCACTGTAGCACAGTAATTCAGTGCTTGCACACGTTTACTGAAAAAAAGCATTTTGAAACGCAAACCTGGAGAAGTGTATAGTTGAAGTCAAAGACTGGATGACTTGCAACAGACTCAAGTTAAATGATGATAAAACAGAGAGCATGCTTGTTGGTACTCGAGCTAGAACATCCGCCTCCAGCTGTGATCATATTTCCATAGGTGGCCAAGACATTTCTTTCAAATCCTATGTAAAAAATCTGGGTTATTCCTGGATTCAAGTTTATCGATGGAAAAACAGGTTAGCCATCTTTGCCGCACTGCCTACCTGGAGCTCCGCAGAATAGGCATGATCAGATCCTTTTTGACAGAAAAGGCTACTGCCCAGCTCGTATGCTCTCGCATTCTGTCCCGTCTAGATTACTGTAATTCCCTCCTTGCTGGTATCTCATCTGATCAACTCACTCGCATTCAGCGTATCCAGAATAATGCAGCCCGGTTAGTCCTTCGCAAAAAACGTACTGATCTCCATGGCTACCTGTCAAACAGAGAATAGAGTACAAGCTGGCCACTTTGGCATACAAACACTATGACAATACGCTTCCTGCATATCTGTCTTCTTCCCTTGCCTCACACAATCCTAGTAGAAGTCTACGCTCAAGCTCACAAAAACTGCTTGTTCAGCCCAGAGTCAGCCTAAAAACTGCTGGTGCCCGTTCTTTCAGTTATCAGGCCCCTCACATCTGGAACTCACTTCCACTGCATGTCCGTCTTTCCCCTACCCTGTTGACCTTCAAAACAAATTTGAAGACCCATCTTTTCCAGGTAGCATATCAAGATTAGCTTAGTCTGGATGTGCTGCCTGGAAATGTTGGTTGTTTCCCCATGTTGATAGGCTATGTGTGTGTGTGTGTGTGTGTGTGTGTGTGTGTGTGTGTGTGTGTGTGTGTGTGTGTGTGTGTGTTTCGTGTTAGGAATGCGCCTACATGGTGCGAGCAGATGTTTATTTAAAGAGTGAGTGCGTTCTAATTTTTCTCCTTTTTAATATTTTTTTGTGTGCTGTAAAGCGCTCCGAGCTTGCTGTTCGTGGGGAAGGGCACTATATAAAAACTATGTATTATTATTATTATTACATTAGATTGCAAAATAGCAAAAAGTAAATAAAAATCCGAAATTGCCATTATATGCGTGATGAATGTAACCAGTGCAAGAGTGAGTTTCTAAAGTCTGCAAGAGGCACAGACGTTCAAAAGTCCTCACCACCTAAGGGTCGTTATGAG
The DNA here is from genome assembly GCA_036245525.1 of Semisulcospira habei. Lineage (NCBI taxonomy): Eukaryota > Metazoa > Mollusca > Gastropoda > Semisulcospiridae > Semisulcospira > Semisulcospira habei. Next base: position 81,334,025 of record BTPG01000006.1, on the reverse strand, counting down.
AATCTATGCATATTGTTTGAGATTTTATCTGATAGTGTTACTCAAACTGAGGAAGTAGATGCGGACTTACTTACTTACTTACGCCTGTCACCCCTACCCGGGTATAGGCCGTCGACGAGAGACCTCCAGCAACTCCTGTCCTGTGCTTCTCCTTCGATTCTACTCCAGGTGGTTCCCAGTCTCTTGATGTCTGCTTGGAGGTCTCGACGCCAGGAGTTTCTCGGCCTACCTCTTTTCCTCTTTCCCTGGGGGTTCCATGACAATGCCTGCCTAGTGATACTGGAAGATGCGGACTAAGTAACGATTATAATCCACATCTGCAAGAGGCACAGATCCTCATGAGTCGCCTCTGCCCGTGGGTTCATGAAAATGTACGCCTCTGATTGGTGCCATTTATGCTGTTTCTCAAATTGAGTATTCCTGAAAACAGCCATGACTGTAACTAAATGGCAGACAAGCACCGCGAAAACGTAAACAGTGAGAGTCTGCGGGCCAAGTTACCAAGATGTGTTGACAAGTTTGACAACTGAGCAGACTACTAGACCATGCCCACAAACGGCACACTTGATTGAGGTAGAACTTTACATCGCAGTTGATAACTTGACAGTAGCCTGTTCAGTAGACACAGCGGCTGCGATCAATTTCAACCTTTTCTCGATTATGATTGTTGGCTCGCAAAGCCGCTGTGCCTACTGAACAGGCTACACAAGCTGCTGACATTTCAAAATCGAAAATGCCGAAAAAGTGATTTTTTTTTGTGTGTTGACTTATGGATTTTCAAAATGACCTATTGATTTTATGTTCCTCCGGTCATATGACTTATTGACTGCAAAACTCAACCTAATCACTGAAGTGCGTCTCGATCCTTCTCCGAGAAGGACTCCGACCCATTACGCGAGAGGTGATCGTCTACGGCCGTCGATGTGGAGCACGAAGACGTCCAACTAATCCTATCTGCGACGGAGTACAGCACGGTAGAACCCCCAGAGGCTGCGAAGCCCCCGCAGGAAGAGCACGGCCCGGGCAGGACATGCCGTCGAAGGTAAAGCGGTAGGAGGCGGTGTCCTCTTCTCCATCTGGAGACGACCAGAATGCAACGCAGACCGTGGAGTTCACTGACCGGCTCCGTATCATCTAGGAAGTCGCCGCGTCCAGGCTGAAGGCCCAGTCCAAGTCTGCACTGCGAGGCTAAGTCTCGGGCGGTCTCCCCGCCGAGAAACGGGTCGGCGACGAACTTGTACAGCATTGTGCACATGACGACTGTCATAGCCGCTACCAAGGTCGGGATGTCCAAGACCCGGGGGGCATCCTAACGTCCCCATTCAACAAGTGTTAGCCGGCGAGCGTCGACCCAGGAGTGGTAGAAGACTGGCAGCCAGGAAGCTCGTAACCGCGGCTAGAGGAGGAAGTCTCTGATCCTTGACGCTCGAAGGATAGAGGCCCAGTCAAGCGTAGGTAAGCGCCGTCTCCGTAGGCAGACGCGCCACGAGCTGGGGCCGTAGTTAACCGAGCTAACGTCCTGGGGCGCCGGCAGGTAACCCGTGTCGTCACCGAAGCTACTAAGGAATAAAACGGATCATAGCTTACAGCGCTTAACTTACCTTCCAGCTGTAAGCGCTTACGATGTGTACACGCCACAAACTCCTACTAGTGGTTGGCAGCTGCAGTGATGGTATTTGTAACGGGCTTGAGACGGAAAAATGCATTTTTCTTTAAAAGGTATTTTTTCGAAAAATACTTACCGATGACATGACCTTATGGGAGATGTCTACTACTTACGCAATTCTAGCCTAAGAGCTCGTTGTGTTACCACACAACCCGGGAGGCACTCGGGGAACCCCGAGGGGGCCGAGAGTTATCTCCCGATACTTCCCATCTGGGACAGAGTACCCATAGTCCTTCAGTCAGGATACTTAGCTTACCAGCGGCAAGCGGGGCAGGTGGGAGGGTCGTCCGAGTCATGTCATCGGTAAGTATTTTTCGAAAAAATACCTTTTAAAGAAAAATGCATTTGTTTCTTCAAAAACATTACCGATGACATGACCTTATGGGAGAATGGCGAAAAGGAGGAGGGTGCCGCGCTCTAGCACACCTAAGGCCCCAAGGGCCATCCTCCCAACCGCAAACTCCCGACAACTCTAGGTAGGTATAAGCGACGGCGCTGAAGCGCCAGGAGGGAGGAGAGCCCCCCCGGGATGTCCCCCACCAGAGCGAGTAACCTCACTAGGCTGACAGAACTCTGCGATCGAGAGCACCTGCGCGCCAGCCCTCCAATAGCCACGAAGAGGGCAGCCCAGTTCCTGGCGGCTGTGGCGTTCGTGGCCCTGCACGTAGCTAATTGGGCGTAATTAGCCTCTAAGCTCCCTGAGGGAGGGATCCTGGAATTCGGATCGTATGGCAGAGCGTAGACAGGGAGATCGACTGCCCTGTAGCTTCAGAGCTGCCGGGCACGGCCAGGAAGCGTGCGCATCCGCCCGTACGGCTATGTCGTCGTAGGTATACGTGAGGCAGGCTCAGGCTATCCTGCCTAGTCTCCTGGGGATAAGTCTACCAGCTGGGGTCAGCAGGGTCGGTGGGGGAGAGGTGACGGACACTGACCAAGAGTGCAATGCCTCGCCAACTTCCTCGTAGAGGCGTCAAGTTGGGCCATAGCGAGGCTTCGACTGCTGCCCATGCGAAGACTCCAGCGTTGAGGGTCTGTCGCAACCGCCAAGGCTCAGGGGTAGGCGCTCCAGCAAGGCGGAACAGAGACCATCGCGGCTGCATGAGGACCTAATAGAATGCGGGAAGCAGTAGCGGGGGGTCCGCGGCGAGAGAGAGGTTCAGGACCGGTACCAGGGAAAGGGGTGACCCACAGGACGAGAGGAGGATCCTTCCCAGGCTAGGTCAGAGCGTTGGCAACTCGTCCAGGAGGGCTATACCCCACGAAGGCGCGGGGAAAGCCAGAGATCCCACCTTGCGGCGAACAGGTCCACTAAGCTATCTCGCCAGCGCTCCGATCCTCCGAAGGTACCCTGGTGCATTCCGAGTGAAGCAACTGGTTCCATCAGGGAAAAGGCTGGCTCAGACCTCCCACGAGCAGACCTAGTCCGTGTCAGATCCAAGCCATTCCCGCTCTTGTCCGCGAGGTCCGGAGGCTAGGCTGGACCTCGAGAAGAACCACGGAAGTATGGGGCGTAGCTACAGCAGCCGGGCTGCGAGACGACCGATGGAGAGTAGAGCCGACCTCCGAGCAGTGGCTAGGCCCTTCCACCGCGAGCACCGCCGCAGCAGTACCCCCTGTCCGAACTCCGGCGTACCCCTGTGCGCCCAATGGGGATACTTACTTACTTACGCCCATCACCCCCCCTGGGGCATAGGCCGCCGACAAGGTCCCTCCAGCCGTCTCTGTCCTGGGCGAGTCTCTCCAGCTGTCCCCAGGTGTGGCCCATCTTCTTGGCATCTGTCTCCAGGTCACGTCGCCCGGTGTTTGTGGCCGACCTCACTTCCTTTTCCCTGTGGGTTCCATCTTAGGGCTTGCTTTGTGGTGTTGGTTGCTGGCTTGCGTAGTGTGTGACCTATCCATCTCCAGCGGCGTTGTTGAAGCTCCACTTCTGCAGGCTTCTGCTTTGTCCGCTGCCACAATACCTCGTTGCTGATTTTGTCCGGCCAGCGTATCGCGAGGAGCCTTCTCAGACTGTTGTTGATGAACGTCTGTATTTTCTTGGTGGCCGACACTGTGGTCCTCCAGGTCTCTGCTCCATAGAGGAGTACTGGTTTCCCAATGGGGATGTCGAGTAGGTTCGGCACCAGCGAGACGGCACTGCACTTTGGTTCCACAATGTCCATGGGTAGGTTGAGGAACCCCCGGTGAATCCAACGGAAAACCGAAACAGGAGCGGAGACTCCATCAGCGGTAACTCCTCCTTCGCATGAGAACCGAGGAACGTAGTGGAGGCCGAGTGCACGGGTAACTGGAGTCAAGGGTCGGCAGCTCCGGAAGAAGGCACAGCCCGAGATCTGGAGGCGGAGCCGAGGACCACCTGCGCGGACCGCATCCCCTCGCCATCTGGCACCAGCATAAGCGAACCAAGGTCCTAGCAGCCTCCTCCGGTCTGCACCCCCAAAGTGAAGGCCAGGAGATCCGAAGAACCTGGGTCAGCCGAGTCGTCAGCACAGGGGGTCCTTCCGCGGCCAGACGACCTGCCAGGGGCCAGGAGCCGTCCACTGGAGAACGAAGAGCAGGGTAAGGCGCTCCCCGATCCCACGCAGTTTAGGGCGTTACGGACGAGAGAGGTCATCTAGTCCAAGAAGAGCCAAGAGCGGATCCGCCGCCGGTAGGGGCAGGCAACTCCTGAGACCTCCTGAGAACCGGTCCTGCCGAGGGAAGCCAACAGCTGACCACTCCAAGGAGGGCGAAGCAAGAAGCTCCGGGAACCGAGAGAAGAAGCGCAGGGAAGTCGAAACGCCTGTCACGAAGTGCGGCAGCCGCGGCCAACTCCGAGCCGTACTTTAAGCCACAAGTGTAGGTAAACAGGTCTGTGCTAGGCGAAGTAACGACCGCATCCTCCCCGAGGATCCACCGGAGGGGGTCGAGCATCCAGAAGTGGAGAGACTGCAGCCAGGCACCCTAGGACGGAGCACGAAGAAGGGGAAAGGGCTGAGTGAGGGGGAGAGGAAAGGGACGAACGGCAGCTGGACGCGAAGGGATCGACGAGCGAGATGGGACAGGATCCTTGGAGCGACGTGAAGAACGGCAACTCCTAAGCACGCCCGCAGTGGAGAGAGAGAGGAGTGTAGACGTCGAGTGTAGGAAGAGTGACTCCAACGATGGCGAACCGTAGCGGACGAGCATCCCAATGGAGCGAAGCGGTCCCTCCTCGCGTGTATGAGTTCGAGAGAGGAGATCCGATGTTAAGTGCCATGAGGATTCCAAATCGTGACGTGACAGTGTACGCATGCGTGAATGTCTCCATGGACCGAGCTCTATGGCGAGGTAGGCTCGCTGCCGGCGAGAAGACTCCGCAAAGAAGCCATCGGGCTGTCTAGGAGACGAGTGGGGATCGGCAATGGATCAAGGACGGATTGGCGCACGTCCCTCGGCACCGAGCTCCGTGCCGGTGCTGGTTTCCTGTCTGTCATAAGGTTTGTTCTTGGTGCGATCCCTCCTGGGAACGACCGCATCGATCAACCCACTCTGCGTACTGGAACGTTGCGACCGGCATGGTGATCTCTCCACAAGATCGTCAAGGACTCGAGCGGTAAGCACGGAGACTGGAACCTCGGTCCAGCCAGCTGGTCACCAAAGGACTCTGTAACCACTAGCAGCCGGCTCAGGGTGATCCCCGACGAGCAGCGCTGTCCTGGTGGAGCCCCCTCCAGGGAGCGAGGGCGGTGCCAGCATACCCGCTCCGAGCGCGAAACCTGCGCTACGTCGTCGGCCGCCTGGACGGCTTCCCAGCTGACCTTGAGCGGTGTGTGGGTTCCGTACTGTGCGCCCAGCGGATTCCATTTGTGCCAAGACGATGCATGCGTGCGAGAATGTCTCCGTGAACCGAGCTCTATGGCGAGGTGGGCTCGCTGTCGGCTAGGAGACTCCGCGTAGGAGCCAGGGCTTTCTAGGAGACGAGTGGGGATCGGAATTGGATCAAGGACGGATTGGCGCACGTCCCTCGGTACGGAGCTCCGTGCCGGTGCTGGTTTTCTGTCTGTCATAAGGTCTGTTCTTGGTGCGTTCCCTCCTGGGAACGACCGCATCGATCAACCCACTCTGCACGCTAACCTGACGCGTCCGGCATGGTGATCTCTCCGTCATCTCGTCGGGACTTGATCGATCGCAGTACCGGGAACAGCAGCCGGTCTACCAGTAGGTCTGGAACCAGTCACAGGTGCCGTGCGAACTCGCCAAGTAGCGCCCAGCGTCGTTCAGGTCATGCGGAGCAAACGTCCCACCAACGTTCGGAGGTACATCCGGCACCTGGTAGACCTTGTGCGAGTCCGACGGTCACAGGAATCCTCCATGTAGTGTGCAGGTCGTCCAGAGGCCACTGCAACATATACAAGCCGAAGGCACGCAGGCGTGGGCCTGAGGGACCCTGCCCTGGTAAGGTTAACCTTCACAACAAATCATGCACAACAACTCAAACATGTCATGACAAGTATAGGTCCGAAGCAAGCGGCATGCACCGTAACCTTTGTCGGGGCGGTGCCCTCCGCTGAACACCTGCGCTGTACCATAGCGACGGGCCTCCAGGTGCAGCGTTGATCGTAGTTTTATGTTGCCTCATCATCATCATCATCAGTCCCTTGCCCGAACTGGGCGTTGGGGGGACTGAAAGGCAGCAGCAACAGACAGTGCTCTCCACTGAGTTCTATTTTGGGCGGTGGCAAGCAAGTCTGGCATCTCGAGTTCGGTCCATTCTTTTTATCTCAACCGCCTCAAAACTTTCGCCGAGGAACTGCTGGCAGAAGAACAGGCTGGCTTCAGAGTTGGAAGAAGCACTGTAGAGCAGATTTTCAACTGCCGCGTCCTGATCGAGAAACATCTGCAGCATCAGCGCGAACTCTACCACAACTTCATTGATTTCAGGAAAGCATTTGATCGCGTCTGGCACGACGGACTCTGGCAAGTCATGAGATCGTTCAACATAGAGGAGGGACTGATCCAAATGATAGAAGCGCTTTACAAGAACGCCTGCAGCGCGGTTCTACTTAACAATCAGTCAGGCGAGTTCTTCAGGACGACGATCGGTGTCCGTCAAGGATGCCTGCTCTCTCCTGTCCTTTTCAACATATTCCTGGAGAAGATCATGCAGGAAACCCTCCACGACCACCATACTTCAATCTCTATTGGTGGCAGATCCCTGTGCAATCTTCGATTCGCAGATGATATTGACCTCATGGCAGGCAGCAATAGTGAGCTCCAAAACCTGACAGACAAACTTTCAAGTAGCGCAGGGTCTTATGGCATGGAGATCAGTACGGATAAAAGCAAAGTGATGATCAACACCACAAGCGACAGCAGCAGCAACATTCACATGAACGGCCAGAAGCTAGAAGAGGTCAATAGCTTCAAGTACTTGGGAGCCACCCTGTCCAAAGACGGTAGTTGCGTAGCAGAGATCCGTATCAGGATAGGTACAGCAACATCCGCAATGGCCAGGCTGGACAGGATATGGCGAAGTAACTCCATCAGCTTCACCATCAAGTACAGGCTTTACAAGTCCCTCGTAGTGTCTATTCTACTCTACGGCTGTGAGACTTGGACACTGCTTGCAGACTCAGAAAAGAAAATCCAGGCCTTTGAGAACAAGTGCCTGAGGAAGTTGCTCCGCATCTCGTACCGCGAGCACAAAACCAACGAATATGTACGGAGCATCGTCACCTCCCTGGTGGGCCCACATGAACCTCTTCTGGCAACCGTGAAACGGCGCAAGCTTGCTTGGTTTGGCCACGTGACCCGACACAACACCTTGTCCAAGACTATCCTCCAAGGCACTCTCGAAGGAAGTCGTCGGCGAGGTCGTCAGAGAAAGAGTATGTTGCCTAATAGGCCATTAATCTCCTGTCGACCGTAATTTGTAATCACATGCACAAGCCTTAGTCAAGGAGGAATTTAACCAAAGAGCATATATTAAGTGTTCAGGAGACATAGGGCTATCTTAGCACTCTGTTACCGTCAGGTAGGTTCGGGTTGGGCTGAGGTCACCGGCGCCGGCCCTTAGCTGCCTTGGAGACGGGCTCCACCCGTCCGAAAGCAATGTCCATTTCGTAGCTCTGTTCCTGTAACTTGCGGAACGAGCGCATGCATGTGAGCAGCACCTGTGGAGGCAAGCCAAACTTTTTTTTTTTTTTTTTTTTTTAACAGCCACAAAAAGGTCATCTTGGACCTTAAAAAACGGCAGCAAGGCGTGGCGACCAGTGGCCCTGCGCTCAAGTAGGCAAACGCCTGACATCCAAGAACAGAAACATGTGATGCCAAGTATAAAAGTGCACAAGAATGTTCACCCACCAGCCAAATCGTGTACCTAATAAGCCCCCGAGTAAGGTAACAGGTCTGCATTACGCATAACAGGCATACGTGACCGACACAGTACCGAAGTAAGCGTCGGCTCTCGCCACACTCACCAACGCAATGCGTCAAGGAATGGCTGGAGCATAACACATTCCCCGAACCCCACAAGGTACAAAAGAGTAGGTAAGGAACAAGTGAGTAGGTAAGCGCCCGAATATAGTTAGACTTAACTGTCACCGATCTTTCCCACCACTCCCATTCCATTAGAGGTTTTAACCGCGAGGAAAAGGTGCTCTGCATCGCTAGACGCCATCTTGAAAAACGAAGCTGACCACCTGTGGATCTGAGCCGTTTAAGAATGACCGTTCCAGATAAAAACGTCTCATTCCTTTCCTCCCGCGTAAACGCCCTCTTTTGAGAAAGGGAGATTTTGACCCTGTTAAATAATAATGCCACACCAACACGGAAGGAGAGAGGAACGGGCGCGAGGCCCGCCAAGTAAAAGTCAAGAATCTTGGCGCAAAGCAACAGCGCCGAAGAAGACCGCCTTCGAGCCTGCTCAACCAGTGCCCAGCGCGGGGACCGGCCGAGGGCCAACCCAACTACCTTACCTTTTCCCGGAACGGGACCGGGGAAGGGGGGAGAAAATCTCAACCAAGGCACGCGCGGCGAAGTCACAGCGAAGCAGACAGCACAGCCCAGACCGGCAACAAGCAGCCAACGGGCAGCTGCCAACGAAAAGGGGACACCAGAGCCACGCAAGGCACAGGGAGGACGGACGAAGAAGAATTCAAGCGAAGAACCAAGGCCGTCGACGACCGGCGACCCGGTCGAAAATCCCAAGTCCGTAGGCTAGAGCAAACACGTCTGAACAGCGTAAGCCTAAGTAGACTGACTGAAGGACTATGGGTACTCTGTCCCAGATGGGAAGTATCGGGAGATAACTCTCGGCCCCCTCGGGGTTCCCCGAGTGCCTCCCGGGTTGTGTGGTAACACAACGAGCTCTTAGGCTAGAATTGCGTAAGTAGTAGACATCTCCCATAAGGTCATGTCATCGGTAATGTTTTTGAAGAAACAAACTTCTGTTGGCCTGTGGCAGGGTCGGTCGCCAAAGTCTTGTCCCGACGGGAGGGCTAGGGTGAGGTATGAGGTCCGAGTCGCGGGAACCAGTCAGTCGTAGCGTCGGACTGCCGCGAGCGCGCCCGCCCTCGCAGAACGACGTCTGCTTGATCCTTCTACCACTCCGTGGTCCGTCCACACCGTCCAAGGGGAAGACGGGGCGAGTGATCCAACGTGAACCCGGCTCATCTCTAAATAACCTGGCGAGTGGGCGCACGCAAGCCCAGCTGTCCTGTCCGGCCAAGAACTCCTTCCACTGACCCTCTGCCGCGAGACTGCCTTGGTCGCCTGGGCGGAGTTAACCAGCAATAATAATACTTGATCTTGGAGTGGGACGCCGAAGCTTCAAGCAACTCCACGTGATCCCGACTCGTCGCTTACCCGTCCCCGAGGAGTGGGTGCACACAAGTCCAGCCATCTTGTCCACTCGTGGTCCCCTGTCACTGCGTATGAGCGGGGCGCCAAACGTCTGTGCCGGAGTAGAGTCGAGGCTTGGGGGGGCCTGCAAGTCGCGGGTCATCCTCATACTGAGTCCTTAGTCTAGCTAAGAACCTATTCCTATTAGTAATACCATCGGTAATGTGTTTTGAGGAAACAAAGCTCCACATGAGTGTGTACAAGTGAAACAGAGAACTCTTAACAACAAGTGGGATTACAGGCGATACATGTGTGCAGGAGGAGACAAAAAGAAAGCCAAGGGTTACAACAATGTTGTGCATGATCCAATCTTTGATGTTGAGATTTCGCAAACTGCACCACCATACCTCCATCTTTTGCTAGGTATAGTCAAAAAACATCATTCCCTCCTAGAGCAAGAACGCAACGAACTTGATAAAGTCATTGGTGAAAGACTAGCCGTGTGAAAGGAGGCACATGATGGAAACGGAGGGGGGTGCCGCAAAACTTGTAACCCCACAAGCTAGCCAGACCTGCCCGTCCCAGCGCAAACTCCCGACAATTTTAGCTAAAGGTTACCAACAGCACTGAGGGTGCCGGGAGGGAGTGTTGCACCGCAGCGTCGTCCCCCACCAGAGCCAGGATGTCTCGCTGGCCCGCCAGGTTTCAGAGGTAAAATCGGGTGAAGGTCGATTGAGTCCGCCAGCCCACGGCCACCACAAATTCTTGGACAGCACAGTTGCGGTCGAAGGCAACGCTTGCGGCCATGGTTCTGACCTCGTGCGCCCTGATGTGTAGACGCTTAGCAGCGTCAGGGCAGAGGTCCTGGTCCTGCCACTTCTCGTCTCTTAAAGTTCTCAGACGACATGGCCCTTGTACGCCTACTCCAAAAAGAAGACAGTTTGGCCGAGTACTTTGCACAGATAGCAGTATTAGAGTCATGGTGCAAAGATAGTTTTCTGGAAATGAATGTACAGAAAACCAAGGAACTCGTCATTGATGACAGGAAAGTTGATGATATTTTTGTACCTGTCTCAATTAATAATCAACCTGTAGAGGTGGTCACTGAATTTAAGTACCTTGGCACAGTCGTGGATAGTGGGCTGTCCTTCACTGGAAACACTGATCTGATTGTGAAAAAAGCAAACCAGCGTCTGTACCTTCTTAGGAAACTGAGAAGTTTTGATGTCAGTTCCAGGGTTTTAGAATCCGTTTATAGAAGCCTGATCGAAAGCATACTGACGTTTAACATCACTGCTTGGTATGGCAATCTCAGTATGAAAAACAGGGGCAGACTGTCACGTATCGTCAGAACAGCTGAGAAGATCATTGGCCTAGGACAGTACCCAGTAGATGATCTGTACCATAGAGCTGTCCGAAGGATAGCTGCTAGCATTGTCAATGATCCTAGTCACCCACTCTCTGATCAGTTTCAAATGCTACCATCAGGCAGACGTTTCAACATGCCACTTGCCAAAAGGAATGTTTTTAAGAAGTCTTTTATTCCAACTGCTGTCTCGATTTTGAACTCTCGTTTATAACGCCGCGATAAGTATGATCTACTTAACATTACCTCCCATCTTGTGACAGATTGCTTGTGATAGATTGCTGCAATGATAATTTTTCATGATATGCTTTTGCAGCGTTTGTTAATGTCTTATATTGTTGTTTCATGACGAGCCGAAAGGCAAATTTCTGTCGTGCCTGGACTCGAACAGACAATAAAGTTGTATTGTATTGTATTGTATTGTATTGTATATCAGTCATCGGAGCCAGGACGGAACCGTCTGGGCCGAGATGTCTGATCTACCTGGGGACAGAGGGAGAAAAAGGTGGGAGCGTCCCCGGCGGAGCGGGTTGGTTCAGCGTAGGTACACGCGTAAGGCTCTCACTGGGTCCTGTTGTCTGGCTTCTCTGTTGAGGCTTAACGTTTTCAGCGGCTGTACGGTGATCACCTGGGGGGGGGGGAGGGGCGGTCAATGGTGACCGCGTCTCGGCCAGGAAGGCCGGGTCCGTCAGCAGCTGCACAGAGCCGTTCGTCCTGCACTGCAGGCAGGCGGGATGCGCTGAGAGCGCGTGCAGCTCACTCACTCTGGAGGCCGTGGCAAGGGTGAGAAGAAGCAGTCTCTCACATGATGTCGGCCAAGCTTGCTAGGGGAAGCGGTTCGAAACTCTCCCGAGTTCAGCCAGGTGAGTACCCAGGGAAGTTCCCAGCACAGGATCAGGGAGCGGAGGGCAGGGTCCACTCGGCCCAGGGGACGGAAGGTGTCGGCAACATGGCGACGTAGCCCCTGATGGTGATCGGCACCAAGAGCTGTTCGGCAAAGCCAGAGGAAGAACTCGGCCAGCTGCAGGGTTTCCACAAGTTTGGTAGGAAAAAATTCCATACTTTTTAAAGACCTTTTCAAGACTGACACAGTTTTCCAAAGCTCACTAGTAGTAGTATATACGCCAAAATTGTGTGATAATGGAACATAATTACCTATTTTTCAGGACAATTTTTTTTTTTTTAATGTGAGGTATGCTGAGGCAATCTCCCTGGGTATGTGTGCCTCTCTTTAACAGTTGAACGGTCACACATACAGAAATAAGATAACACACATAAAAGTTGAAACAAAACAAAAAAACAACATAGATATGGTATTCAATTTTTTTTTTGATGTTAATGTTTACTTACCCAGGAGTGAGGACACACGGAAATAGGTGACAGAATTTAAGCTTGTAATATAAAATACTACACGTCTTAATATAATCACAAAATAGTAATTCATGATAAACTTCCAAGTCATTTGACATCGTGTACAAAATTTAAATCACTGCCTTCTGAGCAGTAATAAAATGTAATACTATTACTACTGTTCTTTTAAAACAATTTGTAGTTGAATGTAACATATATGAATACAGTCTTGCTGTTACTTTGATTTCAAGCAGTTTTGATTTCAAGCAGTTTTGGGTCGATTTGAGACTCTATGGCTAAAGCTTCCTCAGAATTCTCTTTTGCAGATCTGCGGAGTGCATTAGACTTTGCCAAGAACGTAAACTATAACTTTAAAAAAAAACTTTTGTTTTTAAACCTCTAACTCTAAGAGGAATAAACTTTTAGAAGAAAAAAGAAGAGAAGAGAGTAAGAGAGAGCATCCAATTCCAAGTGAATTCATACAATGTAAACGTAAACTTACTTTGCAGAAGATTTAGCTTGTTGAAAAAAAAAATCAGTCAATGCCATTCCAGGCCTTCCCTTCGATTTGCTTTCGCTATACTTCAAAAGCAGTAAATGTTTTTTGCCGACTACATGGCTTTTTAATGCAGCTTCACCCATGTTGCCGATTTCGATATCCTTCTCACACACAACGCATCGAGCTTTGTGCTTTGCTCCGTCCGACGCTGGCGCTAACCGAACTTTGAATTCACTTTTCTCTAGCCATAAATGGCTAAAGATGCACTTCCCCATTTCTATCTTTAGCAAAACTCTGAGCGACTTTTCATGCAGGGGACGAAAGGAAGTTGAAAGATTCTAACTACGCATGTGCAGCTTTTATGCAAGGGAAGTCACTGCGGAAGAAAAAAAGGGGAGTCTTCTAGCGCTAGCTTGATGAACGATCAGCTTCAGGCATACTTATGAATTAAAATATAGTCTTCAGGTTACGTTTTTAAACTTTCAGATTTCTCTTGTAAAGTAAATTGCATGTCAGTGTAAGATTGGCATATTTTTTAATTTTCCAAAACTTTTCCATACATAGCTTAACACAAATGAACTTTCCATAGTTTTTCCAGTCATGGAAAAGATTTTTCTATTTTCCACAGCTTCTCCAGACTTCCATGACTGTACGAACCCCACAGCTGGGCAGAAGTCAGATCGGCTGGGGAGGGGTGACGAGCGTCGCACCAAGACCCTAGTGCTCGCCATTTCCCTTCGTAGACTCGCAGGGTCGAGGGTCTGTGGTCTGCAGCGACAGCTACCACTGCTGCACTCAAGAAGCCTCTAGCGGCGAGGGCGCGCCACCCAATCTCCAGGCGTGGAGTAGGAGTCGCTCGGGGCACAGATGGTAAAGCGCCTGCCGCGGTTGCTTTAGCATCGAGCATGGGGTGGGGAGCCGCAGTGGGGGGCCTGTGGCGAGGTCCAGAAGGTTGGTGGTCCAAGACTTGGTCCAGCAGAACGGGGCCACTAGCAACAGGATCACGTTGCATCCCTTGGGCTTGAGCAGGACCTTGGGGACTGGGACTGCGGGAGGGTAGGCATACGCGATGAGACCATCCCAGGAGATGGAGCGCGTATTGCCCGCCCAGGCTAGGGGGTCCGGGATGGGCGAGACGAAGAGGGGCAGCAGGCGGTTCCACCTCGTCGTGAAGAGGTCGATCAGAGGGGTCTTCCACACCACGCAGATCATCCGAAGATGTCCGGAAGGATCGCCCATTGGCGAGGAGAAGCTGGCCGCGCCGCGAAAGGGAGTCTGCAAGGACATCACGGCGGTTTCTCTCTGCGGACTTTGGCCCACTTAGTTTCAACAGTTACGCGTGTGCTAGCTATATATAGCGAACCTGCAATTTGCCCGCGCGCGCAATGGAGCTGTGGCAGAAATTATTTGGAATAGCTAGGTTGCCATTTCCAGCAGGGTCCTAAGGACTGCTCTGACGAGGTGAGGGGCTGTGAATCCAAGAAGAACGCTCCCTAGAATAGCTGCAAACTAACCGATCACGGCGGTGAGAGGATCGGTGTCGACTTGGGGAATGACTGCATCCGCGTGGATGCTTCCACCTGGTGCACGTGTCCGCATAAGAGGATTCGCAAAATTTGTACCTTGCTGATGAGTGATGCCGCTTGTGCGGGGAAGCACGCCGCGAGGGGCGTGAAGCTGTACGTTTTCTCGGAGCGGCAAAACTGGTAGAGCGAGAGCGTGAACGTGTGAGAGACCAGGGGCTGTGCTTCTTGCTGTGTCGCGTCTCCCGTTCGCGTGGCTCCAGCGAGTGGGGGATTGTTGTGCGTCGAGGATGCACTGGCACTGTCTTAAGAGTTAGAGGCTACATGAAGACTAGGGGAGCTGTTGTTTACCGCGTCGCGCGGGGCGACCAAAGCCGCTGCCGGCCGCGCTCCGCCTTGGAGCGGGCGGACAAAGTGCCAGTGGAGACATCCAAGATAGGTCTGTCGTTCACCACATTGTGGGACAACTGAAGCCGCTGCCGGCCGCGCTCCGCCATGGAGTGGGCGGACAAAGTCCTAGAGGATGCGTCGGGGCCCAAAGAAGGTTCAACCGCGTAGTGGGGCGACCGAGGCCGCCGTCGGCCGTGCTCCGCCATGGAGCAGACGGACAAGGTCCGAGAGGGCAAAGCTGGACCTGAAGGCAGGGTCCGGGGACCTGAAGGTAGTACATGGGCCCGATGAGAAGTCAACTCACCAGCATCCGAGCATGCGTGCCTGACGATCCCTTCCGCTGTAGGGGGGGGGGGGGGGGGGGGAAACAGAATGGGTGTCGCTCGGCCACTAAAAATCCCCACACTTCACGCAGGTCTTCACCTGTAAACTGCAACACAAAGCAAATGTGAAAGGAGACGGAGCGTGGCCACCCATTGAGGCCATGCTATACTAATTCATGAGCATTCGAGTTATTCCCGCAAAGCGAAAATCGGAGACCATGTTAACCAATTTGATGAACATTCGAGCTATTTCCGAGAAAATGAAAATCCGAGGCCACGCTAACACAGTTCACAAAAACCCATGGAAAGTGCCACAGTCTGGACCGCCATCTTGCCGGCCACGTGGCATTAACCGAGGCCTTACCTTGCCATAGCAGTGCTTTTCTTTAATTAATCCACTAGGAATTCTTGCCAATCAAGACACAATCCGAAAGGAATCCAAGAAAAGACACACTGCGAGTAGAAGTCTCACAATCACACCGATAAAACGACGAAACCCGTCGAAGAATTCCACCTAGGCTAAACACAACTGTTCCGGTGAGCTAAGCATAAAAAGACTGGCGAGAAACACATCACCGGATATGGAGGTAAGGGAGGCCACTCACGGTTTCTTGGTAACGACTCCATGAAGTCGCCTCTTTAGTTGTGTAGTGTACACAACGGATGCTTAGGCTAAATTGGTATGCTAAGTATACCTTCCTATTACTATTAGTCATGCCATCGGTAATAGTTTTGAGAAACAAAAAATATTTAGCATACTGCATGGAACATTAATAGCTTTAAATTTACGTGGTAATTATCAGACCTGTGAAATTAAAGACACAACATCCGGCAGTCGGCTGGGTGCAATGCTTACAAACCAACAGCCATGCACCAACAGCTGCTCTTGGTCTGCGCGCTTCTATACCCAGGTTGCGGGCTTAACACATTCAAGACGTGCGGCATCTGGATACGTGGCGTAAAGCTACGTATCCAGATGCAGCACGTCTCAAATGAGTTAAGGTTGCAGCTTTGAAGGTCAAACCCAGGTTGGAGTCAAAATATATTTATATCCTTTCGGAGTCTGCCCCTGAAAAATTCTTTAGGGTGGCAAAAGACAGTCAGCCCTATTCCATTACCAGGTCAACATTTAAGCAGATCTGCATTGTCACTCTGGTGAGTGCCTGTTTTGTGGTCATACCTTAGCTACACTGATGGTCTGTTGCTCCATGGCCTCGTGAATGCTGGCTTTGTCGTGCTCTTTAATGCTGTTAAACTCGTCAATACAACAAATACCCCCGTCTGCCAGGACCAGCGCCCCTGCTTCCAGCTGCCACTCTCCTGAATCCTGAAACATCAGTCACCTCTTATAAATGTTGGTACAGGATATGGAAAGAAGACTGGAAAGACTTCAGTTCTGAAGATTGGCACAGAACCTGCAAAACTATGGGTCTGGGAAGACTTCTGAGGGATGACGTGGAGCCTACAGGCTCCGTGCCATCCCTCAGAAGTCTTCCCAAATTTTACAGGCTCTGTGCCATCCCTAGCAAGTCTTCACAGAATTTACATGCTCTGTGCAATCCAGCAGAAAACTTCTGAAGATTGGCACAGAGCCTGTAAAACTTCTGGTCTGGAAAGACTTCCGAGGGATGGCATGGAGCCTACAGTCTTCCTGAGTTTTACAGGCTCTGTGCCATCGCTCGCAAGTCTTTCCAGAGTTTACATGCCCTGCGCCATCCCACAGAAGTCTTGCCAGAGCTATACAGGCCCTGCGCATTGCCTCAGAAACAGTAGGTAAGAAATCAAGAGACCAGCACACACACACAAACTCTTACCTTGACAGCTGTGACAGTCAGTCCAGCACTAGTGCTCCCGATGCCCGTGGTCAGTACAGCACGGGGTGTGATTTTGGATGCATACTTAAGGAACTGAGACTTCCCAGTGCCTGTTAAAAACAAAATGGAAAGCATTAAACATGTGCTGGTCTGTGATTTTAGACCTTATGGCCTAGAGCTATAAGGTCCAAAATGACAGACCAGCACAAAAATAAACATTCTAGCACAATAAAACAACCCAAAAACTTTTTTATTGTGGACAACTAAGGACTGAGACTGACAGTCTGGCATTTTGGCAAACCTGCTTTGAAATAACACTGTATGAGACAGATGAAACAGTGTATGATTTTTACCTGGATCTCCAACCAGTAACAGGTGAAGCTCTCCACGCACACGGGATCCATCCTCATCCACCCTCTGGAAACAGCACATGGGACTGTAAGTGAAATCAACCTTACAACATATTTTTGTTCCTCTGCTTTCTACAAATTTCACAGAAAAATTAACTTTTCTTTAAAATGTATTTTTTCGAAAAATACTTACCAATGACATTACTAATTGGAACCTTCACTTAACTCATAATTTTAGCCTAAAAACTTACTGTGTGCCCCCCATACTAGGGGAGGGAACCACTGGGGAGCCATAGCCCGGATACCCCGAGTGGTCTCCCGTACTACCTTATCCGGCAGCAAACTCACCCTTTCCCGCCAGTGACTGAGCCTAGCATAGCACCACTGAGGCAAGCGGGGTAGGAGGGAGGGACCTCTGAGTAATGTCATCGGTAAGTATTTTTCGAAAAATTAATTTTTCTTTAAAATGTATTTTTTCGAAAAATACTTACCGATGACATTACTAATTGGAACCTTCGCTAAACTCATAATTTTAGCCAAAAAACTTACTGTGTCCCTCATACTAGGGGAGGCAACCACTGGGGAGCCATAGCCCAGATACCCCGAGTGGTCTCCCGTACTATCTTAACCAGCAGCAAACTCACCCTTTCCCGCCAGTGACTGAGCCTAGCACCACTGCGGCAAGCGGGGTAGGAGGGAGGGACCTCTGAGTAATGTCATCGGTAAGTATTGTTCGAAAAAATACATTTTAAAGAAAAATGTATTTATTTTCTCAAAATTATTACCGATGACATTACTAATTGGAATTACGAAAAGGAGGAGGGTGCCGCTAGTTTGGAATCCCCCCAAAACCCGCGAAGCGAGCCGACTATCGAGGCCCCTCCCATTGCGCCCACTCCCGATAATTTTAGCTAGGCGAACCTATGGCACCTGTGGCGCCGGGAGGGAGTGTTGCGCTGCCGAGATGTCCCCTACAAGGTCAAGATTAGTGCGCTGGCCGGGTAAGTCTCTTAGGTAAAAGCGGGCGAAGGAAGACTCAGCCCGCCAACCCACGACCGCCACAATGTCTCTCACTGCCCAGTTTCTGTCAAGGCGATCCTCGCCGCCACTTCTCGGACTTCATGAGCCCAGATGCGCATCGTTTTCGCTTGTTCTGGGGCGAGCTCTTTATACGCCTCACGGATAACCCAACGTATCCAGGACGAGATAGTTTTCGCCGAAATGTCTCGTCTGCCTGGAGCCAAGGGCAGGAAAAGGCGGGAGCGCCCTTGTCTTAATGGCTTAGTTCTGCGCAGATACACTTTAAGAGCCCTAACAGGGTCCTGAAGTCGTGAGTCCTGTGTCTGATCCCTTGCCCTGAGCGGTCGAACTGTTACGACTTGTGGAGCGACATTAGGAACTCGGTTCTTTGCCAAAAAGGCCGGGTCCATTAGCAGCTGAATCGATCCATCAGTCCTGAGTTGGTGACAGGTGGGACGAATCGAAAAGGCGTGTATTTCACTAACCCGTGAGGCTGTGGCAAGCGCAAGTAGGAAACAGGTCTTCCTAGTAAGATCTCCCAACCTTGCTACCTGAAGTGGCTCGAATCTCTTAGAGTTCAGCCAGGTGAGCACCCATGACAGGTCCCATTGTGGAACTAACGAGCGTGATGCTGGGCGTTGCAGATCAAAATGGGACATCAGATCTGCCAAGTCTTTGCAAGCTCCCGGATCGGGTCGTCCCATGTGTCTATACGTGTCTGCCACCATAGCCAGGTAACCGTGTATGGTGATGGGTGCCAAGTTCTGTCTGACGAAAAGCCACAGGAAGAACTCGGCCAACTGGGGAGTAGTTAGATCCGTGGGGGAAAGCCGCTCTGCGGCGCACCAGGACTGGAGCACGCACCACTTCCCTTCGTAGACATTACGAGTTGAGACCCTTCTGGCTGTAGAGATAGCCTCCACTGCAGGACCCGAAAGCCACTAGCTGAGAGGGCTTGCCGGACAATCTCCACGCGTGTAGCATCAGCCATTCTGGGCAGGGTGGAACAGATGCTGCTTTGGTAGTTTGAGCATAGTACTCGGAGTGGGAAGTATCATAGGCGGACCCGTCGCCAGCGCCAAGAGATCGGTGGTCCAGCTCTTGGCCCAGTTGAAAGGGTCACTAGTATCATAATTGTGTTGCTGTCCCTGAGTTTCTGAATGATCTTCGGAACCAGCACTGTGGGAGGAAACGCGAAAGCGTGGAGTCCTTCCCAAGAAATGGATAGCGCGTCCACGGCCCAGGCTAGTGGATCCGTAACGGGGGAGATGAACAGGGGAAGTTTGTTGTTCCATCTCATGGCAAAAAGATCGATCACTGGTGTCTCCCAACGTGCGCAGATTAGCTGAAAGATATCTGGCCGCAGGGACCACTCCGTGTGAAGCATCTGACCCCGCCGAGAGAGAGCGTCTGCCAGAACGTTTAGGTGTCCCGGAATGTGTCGCGCCCGAAGGGTAATGCCCCGGTCCCTGCACCACAGGAAGACTTGATATACGAGTATGCAGAGGGAGGGTGCGCGCATAGCCCCTTGGTTCTGGATGTATGCGACGACTGTCGAGTTGTCGGAGAGCATGAGCACCTGGTTTTGCGTTAGTCGATCTTCCCAAGCGATGAGTGCTAGCCACACTGCTTTCATCTCCAGCCAATTGATATGCCTGCCTGCCTCCACTTCTGTCCAACAGCCAGAGGTCGTGGCAAACTGCGGTAACAGGTGGGCTCCCCAACCTGAGTTGCTCGCATCCGTGCAGACAGATAGGTGAGGCAGTGGGGAGAAGAGGGGAATCTCTGTCGGTCTCCAAAATGCACGCCCCCTGGTTCCGAACAGCAAGTCGGCCAGGTAGTTGGATGTCGGACTGGAAGCTGTCGGAACCTTGCCATCACTCCGTCCACAATTCTGGTAAAAACCCAAGGGCTGAGGTTCAGCCCGAAAGGTAGGGCCCGAAACTGGTAAACAATCCCTTGAAAGGCGAAGCGTAGGTAACGTCACGAAGCTGGATGGATGGGAACGTGCAGATAAGCATCCGCAAGGTCGAGGCTTACTGCAAAGTCCTGAGGACATACTGCTGCTCTCAGCGCTCTGGCCGTCTCCATCTTGAAGTGTGGTGCCACAATGAATTTGTTTAGAGCCGAAAGATCGATGATCAGCCTCCATTTCCCCTCTGGTTTCGGTACGAGGAAGAGACGACTGTAGAATGCGGGGGAGTCACAACGCAGGACCACCTCCGTGGCCTCCTTCTGTAAAAGTGCCTCCACTTCGCTCTGTAATGCTGTCGCCCTGTCTCATTCTAAAGGTACTCGCGTCCAAAGGGGGGAGTGTCTCAGTGGGGGAGGTGACTGGAAGGAGATCCTCACGCCCTCCGTCGCTGTCGAGATGATCCAAGGGTCGTCCGAAAACAGCTGTTTCCATGCTCCGCTGTGAAGAGCTAACCTCCCACCGACCAGAGACCCAGCAGGTATCGGTGGGAGGATCGGGGACAGGTCAGCGAGCCTGGCCGCGGCCTCGCTGCTGAGAGCCTCTGGACCAGGGAGTGGAGGGTGCGGGGAAGGCATGCGAACGCGCCGGAAGGGAGAAGGCTCCGCTTCGGCCTCGGGACTGTCGGGAAGAGGAGGGTCTGAAGAACTGCAGGGCACGACCCACGGCTCTGCGGGCTGACTGAGAGCGTGCCGAGACTACTCTAGCTGGGGCTGGCCACAGATCCTTGTTGGACTCCCGTACCTCCTGCCACGTCGGTCCAAACAGCAGGTTGCCACCCAAGGGTGCCTGTCGCAGTTGTGCCTTCAATGAAGCTGGAAGCGTAGTGCATCGTTTCAGAAGCTCGTCCCATCGTAACAGATCGCAAATCGAAGCCGCCGCAATGGTGTTGACTGAAGCATGGAAGGCCGCTCTATTCGCCGCAATCAGTACCGCATGGATCTCTCGTAAGGGAGCTGAAGCCTCAAGATCCCAGGTGTTCTCCATCCTCCTGACCACCGACTGTGTCGCCATCTCCAAGAAACCGGTGCATGCCAGGGAATTCCGAACCAGTGCGGTCGTCTTGTCCAGTCCGGCTGACAGGGAACGCTGTGTTAGTCCTGCTTGGACGAAGGCCTCCTTGTCCACCGTAGGAAGATTACAGCTGAATGCCTGGGAGTGTCCCGCATACCATTCTTGACAGAAATTCACGTCGATTCCCACCGGCCACCTCCTGTCGGAGAAGAATCCCTGCTCTCCAACTCTGTCCGTGCGAAGATGCGCTGAGAACGCCTCCGTGAGGTCCCTGAAACCTGCCGGTTGAGGTAGAGTCTTGATGCGTTGGCCTGCCGAGGTGTGTCGACCATCACCACCGCCTTCCTCTTCACAGGTGGAGAAGGTGGACAGTGTTCCATCGGAAGAAAAGCAGCAATGAGGCGAGCCGCTTTATGCAAATCCCGAGTAGGAAGACATCGAAGTCGCGTCCACAGCGATGCTGGAGATAGGAGAACGCCGTTCCGGTGGAGTCGGTGCGTCTTCATTGTCGATTCCCAGCACTGACAGCGAATCCTCCGGATGAAGACTAAGTGCCTCCTCGTCCTCCGCCGTGTGCCGAGAAATAGAAGCAGTAGTAGTAGGTCCAATTGTCAACTGGAATGAAGTCTCTGCCGGACGTCTGTAATCCTGGCCTGTGGAAGAACGATGAGGACTGCTCCAATCCCGCCGAGAAGTTGTCTCTGTCCACCGGTTGTCCCGTGAGAGAACTACCCGCTGTCGACGAACCTGTTCCTCCTGAGGTGCGCGATGGCTGTCCAACCGGTCCAAAGGGTCTGCTGCGCCTGGCTGGAAACTACGCATCCCATTGTCGCGACGATGTCCGTTGGCGTGAGACGTAAGAACTGGACTTCCGATCCGATGATGAAGATCGAGAAGGCGAGACGTCCACTCGAATGTGGTCTCTGTCCTGCGTCGACTCCACACGCTGCGCCCGTTCATCCGAACGCGAAGATTGAACTCTTTGGTATTTTTTGTGCTTCGGGGGTCCGCCGTCTATTCATACTTTCTCTCTGTTTACTCTCTCTACGACAGAAGATAGAACTGACCACACTGGTCCTCTCCCGAAGAAGGTTAACATCGCCAGTGGAAAGCCAGTGGCGCCACTCTCTATCTCTGGACCCTGAAATTTCTCTTTCTCTTAACTTACCCTGAGACCTATCAATATTTTGCGCTTGACATCCTGTCGCCCTTGGAGTGAGTACCCGAAAGTGTGACCCTGTCCAGGCGCTGGTCCAGCCTACGGCAGAAGGGCACTCTCCAATCCGAGGGGGGGGGTCCCCCGCTTCTGCTGCCTGGTTTCCCTTATTGCCAGGAGGGCTACTGTTAGCCCCAACATATTCTCTGCGGGGGGACCGAGCTCTCAAAGGCCTCACTAAATCATAGGGTGGCGAACCCCTGCCTGGCCTGTCTCCCCCTCTGTGGATTGAAGGGTATAATAGAGCTCTTGGTGCTGTGCGGGATGGCAAATCCCTACAGCTGCTACTAGGCTCAATCGTCCGCGCAGGACGAGGCAGCACTGCACGAGGCACCGGTGGGGGCAGCAGGGCCCGTTTTTGCGCTGACACACAAACGATGTCTGAAATTGCATTTCTATGTTTCACATTCAAAGTTACGGCAGCGCTTTTGCGCGCCGGCCTTTCTCTCCTGTAAAAGGCACAAAGTTGTGACTAACGGTCTTCCTTCCAAGTAGTGCCTAGAGCGCACGGTCGACTGGAGGAAGAGCCTGAACAGGGAAGACAAACATCATGCACGTCTCTAGGCCATTGAAATTCGCCACACAGGGTGCAAGTCCTAACTTGAGCACTGTAACATAAGACAGACATAGGCCTTGCGAGTGCTCGGAGCCTGAAAGAGGGTCCAAGTTCCCGACCAGTCGCGTACATACAAATTCGAAAATTGTGAAATTCGGGAAATGCCGTCGCCTGGTCAAAACGCCAGCTGAGGCAGTAACCGAAGCTTTACCTGTCCATCTTGAGTACAGAATCACACAACCCACACAAGTACAGAATAATCCTTCTTTCTTTTCTTTTATAATCTTTTTCCTTCCTTATGGGACCAAGAACCACAAGTCGAGATCCCAAGTAGAGTTCACACAGTGTAAGGTCGGAGCACGAGGTGCACACGACCATCCTAACTGAGCTAGCGAAGTCACTAGCGGGAAAGGTTGAGTGCGCCGCCGGATGAGGTAGTATGGGAGACCACTCGGGGTATCCGGGCTATGGCTCCCCAGTGGTTCCCTCCCCTAGTATGAGGGGCACACAGTAAGTTTTTTGGCTAAAATTATGAGTTAAGTGAAGGTTCCAATTAGTAATGTCATCGGTAATGATTTTGAGAGAATAAAAACCCTGACAAAGCCATTATATCCTACACGCATGACCGATCCACATAATTAGTCTGACATTTGTGACCTTGACCTTCCCCACAGGTCACTGAAATATGTATTTTTCATTAAAATGTATTTTTTTGAAAAATACTTACCGATGGTATTACTTACTTACGCCTGTCACCCCTACCCGGGTATAGGCCGTCGACGAGAGACCTCCAGCAACTCCTGTCCTGTGCTTCTCCTTCGATTCTACTCCAGGTGGTTCCCAGTCTCTTGATGTCTGCTTGGAGGTCTCGACGCCAGGAGTTTCTCGGCCTACCTCTTTTCCTCTTTCCCTGGGGGTTCCATGACAATGCCTGCCTAGTGATACTGGAAGCTGGCTTTCTCAGACTGTGACCGATCCATCCCCATCTTCTTCGCCCAATTTCATTCTCTGCTGTTATCTGCTCTGTTCTCTCCCAGAGTCTGACGTTGCTGATCTTCTCTGGCCAGTGGATTTTCAAAATTCTTCTAAGGCAACTGTTCATGAAGGTCTGTACTCTGTTGACTGTGGTTTTTGTCAATCTCCATGTCTCTGCTCCATATAGGAGAACTGCTTTTACATTGGAGTTGAAAATCCGGACTTTGGTGTGTTGTGACAGCTCTCTGGAACTCCACACTTTTTTCAACTGGAGAAAGGCTGCTCTGGCTTTACCGATTCGTGCTCTGACATCTGCATCAGTGCCGCCTTTTTTGTCTATGATGCTCCCGAGATAGGTGAAGGACTCCACCTCCTCCAACGGGGTGCCAGCAAGCAAGACTGGTTCTTCCCTGGTTGCGTTCAGCCTCATTGTCTTTGTTTTCTATTTGTGAATGGTGAGGCCCACTTGGGACGAGATGTCAGCAAGCCTCGTGGTCTTGTCCTGCATTTGTTGATGAGTGTGGGACAGTAATGCCAAGTCGTCTGCAAAATCGAGGTCGTCAAGCTGTGTCCACAGTATTCCACTTCGTCTGTGCTCTGTGGTCATCTTCATGACCCAGTCTATGGCCAGTAGGAAGAGGAACGGAGACAGCAGACACCCCTGCCTGACACCAGTTCTGACCTGGAGCTCTCTGGTGAACTGCCCTTCGTGGATCACGCGACATGTCATGCCATCATAGCTGCTCTTGATCAGGCGGACGAGCTTTGTGGGTACACCGTAGTGTCGTAGGAGTTTCCACAGAGTCTCTCGGTCCACGCTGTCAAATGCTTTCTCATAATCCACAAAGTTGACGTACAGCGGGGAGCTCCACTCCAGAGACTGTTCCACGATGATGCGGAGAGTGGCGATCTGGTCTGTACATGATCGGTTCTTCCTGAATCCTGCTTGCTGGTCTCTCAGCTGGGGGTCAACGGAGCTCTTCATTCTCTCTAGGATGATCCTGTTGAAGACCTTTCCTGGTACTGACAGCAAGGTGATTCCTCTGTAGTTGGAACACTTGCTGAGGTCGCCTTTCTTGGGAAGCTTGATTAGGTACCCCTCCTTCCAGTCAGCTGGCATCACCTCCTCTTCCCAGATCTTTCCAAACAGTGGGTACAGCATCTCAACTGTTGTCTCTAGGTCTGCTTTCAGAGACTCCGCTGGGATGCCATCTGGCCCTGCTGCTTTGCCATTCTTCAAAAATGCCACTGCTTTTCTGATCTCTTCCCAGCTGGGTCTGTCACAGCTGATGGGTAGGTCGGTCTCTGCCGGCTGGATGTCGGGGGGGGGGGGGTCGGGTGGGCTAGGTCTGTTCAGTAACTCTTCAAAATACTCGGCCCATCTGTCGAGTTGGTCTGCTCTGTCTGCAATAGGCTTGCCTTCTTTGTCTTTTACTGGTCTTTCTGTATGGCCATACTTACCCGACAATCTTCTGGTAATGTCGTAGAGCTGTTTCATGTTGCCGCTGCCTGCTGCCTTTTCTGCCTCTGCTGCCAGGCTGTCTGTGTAGGCCCTCTTGTCTGCCCTGATACTCCTCTTCATCTTGCGGTTGGCTTCCGAGTATTCCCCCTGTGCCCTTACTTTGGCTGCTCTCGTGCGACTGTTGTTGACCGCTGCTTTCTTCTGCTTCCTCGCTTCTATCTTCTTCAAGGTCTGTGCCGACAGCCAGTCCTTGTGGTGGTGTTTCCTGAACCCTACAGTGTCTTTGCAGGTTGAGTTCAGCGCCTCTCTGCCTTCCACTGCTGCTCTGTGGTGACCGCCTCCTCTTCATTTACTAGCTCCTGTAGCGCTTGAAACCGGTTAGACAGCACCAGTTTGAACTCTTCTCTAACTCCAGTTTCTCTCAGGAGGCCTACATTATAGCGCTGTCTTCTTGTTGTCTCTGTGCGGCTTTTCTTTAGCTTGAGCTTCATTCTTAAGGTAAGCAGATGGTGGTCTGAGGCGACATCTGCTCCCCTCCTCACTCGAACATCTTGAACATCTTGAAGGGATCTTCTAAATTTCTTGCTAACCGATGGTATTACTTTAAGGAAATGGTTTCTTAGCTAGTCTAATTTTAGCCCAAATTTGTTGTGTACGAGTATGGTCATGATGGCAGGTGAGGGGCACCATAGCCTAGTCGGAAACCCGGTAGCCTCCCTTCCGGTTCAACCACGCATGCGCCACACTGCTCATACGCCAGTCAGTTTTCTTTGCGGACCAGCGGCAAGCGGGGCAGGTGGGAGAGACCTGCGAGTAATACCATCGGTAAGTATTTTTCAAAAAAATACATTTTAATGAAAAATACATTTGTTTTCTCAAAACACATTACCGATGGTATTACTTTACGGAAGAATCCCGAGGAGGAGGCGGGTGCCGCTATAACGCCCCAATCTCCTGCCATCCTGGCCGCTCGAGTCGGCCGTCCCTCCCGCAACCTCCCTCTAATTTTAGCAAAGATACTTACGGCGCCTAGGGCGCCGGGAGGGAGTGTTGCGCCGCCACGATGTCCCCCACCAGCGATAGGTTCTGGCGCTGGCTGGAGAGGTCCCTCAGGTAGAAGCGTGCGAAGGTGGTCTCCGCTTGCCAGCCCACGGCCACCACAATGTCTTTGACCGCACAGTTTTGGTCGAATGCTAGGCTTGTGGCCATGGCTCTGATCTCGTGCGCCCTGATACTCATGCGTTTGGCTGTATCAGGGGCAAGCTCCTGGTAGGCAGATAGAATCACCCACCAGAGCCAGGAGGATATCGTTTGGGCTGAGATGTCGTTTCTACCTGGGGACAGAGGAAGGAAAAGGCGGGTGCATTCCCTGCGTATCGGCTTGGTCCGGCGCAGGTACACCCGTAAGGCTCGCACCGGGTCCTGTTGTCTGGACTCTGGGGTGGAGCTTGGGTCTCGTAATGGTTGAATGGTGACCAGTTGAGGGGCCGTCAACGGCGATCTGGTCTTGGCTAGGAAGGCCGGGTCAGGAAGCAGCTGAACCGAGCCGTCAGCCCGAAACTGTAAACAGGCGGGGCATGCTGAAAGGGCGTGCAGCTCGCTGACTCTGGAGGCAGATGCGAGGGCCAAAAGGAAGCAGGTCTTCCGAGTCACATCCGGCAACCGCGCCAACTGGATCGGCTCGAAACGGGGCGAGTTGAGCCAAGTGAGCACCCAGGACAGGTCCCATCGTGGCACCAGGGATCGGAGGGCAGGACATTGTAGACCGAAGTGGGCCGTCAAGTCGGCAAGTTCTTTGCAGGAACCCGGTCCCAGGTGTCTGTACGTGTCGGCAATCATGGCCAGGTAGCCCCAGATGGTGATCGGTGCTAACTGCTGGTCGCTAAACAGCCAGATGAAGAAATCTGCCAACTGGGGAGTTGTCAAGCCGATGGGGTGAAGGTGTCTGTCGTCACACCAGGCGCAGAGGACTCTCCACTTGCCTTCGTAGACTCGTCTGGTTGAGGCTCGACGAGCTGTAGCGATCCCGTCCACTGCCGCACCTGAGAAGCCTCTAGCTGCGAGGGCTTGCCGGACAACCTCCAGGCGTGGAGGAGGAGACGCTCGGGGCACGGGTGGAACAGCTGCTGCCGTGGTTGCTTGAGCATCGTCCGCGGTGTGGGGAGCGGCAGCGGGGGGCCGTGGCAAGGTTCAGGAGGTCGGTTGTCCACGACTTGGTCCAGCAAAATGGCGCCACCAGGAACAGGATCGTGTTGCACCCTCTGAGCTTGAGTAGGACCTTGAGGACGAGCACGGTGGGCGGGTAGGTGTAGGCGACCAGACCATCCCAAGAGATGGATAGAGCGTCGACTGCCCAGGCCAGAGGGTCTGGAATGGGTGAGACGAAGAGGGGAAGCTGTCGATT
The DNA here is from genome assembly GCA_036245525.1 of Semisulcospira habei. Taxonomy (NCBI): domain Eukaryota; kingdom Metazoa; phylum Mollusca; class Gastropoda; family Semisulcospiridae; genus Semisulcospira; species Semisulcospira habei. The sequence goes on along the minus strand of BTPG01000006.1, from coordinate 81,306,322 downwards.
CCACCTTGTGGCGAAGAGGTCGATCATGGGTGCCTCCCAGGTCGCGGCGGTCAGTCAAAAGATGTCGGGTCGCAGCGCCCACTCTGTATGGAGCAGCTGACCGCGTCGGGAGAGGGAGTCGGCCAGCACATTCAGATGACCCGGAATGTGACGTGCACAAAGAGAGATGTCCCGATCCTCGCACCAGTGGAGCACCTGGTAGAGTAGTATGTATAGTGATGGAGAGCGGGCCCCGCCTTGCTTCTGGATGTACGAGACGACCGTGGAGTTGTCCGAGAGAACCAACAGTTCCTGATGTCGGATGCGGGGCTCCCAGGCCAGGAGGGCTTGCCATACTGCCTTCAGTTCTAACCAGTTGATGTGTCGGGACAGCGATTCCAGGGGCCACAGGCCGGAGGCAGTCTCGAACAATGGAAGGAGGTGAGCTCCCCAACCGGCGAGGCTTGCGTCGACGCAGAAAGAGAGCGTGGGCGGCGGTGATGACAGCGGCACTCCCGTCGCGAGCCAGGAAGGATCCGCCCAGCGCAGCAGGTGGGGACGGAGCATGGTAGGGACTGGAATCGGGGCCTCGAGGTCGGCCGACTAGGGTCGCCAGTGAAGGAGGAGATGCAGATGCAGAGGACGGGAGTAGAGACGTCCTAGCGGTAGCAGGTCCGCAGCAGCGCTGATCAGACCCAAAAGCTGAAGCCACTGTCTGGCTGGGAGCGTCGTCAACTGGGACACCTGCCGAGCTAGAGTTGCCAACTTCTGTATGCGCTTCTCCGGCAGTCTCACGATATTGTGGTCGGTGAAGAACTCCATACCGAGGTGAATGAAATGGCGTGCGGGAAGGAGGTCGGACTTGCCAAGGTTGACCAGGAAGTCCAGGTTGTCGAGAAGTTGAAGCAGAGCATCTCGGTCTTCCTTCAGGGAGCGTTCGTCCTGGTTCCTCAAAAGCAGGTCGTCCAGGTAGTTCGACGTCGGGCTCGTGGAACTTCGACGGGCTCTGGCTACCACTGCGTCCATGAGGCGAGTGAAGACCCAGGGGCTGAGGTTGAGGCCGAAGGGGAGCGCACGGAACTGATAGACTACACTCTCGAAGGCGAAGCGTAGGTAACGTCTGGAAGCCGGATGCATGGGCACATGCAGGTATGCATCTGAGAGGTCCAGGCTGACCGCAAAGTCCATCGGCTGTACCGCTGAGCGAAAGGCCCGGGCAGTCTCCATGCGGAAGGCCGGAGCGACGATGAACTTGTTCAGCGCCGAGAGGTCTATGACGGGGCGCCACTTGCCGCCCGGCTTGGGCACCACAAAGAGCCGACTGTAGAAGGCTGGGGAGTTGTGCCGGACCACCACCTCCGTGGCGGACTTCTGAAGCAGGGAGGAAACTTCGCCGCGGAGAGCTTCGGCTCTGAGATGATCTGAAGGTACTGTAGTCTACATCGGGCTCCGGCGCAAGGGAGGCGGGGACCGGAAGGAGATCAGGAGTCCCTGGGTAACGGTAGAGAGAATCCACGGGTCGTCCGGAAACAGCGAGCGCCAGGCTTCGCTGTGAAGCGCCAGCCTCTCGCCGACAGGAGCTCCGGACGAGGTCGGTGGGGGCCGGAGGGGGAGAAAGTCAGGGCGCCCGGCCCCGCCCGGGGCGCCAGGCTGGTCTGGGCCAGGTGCGGGCGTGGGGGGGTGGGGGGGAGGGGGAGGCTCGGTACTGGGGAAAGGGCGGGCGCGAGGAAAGGCTGGAGCTCTGGGGGGTAGGCGACCCCCTCTGGTGAAGGGGCGGGCGTTGGGTCTAGCAGTCCACAGGGGGCGACCCGGGGCCTTGCGGATAGGTCGAAAGGAAGCTGGAGCTGGGTGGTTGGGCCAGGCGTCCTTATTAGCTTCCTTCACAGTGAGCCAGGTGTGGCCGAACAGACAGTCACCGCCGAGAGGTGCCTGCCGAAGCTGAGTCTTCACATCCAGCGGAATGGGACAGGAACGGAGAATCGCATCTCGACGCAGTAAGTCACAGTTTGAGGCGGCCGCCATGGAGTTGACAGCGACATGATAAACAGCGCGGTTCCCCGAAACCGCTAGGGCGAGCAGGTCTCCCAGCAGAGGTGAAATTGACGGATGCCAGGGGTCCTCTACACGTCGAACGATGGCTTGCATGACCAAATCTAGGAATCCCGCTGCTGCCAGGGTGTTCCTATGAGTGTCGCGGTCTGTTCTACCCCGGGGAGGAGAGACTGATGTAAGGAAGTCCCAGAGAACGCCACTGCCGCGGGGTCCGCCGTCGGCAGAGGGCAGGAGAAGTGCTGTGTATGGCCCGCATACCATGACGGCCGGAAGGCGATGTCTATACCAGTCGGCCACTTGGAGTCTGAGAAGAATCCTGCACCACATGCCCCTTGCGCGAGATGAGCGGAAAACGCATCACGTAACTCCCGGAAACCCGGCGGCTGGGGGAGAGACTTGTATCGCTTGGCCTTTCGTTCTGCGTCCACAAAGGCGGAAGCTTTCCTTTTAAGGACTGGAGAGAGAGGGCAGTCTTCTGCAGGCAGGCAAGCCGCGATAAGCCGCGCCGCTTCGTCAAGGGCCCGCAGTGTCTCTAACCTATGTCCAATGGCAGCCGGCGGGAATTCCTCGTCGCCACCCGAGGGATTGGACGGGGCGGGGCTGGCAACCAGTAGCAGTGCCGACATCGATTCCTCAGGGTTCAGGCTAAGGGTGTCCTCTTCTGCCGGGACTGAGTGGGGAATCGGGTCCACTCCCAGACGAGGTGGAAGACTCCCCTCGCCGGGGCGGGGAAAGGTCGTAGCCGGTGGAGGCGATCTTCTCACTAGTGAGTGGCGCCGCCAGTGTCTGCTAGATGAATGGTCCCGTGAATCACTCGACGCTGAGCGGGAAGCCCGAAGTCCTGACCTGCGACAGTGTCGAGGGCGACGAGCGGCACTACGCCGAGCGGAGCGTGAACGGGAGCGTGGGCGGCGCCGCGGGGACCGGAAACGTCTGACGTGGCGCGAAGCTGAACGAGAAGCAGAGTCGTGCCTGTCCTGTGTCCGCGGATGTCGGCTGGAATCCGAACGGTAGGAGGTGACCCTCGGGCGAGTCGACCTGTCGCTAGAGCGTGAACGATGTCCAACAGCTGAGGTTCGCTCGGACTGAAGACGGGGAGTAACTCGCACCGCAGCAGAGCGGAGTCGACTGCTTCGTACCCGAGAGCGGGAGCGTGTCTGGCGAGAAGACTTGTCGGAACTTGATGCCCGGATGGAAAGAGCTGGGCGGGGCGCTGGTGTCCCGCGCTGGTCCCTAGCGGAGAATGAGGAAGCGGAAGCAGCAGAACGCATCTGTGGTGAGAGCTTGTCAGCTACCTGGAGATCCGTATTAGTCAGGCCCGCAACCAGAGCGGGTGTAGGAGCCTGTAATGGTTCCTTATCAGGGGCCTGCAAAGCCGTTGCTACCGGGTAGAGACCACTCGACTGGACTGTGGTGGCTACCGGAGTCTTGTTTAGAGGCCTAGCCCGAGGCTCTCTAGGATCTTTGACCGCACAGAGACCACTCGACTGGACTGTGGTGGCTGCCGGTACCAGAGCACGTGCACGCGGCCGAAGCCGCTGATTCGACTGCTCAGACACTCGGTCAGGGCCACTCGACTGGACTGTGGCGCGTACAGGTGTGGGATCGTTCTTCCGTGCTGGTGTAGGTTTCTTGCGGCCGTAGAAACTCCACAGCTGGGTCCACTGTTCCTCCAGCCATGGGGCGCAGACCGAGCACGGACGCGTGGAGGCACAACCGGAACAGGGCAGGCAGACAACATGTTCGTCACTCGGCCACTGGAATTGCCCACATCGAGTGCATGTGCGGACTTGCCAACTGCAAAACATAATGTACAATGAAATGCGAGCGAGCGTGCCCCCGTGGGCCCGCACCGAATCCGCGTGAACGAACGAAATGTACCGTGTAAGCCTACGCCCGGCGCTCCACCCCTACCCTTGAGCGCCTGACGTAGGCAAGCAGAGATATTACCTGGCCATCCGAAGAAGTGAGGCACGAACCCGGTCGAAGACCCACCAGAATGGCTAGGACGCAGACACGGCCAGCGTCGGAAGGAGACCAACGTGAAGCTGATGCCGAGAGAAGCCACTGGCGCCAGGAAAAGCGCCGAAACGAAGTCTCCGCAACAGCAGGCACTCAGAGCAGGCTGAAGAGCGAAGAAGAAGTTACTCGGCACACACGGTGTAACCAGCACTAGGCCCGAGCGGTCACAAGTGCGTGAACACAGTTCAATGGCGCCGCCGCGCCCGGTAAACAAGATGGCGACGACGAGAAAGAATTCCACAAGTAAAGTTCACTAGGAACAAGAGTTCCTAAGTCCGTAGACCGACGGAAACCCCAAGCAAAGTTCCCACCTTGCTTCCTTCTTAGTCTTTCTTATCGAAGTAGAGTCCTATCGAACAGAGAGAGTCCACGTACACAACCTTCTGTGACTAGCAAAGAAAACTGACTGGCGTATGAGCAGTGTGGCGCATGCGTGGTTGAACCGGAAGGGAGGCTACCGGGTTTCCAACTAGGCTATGGTGCCCCTCACCTGCCATCATGACCATACTCGTACACAACAAATTTGGGCTAAAATTAGACTAGCTAAGAAACCATTTCCTTAAAGTAATACCATCGGTAATGTGTTTTGAGAAAACAAAAGCAAGTGATCAAGTGACGTAAAGTAAAGCCTCGCAACAGCAAAATCCATGTTTTATGCGCATAGAAACATCTGGCAATTTTAAACTGGCTACCATTTAGGTTGGTCTGTAATTTTCCACCTACGGCTATAAGCTGCAATGTCCAAAATCACAGACCAGCACATTTTTGTCTCTGGAAGTCTCTACCCTTGTGCACACGTCAGTGGGCAGAGGTTAGCCATTGCATTGCAGTGTGCAGGCCAACATCGGCCTGATGATCGGTGCCTACTGTCTAGAGATAAAAGGTCCAAAATCACACACCAGCACACAATAACATTTGGCAGTGAAATCGGTAACGGTAAACAGAAATGAATTTTTCTTTAAAATGAATTTAAAAAAAACAAACTTACCGATGGTATTACTGTTACCTAGGTAGCCTAATTTTAGCCAAAATTTGGTTGTGTCCGTATAAGGGAGCGTTGGCAGGAGAGGGGCGCCATAGACCAGGACATAACCCGAGTAGCCTCCCCTTAGTCCAATCCGGTACGAGAATACCCGTCATACCTCAGTTTAGTTTCTTAGCGAACTGGCGGAAAGCGGGGCAGGTGGGAGGGGCCTTCGAGTAATACCATCGGTAAGTATTTTTCAAAAAAATTCATTTTAAAGAAAAATTCATTTGTTTTCTCAAAACACATTACCGATGGTATTACTGTTAAGAAAAATCCCGAAGAGGAGGTGGGTGCCGCTATAGCGCCCCTAATGCCAACGACACCGCCCTCAGGCCTGCCCTCCCACAGCAAACTCCCGATAATTTTAGCTAGAATACCTGCGGCACCTATGGCGCCGGGAGGGAGTGTTGCATTGCTGCGATGTCTCCCACCAGCGAGAGGTTCTGGTGCTGGGCAGAGAGGTCCCTCAGGTAGAAGCGGGCTAATGTGGTCTCAGCTCGCCAACCCACAGCCGCCCCCAAAGTCCTTGACTGTGCAGTTGCGGTCGAAGTGAGACCTGCGGCCATGGCTCTGACCTCGTGCGCCCTGATGTTCATACGTTTGGCTGCATCTGGGGCGAGGTCCTGGTAGGCCGAGCGAATCACCCAACGGATCCAGGTGGAGATGGTCTGGGCTGAGATGTCACCTCTACCTGGGGACAAAGGGAGAAACAGGCGGGTACGTCCTCTGCGCCGAGGCTGGTCCGGCGCAGGTACACACGTAAGGCTCTCACTGGGTTCTGTAGTCTGGTCTCCCGGGTGGAGTCTGTCACACGTGAAGGGCGAAAAGCCATCATCTGTGGGGCCGTCAAAGGAGACCGCATCTTGGCCAGGAAGATGGTTCAGGTAGCAGTTGCACAGAGCCGTCCGTCCGGCACTGCAAGCAAACTGGGTGTGTCAACAGCGTGTGAAGTTCACCGACCCTGGAGGCTGAAGCTAGGGCCGACAGGGAGCACGTCTTCCGAGTTACATCCGTCAAGCGCGCCAACTGCAGAGGTTCAAACGGACGGAGTTGAGCCACGTAAGCACCCATGGTAGACCCATCTTGGCACGAGCGAACGCAGAGCCAGGCGTTGCCGAGCCGATGTGACCATCAGATCTGCGAGGTCTTGCAGCTACCAGGGTCGGACCAGCGCAAGCGCCGGTAGGTGTCGGCGATCATGGCTAGGTAGCCCCGAATGGTAATCGGAGCCAGTCCCTGGTCGTCGAATAGCCAGAGGAAGTACTCCGCCAGTTGGGGCTTCGTCAAGTCCGTGGGGAGAGAAGGTTGTCGCCACACCCGTCACACCGCGCTCGTCATCTCCCCTCGTAACTTGTCTGGTTGAGGGTCTGCGGGCTGTCGTGATAGCATCCACTGCCGCACTAGGGAAGCCTCTGCGGTAGATGGCTTGCCGCACGATCTCCAGGCGTGGAGGAGGAGATTTTCTGGGCATGGCTGGTACGGCGGCTGTCGTGGTTGCTTGAGCATCGTGAGTGGAGTGGGGAGCTGCAGAGGAGGGCACGTGGGGAAGAGATGACCACGACTGGTGAAGTGACGAGGCGCACCAGGCCAGGAAAATGCCCACCTACCTTAGTAGCCGACGAGCGGCTCTCCTCCTGGCAGCAGCCTGCGCTATTACCATATCCGCCGCAAGTCTCTAGCAAGAGGGACTGTCAGACAACCACGCGTATAACCTCAGAATTTCGAATCTAGATGGCGAGCAGGGAAGCTGGAAGATCTGGCCATAGCGACGACTCCAAGCGCAGCTGGCCTCAAGAAGACTAGCATCTCTCATGTGTACGTCAATCTTCTCCAGAACCAGCCGTATCGCTTCCTCTCCAAGCAGATGAAGTGTCAGGCTGAAAGGCGAACCGCTGGCATGCCAGCATTCCTAACAGTCAACCCGAAGTAAGTCTCTGAGGGTCGCTCCTACTCTGAACTGCTCCCATCCTACTGGGAGTCCTACTCGAACAGGACGGCCACGAACTCCATCCTCGGTGGGATCCGCGCGAAGAAACCACGTAAGACCTGTCCCATAGCGTAAGCAGCCTAGACGACGGCGAATCACGCACAGGAACCCCAGCCTACCGCCACGCCTGCCAACTGGTTTCGACGTCAGACCTCCAGCTGTCACAAAGTCCTGGAGACGCACCGCTGCCCTCAGAACTGTCTGTCTGTCTCCAAACTGCCGCGACGCCGAGGAACTTGTGCCGAGCCGACAGGTCGAAGATCGGCCGCCATATCCGCCGGCTAGGGTACGAGAAGAGTCGACTGTACTGTCGCGGAAACGGAGCGCGGAACCACCTCTAAGGTTACGACTGCAAGGTCCTGCCATGCTGTCGCCACGACTCAACTCTCGGTACTCGCGCCCCAGGTTGCATGGTTCCACAGCGTCCTCTGTCGCATCGCAGAACCCCGTTCACCCCAGCGAGACGCGGAACAGGAAGGCTCTTGTTCCATCCTCATCAGACCACTGGCTGTGCCCTGCCTGCACCAGCGCACTCTCATCCACCGCTGAGCGGGTATCTGCACAACAGGTTGGTGGGAGCGAGTCCATCTGCTCCGATCAGGCGCCGCAGAACGCTGGAACTCCAAGTTGTCTTCACGCAGCCACGCGAACCGCCTCCGCTAGGTCCCGAAGCTGTCGGCTTAGAAGAAGACTTGTAGTGCTTGATCGCCGTGGAGCAAAGACCAAGCCAATGCGATGCCGGAGGGCAGCGCTCCGCCGGGAGAAGGATGCAAAGAGACGAGATGTCTCGTCCCAGCAGGTGCATAATCTGAACTGCATCCGCTAACACGATGGAGAGCGATGTCAGCACATGCAGTGATGTCGGTCGGACCAGTCCTCACCCCGAGCTGACACCTAGTCCTACGAAGGTAGACTGCTTACTTCCTAGCCATCTGCCGCATGCCGGGAAGAGGCTGCCACTGTCGTTCCCGGGACCGTGCCGTCGGTGTCACAGAACGTCGCCTCCGTCCCTCGGCTGCCAGCCGACCAGTTCCGGCGCAGAGGACGAACTGCGCCTCCATGGAAGAGTGATCCCTGCCAATCCAGTCCGACGGTCCGCGCGGACTGCCGGCACGTCCTGCATCAGTGTCCCTGGAAGACTGCTATGTCCAGCGCTGTCAGCAGCGCGACGTGGCTGTGCCACCAGTCCTCGTAGCCTCCTTGACCAGGGGGGCCAAAGGGAGTACTCCACCGAGCGGGGCCCTGCGGTCGGCAGCGAGCAAGCGTGCCGGATGGTATCTCGACGCAGCAGATCGCAGATGGTAGTCGCAGCCAAGGCGGTGAGACAGCGGTGTGGAAAGGGGCTCAGTTGCCGGAACAGTCAAGGTGAGGATGTCGGCTAAGTGGTGAGATAGTAGGAATCCATGCCTCCTCAAAGCGGCAGACGATGGCCGATGGCCTGCATCACGAGGTCCAGGAACCCCGCCGAGGCCAGGGAACAGTGGAAGAGGGAAGCGGTCGCACAAGACCAGGAGTAGAATCACGACGTCGAAGAGAACCAGCACAGGACAGCGCCGGGGGGTCCACCGCCAGGAGTGGGCAGGCGAAGCTCTGCGAACGTTCCACGTACCACCTCTGCCAAAAGGCCAAGACAGGTCCGGCGGTCACCTGTTGTCAGAGAAGAAGCCGGTGTCTCCCAAGGCGCCCTGAAGCGGGTGAGAGGAGAAGGCGTCGCGTAGGTCCCGGCACCCGGTCCATTGAGAAAGAGACTTGAAACGCTTGGGCTGTCACTCGGAGTTCACGAAGGCTCTCTTCTTGGTGGGGTGAGAAGGCAGTCAGTCTTCCTCGGGAAGACAACGCAATGAGGGGGGCTGCCACGTCCAAGGCCCGAAGAGTCTCCATCCTGTGACCGAAAGTAGCTGGCGGTGAACCATCACATCTCGAGACTGTGAGCGTAGCGAAGTGGAGGCGCCGTAATACGCCCAGCCACGGCGAAACAAATTCTTCTGGGGCCAAGCTGATAGTCGTCCGTCACGCACGCGGGAGGAAAGGAGGCGTCTAACTGCTCCGAACGACCGGTGAATGCCGGGTGGTGGCGGTCCGACGAGAAGCGGAAACAGCGCTTGGATGGGATCGTCTTCCTCTGTGGCCAAGGAGCGAGTGGGGACGAGCTGGGGTCCTATAAGAAGAAGCCGAACTGCTAGGGCAGACCGGCGGTCCCGAGGGGAGCGGCTGTGGCGTGGAGAACGGAAGGTCTCGAACGGGCGTCTCGGAGCGTACAGCGTCTCATCGAAACAGCATGGGCCGTGGGGGGTGGGGTGGGGGGGGGGGGGGAATGTACCTTGGCTCCCATCTTCCGTGACGAAGGCCTAGGGTGACTGCTGTCACGTGAAGTCCAGGAGGAAGAGCGTCGTCTCGGAGGCCGCCGGACCCACGAACTCGAACGGCAACAAAGAGTCTTAGGGGCGCCGGTCTTCCCATCGCGTAGCGACCCAACGGCACTGGGACGTCGCCGCATGCTCCTCTCATGTCCCTGGTCTCTGTGTAGGGAGCGCGCGCTTCTGGAGTCAGGAGAACTGACTGATCGTGGCCGAGGGCGGGGAACGGGGTCCCGTCGTGGGGTCGTCTGTCGCCTCTCAGCACTGCGTCTGGAGCGGCTCTCGTCTCCACGATCGGATTGATTGATTGATTGTACATTGCTTAACGTCCCGACAGCAACAAGGCTTTCTCAGGACGTGCCTGCACTGCTTGTGAAAAAAAAAAAAAAATAAACAGAACATTGAATGTATGTCGCCAGCCGGTCAAATACGTTAAATAAACCTAACACATGGGGCCTAAATAAAGCTAAGACCATTTAGCAACACACATCCAATATCAAGAGCTACAGGCAGTGCAGACAGTAGGGAGAGTTTTAAAAAGGCAAATACAGGTGAATGGACAAAGGGTAGACAGAAACACATGCCCCAGAATAGAGAGAAAAACCCACCCTGTGGGGCTGACCAGGGTGACCCTGGGAACTAAAAAATACCTAACCCCACCCAAGTCCCCCAGGGCAAACCCGCACTGACCTGGGATCTTGGCTTGGGACGTGCAGCAGCCCTGTGGTACTTACAGTCCCTGCATGCAGTAGGTTCATGCCTGTCTAACCCGTGTCGGGAGCTGGCGCCAACGCGTGTAGGGAGCTTGCCTGGGCGTGGGGGCCCATAATACAATAATAATAAGAAAAAAAATGTATATTTTTTAAACGCCTATGGTCAAGAGTACGACTAGGCGTCGAGTGCCGGTTTCGCTACCTGACTGACAAAACAAAGTCTTCAAACTCAAAATCAGGCATGCATCTCACACAACCATATCTCAACTGGTTAGAAATTGAACATACCTTCTAATCCTGTGTCATTTTTGCATACGTCCGATGGGATAAAAGAGTTATTTATTGTTTTGTGCGATCAAGCGGCGGAAGCCAAAATTTCGAAACATGACATCACACACGTGTGTTCGCTTTCAGATAAAAAATTCCGGGGAATGAAATAGAATTTTGAAACGAAGTTTAGGCCTATCCTCGCGCTGGGACCATATGGCGTTGAGGCGCGTCCCCTGAGTGGTGGATAGGGGGTCCCTCATGAGAGGGGTGCACCGAATGAAATAAGGTGCCGTGAACCAACATGGTCTAAGGGAAGGTGACCCCGACAGAAAACCCCTGGTCCTCCTAGTAAGGGGACTGGGCGTGGGGGTAGCTTCCCCACCCTGCAAAAAAGGAAATAGCTACAAAAACGCTGACGAAAAGACTAACAGTAATTCCTTTCCTGGAGGAGGAAGGTTCTTCTACCAGAAGACTTATGACGTCCTGTGGTGAAAGCCGGAAGTCTTCGGAAGACACAGGACCGAGCCGCCTCTCTCTATCCAGGGATACAACCATGGGCACATGGAACGTCAAGACCATGTACCAGAGCGGCAAGGCCGCCCAGATAGCAGCGGAAATGCAAAAGTACAACCTTTCCCTGCTAGGTATCAGTGAAGCCAGATGGACGCAGTCTGGCCAGAAAGGCTGTTAAGTGGGGAGATGATTCTGTATTCAGGTCATGAAGAGGAGAATGCCCCCCATACAGAAGGTGTAGCATTCATGCTGTCACCAGTGGCACAGAGAGCGCTGATGGGCTGGGAACCTCTTGGGCCAAGAATTATCACAGCAGCCTTTAGAACCAAGAAAAAGCTCAAGCTGAACATCAGCCAGTGTTATGCGCCCACTAATGACAGTGACGAGGAAGAGAAACAAGAGTTCTACGACCGACTCCAGAGTGCCTTGGACAAATGTGCTGAGCGAGACATCACCATCGTCATGGGCGATTTTAATGCCAAAATAGGGGAGGACAACACCGGATATGAAGAGGTGATGGGGAGACAGGGACTAGGCTTGGAGATGAGTGAGAACGGGGAGAGGTTTGTAGACTTTTGTGCTCTAAACCGACTTGTCATTGGAGGCAGCATCTTCCCACACAGAAGAATACACAAAGCAACTTGGGTCTCACCTGACCATACAACAGAGAACCAAATAGACCATATCTGCATTAGCAAGAAATTTAGAAGATCCCTTCAAGATGTTCGAGTGAGGAGGGGAGCAGATGTCGCCTCAGACCACCATCTGCTTACCTTAAGAATGAAGCTCAAGCTAAAGAAAAGCCGCACAGAGACAACAAGAAGACAGCGCCCTGAGAGAAACTGGAGTTAGAGAAGAGTTCAAACTGGTGCTGTCCAACCGGTTTCAAGCGCTACAGGAGCTAGTAAATGAAGAGGAGGCGGTCACCACAGAGCAGCAGTGGAAGGCAGTTAGAGAGGCGCTGAACTCAACCTGCAAAGACACTGTAGGGTTCAGGAAACACCATCACAAGGACTGGCTGTCGGCACAGACCTTGAAGAAGATAGAAGTGAGGAAGCAGAAGAAAGCAGTTGTCAACAACAGTCGCACGAGAGCAGCCAAAGTAAGGGCACAGGGGGAATACTGGGAAGCCAACCGCGAGGTGAAGAGGAGTATCAGGGCAGACAAGAGGGCCTACACAGACAGCCTGGCAGCAGAGGCAAAAAAGGCAGCAGGCAGCGGCAACATGAAACAGCTCTACGACATTACCAGAAGATTGTCAGGCAAGTATGGCCATACAGAAAGACCAGTAAAAGACAAAGAAGGCAAGCCTATTGCAGACAGAGCAGACCAACTCGACAGATGGGCCGAGTATTTTGAAGAGTTACTGAACAGACCTAGCCCACCCAACCCCCCAGACATCCAGCCGGCAGAGACCGACCTACCCATCAGCTGTGACAGACCCAGCCGGGAAGAGATCAGAAGAGCAGTGGCATTTTTGAAGAATGGCAAAGCAGCAGGCCCAGATGGCATCCCAGCGGAGTCTCTGAAAGCAGACCTAGAGACAACAGTGGAGATGCTGTACCCACTGTTTGGAAATATCTGGGAAGAGGAGGTGATGCCGGCTGACTGGAAGGAGGGGTACCTAATCAAGCTTCCCAAGAAAGGTGACCTCAGCAAGTGTTCCAACTACAGAGGAATCACCTTGCTGTCAGTACCAGGAAAGGTCTTCAACAGGATCATCCTGGAGAGAATGAAGAGCTCCGTTGACCCCCAGCTGAGAGACCAGCAAGCAGGATTCAGGAAGAACCGATCATGTACAGACCAGATCGCCACTCTCCGCATCATCGTGGAACAGTCTCTGGAGTGGAGCTCCCCGCTGTACGTCAACTTTGTGGATTATGAGAAAGCATTTGACAGTGTGGACAGAGAGACTCTGTGGAAACTCCTACGACACTACGGTGTACCCACAAAGCTTGTCCGCCTGATCAAGAGCAGCTACGATGGCATGACATGTCGCGTGATCCACGAAGGGCAGTTCACCAGGGAGCTCCAGGTCAGAACTGGTGTCAGGCAGGGGTGTCTGCTGTCTCCGTTCCTCTTCCTACTGGCCATAGACTGGGTCATGAAGATGACCACAGAGCACTGACGAAGTGGAATACAGTGGACACTGTGGACACATTGGATTGTACATTGCTTAACGTCCCGACAGCAACAAGGCTTTCTCAGGACGTGCCTGCACTGCTTGTGAAAAAAAAAAAAAAACTAAACAGAACACTGAATGTATGTCGCCAGCCGGTCAAACACATTAAATAAACCTAACACATGGGGCCTAAATAAAGCCAAGACCATCTAGCAACACACATCCAATATCAAGAGCTACAGGCAGTGCAGACAGTAGGGAGAGTTTTAAAAAGGCAAATACAGGTGAATGGACAAAGGGTAGACAGAAACACATGCCCCAGAATAGAGAAAAACCCACCCTGTGGGGCTGACCAGGGTGACCCTGGGAACTAAAAAATACCTAACCCCACCCAAGTCCCCCAGGGCAGACCCGGGTGGGGGACTGTGGACACAGCTTGATGACCTCGATTTTGCAGACGACTTGGCATTACTGTCCCACACTCATCAACAAATGCAGGACAAGACCACGAGGCTTGCTGACATCTCGTCCCAAGTGGGCCTCACCATTCACAAACAGAAAACAAAGACAATGAGGCTGAACGCAACCAGGGAAGAACCAGTCTTGCTTGCTGGCACCCCGTTGGAGGAGGTGGAGTCCTTCACCTATCTCGGGAGCATCATAGACAAAAAAGGCGGCACTGATGCAGATGTCAGAGCACGAATCGGTAAAGCCAGAGCAGCCTTTCTCCAGTTGAAAAAAGTGTGGAGTTCCAGAGAGCTGTCACAACACACCAAAGTCCGGATTTTCAACTCCAATGTAAAAGCAGTTCTCCTATATGGAGCAGAGACTTGGAGATTGACAAAAACCACAGTCAACAGAGTACAGACCTTCGTGAACAGTTGCCTTAGAAGAATTTTGAAAATCCACTGGCCAGAGAAGATCAGCAACGTCAGACTCTGGGAGAGAACAGAGCAGATAACAGCAGAGAATGAAATTGGGCGAAGAAGATGGGGATGGATCGGTCACAGTCTGAGAAAGCCAGCTTCCAGTATCACTAGGCAGGCATTGTCATGGAACCCCCAGGGAAAGAGGAAAAGAGGTAGGCTGAGAAACTCCTGGCGTCGAGACCTCCAAGCAGACATCAAGAGACTGGGAACCACCTGGAGTAGAATCGAAGGAGAAGCACAGGACAGGAGTTGCTGGAGGTCTCTCGTCGACGGCCTATACCCGGGTAGGGGTGACAGGCGTAAGTAAGTTAGGCCTATAGAGAGCCAATGCAAGTTACTATTTTGTTACCATATCGTCGAGTTTTACATGTGTCTAAGTTTAAAGTAGTTTGAGGGCAAGTAAAGGCTAGAATGAACATAGCATGCGTTGTCAATTTCACACGTCCGAATCGCGCTGTGCACCGGAACACAAAAAACGTACCGTGAGGCACCTAATTAACATATCCTAGACAACATTACTCTTCATTCTGATTACCGTAAAGAAATTCAAAATCCTTTTGAGAATTGAAAGAAGGCTGCGTTTTAAACTTCTTCAACCCAAAAGTTTTAAATTTTGTGTTACGTTCAAACTCGGGAAAAAATCTCGCAATCATCAACGCGCGTGATTTTCTGGAATCGACGGCCATTTTGAGATTTGCATTTGGTCAGTCCTACGTACCTGATACGTACAGGTGACATCGATGGAGCAGGAAAGCGACAAAGTTGAAGGTAAGTTTTGGTTGTAAATGGTTATGTTCATGCAAAATTGATGACTGAGCACCATAAATGTTTAAAAAAAGCAATGTAAGTGTACTGCTTTTCTAATTACTTCAAATGAATGTTGACGCAAACAAATGTAAAATCAATCGGCTCAATAACCACGTGTTTTGAACAAAGGAAGAAAACATTACTTGATGGAATTTGCCTCCATCCGACGATGACGGTTTGGTTTTGGTTGTAACAGTTATGTTCAAGTTTCTGAATGCGATATTCAATATTTCAAAGGATAAAACAGAACAAGTAATGTATGTTTGGATTAGTTTTGTAGCGCAGCAACACTTTGAAACAATAATTATTACCTTTTATCGTCACCTTGCCGTTGTGTCGGCTTGTACATAACTATAGACACGGTTGAAGGTTGTCAGCGTTACGTTGTTACGTGGTGGAGTTGTAGTCGAAGTATGATAAACACACTAGACACACACGCACGTAGAGTTCTTTTAAATAGACCTCATTCAGCTGCAATCCGTCAACCGTGGCTTAAGGATGTAGACAAAACTGGAGTAACAGTTCCAACAATATTTAATTCAGCGATGCGATATCCACACAATAATGCACTTTCAAATGCACAAACTACTGAATACAAAGTCTCTTCTGCGATGTCCACACTAGACTCAAAAGTTTCTCATACACAGCGTCTCTCGCAATAAACTGCGTATCTCTACAACTGACAAAGCAAGACAATGTACTAACGGGCTTTCCCAGCGTCCTCCTTATATACACTATCAAAATCTAGAATCTTCTACGGAAATCATGAACTCAACCAATCAGAACGGAACACGCAGCCGAAACTCATTAACATAAACTTTCCAGAAACAATATATCAGGCTACAAAAACACGGCTGCTCACTTCAGCTCTAAACTCTAGTGTATAATTAAGACACATAAAAGTATGGTATCCCTATCTATGATAGCTCAAAAATGTACGAGAACATTCACCAAACACAATAAAAGCTGCTCACTACACGCGCACAGGAAAAGTAGCGAAAATGTAGCGATGTCAGATGTCAACTAACCGACGTGACACTTACGAGGCCACCAGACAGTGCGACCTGTCTACAACGTCCCAGACTAAACTTAACAAAACGAAATCGACTCTACTCACGAACAAAAGAAAATCTTACTAAAAAGAACACGTGAAACGTAACCGTGACAGCTCAAATAAACATCAGATCGTTACCTACGAATAACACATGTACGCTCTCACAGGATAACACAACCACAATCGTAACATTACCCCCCCTCTTAAGAATGAAATTTCACAAAAATTTCTTCTCAAATTTCAAAAATACGGTTGTGGCTGTGTAAACCTACACAAAATCCTAAACAAATATAACTACACATCAAAAATCAAATTAAAATAAACGCCTTACAGTTCCTGTAAACAGTCCTGAGCATCGAAATGTTTCATACAAAAGTTCTGGACACAGAAATGTTTATTCAAATGCTCTGCTCAGGTAATCTGCTCCAAAGTTCTGCGAATCCTTAAGTTAAACTAAAAATAATGTCAAAGTTAGTTTCAGGAACATCACCAAACTATAAGTTACAGTTCACAGTTCAAAAGTCACTGGTCCGGGGTCGAACACTGTCAGCTTAGGAAAAGTGTCACAGTTCATACACACCAAATTGGATCTCCCTTGTTCCTTCGCGATAACAACTGGCGATTTGGCATCCCTGTCGTCTCTCAGGTCCGGCGTCTCTCGAACATTCTTTTTCGGTCCTTTACTCGTGTAGCGAAACAGACGACACGACTCATCGCAAACCGGATTGTCGGATGTTAGATTAACCTCGGGCTGGATGGTGTCTATTTTCCCTGGATCAGGTGTAAACTGATGCTCGAACTCTCGAGTCAGGACACACAGTTCTTCACGTTGAGTCTGGGTCAGATTTTGACCGAACTGGATATCTTCTACATCCTCTTTGTGTCGGAGATCATTAAGGTCAAATAGGTTCTCGTCGTCTAGTTTTTCGTCATCAGCAAGACGTACCGATTCCGCCGATTTTTGTTTGTCTTGACCTCTCTGTAGCTCCACCAGCCTTTCCTTATTCACAACAGCTGCTTCCGTGTTGTCCGCCACTTTTAGAGGGATGGTCTGGTGACTCTTCTTTGCTTGACTTCTCGTGGTAACGGAACATATTTCTGATCTCCACTCCGGATCTGGATCGTCTGCGTTTCTGGCACCATCAATGTTTCCGATGATGAGGTCGTAGACTGGTGTCTT
The DNA here is from genome assembly GCA_036245525.1 of Semisulcospira habei. Taxonomy (NCBI): domain Eukaryota; kingdom Metazoa; phylum Mollusca; class Gastropoda; family Semisulcospiridae; genus Semisulcospira; species Semisulcospira habei. Next base: position 81,289,310 of record BTPG01000006.1, on the reverse strand, counting down.
CACGCACAACGCCTTCATCTCTCCTGTCAAGTATGGGGTGTCGACACTGACTTTGGCAAGGGGGATAATCCTTACAGTTCCGTCAGCCAAAATGAGGGTGGTCCACTCCTGTAGCTACTAGGTCCTCTCTCACGATGATGAGCTACAACCAGTGTCTCTCAACACTCTCACTGGTGTGTCGCCGACGAATCCTGACACCACCGGCATGTTCGGCACTTCATTCTCAGGCAGCGCGATGTTTGAGACTGGTAAAAATGTAGTCCCATCTCCTACTGGGATGCGTCCATTCTTTTTGAAAGATTCGATCAGCTCTGGTGTCGCTCGCTTTTCCCTGGATTCAAAGTCATTGGATGACGTCACATCATTAGCTAATACAGTGGAGTCCAGTTAACACGAACTCGCTTTACACAAATTTCCGGTTAACACGAACCGTTTTTGCATTCCCGGCCGACGGCCTTCTTATTCTGTATTAAAATTTCACTGATAACACGAAATGCTTAACACGAAATTTCGCTTTACACGAAGTTGTTTTTGGTTCCCAACAAGGGCATTTTCACTATTATTCACCTGTTTAACACGAACACAGATTCCATTCACCGAAAACCAATTCACGTGTCGCTCTCGCGCTGTGGAGTACACATGACAGATCAGAGCGAACTCTAGTCTGTGATTGGCTAAATAGCCTTCGGCTGTTGTAATCCGTCTTCTCATTGGCTAGCACTTCTGAACTGTATTCATGGTGTATCATTCGTGTACCAACACAACCCTTTTACCGATGCGGGATTGTAATTCAGCCTGTGTTGCTTTTTACCTGATGGATTGTAACTTACTATGGATTTTACCTGATGGATTTTACATTAAATATGTGAGCTGAACACGTTTCCTTGTGTTTTCCTAGCGAGCTGAAGGTATGCACATCAAAGTATGATAATGTGCACTTTTAACCTCGTACTCATTCACGCACACGTCTTACACACTTTCTCCTTGAGGGCCGTAATCAATTTTTAGGCCATATTGGTTAACACGAAATACGTTTAACACGAAGTGATTTTCCGTGTCCCCAGAAATTCGTGTTAAGCGGACTCCACTGTACAGCGGCAGCTCTGTGTTGAGACGTGGTACTGCTTCTGCCTGCTATCCCACGATCTTGGTTGGATCTTCTGATGTTGTCGCCTCGGGGAACATCTTTAGAAGGACACCGTATCGCTTTGTGACCTTTCTTTCCACAGAGAAAACATGTCAGGTTCTCCACCGGCTTGTATCTCGGGGTGTCTATGACATTATGGATTTCCTCTGCTGGTGTAGACACACGCTGTGGCTTACTGGACCCGAACTTCATGTTGTGAGCGTCAAGGTATCTTTGAGCGAAGTCGGCCAGGGCTTTTAGTGACTGGTCTTTTTGCTCTCTAAGGTGGGCGGCCAGGTCCTTAGAACATGCGCTGAAAACTTGTTCTTTGATGATGAGGTCGCACAGGTCTTGATACTCTCTGCCAGCCAGCTCTATCCATTTCTCCAGGTAGCTTCTGATTCTCTCAATGAATAGGCCGGGTGTTTCTCCTTCTTCAGGCTTGCAGTTCCGAAATCGTCGCCTGTAACCTTCTTCAGTGAAGTCGTACTGTCTCAACAGGGCGGCTTTGAACTGAGTATAATCTTCGGCTTCTTCTCTTGGTAAGCGGGTGTAAAATTCAAGCGCTTTGCCAGTTAGAAGTGCGCTCAGTTTAATAGGCCAAGTCTCTTGTTTCCAATTGTTGCTATTTGCGAAGCGCTCGAATCGCTCCAGATAAGCGTCCATCTTATCTGAATTTTCAATGAAAGGTGGAAGTTTTGGCGCACGGGCTGTTTGTTCTCTGCTCGCTAATGCTGTTGCTTCATTAGTTCTCTGGCTCTGTGCCTCTATCTCCATCTGCTTTAGATGAATTTCGTGTTGACGTTGCCTCTCCGCCTCTTCTCGCTCCTCTTCTCGTTGTTTCTCTGCTTCTTTTCGCTGTTTCTCTGCTTCTTCTGCTTGGATTTCGAGTCTCCTGATTTCACGTTCTTTGGCTCTTTCTTCTCTTTCCAGTCTCTCCTTTTCTTCTTTCTCTCGTTTCTTTTCTTCTTTCTCTTCTCTCTCCAGTCTCTCCTTTTCTTCTTTCTCTCGTTTCTTTTCTTCTTTCTCTTCTCTCTCCTTTACAAACTCGAGGAGTTGGGCTCCTTCGAGTCCACATTCCTTTCCAATTTTCAGGAATATCTCCAATTCCAATGTCGCCATCTCTGCTTTTCACTGCTGGCTGTTTTCTCCTGCTACCCTTTCCACTGAACCAACTGAAGAGGTCTCGTCGGGGTCGCCAAATGTTACGTGGTGGAGTTGTAGTCAAAGTATGATAAACACACTAGACACACACGCACGTAGAGTTCTTTTAAATAGACCTCATTCAGCTGCAATCCGTCAACCGTGGCTTAAGGATGTAGACAAAACTGGAGTAACAGTTCCAACAATATTTAATTCAGCGATGCGATATCCACACAATAATGCACTTTCAAATGCACAAACTACTGAATACAAAGTCTCTTCTGCGATGTCCACACTAGACTCAAAGTTTCTCATACACAGCGTCTCTCGCAATAAACTGCGTATCTCTACAACTGACAAAGTAAGACAATGTACTAACGGGCTTTCCCAGCGTCCTCCTTATATACACTATCAAAATCTAGAATCTTCTACGGAAATCATGAACTCAACCAATCAGAACGGAACACGCAGCCGAAACTCATTAACATAAACTTTCCAGAAACAATATATCAGGCTACAAAAACACGGCTGCTCACTTCAGCTCTAAACTCTAGTGTATAATTAAGACACATAAAAGTATGGTATCCCTATCTATGATAGCTCAAAAATGTACGAGAACATTCACCAAACACAATAAAAGCTACTCACTACACGCGCACAGGAAAAGTAGCGAAAATGTAGCGATGTCAGATGTCAACTAACCGACGTGACACTTACGAGGCCACCAGACAGTGCGACCTGTCTACAACGTCCCGGACTAAACTTAACAAAACGAAATCGACTCTACTCACGAACAAAAGAAAATCTTACTAAAAAGAACACGTGAAACGTAACCGTGACAGCTCAAATAAACCTCAGATCGTTACCTACGAATAACACATGTACGCTCTCACAGGATAACACAACCACAATCGTAACATACGTTCAGGCAATTACAGCTTTATTTTCAAAGATTAAAAAGAACACTACGTATCACACATTTTCGTCGATTCAGTATTGTTGTCTTTAACGTTCCTGATATAAAAAATAGAATAAATGTCTTTTGCTCCTGCTGTTTGATTGTTCATAACTTTACACAGTTTGGCCAGGTAAATCTTTATGTAAAGTTATGTTCAAACCATGAGTTTTGCATTTTGGGGGAAGGACAAGTCATACATTTTTTGTACCAATTTTTGTTGGTAGGAAGGGATTTTGTGCTAATTTGATTTATACTTCGGGTCATAGATTATGAGTTGCTGAATTATAGCGTTTGTACATAACATGACGCAGTGCAAAAGGGAACAGACATACACCTTCAATCAAAACATGGTCGTTTTTCTTATTTTGAGCTGTGATAATGTTCCCATTGTCTTTATGTACTTTATATTATTGTTTCTTCATTATGTCAAATAAGATTAAGTAAGAATAACCCTGTTCTGGCAGTATTGGACTGAACATAACATGACGTAACACTTAAGGTGTTTGGGTTGTAAAGTTCTGTTACACTGTGCTTCATGCTATTTTTGTATGGTTTAGTGTTCTATGATAAGTAGAGATAGTCTGTGCATTTTTAAAAAACTTTTCTGCACCCAAGAAATGACAAGTTTTAAGAAATATGACAGTGCTCAGCTAACATTTTCCTTCATAGTAACAGTCTCTTTTAAAGCGGAAGACTGGTTTGATTATGTTGTCTATTGTAACTAATACACAAACTATTATTCTAGCTAGATGACTGTGAACATAACTTGACAAACTAGACTGACATGTAAAGTGTAAAGTTATGTTCATTACTGTAGCACAATTCCTAGTATACTGTCTTTTGGATGCCCACTTTGCTAGTTGTTATTCATCAAAATACAGCTTGGGTACTAAAATATTAATTGTTAAACCCAGAATATACATTTTTCTGTTTTAAATAGTTTGTACATAACATGACAACATCATGTGTTGTCAAGTTATGTTCAACCACAGTTGTGTTTGGTTCACACATTGTCTTCCAAGTTACACTAGTCTGATCATGCCTTTTACTCTTTGTTGTGCTGCCCAAGGTTGATAGCTGCCATGATATATCATAATTTAATAATAACCAGCCATTTTAGTACAAAGCTGTTGAAAAATAACCAGACATATTAGGCTGATGCTAGCTAAAAACAAGTCGCAAACATGGACACAAATTAAAATTATTTGACCCTCTCTGTTTCAGTTCTTCGAGATTTGTTCCTGAATCGAAAGTTTCCGAGGCTGAAGGGTCTTTCCCAGCCGTGAAAGCACCCAGAAAATGGATGCTAAACACGTGTCGTAGTGCAGTACCCTGACAGGTTGTACCCTGGTGAGCAAGGTTATGTCAGCATACTTGTACTTACGAATGATAGCAGCCAGGGATCTTTTTAAAGTATTTGAAACCAGAAAAAATGTGGATTTGAACATGTTTTAGCTCCATTTATGTTTGATATGGAGACATTGAAAAATTATAAAAGGTTGAAAGGTACGGCCAAAATAAGTGGGACTGGTTGTCACTGGCCAATAAACAAAAGGAGTTTGAAGTTTCCTTAGGAAACTTGATCAGCAGGAAGCTTGTTAATTATGGGTTGCTTCAAGAAAGCGCTGTGGTCATTATGCAACATAAATGAAGCAGTCTCTTTTTTTCTGTTTCAGGAGTGATTGTCGGAGTAGATCCTCTGAGGGTCAAATTCCTCAAGCCTCACCAGACAAAACAAGGACTATTTGTTTACCCTGAAATAGATGACATCCAAGAAGAAGGGGATGATTGTAGCGTCGGCTGTAGATTTCCTGCCACTCTCCAACAGTGCACGTGAGTGGAGAGTGGTTGGGTTTGATCAATTTTAATTTGTTTCTGCCATGTTTAGCTCAAGTATGAAGCTAACTAAAGTGAGTACTTTCTGTGCCAGTGGTCTGCTGAAAACCATCGGTCGTGGTAAACTTAGGTCAATATGTGCTAATTATATTTGTTGGAAAGTGGTACAGAAAAGCCTTTCTTTGCGGGGGTATTTGGGCAAAAGGTAAGCTCCGATGTCACACAGCCCATAGCAAGCATAAGCAATGGCTAACTAACGTCAGTTTTCAAGAGTGTTAAATGTATTGTTGGTGTTCTAAAATGTATTGAAAGTTACTGTTTAAACTTTTTTCACTTGGTGCTTTCTCACATTGTGGAACCACATTGTGCAGAGATTTAAACCCCATGTTGTAAAGTTATGTACAAACATGTACAGATTTGTTTTGCTACTTGCATTAAACATTGTAGACACAATTATTAAAACTGGTAAATGCTGGGGTTTACTGACCACATCATTTGATATAATTTTCCATTTTTATCGTTTATTTTGACTTCAGTGTTGATAATACCAACATGTTCGGTTGTAAAGTTATGTTCAAACTTGCCATTTTCACACATTATTCCCTTGTATTATCAATTTCAAACCTGATAATTACATCACTGCTGTTCTGTAGTGTAGTAGAAAGCTACAGGTGCTTGTAATTTTTATTTTCTGGTTCTTGTCCATTTGTGGAGGTACTTTTTTGCTGAAATTTGAAGCTCGTGGTGTAAAGTTATGTACAAACAATAATAATAATAATAATAATAATACTGTTATTATATAGGCGCTTTTTCTCAATTTTGGGGAAATCGACTCAAAGCGCCGCGAACTGAAACCCAACACACACACACTCACGTAACAGACACGAATTTACGCCATTTAAGACAAACACAGTACAAGACGGACGAAGGGCCAGTTCAGCTACTGAAGTTACAGAGATTTTTGATCGCTTGTATTTGAAATTTGTAAAGTGGCCTGAGACCGGTACCAAAGTGTGGGTGGGTGGGTGGGGGGTGGAAGAACCGGAGTACCCAGAGAAAGAACCCCCGACAATATGTATTTGCTGCTTTCATTACTCGTTTAGACACAATTTTGGGATAAATAAAAGTGTATTTATTAAAAATACATCACTTGAGTAGTGTTTTGTTATTTTTGGATTTATGCACGTTAGTTAAAGAGCCTCAAGTTTGTTCGTCACGGTGTAAAGTTATGTTCAAGCATTGTGGGAAATCAGGGTATTTACCCGACCACATATAGTAGCGCACCTTCATGTTTGTGTATGTATGTTTCTCCTGCCTACTTCCTAAGTTCCGGAGAAAGACATGGGTTATATAAGAGACCTGATCCATTCTTATTTAGGGAATGGAAATGAGTGTCTTATTCTATACCTGCGTATTTCTCTGTGGGCTGGCGATTGGGTGCCTGATAGGCGGGGGCAGGGGATCTAACTGTTGTCTGTCCAGCGCTGTGATTCCCCTTGGTTTGAGTACTGACAATTCTGCCAGCGCTAGCCTCACCTATCTGGTTTGTGAGTGACAAGCATTGTGTGTTTCTTGTTTTTAGCCTTCAATTCATTCTATGTTGTTAATGGTATATTTTTCCTAAATTATTCTGTAATCTACAAGAGTTTAGTACACAATAAAGGGAAAACACACCATCTTAATTGACTTTCTTTGCTGTGTTGTCAAGGATTTCAAAATTTTTGTTCATAAGCAAGTTGTCCAATATTTTTTAAAGTTTATAGCTACTGTGTTCACACTTAAATAATAATGCATAGCATTTATAAGGCGCATTTCTCATATTTATAATATAACTCAATGCGCAGAATGTAGCCGCGAACTGAACCCAACAAGCACGCTCACGTGAATCACACGCATTCACTCACACACTGTACGTAAACACAGAAGATTCACGTGGTGCTAAGGGCAAGCTCAAGCGAGCTACCGACGGTATTTGGAAATCGTTTTGTATTTGAAATTTTATTAAGTTGGCTGAAACTGATACAAAAGTGATACCACTTATCTCAATTAGGAATATTAGGATAGTTTAGAATCTATCAATGTGCAATTGAAATTGTGTGTTTAATACCACACACAATTTTTTTAATATAATTTATGCATTTTTGGGCATAAATGTATAGCTGGGTGTAAAGTTATGTTCAAACAATTTCAGTGTTGCGCCATTGTGTATCTATTTACCCCATCAAACTTTCTTTGAAGTTTAAGCATAGCCTAGTAAGGAAGGAACAACATGATAATTTTATACAGCATGAATCTACTTTGTGAAAGATAGAAAATGTGTTTTATAAATGTGTGATGGTGTAAATGTTATGTACAAACCATAACGGTTTTTCACCAATTACACCCAAACGACTGCTCATGGGGAAATTATTTTGGAGGGGCATGTTACTTATGACTAAACACATCACAATCATGCAAAATGATGCTCATATGTTTAAGTTCAAAATCAGAGACCCATGTCACACTCTTTGGACACCCAGTCATACTCTTGACCCTATATGAAAGAAAAGCTCTAGGCGTCGTACAATGACATACTAACATACACAAGGCTTGCATCCTACAGCACATAGATATGCCCTCACATACACACTCATCACTGACCTGCGACTGAGAAGCCGAGCGGTCGTCTCTAGTGGCAGGATCCCGCCGCGAGTGAGTCTTGTGTCTCTCTTCCCAAAGAACCGAGCGTGGCATCCTCTGTCTGTCAAGTCTGCGTTCTGCCGTCTGACCCGGGGCTAAGATCGTCGTATGGTCGGGTGCCGACATCTGCCCGGAAGTAGTAGGATCGGTACGTTTCGTCATGGTCATGGGTTTAACTTTGAAGCCCCAGCCGCGGAATTGTGCGCTGTGGAAGCTGTCCTGCTCCAATTCGTCATGGTCATGGGTAACTTACTAGCCCCAGCCGCGGTATTCTGCGCATCATTTGTCCTACTGGCCCGATTGATCACGGTCAAGGGAACTGTACTGGGTCCCACCGTGGCACTCTGAGCGGGAACTGGCGGCCGCTCTCTGATAGGTGTCGGGCGTTTAAGGCAGTAGAATCCCCACAGCTGGGACCATCTCTCTTCCAGCCAGGGGGAGCAAACAGCACAGGGATGCGTTGACTCAAAGCCAGTACAGGGCAGGAAGACCGCATGCTCGTCACAGAGCCACTGAAAATCGTCACATAGTGTGCAGGTGCATACCTGGTAACTGCAACATAGAGGCCATAATGAAGAACAAACGAGTGTGGCCACCGAGGCCGAGCACCAAAAAGTTTCGCGCGCGAGGGAGAGAACGAAACAAACGAGTGCACAGGGCGTGCCGACGCTCTGCGCTCTACCCTTCTCCTGAGCGCCGGTCGAGGGCATTCACCGAGATTTTACCTAGTCATAACAGAGTGAGGGGCAAACCCAAGCCTGTTGAAGCGATGTACTGAGGTGCCCCCAGTTCCAAGTCATCACAGGCACGCCAGGCAGGGCAGGGAGTCGAAACAGCGCTAGGCACAAGCCGAAAGGGCTCCCAGCCCGCACCATCCGAGTGAGCACCAAGTCACAGGTCCACTCAGCCCAAAACAGAGCGGCAAGGTCACGAGACGACCGGGCAAGACCGCATGAGCTCCGAGTCAAGTTCAAAACAGTCCCAGGCACAAACACTCAAGTAAGCTCCAAGCCAGCACACCCGAGTAAACCAGAACAGAAAGGTAAAGTCACAAGATGACCGGTCACCACACCGTAGGAATCGAAGAGCGATGTACAAACACAACCGTCTACAGGCTAGCTTCTAAACTGAGGTATGACGGGTATTCTTGTACCGGATGGGACTAAGGGGAGACTACTCAGGTTATGGCCTGGTCTATGGCGCCCCTCCCCTGCCAACACTCCCTTATACGGACACAACCAAATTGTGGCTAAAATTAGGCTAGCTAGGTAACATTCCTAACAGTAATACCATCGGTAATGTGTTTTGAAAAAACAAACACACTCACCTGCACCCCACCAGCCATGAAGAGAGCAACAGCCATCTTGACAACATAGAGTCCATACACCTGGGGACACAGGCTGGCCAGGATCTGGTTACGCGCAGACAGAGGGCAGTTTTTCTTGGACTCCCAGAATTCTGCTATCTCCTCTCTCTGTTTGGAAGAACCGAGTCACTGTTTACTCAATGTTTTATCTCATATGAATCTCTCTGAGTACGAGTCTTTTAAAAATGTTAACCCATATCCACGTCTTGTTTCCATTGTAATTTTGAAATAACCCCTTCGTTGCAGACAGAGCAAACACAAACATCCACATAGGACTTCAATATGATGTGATATGGTAGCTTCATTCCCTTTTCGAAATTATAAAATATATTGAATTTGAAGTGAATCTGGATGGGCCTTGGTGCAAAATCATAGTAAATGCACTGAATAAAGGAAATGTTAGACGTAAAAGGCTGTGCCGACTGACCAATTCCTCAGTAATGAGGACTCGGCTGCGCTGTTCGTTGGTGACCAGAACATGATTTGCCTTCAGTACAACCTCTATATCACACTTGGACTCATCAGACAGGGGACGCCATCTCTGACACACAATACCGCTGACACAGAAAAAACAAATGAAATACTGCTGACTTCACTTAAAACAAAAATTACCCATTTGCAGGGGCTCATAAGGATCTATACCTCTTGCTGACACCACTTTGTATCCATGTTCCCTGGACAGCTGAGGCTCTTTGGTGTGAATCAACAGATTTCAAAAACACAATCTGGGTCCACCGGCTGTCACGGAGCTAACAACACATTCCTGGAGGTCATGACCAAAGTTTTTCCATGCAAATTGTGTCGCTAATAAAAAAAAATATTTTGGGATGCAACAACAAAAACAAGGTCTCCTGGCATTTTACTATGTCAGAAGTTCACCATACAAGTTTAACTCATTCAGCCCGACGGCCGTAAGTCCCAAATTTTGGAGGTTTCATCTAATGACTATGCACCAGCTGCAGGAGATGGATTGACCATGATAATTCAAGGGCAGTGCCAGATTAGCTTGGCGCCAAGCTAATCTGGCACTCTCTCTCTCTTGGCTTGACTTCGCGAACGAAGATTTTATAGGAGTTGACCACGACGTCTGCAGGCTTGTTCGTGGCTGCGGAGGCCAATCCGAGACAGGCAGGTTCGACCGCAGTGGCTGCAGGGGAAGGTATGGCCAGGGTTCTGAGCTGCGGCATCTGTTTTTTCTCCTGAGCCGCTTGTCCTTAAGGCTAGCTCTGTGAGAGTCCTCAAAGGAGACAGCTGCCTTGTAAATGGTGGAGCGCCAGGCTCCACCATTTACAAGGCAGCTGTCTCCTTTGAGGACTCTCACAGAGCGTAATCTGGCACTACCCTTGAATTATTATGGTCGACCCATCTCCTGCTGTAGCACATCAGGGCTCAGTAGGTTAAAACTTATTTTATGTTGCAATATTTTAAATTACCAAAGTGACCAACGCTATTAACTGAGTAAGTGCAGTAAGACTTTGAAGCTTACAGCTTGAAGTGTCACGAACCAGCACACAGGATGAAGCAAAGTGTAGCCCCTGACAACATACCAGACAGTGACATCATCGCCCGCCTTGCAGCTGTCGACAAGGTCATCCTCAAGGACAACCCACATGGAGCGTGGGATGTTACCCATGGCCAGTCGTTGGACTTGCTCCTGGATCTTCATTTCCTGGTAATTACGACATTTCAACGGACCAGCACCTAAAACATAAACAACTAAGTAGATCAAATATATGTACAAATAAATAAGATATATATTTAAAGCCCACATAGAGTGTGAGATGTTCCCCATAACCAGGTAATGAACACATTGCTGTAGTTAAAACATTCAACAGACATAAATATGGAGGTATACAACTACTTAAAACACAAGACAATAATATACATGCATGTATCTTACAGGCATGGGAATTGCCCAAGCAAAAATCATCTGAAACGGGACCTTGAACCTGATACAAAAGGCCTTTCACACTAGATCTTGTTTCCGCGAAGGCCGGAAAATCAAACTGTGGGGGGGCGGATCTTGCTTACTTCTGGGTGCCCAAAAATCAAACAGTGCGGGGGAGGGGGGAGGGGGGGGGGGGGTAGGCGGCAGACCTTCCTTACTTTTGGGCGCCGACCTTGGGTCTGCCCGCCTAAGTTCTGAGTTTACTGCGCAGCGCGCACTCAGGCAAGCCACGGACACAGCCTGCCGTGTCCGTGACCTGCCGCGGAATAAAACTGGTGCTTTGTTTTGCCACCCACAATAGTTTTTCGCGGAAACGCCTTTTTAATTTCGCAGACGATTTTTTTTTGCCAGCAGAATTTCGTGGATTTCGCGGACAATTCCCATGCCTGATCTTATCATCTTAAATCTTAGTATTGGCATTTAAATATAAATAATGTGTATTTATTTGATGAGTATTATAGTAGTAAATGGCCATCACTAGTCTCGTTATTGTTATAAATTAGTAAAGCTCCAGACCTTTTTCATGGAGTGACTGGAAACTAGTTGAATTGCAGACCTCGTTGGTACACTTCGACGGCTTAGTCACAGTGTAGTACTGATCAAAATCAGCCTGGAAATGTATTTGATGTGCGATGAAAACATTAAAAAGACAACTTTTTCAATTCATTGCATGTATCATCTGAAAAGTACATGTATGGTCAATGCAAACAACATTAACAAAACTAGTTTAGACTGTCTGGTGTCTACTCAAAACCCCATAGTCAAATAATGTCATAATCAAAACTTTACTGTACATTCCAGTGTTCATATATTTTTGTTTTCACTGCCTTAACCCATTTAGCCCCGAGTCCCTACAGCAGATTGACTGACCTTGATAAATCAAGGGTAGTGCCAGATTAGCTTGGCGCCTGAAGGCACCAAGCTAATCTAGCACTACCCTTGAATTATCATGGTCAATCCATCTCCTGCAACTGGTACATAGTTGTTAGGCAACACCTCCAAAATTTGAGAAATGGGACCTTGGGGCTAAAAGAGTTAAATAGTGAGATTATTAGTGAACACAAACACTAAAGACACACAGATATCAATGACAGCAACAAGAGGTCAACATCATCACAATGTTTGCCTGTTGTAGTTCGAACTTTGTGTGATATACCTTTTACTTGTGGCAAAGAAAGGGTTAACATTAAGGCAACTTTGCAAGGTCTATATTGTACCTCCACAGTGAGGATGTTTCGGCACTTGGTACATATGTATTCTTTTTCAAATTCCAGCATCCGCACCACAGTAGTTCTGATCACTGTTCCTGCAAAGCAACATTCAGGCACTTGAAAAAAGATCAACATTTAAGCCGCTCATTTCTTATGAAAGGGTGTGGATCGACCACATATTATTAAGTGTGGTGCCAAAACGGCTTGGCACCTAACAACTGAAAACACTAGTGCAACCCCTGTAATGTTGCCACAGGACAACTGTGATTGCAATAGTCGTGCCAGAACAGTTTGACACCTCTGGTGCCAAGCAATTTTGGCACCATCCGTATTGTGGTCGTTCTATCTCCTGAACTACATATATAAAATAATCGTAAGGGGATAATTTCCATTTGGGGAGTTTCGACCTCAGGGCTCAATCAAGTCGATGTGTTAATTATAATAATACTCATTAATAACGTATGAAATTAACCTTTGGCAGTCGGCAGTGCTTCTTGTCAAGGTGCAACTGACAGCAATAGGCTTATCTCATTCTGCCCACGACACACCACAGCAAGATATGGCTCGACCATGATAGTTCAAGGATGGTGGCAGAATAGCTTGAACTATCATGGTTGATCTGTCTCCTAAATTGTAATGCAGTCCTCAGAGTATAACTCCAAAATGTGGGTATTTTGTACCTCATGCACAATGAATTACAGGCATCAGAACTGTTCACCCAAAAAAAATCGGAAAATGGCGATTTTGAAGAATTGTAGAGTTATTTAAAGCCATTTCCAAGTCAAAAGTGTTATTAAACAGGGGCCAGGAAAATCGGAAAATCGCCCAAAATCGGACAGTTCTGATGCCTGAATTAACATATCTGCATTGAAGAAATCAAATTTTCTGCCAAATCTTGATCTACCGCAGTACCTGTGACAGAGAGAAAGTTGTTGACGTCCACAGTCCTTGGTAGGGTAGTGCGGCTCAGCTCACGGCCCACTGGCAAAGATGTGACTCGAGCATGCACGTGATTCTTGACAGTCTGCGAGAAGAAGTTTAACCCTTGACTGCTACTGATGATACCATTCATCGAAACACATCTTTTCAGCTGAGCGGAATTGTCAGCAGCAGTCAAAGGGTTCATTCATTCAACTGGAAACAGTTTAACAGCAGAAGACGCATCAGTCATAATAGATCAACAGTTCTGCTTTATTAATAAGAAATCTTACCTATTATTTATAATCTGCATGACTTTCTACTATTAATAACTGGTATGTGCCAGCCAGTTATCTGTGGCTTATAATAAAATCTACACATAAATGAATAATTTTGTGCACAGCTTACAGATAGCTTTCAAAACCACTAACCAGCATATGTCTGCCTACAGCTGCTGACAAAGTAAGGGTTTTCTGCGTAAGTGTGATCCTTGATGAACATTTTAAAAACTATTCCTATAAAAAAAAAAACTGACCAAAGTGCACTTGTCACCAGCCTCAGCCTTCACAGCCTGCTGAGCCAACACAATGGCCTGGTCAAACAGCATCAACATTCGCTTGGGTGTAGGCAGCAAGACCTCGCAAAACTCCATGTTGCTCTCAAACAGGCGTTGAGCACTGACAACATTCGCAAAGAAATACTGCAGATACATAATGACATTTAGTGAATCAAAATACAAACACATCAACAAATAAACGCAATGAACTTCACTCATAACAAGACAAGTTTCAAGTTTTTAAAAAAATTAGTAGAAACATGACAAAAATTACTGGTACAACTACAACCAGTCAGGAAATCCTTAAATTTATTTATTCAATGACAAAAACAAAATACTTTCCCCCAAAGAAAAAGAATAAAAACAAAGTCATCAAAATCCAAAATGGATGCCAATGTTCATTTCAAAGCTGACAGTGACAGCTACTAAGGAATAACAGCCTGCAAACAAAAGGGATTCCACCTGAATATAAAAGCAACTTATATTAACCCTTTACATCCTGACACACTACTGCTTGAAATTAATCTATGATTTTTTCGAAAAATACTTACTAGCTATTCTGGCACCACCCATGAACTAAAATGGTTGATCTATCTCCTAATCTGAAGTGTAATGTTGCCTACTTAAGACAATACATATTTTTTAACAAGAAAGGCCAAGCCATTATGGCTCACGTGTATGAACGATTTACATATGGTCAAGAATACGACTGGGTGTCCAAATGGTGTGACAAGCACCCTGCATTTTCAAAAGCAAAATAATTTTAATATTTCATATAAATCTGATGTACCTTTGCATACATAAAGATTGACACTAAGTAAAATTTTTATGTTATTTGCAGTTCGGTTGTTATTGAACTTTGAAGCTTTCGGGCGACTTTTCAAGCGGGTGTGGCACAATCAACAGCTGAAAACAGGCACCAAGATCAGCGTGTACAGAGCTGTGGTCCTCACCACCCTGCTGTATGGTTCCGAGTCCTGGGCCCTCTACCGCAGCCAACTACGACTCCTCGAACGCTTCCACCAGCGCTGCCTGCGTACCATCCTAGGCATTCACTGGAGTGACTATGTCACCAATGTCGAGGTCCTTGAACAGGCTGAAACCGTGAGCATCGAGGCTTTGCTGCTGCGGACACAGCTCCGCTGGGCGGGGCATGTCTCCAGGATGGAGGATCATCGCCTACCAAAGATCACCCTGTTCGGCGAGCTTGCTACTGGACACCGTGACAGAGGGGCACCAAAGAAGAGATACAAAGACTGTCTCAAGAAGTCACTTAGTGCCTGCCAAATCGACCACCACCAGTGGTCTTCGCTTGCTGTGGACCGTGACACCTGGCGCTCCACTATTTACAAGGCAGCTGTCTCCTTTGAGGACTCTCGCAGAGCTAGCCTTAAGGACAAGCGGCTCAGGAGAAAGAACAGAGATGCCGCAACTCAGAACTCTGGCCATACCTTCCCCTGCAGCCACTGCGGTCGAACCTGCCTGTCCCGGATTGGCCTCCGCAGCCACGAACAAGCCTGCAGACGTCGTGGGCAACTCCTATAAAATCTTCGTTCGCGAAGTCCAGCCAAGAGAACTTTGAAGTTTAAAGTTTGAACATAACTGACAAAGTTGTTCAAAACTTCAATACACCTTCACTGCAATGTTATTCTCATTTTTTTTTTCTTTCTCTCATGCAATCAAATACAGTTTCTGTAAGCTAACAATGACTACACTAGATGACTTTTATCTGCTGTTAACTATTCCAATAGAAATTAAGTAAATTTTTACAAACTGAGCCGAGATTTGGCACAAATTCAAATTACATTCACAAGATTGAACATAACTTTACACCTTCACCAAATATATTTTTGGTCTCACAAGGGCAAATCACAAACTCTTGGGAAAAAAAAATAAGTATGCATACCAATCCTACTAACAAGCACAGCCATTATATAAAACTAGTGATGTTTATGTGATTTTCAAAAAGGGCTGTTGCAACTTTTCAAGTGTTTGTACGTATAACTTTACACCTTCTGACTTGCACACAGGAAAAATCTTAAGATTATTCAAGAAAAGTCTCTAAAGAAGACACTATCATCGAGCCTGCTTTCTCCTATAAGCAGTGTGCATACTGTTCTGGTAAAATTTCATTTGTTAGTCCATCATAATTACATAAACAGTAGCAAAACGACAGAAAACAGAATGCATGAACATAACTTTAAACGGTCACATTCACACATTTGCCTTGTAACTTGACAAGTACAATTAATTATAAATTTGTTGATTGCCTGTAGGGTAGTGTACAAAAGAATGACGTTTGCACTAACATGATTTCATGGCAAAAACATGAAATAGAAAGGTAAAAAATAATGACAAGGCGTGTTTGAACATAACATGACGACACAGGACCATTTTCTAAAGCACAAAAGTAAAGGTGCAGAGTTATGAAATGCAGATTTGAAAGCTGTTTATGATGATAAATATTAAGATAGTGCATGCTTAAAGGTTAATGCACAAATTTCAATGCACAACGGGATATGTAATCATCATTGCATGAACGTAACATGACACGATGTAGAGTTATGTTCATGAGGAATAGCTGTGAAATTATCTTGTTTTGCAGTCACTAAAATTTCATAGGTCTTGAAATTCATATTTTATAGATTTATCTGGTCATCTTACCTACTTTATTGCAGGACGGCCAAAGAAATGAAATTGGTGTTTGTTCGTAACTTTACACAGTGCATGTGATGTACTGATGGTGTAAAGTTATGTACAAACAAAAAACAAAGAAATGTTTATCCTAGAAGGTATCACATGCTTTATTATTATAAAAAATTAAACAGCATCTTTTCAGCTATTGGTAGTTTTTTTTTATATAAAGTGATTTTTGTGATTTTACATCCCACAAAGTTGTGTCAAGTTATCTTCACGAGGAAAAATTGAAAAAAGTTTCAAATGTGTACCAGCATGTGCATAACTATTTTAATGTGTTGGGAACATCTACTATATGATTTGCAACAGAATTTACCCTTCAACAACAAAAAATGTGCATGCTGGTTTAAACATAAAATTTACACGCCAGCACGCAGAAAAAATACAATAAAATTATTTCAACTGAACAAAATGAGGTATTTTTGGGCCTACCAAGTTCTTGTCTAAATAAGTATAGTCCTACTACAGATTTATTGCAGAATAAGTGAAAAGAAAATAATAATAATAATAATAATAATGAGTACTTGTATAGCGCCTAACCTCAGATTAGAGCTCTAGGCGCTTAACAAAAACTAATGTACAAAAAATAACTAATTACAAAAATGATTGTACATGATTGTACATTGCTTAACGTCCCGACAGCAACAAGGCTTTCTCAGGACGTGCCTGCACTGCTTGTGAAAAAAAAAAAAAAAAAAAAAAAAAAAAAAAAAAAAAAAAAAAAAACTAAACAGAACATTGAATGTATGTCGCCAGCCGGTCAAATACATTAAATAAACCTAACACATGGGGCCTAAATAAAGCTAAGACCATTTAGCAACACACATCCAATATCAAGAGCTACAGGCAGTGCAGACAGTAGGGAGAGTTTTAAAAAGGCAAATACAGGTGAATGGACAAAGGGTAGACAGAAACACATGCCCCAGAATAGAGAGAAAAACCCACCCTGTGGGGCTGACCAGGGTGACCCTGGGAACTAAAAAATACCTAACCCCACCCAAGTCCCCCAGGGTAGACCCGGGTGGGGGAATTACAAAAATGGAATTAACAAAAAGTACAAAAACAAAATACAACGCACTCTGTAAACAAGCTATAAGTCACCATTCAAAAGTGCTACGCTCATGGACTCATACTGGCATTCACACACACACCCACACACACACTACTTCTATACAAAAATGACATGACAGGTGTGTGACAAAGTCATTTGTAGCTGACAGAAAACATATGGGTCTTTAGGGCACGCTTGAATGCCTCTCTCGAATCCACGTATCTCAGTTCGCATGGGAGATCATTCCAAACAACTGGGCTCTGGTATCTGAATGACCTCCCACCAAACGACTTTGTTTTGACAAGAGGGATACGTAAAACTCGAGAGTCGGCAGCAGAGCGCAAATTCTGTCTCAAGGGCGTATACAGCTGGAGAAGAGAGGCAAGGTAGTGTGGGCAGGAACAGGTAATACAACTGTGAGTCATGCATGAAATTTTGTACTGAATCCTAGCCGTTACAGGTAACCAGTGTAGGGCAGACAGATGGGGTGTGATATGATCTGATCTAGGGACTCTAAGAATCAACCTAGCAGCTGAGTTTTGAATTTTCTGGAGTTTGCCAATCAGACACTGGGAACAGCCAGCCAAAAGAGCATTGCAATAGTCTAATTTAGACAAAACAAAAGCGCAGACAAGTACTTTAGTTGCTTCAGGTGTCAGATAGTGGCGGACTGAAGCAATACGTCGCAGTTCAGTATAGGCGGATCTGCAAACGTTGTTCACATGAAGGCGCATGGACAGGCTACTATCAAGTGTGACACCCAGATTTTTTACATGGGGGGGAGAAGGGGACAGTGGCACCACAGATTTGTAATGACGGGGGGAGTGTCAGCGTCTTCGTCAACCTCGGGGAAGCAATTATCATGGCCTCAGTTTTTCCGTCATTCAACTGTAATTTGTTTGAAGTCATCCACATCTTAGTATCCAA
Source organism: Semisulcospira habei (assembly GCA_036245525.1). NCBI lineage: Eukaryota > Metazoa > Mollusca > Gastropoda > Semisulcospiridae > Semisulcospira > Semisulcospira habei. Next base: position 81,270,894 of record BTPG01000006.1, on the reverse strand, counting down.
GACGCACTCCTGAAGGATCTCGATTGTGTCCATAATCTGATCAGGTGAACATGAGTCATGGAGTTGAGTATCATCTGCAAATGCATGATGTGATATAGAGAAACGGTTAAAGACACTGGCCAGTGGCTGAACATACAGGGTAAAGAGGACTGGTCCAAGAACTGAACCTTGTGGGACGCCAAAGCGCACGGTGGATGGGCTGGATAGTTTATCATTAACAACTATGCACTGAGTTCTGTCAGTCAGATATGATCTAAACCACGATAAAGCAGTTTCATGAATGCCATACACAGAATAGAGACGTTGTAGCAAAATGTCATGGTCAATCGTATCAAAGGCAGCAGATAGGTCTAACAGTGCGAGAACAGATACTTTGCCATCATCAAGAGCCTCGAGGAGGTCATTAAGAATTTTTGCAAGCGCAGTTTCAGTGGAATGACCTGCACGGTAAGCAGACTGATTGGGACTAAGAAGATGATTCAGGTTCAGATGGTCGAGAAGTTGCGACAACACAACCTTCTCAACGATCTTAGAGAGAAAAGGGAGGTTTGAGACAGGGCGGTAATTCTGTAGATTGTTAGGGTCTACAGAGGGCTTTTTTAGCAAAGGTTTAACAATGGCGGACTTGAAATCCGACGGAAAAATACCAGACCTCAGGGACTCGTTGACAATGTTGGTCATGACTGGAAGCACAACATCAATACACTCGTACAGCAATGTAGTAGGAAGTGGGTCTAAACAACAAGTTTTTTGTGCAGTTCTCTTCAGCACAGCATGAAGTTCCTGATGACTGACAGGTCTGAAGGACGAGAGACACTGACCAGAAAAGGGAACGTCATACTGCGATGGAGACTGTGAAATAAGTCCATCAAGTCTATCACGAATGTTCTGAACTTTTTCATTAAAGAAATTTGAGAACTGTTCAGGCAACTCTAATGGTGAGAAAATGGTCGGGAGTGGATATATCTATAAAGTTTGCTGGACTGCTTAAATTTAACAATTTACACCCAAAATTTGGACGCATACTGTAAACCTCGTAAAGGGTTTCTTTCATCCATCACCAGACCTGCCTACCACCAATTTTTTTTAATAGTATTCATAATCACCAAAAATAGTATTCTTGGGGAAAAAATAGTATTTTCATAAAAATTGTAGCAGACTATTATCAAAACGTACAAACAATAGAAAAATCAATTTATTCTGATAAGCTAGACCATTCCGTACAACAACAGGAAACATTTGTTTCCCGGACATGGAATCTGCACAGGACAAAGGAAGATTTTAATCAACTATAAAACGAACCATGCAGATTTCAGCACCAGCAGCTTGTCGACGCAAAATTTTGCCTGCTTCATGAGACTGCTTAGAAAACTCAGCCTGTAAAGGCACACGTTTCTGGGCATCTGCCAGTCTCTTATGGATATTAGTTGATAAATGTTTTTCAATGTCATTTCGGCCCCCATGCGCACATGAGATGTCACTATTGCATACCATGCAGAATGGAATGCATAGGTTGGTCCTTTCTTTGACAGTCGCCAAAATGTCCACTTTTTAGCATACTGTGGCAAAAAATTCTGGTGCTTCGCTTTCTTTGAGATAGAAAAATCCACTCTCCTCCCTACTTTGCTCTGACATTTTGTATTTTGAGACTTTATTGACTGACACAACACGCACTCCCCCCCCCCCCCCCCCCCCCCCCAAAAAAAAAAAAAAAAAAAAAAAAAAATTTTTTTTTTTTTTTTTTTTAATAAAATCGTAAATTTTAGGCATCAATCGTATTTTCGTATTTTGAAAAAAAAAATCGTAAAAATACGCCCAAAAATCGTACGGTAGGCAGGTCTGCATCACCCATGCATCCTCTTCCAAACCTTGATATAAATCACTACACCAGTTGTCTTCAGCAAAAATAACAGATTAGTAGAGATAAATAAGTGCCTAAACTATTTGAACAAACTCAACATTTACATCATTCTGAGTACAAATCTTCAAAACTGAATCATTTGATTTTCCATGTAAGAACCACAAACCTTTCATCATAAAAACAAAGTACATACTCTACAAAATAACACATAAGTTTTAATAATTGACCATTTGTCAAAATGTGTTACAGTAGTACTAGTAGTAGGATTTCTGCTGACAAAATTTACAACACGTGTTATGTTCAAGCAGGCTCTTTTATTATGGTGAATTATGCAAAAGCAACTCGCTCTAAAAATTCATCAACTCAATGGTAATTTAGGCCAACATTGCAAACATCTTGTGACAGTAACAGTGATTTTTCATAGTGAAGCATGCCTTTGAAAATCTGAGTTCCATGGAGCATGTGTAAAATTCATTTTTCTCTAAACAGTATTTTTTCGAAAAATACTTACCGATGACATGACTATGTGGAAGTGTCTACTACTTACTCAATTTTAGCCTAAGAACCTGCTGTGTTACCACACAACCCGGGAGGCACTCGGAGAACCCCCAGAGGGGCCAAGAGTTGTCTCCCGTTCCTGACCATCCGGTCCCAAGTCACGTGGTGACCAACCAGTCAGTATACTTAGCTCACCAGCGGCGAGCGGAGGCAGGTGGTAGGGTCCTCGGAGTCATGTCATCGGTAAGTATTTTTCTAAAAAATACCTTTTAGAGAAAAATGAATTTATTTCCTCAAAAACATTTACTGACGACATGACTATGTGGAAGAATAGCAATAAGGAGGAGGGTGCCGCGCCCAAAAAAACCCACAAGCGATATAGTCAGAGCCATCCTCCCTGTCGCAACCTCCTGACAATTGCGTATCTAAATGTGTATCTATGGGGCCTGAGGCGCCGGGAGGGAGTGTTGCACCGCAGCGATGTCCCCCACCAGTGCGAGGTTGTCTCGCTGGATTGGCAGATCCCGGAGGTAGAAGCAGGCGAAGGTCGATTCTGCCCGCCAGCCCATGGCTGCCACGACGTCTCTGACAGCGCAGTTCCAGTCGAACGCGATGCTCGTGGCCATGGCTCATACCTCGTGTGCGCGTATCTCAAGCCTCTTCGCTCCATGTGGGGAGAGGTCCTGGTAGGTGGACCGTATGACCCAGCGTAGCCAGGAAGATCGTCTGGGCTGTTATGTCAGTTCTGTCGGGGTTTAAAGGTAGAAAGAGGCGTGAGCGTCCTCTCCGGGCGGCTTTGGCTTGGCGTAGGAAACGCATACGGCATGCACAGGATCTTGTTGCCTGGTCTCCCGGGGAAGTTCGTATCCCGCAGCGGCCATAAGGAGATCACCTGAGGCGCGGTCAAGGAGACCTGGTCTTGGTGAGGAGCTGTATGGCGCCATCTGCGCGAACTGTAGGCAGGTAGGGCGCGCTGACAGCGCGTGTAGCTCACTGACTCAGGCCGCCATGGCAAGGGCCAACAGGAAGCATGTCTTACGAGTCACAACCACGAAGCGGGCCAACAGCAGCGAATTGAATCTGGCGGAGACCACCCACGTCAGTACCCAGGGAAGGTCCCAGCGAGGAAGGAGCGAGCGGGGCACTGGACACTGCAGGCCGAAGTGAGTCAAAAGGTCGGCGATGTCTTACAGGCGCCGGGGTCCGGGCGGTTGAGGTGCAACTAGGCGTCGGCAATCATGCACCGGTACCCCCTGATGGAGAAAGGGGCTAAGTCTTGGCCTCCGACAAGCCAGAGAAAGAAGTCCGCGTGAAGAAGGAGACGCTCCGTGGCCGCTTGAGCATCGATCTCGGCGTGGGTAGCAGCGGGGGGGCCATGGCAAGGCTGAGGAGGCTGATGGTCCATGACTGGTCCCAGGAGAACGGGGCGACCAGCAAGGCGACCGCCTTGTATCCTCGTAGCTTGAGGAGGACGTAGGGAACGAGGACTGTCGGGGGGTACGCAACGCGATGAACCGTCCCCTGGGTTGGTGAGCGCATTGACTGCCCAGGCCAGGGGGTAGGGGATCGGGGCGACGAATAGGGGCAGCTAGTGATTCCACCTCGTGGCAAACAGGTCGATCATAGGCGTCTCCCAGTGCGCGCAGCTCATCTGAACAATGTCCTGGCGTAGGGCCCCCTCCGTGCGCAGCAGGGGCCGCACTGGGAGAGAGAGTCGGCCAAGATGTTCCGATGGCAGGGATGTGTTGAGCTAGGGGGGAAAGCTGCGGCCCTCGCACCAGCGCATCAGACGGCAGAGGAGGAAGCACAGATCGGGCAAGACCGCCATGCGTCTGAATGTAGGAACCACTGTCGCGTTGTCCAAGAGGACGCGCCACTCCTGGCACCGGAGGTGTTCTTCCCACGCGATGAGGGCGTGCCAGACTGCTTGCAGCTCCAACCAGTTGACGTAACTGTCCTTCAGCTCTGGAGTCAGGGCCAGACGTCGTGAGGAACACGTCAGTAGCAGGGGAGACACTCACCCGGAGATAAAAGCATCGACATCAAACCGCAGGGAAGCTGAGGGGAGGGGGGAGGTAGAGAAGGCAAGGGAAATCCCGAAGCAGGGCCGCGAAGTGTCCGCCTAAGGCCGCAGAAGAGGACGAAGCATCCGAGTCAAGGGCACCGGGGCAGCTATGTCTCCGGAGGGCGGACGCCACGGGAGCAGGGGTGCTGCTGTAGCGGGAGACGAGAAGATGGCAGAGTGGGAGTAGATCCGCCGCTTCACACCGTGAAGAACGGTCCCCGTCAGTCTGTCCGGCGATCTGCTGCGGTACACTCGTGCGGTTAAGTCCGTGTCCTCGCCATACTGTGCACCTCCGCATCATCCACCGTGCGCCGAGATGTGGTTGTCTCGGAGTTCACGGGCCGCCACCTCCACCCGTCAGTCATCACGCAAATGGTCCCGCCGCTGAAGTCAAAGCTGCGTCTCCATGTAAGCGCCGTCCCTGCCGACTCAACGATCTGGTGCAGTACGCCGGCGGCTGCGTCGGAGTCCCCGTGAAGGCGCCTCCATCCAAGGATGTCCGAGAGCCCATGCTGACGTCGAACTGCGCCTGCTGCCACGCGATCCCTGCCAGACCTGTCCCAAGGACTGATGCCGCTAGCTGGAGTCTGCGAAGCCTGGTGCCTAGACGAGGTCCATGCAGCGCCACGCAGGAACTAGACCGCCTGCCGGCGAAGAGGAAAGGGAAGATGAGACATCATCATGTGCCTAGCGCCGTCCCGCTGTCGTCGAACCTGCATCTCCGGAGAAGAGCGACCGCTGCCCAGCGGTCCGAGGAACCACTGCACCTAGATGGAAACTCTGAAGTCCGTTGCCGCGGCTAAGTCCGGTGGCGCGAGGCGCTAGACTGGTCCTCCGATCCGACGGCGAAGAGCGAGGAGACGAGAAGACAATCCAATCATGTTCCCTGCCACGTGTAGACTCCACACGCTATGACCGTCCTTCGATCGTGCAGAGCGAATCCCTGTAAGTCTGTTCCACCGTCCAATAGCACTCAGTCTCTCCATACAATGGCTCCTCGAACTGACCACACTGGTCCTCTCCCGAATGAGGCTATCAGCGCTAGTGGATCGCCTGTGGCGCCACTCTCTATCACCGGCAGCGGACGAGGGACCCTGGTCTCTGTGAGCCGGGCTCTCTGCCGGCTAACGACTCCCCGAAGAGTCCGCGAGCTTCCGAGTAGAGACAACAAGGATGGACAGTGGACACAGGACGGCGCGCGGCTCGTCCCAGGAGGCCGTGCTCAGTGAGGCGGCTGCCGGCTAAATGGCTCGCCGTAAGAGCCAGCGGGTTTAGTCTGGGTGGGCTCCTTCCGGGGATCTGTCACGTTGAAAGCGATCCTGCTAGGGGCGCTGGGCTCCCATGTCCAGCGCGGCAAGCAACCCCAAGGGCGGTGTGGTCGCGCTCTTCCCCCTTGGCACCGGACTGTGCGAGCCGGGCTCCGAGACGAGCGAGGACTGACAGCGGACATGGGACTGCGCATGGCGTGTCTCTTGAGCCGGGCCCAGTGAGGCGGGCTCTCTGCCGGCAAGTAGGTTCCCCATAGGAAACCAGCGGGCTTTGTCCGGGCGGTGTCCCTCCGGGGAGGGGTCGCGTTGAGAGCAGTCCTGCGAGAAGCACTTGTCTCACGTGTCCGGCATGTAAGCCTGCATTCTGTTAACACATCTCTCAACTCCCCCCCGTGATCCTGTACCATGCGCTGAGACGACGAAGTTAGTGTGCATAGGAAGATCTTACCATCAGCGACCTGTGTGCAAAATATAAATAAAAGTTTGCTAAAAAAAAAGTTGATAAATGTACAATTTTATCACCAATAAGCATTTTACACACATTTGCCGGCCTCTTGTGACCATAGGCCTTCCGAGGGCTCATCCCCTTAGTATGCATATATGGGACTTACCATAAGCAGGCCTGCCTACCCCCAACTTTGGCTTTCAGGGACCAACCTCATAGAAATCAGGGACAGGGACTTTTTTCCAGGGACAAACATCGCGACTAAACCCCGAGAAAAATGTCAAGTCGTTTCATGCGCGGTGGTAAGTCTAAAAAAAAAAATTTATGTAAAAGAAATTACATCTTAACCTGCATTAATACACACTAAGTATAAATTATAAAAACACAAAAGAAGAGATTTACCTACTGAACACCATCTGATGATAATGCGGGAGATCGAGATAGTCCTTACGTTCACCTTGAATGTTAGTTGTCTTTTACTAAATTGACAACTGGCGTCAATCAGAATAAATACACTGGTAGTGGTATTGTCCAGTCCAGTCATTGCTACTGTATTTTTTATTTTAAATCACACTGGATATTGCAGTCCAGTCGTTAGTAAGCACTGTATTATAAAACAACTTTTTACAACTACAAGCGTTATGGAGAAAATAGCAAGCACTGAATTATATTACACTATGTACAAACTGGTCAAAGCTGCGTTCGCTGGATCTAGCTGGACTGTAGAGACCTATAGATTAGTAGGCACTGTTCAGGTCTTTCAGATCCCTGTCACTGTATAGAAGGTACTGCCAGGACATCAGATCGCACCTCCTTTCTTTCAGGATGTACAGTCCGCACAACCAAAGGGAAAAGTTTTTCCCCTCCTCTGTCGTTGCTGCCATCAGTGGATATGGTAAATGGTAGTCTCTTCATTCTTTCAACAAGACTGAATGTTGTTTTGGCAGCAATTTCTTTGGTTATTGCAGTACCCTTGGAATGGGCGCACTGGAAATTCTTCGCGATTGCCGAGTCAGGAAACATTACCTTGACAGCTTTGTTAATTTTATCAAGTGAAGCCATCGGCAAATTCAAGTCAACCACCAAGTCGACCATCATTGATTGTTTCTGCTCGCATTACATCTAACGCTTCATCTTTAGCACTTGATTTTGTTGCCAAAAATCCGGTGATTTTACTGTTCTGTTTCTCGCTCTTTCGAAGTTTTTCATTAGCCTTGTGCTTTTCTGTTTCCACATGCCGAACGATGTCATCGCTGCCGCCAGATTTCACAGACAACTCACAAGCACATATTTCACAAGCCACGTAAGTCTCGATTTTTCCAGGCTTAATAAAAGGCCATTTTTCAGTATACTTCGCAATGTAGATTTGGCTGTGCTTCTTTGTCGGTTTGCTGAGAGTGGTATCTTGCGCTTTCCTCTTTGTCGCCATTTTCTCATTCAAAATTTGTGAATGACTGTGTGCGCATGCGCTGGACTAAAAAAAAATCTCAGGGAGCGCGAGAGTAACATTCGGTAGATTTTCAGTAAACGCCGTGAGACCGCACAAAAAGTCCCTGTCGTCTGCTTGATTTTTTTTTTTTCTTTTTTTCTCCCGGGACGCCTTTGAGAAAACCGTATTCCCGGGACGGCTAGGTACTTTTAACAAGTTTCCGGGACAAATACGGGTACTCCGGGACGGTAGGCAGGCCAGCATAAGGTATCTCTGTACCAATTGGGTTGAAGTAGTGCATAATATTCGAGAAAAACAACAAAGGAATTGGCGGAGGCCGGTCGAGGGAAGGACATCCGAGGGGGCCGAGCTCGACGAGGCCGAAGAGCGGTGGGGGCTGCGGTCCCTGGCGGGGAGCGAAGCGTGGTCCTTCCTGCGCTCGACAACAGGGGAGCGTGAGCGTCAGGTAGAGCTGGAGTCGCGTGAGGGCTCTGAACTGCCCGAAGTCTTTGGACGCGTGGGTAAGGTCTCTCCGAGCCGGGCTCAATGAGGCGGGCTCTCTGCCGGCGAAGCGACTCCCCGCAAGAGTCAGCGGGCTTTTTTGGAGACGAGCGAGGACTGACAGCGGACATGGGACGGCGCATCGCGTGTCACTTCGAGCCGGGCTCTATGCCGGCGAGTAGGCTCCCTGTAGGAACCAGCGGGCTTTGTCCAGGCGGGCTCCCTCCTGGAAGCGATCGCTTTGATAGCAGTCCTGCGAGGAGCTCTAGGCTCACGCGTCCGTTCCACAAGGTAGGAGTGGTCTCGTGTGGTCACTGCTCCAGGCATGGAGGATGGCGCCTCGATTGGGGAAGGATCACAGACTGGTGCCGGGTGCTCACGTCTGTAAAAGCTCCATAACTGCGACCAGCGCAGCTCAGGCCAGGTGGAGCAGGTGTCGCAAGCGCGGTTGGAGGCGCATCCGGCGCAGGGGAGACAGACCTTGTGGTTGTCCGACGGCCACTGAAACCCGCCGCACTGCGTGCAGGTCGGCACCTGGCAACTGCAACACATATCACACATGGAGGCACGCGGGCGAGGGCCTGTGGGACCCCGCCCAGCTAAGGCGAGCCTTTGAACATAAAAGTACACGCATGCAAATAAGCGTCTGGTCCGGCAACACCAATCAACGTGCAAGCTAGTGGGCGCAGACACGTGGGGCCCCGCCAAGCTAAGGTGAGCATACGACGCATCGCAGCACAACAAGACACAAGCATGCAGGTAAGCGCCTGGCACTGCAACAGCTGTCAACAAGAAATGCGAGAGGGTGCGGGCACGTGGGGCCCCGCCAAGCTAAGGCGAGCATTCGATGTAGCATGTCACGACAAGAACAAGCATATAGGAGGCGTCTGGCACTGCAACATTTATCATTGTAAAAGGCGCGAGGGCGCAGGCACGTGGGGCCCAGCCAAGCTAAGCAAGCCATCGACGCATAGTTGTACCACATACTATAGGAACAACAAAGGTACAAGCAAGCAGGTAAGCGCCAGATCCTGCACCACCAATCAGCCTGAAAGGTGAGCGGCCGCAGGCACGTGGGGCCCCGCCAAGCTGAGTGTTTGGCGCGAAAGAAACAGTGAAGAAGAAGAAGGATGTGCCTCTGCTCGAACCGGCGCCCAGCCCGGGAGCCGGCCGAGGCTAACACAGCTACCTTACCTCTCTGCCGGCTCGGGGACAGGGGAAGGAACCTCCACATTACCCTCAGCGCGCGAAAGCAGGCGGCGTCCCAGCAAACAGCGCTGAGAAATCCAAGCAACCCAAGGTGCAGGAGAGGGCAGCAGCCGAACACTCAGGGAATGAAGCAAACCTACACAGGGCACAGGCAGGGTCGGCGCAAGCAGAAGTCCAACCAACAAGTCAAGAAGACCGGCGTAGCGAACCGGTCGCACCAAGCAAAGTCAAGTCCATAGGCTAACAGAACACATATGCACAGCGTGAGCTAAGTAGCATGACTGGTTGGTCACCACGTGACTCGGAACCGGATGGGCAGGAACAGGAGACAACTCTCAGCCCCTCTGGGGGTTCCCCTAGTGCCTCCCAGGTTGTGTGGTAACACAACAGGTTCTTAGGCTAAAATTGAGTAAGTAGTAGACACTTCCACATAGTCATGTCATCGGTAATGTTTTTGAGGAAATAAATGTGTCACGTTTTGTTCTCAAGTTATAATTCGGATTTGGTCAAAAAAACTGTGATAATGTCCCAAATTCTTCTGTGGTCACTCAAAGATCATGTATCACTGGAAACCTTATAATCCATTTCCCTACAAAATGATGTATGCCTTAGTTTGATCTGACCACTTCTGATAATTTTGTAGCAGGTTTTGTGAGGGAGGGTGTAGATTTTACCATTAGACACCCAGTCATACTCTTGACCATATTTATATATATATATTTGTGACCTTTGTGAACATTTTAAAAATTATTCCTATAAAAAATAAAAAACTGCAGCAGCAAAATTCATGTTTTCTGAAAATGTAAGCATTTCACACATCTGTCAACCCCCCGTGACCCTTGACCTTTGTGATGAGTCGACTAAATTAGTATGCATTATTGCATAGGAAAGTCTAATCATCAGCTCTCTTTGTACCAAATTTGGTTGACAAATTTGTGAAAAATATGGGAATACCTACAATTTTTTTAATCAAAAATCAGCATTTTACGCACATTTGCCAGCCTCTTGTGACCCTTGACCTTTCCAAGGGGTCATCCAAATTAGTATGCATAGATAGGTCTTACCATCAGGTATCTCTGTACCAAATTTGGGTTTTAAGTTGTGAATAGTAAAAAAATTGAGAAAAAACATCTTTTGTCAAAATCTGGCTATTATAGACCTATTTCCTGAGCTCTCGTGACCCTTGATCTTTCTGAGGGATCAACCAAATTAGTGTGCATAGAAGGTCTTCCCATCAGGTATATCTGTATCAAGTTTGGGTTTAAAGTTTGTGAAAAGTATTTGAGAAAAAAAAACATCTTTTGTCAAATATGGCTATTTCGGACCTATTTCGAGAGCCCTTGTGACCCTTGACATTTCTGAGGGGTCATCAAATTAGTATGCATAGATAGGTCTTACCATCAGGTATCTCTGTATCAAGTTTGAGTTTGAAGTTGTGAATAGTATTTGAGAAAAAAAAACATCTTTTGTCAAAATATGGCTATTTTTCACCTATTTCCTGAGCTCTTGTGACCCTTGGCCTTATTGAGGGATCAACCAAATTAGTAGGTATAGAAAGGTCTTACCATCAGGTATCTTTGTACCAAGTTTGGGTTTGAAGTTGTGAATAGTATTTGATAAAAAATAAATTATGTCAAAATATATCCACTGTGACCTTGACCTTTGAGAGAGGTCACTCAAATTGTATGTTTAGAAAGGTCTTACCACAAAGTATCGTTGGGCCAAGTTTGAAGAATGTGGCTTGAATAGTCTCCGAGAAAATGCCAACGTTAAAGTTTACCAAGGACGACGGTGGACGGACGACCTTCTTACTTACTTACGCCTGTCACCCCTACCCGGGTATAGGCCATCGATGAGAGACCTCCAGCGACTCCTGTCCTGTGCTTCTCCTTCGATTTTACTCCAGGTGGTTTTCAGTCTCTTGATGTCTGCTTGGAGGTATCGACGCCAGGTGTTTTTCGGCCTGCCTCTTTTCCCCTTTCCCTGGGGATTCCATGACAATGCCTGCCTAGTGATACTGGAAGCTGGCTTTCTCAGGCTGTGACCAATCCATCCCCATCTTCTTCGCCCAATTTCATTCTCTGCTGTTATCTGCTCTGTTCTCTCCCAGAGTCTGACGTTGCTGATCTTCTCTGGCCAGTGGATTTTCAAAATTCTTCTAAGGCAACTGTTTATGAAGATCTGTATGTTACCTGTGTTTTTTGTCAATCTCCAAGTCTCTGCCCCATATAGGAGAACTGCTTTTACGCTGGAGTTGAAAATCCGGACTTTGGTGTGTTGTGACAGCTCTCTGGAACTCCACACTTTTTTCAACTGGAGAAAGGCTGCTCTGGCTTTACCGATTCGTGCTCTGACATCTGCATGAGTGCCGCCTTTTTTGTTTACGATGCTCCCGAGATAGGTGAAGGACTCCACCTCCTCCAACGGGGTGCCAGCAAGCAAGACTGGTTCTTCCCTGGTTGTGTTCAGCCTCATTGTCTTTGTTTTCTGTTTGTGGATGGTGAGGCCCACTTGGGACGAGATGTCAGAAAGCCTCGTGGTCTTGCATTTGTTGATGAGTGTGGGACAGTAATGCCAAGTCGTCTGCAAAATAGAGGTCGTCAAGCTGTGTCCACAGTGTCCACTGTATTCCACTTCGTCTGTGCTCTGTGGTCCTCTTCATGACCCAGTCTATGGCCAGTAGGAAGAGGAACGGAGACAGCAGACACCCCTGCCTGACACCGGTTCTGACCTGGAGCTCCCTGGTGAACTGCCCTTCGTGGATCACGCGACATGTCGTGCCATCGTAGCTGCTCTTGATCAGGCGGATGAGCTTTGTGGGTACACCATAGTGTCATAGGAGTTTCCACAGAGTCTCTCGGTCCACGCTGTCAAATGCTTTCTCGTAATCCACAAAGTTGACGTACAGCTCCACTCCAGAGACTGTTCCACGATGATGCGGAGAGTCGCGATCTGGTCTGGACATGATCGGTTTTTCCTGAATCCTGCTTGCTGGTCTCTCAGCTGGGGGTCAACGGAGCTCTTCATTCTTTCCAGGATGATCCTGTTGAAGACCTTTCCTGGTACTGACAGCAAGGTGATTCCTCTGTAGTTGGAACACTTGCTGAGGTCGCCTTTCTTGGCAAGCTTGATTAGGTACCCCTCCTTCCAGTCAGCCAGCATCACTTCCTCTTCCCAGATCTTTCCAAACAGTGGGTACAGCATCTCTACTGTTGTCTCTAGGTCTGCTTTCAGAGACTCCGCTGGGATGCCATCTGGCCCTGCTGCTTTGCCGTTCTTCAAAAATGCCACTGCTCTTCTGATCTCTTCCCGGCTGGGTCTGTCACAACTGATGGGTAGGTCGGTCTCTGCTGGCTGGATGTCTGGGGGGTCGGGTGGGCTGGGTCTGTTTAGTAACTCTTCAAAATACTCGGCCCATCTGTCGAGTTGGTCTGCTCTGTCTGCAATAGGCTTGCCTTCTTTGTCTTTTACTGGTCTTTCTGTATGGCCATACTTACCCGACAATCTTCTGGTAATGTCGTAGAGCTGTTTCATGTTGCCGCTGCCTGCTGCCTTTTTTGCCTCTGCTGCCAGGCTGTCTGTGTAGGCCCTCTTGTCTGCCCTGATACTCCTCTTCACCTCGCGGTTGGCTTCCGAGTATTCCTCCTGTGCCCTTGCTTTGGCTGCTCTCATGCGACTGTTGTTGACAACTGCTTTCTTCTGCTTCCTCACTTCTATCTTCTTCAAGGTCTGTGCCGACAGCCAGTCCTTGTGATGGTGTTTCCTGAACCCTACAGTGTCTTTGCAGGTTGAGTTCAGCGCCTCTCTAACTGCCGGACGGACGACCACTGGCCCAAAACATACTCACTTTTGCTTCGCACGTGAGCCAAAAAAAAGCAGCCTCATGATGTAATAGGTTAACAGCCGGGCAACACCAGAATGCCACGACAACATAGTGTTAAATACATAGTCTTAGCACGTCACAAGATAAGACTGACTTAGTGACTAGAGTATTATAGTTCAACAGGGTGTTGTGACAAACTGACCAACTATTAGGCAAGCAATACTGGCATCACCCTTGAATCATGGTCGATCGTCTCTTCAAATGTACCAGTAATGTTGCCTCCAATTCTTTGGGGTACATCTCCCCAAATTAGGAATTTGATTTTAATAGGGTTCAATTAACTATTATTAATATTATTAGTACAAATAGTAGTAGTAATAATTAGTTACACAAGCAGAAAAAGTAGCACTTCAGCCGTATCATGGAAGACAGCCTTACTCGACAGTGACAGAGTAATAGTCCTCCTCATCCTCCTGCTGTAGAACTTCCTCTATGTCATGTTCATGGTGACTCAGCAGGTACACCTTCAGGCTATCTGCAGTCAACCAAAACAAAACAAAAATCACAAACACACTGTATTGTTTCCTGTGCTACTAGTACTACTAACATAATTATAGGTTACCCCATTTAGCACCAACACACCACAGCATGTGATGGATTGACCATGATAATTTAAGGGTTGTGCCTGATTAGCTTGGCATGGTGCATCTCCTGCAACTGGTACATAGAACAGTTGTTAACTGACACCTCTAAACTTTGGAAAGGTGGTCTTGGGATAAACTTGGGTAAAGCTACTACTACTTAACTATTGCTAGTAAATAGTACCAACTACCATGCTTAGCCTGCACATACAGGTCTACCAATTAATAATTAATGAGTAGTGCCAGAATTTCTATTCTGGCATTTCTGTAGACTAGAGGTGTCAAATTCTGGTAGCACCCATAATTTGAAACACCGACGACCTTCAACAATTGGAAATTTATAAGTTAGGGCTGAAAGTCAGAGTGTTTAACCCCTCGACTCCACTAATCAAACAATGCAAATTACACTCACGCTTGAGGCATAGATGATACTATTGACAGATCAGCATCATGAACCTCTTTTAACCCTTATCATTCGGAATACTCCAATGTGTGAAATAAGTTTGACTAGTAAAATAATTCAAGGGTAGTGCCTGAGTAGCTTGGTGCCTCTAGGTGCCAAGCTATTCTGGCACCACCCTTGAACCGAAGCCATTGGTCTATATCCTTATCTGTAAGTACTATAATGTAGCTTGCTTATGGCATTGTACAAATTTGAAGCTTTTACTCTCAAGGTTTACTGGGTGCTGACAGCAGCACCATATCTCCAGAAATACTTAACTCGCACAGTTAGAATTGCATACCTCTCAAATGATCGTCCTCTTTTGCAGACGTTGTACCCGCTGTTTGTGCCATGAGATTTTTCACATTATCGACATGTTAGACGAAGACAAACCTCCCGCTTTCCGTGCCTAACTGACTTTTTACCACAATTCAAAATTATGTTCGCCGCCTGTCGATTGCCGGTCTACTCACCCATGCGCTATCTCGCCCAAAGTACGTGTCAACTCGCTCAAGTAAGCAGTCAAGTCGCCGAAGTCACCCAAAGCAAAGATCAACTCGCCCAAAGATAAATTCATGTCACCCGAGATTGTTTGTTTGCTTGTTCCTGTAGGAGTGTGTGTGTGTGTGTGTGTGTGTGTGTGTGTGTGTGTGTGTGTGTGTGTGTGTGCGTGTGTGTGTGTGTTTGAGTGTGTCAGTGTGTGTTTGTGTGCAGTGGTGGATCCAAAGGTAGGCTCTAAAGGCCATGTTATCGCCCATCATCACCCCCAGCGATTTCCATATTTTAAGTCCCCCTTGCCATAAGTGTGATCAAACTCAGCGGTTTTTTCCCCAGCATTAATATATGATAAGTATGATGTTAGAACATAGATGATAGCCAACAAACTAAAACTGAATGAAGATAAAACAGAAGCCATGCTAGTTTCCTCTACCAGAATATCTTCTTCCTATCCACATTCCATCACAATCCTAGATACCGATGTCAGTTTTTCTGCTCAGGTGAGAAATCTTGGTGTCACCATTGATTGCAGTATCTCACTAAAACAACACGTTTTGAATACCTTTAGATCTGCATTTATTGAACTGCATCACATTAGACCCATCGGGCATCTTCTCACACCAGAAGCCACTAAAACATTGGTCTGCTCCTCTGTCTTGTCCTGACTTGATTACAGCAATGCACTCCTGTGCAGCTGTCCTCTGTACCTTCTGGATGGGTTCCAGCAGGTGTAGAATTCAGCAGCATGGCTTGTTGTCAAGGCAAAGAAGTCAGACTACATCACACCCCTCCTGCATTCACTCCACTGGTTGCCTATCACATCTAGAGTACAATACAAAGTTCTATCCATCCACAATCCAGACCAAAAAGGTGACTGCCAAGCGTGTAAAATGCAAAGAAGTACCCAACGGAGAAAGAAACACGCTTAGAAAAGGCGGGTACACATTCCTTCTGCAAATGAAGATAAGTAGCGGCTAATCTCTGTCTATCTTGACAAAGGGTAGTTACCCGAAATATTCATAAATTGTGTTGTACCCATCTTTTCTAAGCGTGTTTCTTTCTCCGTTGGGTACTTCTATCCATCCACAGATATACACACACACTGTATAAATCACCCACAATTATCCCTGGATGCATACAGGCACATGTGAGGGTCCATCCGTGAGATTAAAGCTGCTTGGTCGAGTTGATTCGAGACTTGGGCAAGTTGACAGCTACTTTGGCGAGTTGACCCTTACCTTAGCGAGTTGACTTGGAGAGTTAGTATATGGGCGAGTTGACCGTCACCCCGCCGTGTTAACCTAAATGATACCCAAAAATGAAACCCAAAGTGAAACAGCATAAACCCAGTCACACCCAAATTATAATACTGTCAGTATTGAGTACGTGTGTCTAGGCATCTGTCCGTAGGCGTGTAGGTGTCAGTGTGTGTGTGTGTGTGTGTATGTGTGCAGTTCAGTGTTTATCCCTGCACTTACATAGGTGTGTGCGCGTGTGTGTGTGTGTGCCAGCCAGTGCATGTGTGTGTGTGCCTGTGTGTGTGTGCTAGCCAGTGCCGTTGTCAGAGAGTTTATAACAAAAAAGGGCAGTCTTTAAAATGGACACTTGTCATAAGCATGTGCCTGTGCACGCGCGCGCGCGTGTGCGGTGTGCCTGCATGTGTGTGTGTGCGGCATTGGTCCAAGTCTGTAATTGTGGATGTGTGCGGCTTTGGTCTAAGTCTGTGTGTTTTGGTCCGTGTGTGTATGTGTGTGTGTGCACGTGTGCAATGTGTGTGCAGTGCCCGTGGGAGTGTGTGTGTGTGTATGTGTGCGCGTGTGTGTGTGTGTGTATACCCAAATGCAAGATGGGACAAGAACGGAAGGCTAAAACTTTGCCAAAAGAAAAAAAAAATACTGTACAAGGGAAGCAAAAGGCAGAGGAAAAATTGATAAAACAAGACAAGACTACAACACTTAAAATGTAAGAACTATAACAGAAGATTTTTAAACTCCAATTTTAAAGATCAACAAAACACGCTGAATCAGTTGTAGCAGGGGAGATAATTTAGCTCAGTGTTTTAGTACAGTTGCACCAATTTCCCCCAGCACGCCCGCAGGCCCAGTATTTAGCGATGCTGCTGGTGCCAGAGCGAGTAATGCGTAAGCCAATCGGCGAAAGGCACGCCGACCACACCCCTAGGGGTGTGGGTATAAATAGCGGTGCCTAGCGAGGGCGGGTAGGCTTTCCCGCAAGGGAAGACTAGGCTGTTCTGCGAAGAACATTAAATAGTAGTAAGGCTTCCCGCAAGAGAAGACTCTGTTCTGCAAAGAACATTAGTAAGTTAGAATTCCTGTAAAGGAATACTGTCCAGCAATGGACCTGTAAATAAGTTAGAATTCCTGCGAAGGAATACTGTCCAGCAATGGACCTGTAGTTAATTAGAATTCCTGTAAAGGAATACTGTCCAGCAACGGACATACTGCATGACTTAGTTAATTAGAATTCCTGTGAAGGAATACTGTCCAGCGATGGACCTGTAATTAATTAGAATTCCTGTGAAGGAATACTGTCTAGCAATAGACGCATAGTTAAGCTGTAATTCCTGTAAAGGAATACTGTCCAGTAAGGGACAGACCGCATGGTTTAGATAGTCCCGTAAAGGACTCAGTTTAAGTGTATCTTAGTGCTTCGTCCAGAAACGGACGAGTGTTATCTTCTCTAGTCCCGGAAAGGACTACCCAACAATCCCGAAACGGATTCGCCTTTGTCCCGCAAAGGACATTTATGATTAATTAAGTAGGTAATTTAAGTACTTAGTTAAGTGAGTTTTTGACCTATAGGACTGGGTATTAGAATTTGGTTTTCACTTGTGTTGGTTGTTATGTCTAGTGTGTAGGCTAGCATAGTTTTGGGTTCATAAGGTCTAATGAGTAGGTAAGTATAGTTACGATTTCAGGTGTCTTATGAGCGTCTGTATTATTGTGTTTGTTTTATGCTACAATGAATGGCTTTTGATATGTCTCAGATCATGACTGATAATGATTGAAATGAATGTACTGTAAATAAAACCTAAAGCACTTATAGAAATCTCATCACTGAGAGTCAGAGATTGATGATGAACGCGAGAACGGATGCGAGTCAGTACTGATGTTTGTACACATTTCAGTGTGTGATGATGGCAGCGCAAGAGTGTGTGTGTACGTGTGTGTGTGTGAGACTGAGAACATGCTGAGAGTTTGTTAACGTTCTTAGCTTATCAGTTTAGTGTGGCACACATGGCAATGCACGCACAGTCACTACTACGATCATATCAACTAGGGTTTCGCTGGATACTGTGGTAGGTCCATTGCGCGATTTGGTATTTTGAACACAACGCGAGGCAGACACACATATTTTGTGAGTGCGCATGCGAGACCAGTGTAAAAGACTTGAAGATTACACTCCACAGCAATCTCCAGACCCTTCCCTAAACCTAAAAAGGGAACGGACTTAAAGGTAGCTAAAACTGAACTAGACTGGCACTACTGGACTTGTACGTTGGATGGGCAGTCCATTGAGGTCTGACCATCTAATACACAAGCCAGCCAGGCTAGTAAAAGGCTATCTAACCAGAGTCCGGTTACACAGTAAACGCAAAAATTCAAACTGATCCGAAAACTGTACACTCGAGTACAAGTCTGCCGAGTATGCAAGAACCCTACATCTTAATTTTTAGAGTTCTATGGTTTAGAGAACTACTTTTATTATGGTTCACTATCACTGAGTATCTTTATAAAAGGAAGGTTGATATACCTGAATCAACAGGTTTCAAATAAAATAAGTATCAGGGGTTTTCTTTTCTTTTCTATTTGATAATTTTCTCATAGAACTCTCCACTCAGTTTCGTTTATATACGACATAATTTATGCAGAGTGGACTGAGTAGTGGTCGCCTAGTTCCTACTTAGCATAGTCAAAGTGCCATTCCACTACACAATGATGGGCAATTCAGTGAAATTCGATGTACATCCGCTGAAGTGCTTAAATGTAATGTAACAACATAAAATTGTCCAGCAAGAGACATATTCATTCTTAGATTTGAAATCCTGACCAAAAAGGTGACTGCCAAGCGTGTAAAATGCAGGGGAAAATGTCAGAGCTTCAGTTGCATCGTCCCGTCATAACTGAAAAGATAAGAGTTGCAAATTGCGTACTTGTTTAAGTATGTTTATTTTGAAAAAGGGTCTTAACCCGAAATATTAATAATTGTTTTGTGACTGTCTTTTCTCTGCTTGTTTCTTTCTTTTATCGGTTCTTCTCTGCATTCTTAGATTTAAATTATAATAAATTATAATATATGTGCCAATCACACTAGTTAGCATTCGGCTGTAGGCACACCAACACCGTGCAACAATCAGTAATGTGTGACGTCTGCATGTGCATACATTAACAGACACACAAACACACTCAAGTACATGCACTTGTACGCACATATAGCATATGTTACCATACACACATATATTGGCACACACACACACTGTCCGACAGACCAACACACCAGACACCACTGACAGTAGCATTGTGTACATTTGTGGGTTGCCGGTCAACTCGCCCATATGCTAACTCGCCCATATGCCATCTCGCTCAAGGTACGAGTCAAGTCGCCAATGTAAGCAGTCAAGTCGCCAAAGTAAGCTGTCAACTCGCCCAACCATGACGTCAAGTTGCCCAAAATGGTCTGCTTGCTTGTTCCCTAGGAGTGTGTGTTTGTGTGTATATTTGAGTGTGTCGGCGTGCGTGTTAGTGTGTGTGTCTGTGTTACGATTGTGGTTGTGTTATCCTGTGAGAGCGTACATGTGTTATTCGTAGGTAACGATATGTTGTTTATTTGAGCTATCACGGTTATGATTTCGTGCCTTTTTAGTAAGATTTTCTTTTGTTCGTGAGTTGAGCCGATTTCGTTTTGTTAAGTTTAGTCCTGGACGTTGTAGAAGGGTCGCACTGTCTAGTGGCCTCGTAAGTCGGTGTCACGTCGGTTAGGTGATATCGCAACATTTTCGCTACTTTTTGTTTTCCTGTGCGCGTGTAGTGAGCAGCTTTTATTTTGTTTGGTGAATGTTCTCGTACCTTTTTGAGCTATCATAGATAGGGATACCATACTTTTATGTGTCTTTATTATATGCTAGAATTTAGAGCTGAAGTGAGCAGCCGTGTTTTTGTAGCCTGATATATTGTTTCTGGAAAGTTTATGTTAATGAGCTTCGGCTGCGTGTTTCGTTCTGGTTGTTTGAGTTCATGATTTCCGTAGAAGATTCTAGATTTTGATAGTGTATATAAGGAGGGCGCTGGGAAAGCCCGTTAGTACATTGTCTTGCTTTGTCAGTTGTAGAGATACGCAGTTTATTGTGAGAGACGCTGTGTATGAGAAACTTTGAGTGGTAGTGTGGACTGTGACATAGCTGAAGAGACTTTGTATTCAGTAGTTTGTGCATTTGAAAGTGCATTATTGTGTGGATATCGCATCGCTGAATTAAATATTGTTGGAACTGTTACCCCAGTTTTGTCTACATCCTTAAGCCACGGTTGACGGATTGCAGCCGAATGAGGTCTATTTAAAAGAACTCTATGTGCGTGTGTGTCTGGTGTGTTTATCATACTTCGACTACAACTCCAAATACCCTCATCAAAATAGACAAACACTGACGTATATGTTCAATTGCTATTTATTTTATCGAAGAAGGAATGTGGCAACTGAAGGAAGTGACGCCGTAAAACAAAAGAACAAGAACAAAAGTGCGTAAATAAAGAAAAGAAGTAATAATGTAAAAATGATGTCAAATTAAAACTTATAAGAGAGAGA
This sequence comes from Semisulcospira habei, assembly GCA_036245525.1. Classification (NCBI taxonomy): domain Eukaryota; kingdom Metazoa; phylum Mollusca; class Gastropoda; family Semisulcospiridae; genus Semisulcospira; species Semisulcospira habei. The sequence goes on along the minus strand of BTPG01000006.1, from coordinate 81,250,394 downwards.
CAGAGAGAGTGTGATTGCGAACTAGAATGAGAGTGTGTGTAGCCCGTGCGTGCGCGTGCAAGCCGCGTGAATGCGTGTACGTGAGGAAAGAAAGAAAGAAACAAGATCATGGATTTCATCCCAAAGTCTACCGTATTGTTTGGAGCTCACATGCGTTTTTCTTTTAGAAACATTCAGAGTTATTCATATTTTTAAGCTTACCCTTTTGATCCATTTCCCTCCTCTCTAAGCCAACCTCTGATCAACACACACGCCGGCATACACAAATAAAGACAGACACACCGCGGCGCTTAGACCATGTACCAGAGCGGCAACTGAGGCCGCCCAGATAGCAGCGGAAATGCAAAAGTACAACCTTTCCCTGCTAGGCATCAGTGAAGCCAGATGGACGCAGTCTGGCCAGAAAAGGCTGTTAAGTGGGGAGATGATTCTGTATTCAGGTCATGAAGAGGAGAATGCCCCCCATACAGAAGGAGTAGCACTCATGCTGTCACCAGTGGCAGAGAGCGCTGATGGGCTGGGAACCTCTTGGGCCAAGAATTATAACAGCAGCCTTTAGAACCAAGAAAAAGCTCAAGCTGAACGTCATCCAGTGTTATGCGCCCACCAATGACAGTGACGAGGAAGAGAAGCAAGAGTTCTACGACCGACTCCAGAGTGCCGTGGACAAATGTGCGGAGCGAGACATCACCATCGTCATGGGCGATTTTAATGCCAAAATAGGGGAGGACAACACCGGATACGAAGAGGTGATGGGGAGACAGGGACTAGGCTCGGAGATGAGTGAGAACGGGGAGAGATTTGTAGACTTTTGTGCTCTAAACCGACTTGTCATTGGAGGCAGCATCTTCCCACACAGAAGAATACACAAAGCAACTTGGGTCTCACCTGGCCATACAACAGAGAACCAAATAGACCATATCTGCATTAGCAAGAAATTTAGAAGATCCCTTCAAGATGTTCGAGTGAGGAGGGGAGCAGATGTCGCCTCAGACCACCATCTGCTTACCTTAAGAATGAAGCTCAAGCTAAAGAAAAGCCGCACAGAGACAACAAGAAGACAGCGCTATAATGTAGGCCTCCTGAGAGAAACTGGAGTTAGAGAAGAGTTCAAACTGGTGCTGTCCAACCGGTTTCAAGCGCTACAGGAGCTAGTAAATGAAGAGGAGGCGGTCACCACAGAGCAGCAGTGGAAGGCAGTTAGAGAGGCGCTGAACTCAACCTGCAAAGACACTGTAGGGTTCAGGAAACACCACCACAAGGACTGGCTGTCGGCACAGACCTTGAAGAAGATAGAAGCGAGGAAGCAGAAGAAAGCAGCGGTCAACAACAGTCGCACGAGAGCAGCCAAAGTAAGGGCACAGGGGGAATACTCGGAAGCCAACCGCGAGGTGAAGAGGAGTATCAGGGCAGAGAAGAGGGCCTACACAGACAGCCTGGCAGCAGAGGCAGAAAAGGCAGCAGGCAGCGGCAACATGAAACAGCTCTACGACATTACCAGAAGATTGTCGGGTAAGTATGGCCATACAGAAAGACCAGTAAAAGACAAAGAAGGCAAGCCTATTGCAGACAGAGCAGACCAACTCGACAGATGGGCCGAGTATTTTGAAGAGTTACTGAACAGACCTAGCCCACCCGACCCCCCCCCCCCCCCCCCCCCCCGACATCCAGCCGGCAGAGACCGACCAACCCATCAGCTGTGACAGACCCAGCCGGGAAGAGATCAGAAAAGCAGTGGCATTTTTGAAGAATGGCAAAGCAGCAGGGCCAGATGGCATCCCAGCGGAGTCTCTGAAAGCAGACCTAGAGACAACAGTTGAGATGCTGTACCCACTGTTTGGAAAGATCTGGGAAGAGGAGGTGATGCCAGCTGACTGGAAGGAGGGGTACCTAATCAAGCTTCCCAAGAAAGGCGACCTCAGCAAGTGTTCCAACTACAGAGGAATCACCTTGCTGTCAGTACCAGGAAAGGTCTTCAACAGGATCATCCTAGAGAGAATGAAGAGCTCCGTTGACCCCCAGCTGAGAGACCAGCAAGCAGGATTCAGGAAGAACCGATCATGTACAGACCAGATCGCCACTCTCCGCATCATCGTGGAACAGTCTCTGGAGTGGAGCTCCCCGCTGTACGTCAACTTTGTGGATTATGAGAAAGCATTTGACAGCGTGGACCGAGAGACTCTGTGGAAACTCCTACGACACTACGGTGTACCCACAAAGCTCGTCCGCCTGATCAAGAGCAGCTATGATGGCATGACATGTCGCGTGATCCACGAAGGGCAGTTCACCAGGGAGCTCCAGGTCAGAACTGGTGTCAGGCAGGGGTGTCTGCTGTCTCCGTTCCTCTTCCTACTGGCCATAGACTGGGTTATGAAGATGACCACAGAGCACAGACGAAGTGGAATACAGTGGACACTGTGGACACAGCTTGACGACCTCGATTTTGCAGACGACTTGGCATTACTGTCCCACACTCATCAACAAATGCAGGACAAGACCACGAGGCTTTCTGACATCTCGTCCCAAGTGGGCCTCACCATTCACAAACAGAAAACAAAGACAATGAGGCTGAACGCAACCAGGGAAGAACCAGTCTTGCTTGCTGGCACCCCGTTGGAGGAGGTGGAGTCCTTCACCTATCTGGGGAGCATCATAGACAAAAAAGGCGGCACTGATGCAGATGTCAGAGCACGAATTGGTAAAGCCAGAGCAGCCTTTCTCCAGTTGAAAAAAGTGTGGAGTTCCAGAGAGCTGTCACAACACACCAAAGTCCGGATTTTCAACTCTAATGTAAAAGCAGTTCTCCTATATGGAGCAGAGACATGGAGATTGACAAAAACCACAGTCAACAGAGTACAGACCTTCATGAACAGTTGCCTTAGAAGAATTTTGAAAATCCACTGGCCAGAGAAGATCAGCAACGTCAGACTCTGGGAGAGAACAGAGCAGATAACAGCAGAGAATGAAATTGGGCGAAGAAGATGGGGATGGATCGGTCACAGTCTGAGAAAGCCAGCTTCCAGTATCACTAGGCAGGCATTGTCATGGAACCCCCAGGGAAAGAGGAAAAGAGGTAGGCCGAGAAACTCCTGGCGTCGAGACCTCCAAGCAGACATCAAGAGACTGGGAACCACCTGGAGTAGAATCGAAGGAGAAGCACAGGACAGGAGTTGCTGGAGGTCTCTCGTCGACGGCCTATACCCGGGTAGGGGTGACAGGCGTAAGTAAGTAAGTAAGTACACCGCGGCGCTTCCCGCCATTAATACGCTCTGTGGGCTCGTGTAGCGACAGGAATTCTGAAGAAGAAGAATAGCACGAGCAGCAAAATTACGTCACACTAAGCTTGACGTCATGGTATCGCTAGTCTCACGACACCGTATAAACAGTGACGAATTTGGTGTTTCACGCCACTCATCCAAAAGGCTGACTGTATTCTTCCACACATACTCTTAGCAGTGTGGCTTCAGAGCAAACAGGAGCACCACCGATATGGTCTTTGTGCTGAGACAGCTGCAGGAGAAGTGCCACGAGCAGAACAAAGGGCTGTACGTAACATTTGTCGACCTAACAAAAGCGTTCGACACTGTGAGCAGGCAAGGCATGTGGCAGATCCTGGAGCGACTTGGCTGTCCCCCAAAGTTCCTCAACATGATTGTCCAGCTACACGAGGACCAGCAAGGCCAGGTCAGACTCAACAATGACCTCTCAGAACCATTTCCTATTCTCAACGGCGTAAAGCAGGGCTGCGTGCTGGCACCGACCCTCTTCACCATCTTTTTTAGCATGATGTTGAAGCAGGCCACAGTGGACCTCGATGATGACGATGCAGTGTACATCAGGTATCGTCTCGATGGCAGCCTGTTCAACCTCAGACGACTGCAGGCCCACACGAAAACCCTAGACCAACTGATTCGTGAGCTGCTTTTTGCTGATGATGCTGCCCTCGTTGCACACACAGAGAGAGCCCTGCAGCGCATCACGTCTTGCTTCGCAGATGCTGCCCAGCTCTTTGGACTCGAGGTCAGTCTGAAAAAGACAGAGGTCCTCCATCAGCCGGCACCCAAGACAGTGTATCGCCCTCCTCACATCACCATTGGCGAGTCTGAACTAAAGTCAGTGCACCAGTTTACTTACCTTGGCTGCATTATCACGTCGGACGCCAAGCTGGACAAGGAGCTTGACAGCAGGCTGGCAAAAGCGAACAGCGCTTTCGGGCGACTTTTCAAGCGGGTGTGGCACAATCAACAGCTGAAAACAGGCACCAAGATCAGCGTGTACAGAGCTGTGGTCCTCACCACCCTGCTGTATGGTTCCGAGTCCTGGGCCCTCTACCGCAGCCAACTACGACTCCTCGAACGCTTCCACCAGCGCTGCCTGCGTACCATCCTGGGCATTCACTGGAGTGACTATGTCACCAACGTCGAGGTCCTTGAACAGGCTGAAACAGTGAGCATCGAGGCTTTGCTGCTGCGGACACAGCTCCGCTGGGCGGGGCATGTCTCTAGGATGGAGGATCATCGCCTACCAAAGATCACCCTGTTCGGCGAGCTTGCTACTGGATACCGTGACAGAGGGGCACCAAAGAAGAGATACAAAGACTGTCTCAAGAAGTCACTTAGTGCCTGCCAAATCGACCACCACCAGTGGTCTTCGCTTGCTGCGGACCGTGACACCTGGCGCTCCACCATTTACAAGGCAGCTGTCTCCTTTGAGGACTCTCACAGAGCTAGCCTTAAGGACAAGCGGCTCAGGAGAAAAAACAGAGATGCCGCAGCTCAGAACCCTGGCCATACCTTCCCCTGCAGCCACTGCGGTCGAACCTGCCTGTCTCGGATTGGCCTCCGCAGCCACGAACAAGCCTGCAGACGTCGTGGGCAACTCCTATAAAATCTTCGTTCGCGAAGTCAAGCCTGAGAACGGGTCGGCGGAACTTTTTCAACAAAGCATCAAGGACCTGCACGAAGCACTCGCGGTCGCGTTTGGGCCGCCGTCAGACACAAAGAGAATTCCATACGGCAGACGAATTTTGATTGCCTGCTTCTCAAAGGAACAGCAAACAAGGGCCCTACTGACAACACTCGTAGGGAAGATAAAGGTAAAGTGTACCATCCCAAACGCACCAAGAGACAAAAACAAAGAAGTCAAGGCACTCGGGGTGGTGAAGCCTGTCTCTCCCGAAGAAGATATCAAATTTATCGAGGAGAGCATTAGACAGTGCCACCCGAGAGCCAAGGTACTAAAACGACTCACCCTTAGAGACGGCCAAATAAGCCGGGCCATACTGATTGAGTTCCCTGGGGAAGCCCTCCCCAGAGTGATCAAAATAGGAGGTGAAATCTTCCACACCGAAAGGTATAATGGGGAAGCACTCATGTGCAAAAACTGTCAAAGATTTGGACACCCCACCAAAGCCTGCACAGCACAGCCAAGATGTGCGAAATGTAGCCAAAACCACAAAACCAACGAATGCGAGATCACAGATATAAAAAAGTACAAGTGCCCTAATTGTTCAAGTGACGGCCATTCCGCACACTACGGCGGTTGCGGTCTCAAAAGAGATCACAACAGAGCAGCCCGCGCCGCGAACCTAGGGAAAACACCCTACTGGGAAGCCCTCATGAGCTATCGGACCAAATCAAACGGCCCCAAACACCCACGCCAAACCGAGAAACAAACTGAACCGGCACCCCGACCCGCAAACTCAGAAACTCCTCCCACAAACAAAACCGGGACCAAACACCCGCAACAGACAACAATAACACATTCCCCACAGAGAGCAGCCGGAGGGCAACTCCACTCCCCACAGAGGCAACTCTCACCTAACCATAGGCAAACAAATCACCCGGTCACACCGAACCACCAACCAATCAACACACAAAGGTTAAGACACTCCCCTGGAAACATGGAAAGAGAGATCCCACCCGGGCAGATCGACGAACGGGCTAGAAAAGAGGTGGCTGCCGCCCTCCCTACCGACTTCCAATGGACCAGCCTGTCCCCCGTGTACCGGCAGTTCGAGGACGAAGGGAGGGCGCGCCCCGACGGCCCGCCGATCAGCCAGGATAGAATCTTTCTACACCAGTATATCATCTCTATGACTGCCTGGGGGAATATGGTCACCGCAGGCATGAGAAGATCTGGTGACATGAAATCGCTAATCCAGTTCATGGGAATGTTCTCCAGCCTCATGCAAAACATACAATTCTAAAGCTTTCGCAGGCCTCCGCATCCTTCAATGGAACTGCAGGTTCCTCTATTCAAAACTAGACGAATTCAGAAACTGGTTAACCCCTAACCCCCCGGAAATCCTCGCCCTCCAGGAGACGGGTTTCCGGGATAAACCCCCCCAAATAAAGGGGTACAAATACCCACCCATTTATAAAAGTAGGGTAAATAAAAGAGGAGGAGGCGTAGCCATCTACACCAAAACAGAATTAGCAATCACGGAAATCACCCACACGCTAAACCCACAAATAGAGGCCATAATAGGTGAAATAACTACAACATCAAATCGTAAACTAAAAATAGTAAACACCTACATCCCCAACGAAAGGGCCTATAGCCAAATACCAGTAGAAGATCTCAAAGAACTACTACTAGCAGGGGACATAGTGGTCGGAGACTTTAACGCAAAAAGCCCCCAATGGGACGAAAACCAAATAACCTCAGACACAGCGGGTAAAAAACTTGAGCAAGCCATAAATGAAACCCAAAGGTGTATACTAAATACCGGGGAACCCACCCACATGTTCGCCCAAGGTAACGCAGACACCATGAACGCACTAGACATAGCGGTAGCCGCCAACACCATCGCTGTTAAGGCACAATGGCAAGTGAATAACGACAACTTAGGGAGCGACCACTTCCCCACCCTGATAACTATTAATGATAGGGACGAACCCCCACCAATACACCACCCCGGAGCCCCACAAAAAATTAATACCTCACGAACAAACTGGGAAACGTATCACGAATTAACGAGATTCTCCCCAAACTGGGACGACAAACACAGCATAGACGATAAAACGGCCCACATCACAGACCACATTATCAGATCAATCAAGGAGTGCACCCCCGCCGGATCGGATAATGGGAGACCAGGGAAATCCTGGTGGAATAAGGCCTGTGATCGAGAAGTAAAAAATAGGAAAAGAAAGCTCCAAATCTGGAAAAAACACAAAACGCCCGAAAATAGAATAGAATACAAACGTGCCAAAGCCATAGCAGACCGAACGGTAAAAGAAGCCAAAAAAGAAGACTGGTATGCCTTCACAGAATCAATTAACATCAACACTAAGATTAAAGAAAGCTGGGATAAAATCAAAGCCATTAACAATGGCCCAAGAACCAGCATGCCATCTCTAAAAATAGAAAACAGAGTGTATGCCACCGATCAAGACAAAGCTGACTTACTAGCCCACACATTTAGCCAAGCTAGCTCAAATGACAACTTAACCCCGGAATTCCAGGACCTCAAACCCCACTTAAGTACATGCTTTGAACAACCAACACAAATAAATAACTACGAACTAGACAACGAAATAACACTCCTAGAACTAACACAAGCCATAAGAACCACCGGAAAGGGCAAAGCCCCAGGCATAGACCTAATCACATACGAGATGATTCAAAGAAGCCACCCCTCCATGAAAATAGCTATAACCGCCCTCTTTAACGACATCTACTCCAAAGGGATATTCCCCACACAATGGAAAAACGCAGTAGTCGTCCCCTTCCCCAAACCAGGAAAACCAACACACCAACCAAACAGCTACAGACCCATAGCGCTAACATCACAACTAGGCAAAATGCTAGAAAAAATACTCAAGTACCGACTCATGTCATACTGCGAAAAACACCACATCTTACCCCCCCAACAAAGCGGATTCAGGAAAAAACGCAGCACACTCGACCACCTAACTACTCTACAACAAGAGATACTAAACACTCATAAAGAGAGAGGTACTGAACTCATCGGAATTTTTCTGGATATAGAAAAAGCGTACGACATGGTATGGCACGATAAACTACTTAGCAGACTGGGTGATCTAGGAATATCTAACAAAATGTACAACTTTGTGAAATCCTTCCTGGCCGGCAGACGAATAACAGTCAAAGTAGGTAAGGCGTTATCAAGGGAATACACCCTAGAAAACGGAGTCCCACAAGGTTCAGTGCTCAGCCCCCTCCTGTTCACACTCCTACTCACAGGCCTCCACCACGTTGTCAGGCACAATAAAATAATGCAATTCGCAGACGACACCTCGCTAATAGGAAAAATTAAGAGCAGACAAAGAAATTTCAATTGGGAATTAGTAGGCTTCCAAGAATTCCAGCAAGACCTGACAAGAATAGAAAATTGGTTAGTAAGAGCAGGCCTTAAAATTTCCCCCGACAAAACCCAAGCAATCATCTTCAGGACCCACCAAAGCCCAAAATACCAAATAAGAGCCCCCATCCCTAAACTACATATTGGTAAAGTAGACATAGAATATCGTAAAAACATCAAGTTCCTAGGAGTTACATTCACAAGTAACAACAACTGGTCACCATATATAGATCAAATATGCCAGTCGGCCAGGAAAGGAATTAACCTAATGCGCAAAGTAAGCGGAGCAGACTGGGGCACCGACCCCAAATCACTACTAAACCTCTACCACGCATTCGTAATGTCCAGGCTACTATACGCAGCCCCACTACTCACTAACTTAAACAAAACTCAAACCAAAAAACTCCTGTCAGTACAAGCAGATGCTTTGAAGGTTGTCCTGGGGGTCCCCAGACACACCCCCAACCTGCTTGTGCTGGCAGAGTGTGGCCAGAAACCCATAACGCTCACAATAATGGAAAGAGCTGCCAATCTGTACTATAAAACAATAAGCATGTCAGAAGACCACCCGGCCAAACTCACACTCACCTCCAGCCACAAACCCATAAATCAACCCACCCAAATGCCGCAAATAAAAGCAGCAGTCCAAAAGATCGAGGACACCATAAAACTCAAACTACCAAATAGAACCCCTAACCACCAAATAACAGTCCCACCATGGAAACTCCCACAAATAGAGGTAGACCTGGACCTTACTAAATACCAGAAAACAACAGACGGGCCCAAAATGAAGATGGAATTCGATATCAAAAGAACCACTACATACAAAAACTACACAATCATCTACACAGACGGGTCCCATGACCCAACCACCCACGCAACCGGACTAGGTATCCACGTTCCCAACAAATCGGATCGGGCTATCAAACTACCGGACCATACTGCAGTTTTCACAGCAGAGCTCACGGCCATTTTGGGAGCCATCAAAGTAATAAAAGCCGACCTCCAGAGAGCCAAGCACGTGCTCATAGTGACGGACTCCCTTTCGGCAATACAAGCGATTCAGAACCTAGACTCGTTCAGGGAAGATCTAACATACCTGGTCAGACTAAGAGCAGCCGAACTATCAGAACGAGGCCAAACAGTTAAAATCATGTGGGTCCCGTCCCATGTGGGAATCCTAGGCAACGAACGAGCAGACGGAATAGCGAAGAAAGGCCTCGACCAAGAATCGACCTTCTTCAACCTACCCCTCTCAGCCAACGAAAGGTCAAGAGCACTCCGACCCGCCTTTCAAAACCTATGGGAACAAGAATTCCATCAGACCAAAAGGGGAAGACGAAAAAATCTAACGAGGGTACTTAACAACACACCCATCCTCTTTTCAGGCACAAGGAGAGATCAGTCACGGCTAACAAGAGTCCGATTGGGGGGCGAAAGATACCTAGTCCTCCCAACCCAAATAATGTGCACATGCGGACTCATTCTTACCACAGAACACATACTGCTAGATTGCCCAAACATAGAAGAAACCAGAACCACAATAGCAGATAAACTCAACACACCCCTCACCCTAGAAGGCCTCATAAACCCCGACGAAACAACATGGTGCACTACTACCAAACACACAATTCACCTACTCAACAAACACCCCCTAGTTAAGTACATATAACCAAACATAGAAGATGAACAGAATCACTTATAGGGGGGGGGGGGGGGTTAGTAAAAACCAACCCCCCCCCCCCCCCCTCAAACAAAAAGGACAACAGCTGGCGAAAATAAAAAATAAAATAATAATAATTAAACAAAAAAAAAGACTGACTACCAAAAGGAGGAAAAGGAACCTACACCACCGGCCAGGAAGACGGGAATCCGGACCCCCACGGGAACTCAGGCTCTTCCCCCAACGAACCGGCCTTGTGTGGTGCGGACAGCCATGATGAGAGGCCGAACAAAAAAGCGATGCGCGAACATCAGCGACAAACAGGCAAAATATAGACCCCATCCCCCCACCATCCCCGCCCCACCCCCCCCTGGACGAAATCAGCGAGAGCTGGAAGTCCCTATCCATTTAAAATAGCATAGCATAGCATAGTCAAGCCAAGAGAGAGACTCTTCAGTCCAGAGCTGACTGTTTGATGGGAGTATATAGTGGATCCAAAACTTGCAAAATGAATTAATTATTATTCAAAAAGTTGAAGAAGTACAACGCTGGATTACAGTGTCTATTTCAAAGTTAGCTATATCTAAAATTCCAAGTGAATAGAGCGAACATTACGGACTCAAATGTGGGTCAACCGACTCTCCATAAGCGGTCTTTAGGCTAAATCAAACTGTCAGAGAGAGAGAGAGAGAGAGAGAGAGAGAGAGAGAGAGAGAGAGAGAGAGAGAGAGAGAGAGAGAGAGAGAGAGAGAGAGAGAGAGAGAGAGAGAGAGAGAGAGAGAGAGAGAGAGAGAGAGAGAGAGCTTTAGTGTGTCAATTCATGTATAACAATGATGTGTCTGGTGCTTTGTGTCAGTTCAGCAACAATGTATACACTGATGTGTCTAGTGCTTTTACGTCACCGTGACTAGAAGTCGAGAATTCTTCGTTTCCACATTGTTTCCTGCGATGAATTATTTTTTTACGAAAACGTTCAATAGATACAAAGCTGGTTATCAAACTCATCCAATATCTTTCTCCAATCTAGCTATATTCAAAATTTCAATTGAATATAACACAAATTATGGACTCAAATGCGAGTCAACCGACTTTCTATAAACCGCAATTTTTCTCTTTAATGAGTGATCCAATTTAAATATGCTGAAAAGTACTCCGAAATAAATCTTGAAGGAAGCATTTCCTAAAGTTTCAGACCTGTATGTACACAAACACAGAAGAAACTCGTGTCTACACACACACACACACACACACACACACACACACACACACACACACACACCAGCACACACACACACACACACACACACACACACACACACACACACACACACACACACACACGGCGCGTCCTGCCAAATGCACGTTCAACAGCGCGGTTAGCGTAGCGGCTAGGCCTGACGTAATTTGTATCGTGTTACTTCACTGTCTCTGATGTGTGCCCGCCTATGTTCGGCATTTGCATGCTACGGAACGTGCTCCGACCAGTCCCATCTCAAAGTCAGTCGACCGTATTTTTAATACGGTAGACAAGAGAGATGAGAGAGAGAGAGAGAGAGAGAGAGAGAGAGAGAGAGAGAGAGAGAGAGAGAGAGAGAGAGAGAGAGAGAGAGAGAGAGAGAGAGAGAGAGAGAGAGAGAGATGATGATGATGGTGATGATGATGAATCTTTGATGATGAATCTTTATTTATTCAGGATAAAGCTATTAGGCAACTCAATGCCTGTCTTACCTGTCCTACATAACAGGAAAATAAACAGAGCATGCAAATACTAACAATAATAATAATAATAATAATAATAATAAGAAGAAGAAGAAGAGGAAGAAAAACTACGGGAAAAAACACAATGGCGGAGAATTTGTAACTGCCTCCGATGCAAAAAGCAAGAGAACGAAACGCGTGCACAGCATTAATATTATATATTAGAGAGAGAGAGAGAGAGAGAGAGAGAGAGAGAGAGAGAGAGAGAGAGAGAGAGAGAGAGAGAGAGAGAGAGAGAGAGAGAGAGAGAGAGAGAGAGAGAGAGAGAGAGAGAAGCGGAGAAGAAAGAACGGGGATTACGCTTGGGCACGAAGTAGGCTGAGTGTCTAATGCCGCACAAAGCCTGCTAAACACCAACCCGACGGCAAACTGTATATAACCTTCGAGTTGAGGACTACCTCGGGGGTCTCTCAAACCCCCGAGGTGGTCCTCAACTCGAAGGTTATATACAGTTTGCCGTCGAGAGTCCGAAATAGCTCAGGCGGTTAAACGTCGGAGCAGGAGAGCGAAGGGAATCGCCGGGTCGTGGGTTGGAATCCCGTCCCGGCCCCGGTAGCTGGACTCACAATCCAGGGGAAAAAACGGATTTGTTCAATAGCATGTCCGTTGAAAGGTCCTGGTAAATCAAAGTGGCACAGTTGGAGTGCGCTTGAGTTGATCAGTGTTCAGGTCGTACTCCATAGGCAATAGATTTCCCTGTCCCCCATAACCCGCCCGTCAGGGCCGTCCATGATCACCTCGGTGCTGTGGACGTTAAACCCGAACTAACCAACCAACCTACCTCGGGGGAAAACGGGAGGACCGCGGGAGACTGAAAAAAAGATCCCAAAGTCTATCGTATTGCTCACATGCATTTTCTTTTAGGAACATTCAGAGCAGTGTTCATATTTTTAGGCTTATTGTGCTGATCCATCCCCTCCTCTCTAAGCCAACCTCTGATCAACACACACGCCGGCGCACACAAATAAAGACGGACACACGGCGCTTCCCGCCACTTTCAGTTTTAGTACGTTGGTGTGGGCTGGTGTAGCGAAAGGAATTCTGAGGGAAGAAGAATACTGGCACACAGAAATAAAGACGGACACATGGCGATTCCCGCCATTCGTAAGCTATGTGGTCTGGCGTAGCGGCATAGCTATTCCGTGAAGAAGAAGAATAGGCAAGCGCAGCGAAATGACGTCACTTCAAGCCGCTTCACGTCATGGCATCAGTCACGTCATAGTATCTTGTTACTTCCGTTGTCAGAGTTTTAGGACTGCCCGCCTTTGACATCATGGGGCGGCATTCTATTAAATTCGCCAGACCGTGACACATCCTAAAAAAATCCCTTCTATAAATAGAGAGAGAGAGAGAGAGAGAGAGAGAGAGAGAGAGAGAGAGAGAGAGAGAGAGAGAGAGGGGGGGGGGAGAGAGAGAGAGAGAGAGAGAGAGAGAGAGAGAGAGAGAGAGAGAGAGAGAGAGAGAGAGAGAGAGAGAGAGAGAGAGAGAGAGAGAGCGGCGAAACTGAGATACTACCTAGAACAAAGAAGAAGACTGAGGGTTTAACGTCCACAACACCGTGATAATGGACGGCCTTAGCGAGCGGGGTACAAAGGACAGGAACAGTTATTAAGTATGGAGTACGATCAGTTCGGCTGCACTGCAACTGTGCGACTTTCATTTAGTAGCAAGACCTTTTTTCGGAAATGCTATCTGAACAAGCTCGTCAACCTTCTTATGGACATCACACTCGGTCAGCGTGGAAGTCATTTCAGTATCAGTGTCTATGACTTGCTGCCATAAGTATACTAAACACTGGGTGGTCGGCAAACCATTTCAAGTAAACGTAACTGCCGTAATGATATGAGGATCAGAAACTAACCAACAGGCTGAAAAACACACACTGACACACACACACACACACACACACACACACACACACACACACACACACACACACACACACACACACACACACACACACACACACACACACACACACACACACAAACACACCGTCATACACACCGTCATACACACAGTCGCATACACAGCTGTATAAACAGTTCACACATGCACATGTCCTGTATAAATCTACCACAAATATCCCTGGATACATATAGACACATGTGAGGGTCCATAATAATAATAATAATAATAATAATAATAATAATAATAATAATAATAATAATAATAATAATAATAATAATAATAATAATAATAAGGAGGAGGATTTATAAGGCGCCTATACATGGTAAAATGCTATAGGCGCCGTACATACAAACAAGAAAAATATTACACCAAAGGTGACAAAACCAAAACCACATGTACATTTACACAAAAGAACAGAAAATGACTAAATACATGAACACTGATAATCAAGATGGGAAAAGATGGGTTTTAAGACTGTGTTTAAAACTGGCACTGGACTCAGTGTGTCTCAACGATTTAGAAAGATCATTCCAGACTGATGGACCCTGGTAAGAAAAAATATCTCTGCCTAAATCCTTTAGTCCTTACTGTAGGAATCCGAAGCATTTTATTGTCAGACAAACTGCGCAATTGCCTCAAAGGGATATAACAGTGAAGGAGCTCTAAGAGATAAGTGGGACCAGTGCCAGAAAGGGAAACATGACATATGGACAAGACTTTGTGTTTAACTCTCTCCTTCACTGGCAACCAGTGGAGAGCGTGCAGGATGGGGGACACATGGTCTGACTTTTTTGCTTTCATGACCAGACGTGCGGTTGAACTTTGGACTCTGGAGCCGATCAAATAGACTCGATACTGCGGGCATCCAGATAAGAGTGAGTTGGCATAGTCAATGCGAGACAGAACAAATGAACAAACCAGAGTTTTTTGTAGCCTCTGAGGTAAGGAATTGCCTAATAGAGCTAATACGACACATTAAATAGGCTGCCCTGCAAATGTTTATCACCTGTTTATCCATGGACAAGTCATGCTCAATTGCAACACACCCAGGTTTTTCACTGACTGAGAGAAGCTGACGGTTGTGTTCTCAATCATGATAAATATGCTGAGGCAAAGTGGTAGAAGAAGACATTCTGGGTGATGCAATGAGCATGGCTTCCGTTTTTCCTTCGTTCAGTTTGAGCTTGTTTTCTGACATCCACAGCATCACATCAAAAATGCAATGTGACACCCTCTGGATGATCTCACTGACCTGAATCACACTACCTGACTTATAGAGCTGTGTATCATCACTGTAAGCGTGATGTGAAACAGAGTGTCCAGCAAAAATACTAGACAAAGGCTGTACATACAGTAGGAAAAGCACTGGGCCTAATACTGAGCCTTGTGGGACCCCAAAACGGAGGCTGGCTGGTGCAGAGACATGCCCATCAACAGACACAGTCTGTGATCGCTCAGTAATGTAAGAGACAGAGCAGTGCCATCAATGCCAAAAACAAGCTGGAGACAATTAATCAGGGTAGTGTGGTCGATTGTGTCAAACGCGCTAGAAAGATCTAGTAAAGCGAGCACTGACACCTTACCATCATCTAGAGCAAGTAACAATTCATTCATAATTCTGAGAAGTGCTGTTTCAGTACTGTGGTAACATCTGTGGGCTGACTAAAATGGATCCATAAGATTATTCAAGGCCAGGTGATCCAAAAGTTGCGAAAGCACAATCCTTTCGATCACCTTTGACACAAACGGTAGGTTTGAGACAGGTCTATAAATCTAAAGGTCGTTATGATCTAATGAGGTTTTTTTTTCTCTCAGTACAACAGCACTTTTCTACAGTGGAGGGAAAACACCAGATGCAAGCGAATCATTGACAATGTGAGTTAGGTACGGCAGTAAACTATCCAAACAGTTATACAACAAAGTGGTAGGCACTGGATCGAGCTCACATGACTTAGGAGTCATCTTTATTAACAACTTGTGGACATCGTCACAGCAGACAGGTCTAAACACAGACATGGTCTGTCCACAAAAGCATAAGTCATTAGAAGAGACTGTTTTTGTCTGAAAAAAACTGTGAGTCAAGATCATCGCAAATGGCTTGAACTTTGTCCATGAAATATGTGGAAGAACGAGATGGATGTTATATATTAGACTAAAGTATTTCGGCGAATTGACTTTACCCGTGGGCGAGTTGACGCTTACTTTGGCGAGTTGACTCGACTGGCGATTTGAACGCTATTTGGGCGAGATGACCGCCACCTTTGGTGAGGTGACCCCTTACCTTGGCGAGTTGACAGGGCGAGTTAGCATATGGGGTATCGTTATCGGTTCATTTGAGTATCATTTGGGTTCATTTGAGTAAAAAGACGAACGCCTTTTAAGTGTCCTCAACTCCAAATTATACATATTTTTGGGTATGAACCTAAATATCAACATAGGAACAATGGCATTTTAACCGTTACTTATATCTAGACGGAATTGGCTATAACGGACGGTTCTGCACTGCCGCCTATTTTTCTTTTTACTAATGTAGTAATAACACGATCAACAGAATCTGCTCTCGCGAGAAGTGTAACATGGCAGACATCTGATCTCGAAAACTTTTGCCGGCGTTAAAAAAGTATTTTACTTCAGTTTTCAGCTTCAAAACAACCTGTTGCGCCATCAGCGAACATGAAGACCGTTTTTATGGTAGCGGAAAAGCCGTCTCTGGCTCAATCGCTTGCAAAGATTCTCTCTAATGGAAACCTAACTTCACGCAAAGGAATGAACGGGGCTTGCTCTGTACACGAGTACACTGGCCGTTTTCACGGCGAAAGCGTCCGTTTCAAGATGACTTCAGTTTGTGGCCATGTCATGGGTGTAGACTTTCTTGGGAAGTATAACAACTGGGATAAAGTTGACCCGGTAGGTTGCCCATCCAACCTTATATTTTGCATACACAACCCGGCCAAACCACTACAGTGACTTATTTACTTTAATTAAGGCCATCTAATTTTGTTCCTCAGAAGTTTAAACTATTATGTCATGACACGCACATAAACACGTGCACGTGCATGCACATGTATAGCAAACTGGGGACTTGGTTTCATCTATACAATCCAGGGCGTTGAGTGAGCTACTGCTTCTGAGCATTGACGCCTATTTTGAGCAATGGACATGTCCAATACCAGATGTTCAGTTACAATGAACTCATAAAAATATTCTAATTAATCTAATTCAGGTGTTTAATTGTGCACAGTAAACATAAATTTCATTGTCATGGGTTTTAAATGTACAAACTGGGGACATGTACATACAAAACTTGCTCGGCTTGCACAACACTATGCTTTGTGCAGTGCATAATGCAAATTGTAAGCAAAAATCGAACAAGTACTATATTTGCAGGTTGAGCTGTTCACAGCCCCAATTCAGAAGAAAGAGGCCAATGAAAAGCTTCGCATGCCTGCATTTCTGGCGAAAGAGGTAAGCCTTTGTAAGTATGTTGGTTTGTAGTCCTCCTTTGTTTAAAGTCTACCTACATATCATCATAGGACAACCTCCCATAACTTTGTCAATCCCCTTGTGCACGCACAAAGAATGATAATAATATTATTTTCACACAGGCATCAGGGGCAGATTACCTAGTCCTGTGGCTGGATTGTGACAAGGAAGGGGAGAACATCTGTTTTGAAGTGATCGAGTGTGTGCAGAATGTGATGAACAGAGTGGCAGGACAGGTAGGACTTCTGATTGATGGCTACTTTCCAATGTTTATGTTGTAAAAAGATGGATTGCATTTGCAGTTGAGTTATAAACATGCATTGTTAATTTTATTCTGTTTTGGTTAATCATTCGGCTGTTGATAACACCTGTTTTTAGGTGATTCCTGCTGGAATTGCCTCAACAGAAGATGCTTCAGATGCCCGAAGGTTACAAATGATAATTATGGCATAAATGTGCCTTGTATCATTATTCATTTTTTGTTAGTTTATTGACAGAATTATAGGCCTCCAGTTTCATTTTAAGAAAGCAAAAGTGTCATGGACAAGATTCTTTGTTTAGCACTTTGGACTTTAACTTTAAGTATAAATAATGTTGTTGATTTGCGGCCATCATGAAACAAAAAAATTGTGCTAGACAAAAACGATTTTGTTCAGATCTGATAATAGTGGTGGAAAAGTAACATGAAGTTTGTATTGAATTTTGCCTGATAAGTAAAAGAAAGAGCACACAAAATTATATTTATAAACACAAAAGTAAAATTTGGCTCAAATTAGTTGACATTACTGCTGTATAGATTAATGTTGTGGACATACATAATTCTGAATAATTGAAAGTACGGTCACTGGCAGAATCAGAGCTCTTGCACATACAAGTTACCCGCTATTCTTGCAG
Source organism: Semisulcospira habei (assembly GCA_036245525.1). Taxonomy (NCBI): domain Eukaryota; kingdom Metazoa; phylum Mollusca; class Gastropoda; family Semisulcospiridae; genus Semisulcospira; species Semisulcospira habei. The sequence continues at coordinate 81,232,356 of BTPG01000006.1, read as the reverse complement.
CAAGTTTACCGTGCCAAGTTCAGTGCTATTACAGACACGGAGGTCAAGGCAGCATTTCAGAACCTAGGTCAGCCCAACAAGAACGAGGCATTGTCCGTCGATGCCAGACAGGAGCTGGATCTGCGTATTGGCTGTGCCTTCACCCGCTTCCAGACAAAGTTCTTTCAGGTGGGATGAGATCACCAGTCATGTCTCATGATCATGAATTATCAAACTTGTTTAGAATCGAACCATTGAAGTCATGAAATCTATTTGCTGTAACATTATTTTGATGAAAGTGATTATGTATCTGACATGTTGATGTCTTCATTCTTTTGTGTATCAATGCATCACATTGTTTTCTCAAAACAACATTACCGATGACATTACTGTTAGGAATACTGTTCTCGCTAGCCTAATTTTAGCCCAAAATTGAGGTTGTGTGCCTTTAAGGAGGGAAGGTATCAAGGGCGTTATAAGTGAGGCAGAGCCACGGTAGCCTCCCTTCCCTCTACATCCGGCACGCGGTCACCTGATTCGCCATTTTGTTTCTTCGCTGAGCCGTGGAAGGTTGTGTGCCCTACCTAGCTCTGTTCAGACTTCGTTTTCCATGGGCCCTGTGACTTATTTCTTGCTCTTGGTTCGTGGACCGACGCTCTACTTCGGGCTTGTGAGCTGCCTTCTGCCGAGTTGGGGTCTGATCTACTATTGCGGCGCCGACCAGGCTGGGCTTTTTTCGTCCTTGGTGGACTTTCCAGCGCTTCCTCGCTGGTCCCTCATCCTCCATTTTTTAGGGTGGTAACCTCCTTCTTTCTACCATGACCAGGTAAGCAGAGTAGCTTTGGTTAGTGCCCTGGGCCAGCGCTACGGGGTTCAGTAGTGCGGGCAGAGGCACTCGTCGTGTGACGCTTCGTTCGAATTCGTTCACGTGGGACCGGTTACGCGCACATGGTGACCTTTTTCTCTTGTTGAAAACTTGTCTTTTTTTTTTCTCTCTGTGTTGCAGTTGGCAAGTTCGTACCTGCATGAGATGTGCAGACTTTCAGTGGCCGAGTGACGCCCACGACGTCTGCCTACCGTGCTTTGGCTGTTCTTCCACTCACCCTTGCGGCGTCTGCACCCCCTGGAGGGAGGAGCAGTGGTCGCAGCTTTGGCGGTTCTACCGGCGTGAACGTCCTAAGCAGTCCCTTCCTGCCGCCCCGTCCGCTGATCTGGAGGAAGCGCCACGGACTCTCATGATGCGGGACGCACGCGCGGATCCGGAGCCACGGGCTCCTGCCGGAGGGTTCGTCGGCTCGCTGGCGTTATGTGACACCGAGCCTGGCCAACGAAGTACTCCGACACCTGTGTTCGTCAGCTCGCTGGCCAAATCTCACCCCGAGCTCGGCCAACACCGGGCGCCTACAGTGTTTGTCGGCTCGCTGGGTTCCACCGAGTCTGACCGACAACGCCCACGGGACCGCAGTGAGTCTACCACTGTGAGGAGCTCGACTGACAAGCGCAAGTCTTCTGGTGTGGAGGTCAGTATGGTAATTAGCGTTAAGAGTAAAAGTACTCCCAAGTGCCCCCATTCGGGCGTAGTTGTTACCCCTGTTTTGGACCCTCGGCCCTGTCCTAGGCGCAGGGGGGTGTGACTCTTTTTCAGAAACCACGCGGTCGGAGCTCCCCCGCTTCTAGCGTTTCCCGTGACTCTCGCTTCACTTGATCACCTGCGCGCCGCTTTCCTTCACGCTCGGATGACAGGCCTACCTGCTCGCGCTCTGGTTCCAGGGATCGCGGGGCTCCGCGGACGCACAGACCTTCCCCCGACTGGCGCGCCTCGTCGCCTCGCCTTGCTAGGGGTTACCACCCCCGTTCGCCGCACCGCTCGTCCCACCGACCTCACTCCCATTCGCCCACCCCCACTGGAGCCAGGGATCCCGCTACCGCCGCCCTTCCTCCCACCGACGCTGTCGTTCTCCGCGGCACCGCTCCTCTCATCACCGCTCCGTTTCGACGCGTTCTGCAACAAGGTTTTCGCCGGCGGCTCGCTCCTCGCCCATGGCCTCGCGGATGGTTCGTTCCCCTCCAAGCACTACGGTGACGCGTCGAGGGGTGGATTATGACGCGACCAGAGATGGTGTCGGCCCTACTCCTCGCCAAGTGCCGGACACTGTGGTTCGATGTCGGCTTTACTGCGCGACGATGTTTCCGACGTTTCCAGACACTCGCTCCCCACGGACGACGCTGACCGTCGACAGCCTTCCCTCAGTCATAAGATGGAGACCCTCTGGGCCTTGGATGAAACGGCTCGCCTCATCGCCGCCTCCCTTCCTCCGGAGGATTGCCCGCCTTCACCGCCCATCAAGAGAAAGGCCTCGGCCTTTGTGGATGCAGCCAGCCTGACCAAGAGGTTTAAGTCGCTGCCTCAACCTCCGGGTTTCCGAGACCAGCGCGACGCCCTTTCGTCGCATCTACTTAAGAATTCTTTTGGAGATGCGGGTTTTTTCTCGGACGCCAGGTGGCCCTCGGATCTTCAGATGGCCTTTCAGCAATGTTGGTACGCGGGTCATTCACAATCTTTCTCCTGCCCCCTGCCGGAGCTGGAGGCCCCGGCCCTGGCCTTTGCAGGTTCCCCTCGCCCGGGCCCCGTTATCCCGGGCCTCGACAAGACTGCCAGCCTCATGCGGAATGCCCTTGCTTCTGCGGGATTCCTCGATTTGGTGACCCAGACCATCGTTCGGCGTGTGGAGGAAGCCTGGAACCCTGTGACCTCCCCCTTCTTGGCGGACATCCTGACCTTGGCGGTTGCCGGCAACCGGGCGGCATTTCACACTGCTGTTAACACCATGACGGTGGCGTCCAATTGCGACCTGATGCGGCGGGATGCTCTTCTCCGCTCCTGTGATCTCCCCCCGGACTTGAAGAAGCAGCTGCGACAGGCACCACTTGGCGGGGAACTGCTGTTCGGACCCACCTGGCAGGCGGTCAAGGAAGCCAACAAGGACTCGTGGCCCAGCCGACCGGCGCCCCCCCGCTTTCGGATTCCCCACAAGGCCGCAGGTCAGGCCCTGCGGTCCTCCAGACCCGCCCTCCGACCGTGCGCGGACGTCTTCCTCTGCGCGCCCCGGCCTTTGGGCGTGCTCGCCAACGTCCCGACTCGACTCTCGCCCCCGTCCCCACTTCCTCCTGGCCCCGGCCCACTCGTCGCCCGGGGAGGGGCAGGGCCCGCTGACTCTTCACCTCCTCCGCCGACCGCTCTCCAGTCTCCTGTCGGCAGGAGGCTGGCGCGCCACAGCCGGGCGTTGCGTGCGCTGATTCCGGACGACCCCTGGGTGCTTTCCACCGTCTCCGACAGCCTCCGGATCTCCTTTCGGTCGGCGCCCCCCCCTGCGTCGCTCCCCCGTTTGGACCCCCGTCCCGACCGATCCAGACAGAGCCGATGCCCTACGCGACGAGGTGTCCTCCTTGCTTCAGAAGGCGGCGACGGAAGTGGTTTCACGGCCCGACTCCCTGCCTTCTACAGCTGCCTCTTCATCGTGCCCAAGCCAGGCGGCAAGTGGAGACCCGTTATCGACCTCTCCGCCTTAAACAAGTTCATTGTCGCTCCCCCCTTCCGCATGGAGACGGCCCGAGCGCTTCGTGCCGCGGTGCAGCCGATGGACTTTGCCGTCAGCCTGGACCTGTCGGATGCCTACCTACACGTGCCCATGCACCCCTCTTCCCGACGGTACCTGTGGTTTGCCTTCTGCGGAGTGATTTACCAGTTCCGAGTGTTGCCCTTCGGTCTCAACCTCAACCCCTGGGTGTTCACACGGGTCATGGATGCGTTCATCGCCCGGACCAGACGGACGTCCTCCAGCCCGACGTCGAACTACCTCGACGATCTCCTCCTGCGGAACCAGTCGGAGGCCTCCTTGGCGACAGATCGGGATGTGCTTCTGCACCTCCTTGACAGTCTCAGCTTCCTGTTGAACTGGGGCAAGTCCGACCTGGTGCCCTCCCGCCACTTCGTCCATCTGGGTATGGAGTTTCGCACAGACTTCAACGAGGTATGACTGCCGGAACCACGCATACAGAAGTTGGCGAACCTCGCCCTGCAGCTGGCGCAGACGCAGACGGCTTCTGCCAGGGTGTGGCTGCAGCTCCTTGGACTGATGAGTGCGGCGGCAAACTTACTCCACCTGGGTCGACTGTACTACCGCCTCCTTCAGCTTCACCTCCTCTTCCACTGGCGACCGTCATCGGGCGACCTGGAGACGATGGTACCGGTTCCTTCGATGCTGCTCCTGCATCTTCGTCGTTGGGTGGATCCTACCTAGCTGGCGTCGGGAGTCCCCCTCTGCACACCGCCTCCCCGCCTGTCCCTTTGCGTCGACGCAAGTGGCTCCGGCTGGGGAGCCCACCTGCTTCCAATGTTCACCACGGCCTCCGGCACCTGGCCCTCAGATCTCGCGACGCGACACATCAACTGGTTGGAGCTACAGGCAGTCTGGCAAGCGCTCGGCACGTGGGAATCCCGCCTGCGTCACCAGGAGCTTCTCATACTGTCCGACAACTCCACAGTCGTCGCCTACATTCAGAAGCAGGGCGGGACCCGCTCCCCGTCACTCTGCATTCTTCTCTACCAGATACTTCGGTGGTGCGAAGACCGCGGCATTTCTCTCAGAGCCAGACACATCCCAGGCCATCTCAACGTCCTGATGGACTCCCTCTCTCGACACGGGCAACTACTCCACACCGAGTGGACACTCCGGCCGGACATCTTTCAGATGATCTGCGACCACTGGGAGACGCCCATGATCGACCTCTTTGCCACGAGGTGGAACCACCAGCTTCTGCTCTTCGTCTCCCCTATTCCAGATCCACGAGCCTGGGCAGTCGATGCCCTCTCCATTCCCTGTGACGGCCTCATCGCGTACGCCTACCCACCGATGGTGCTTGTCCCCAAGGTCCTGCTCAAGCTCAGAGGTGGCAATACGGTTCTTTTCCTAGTGGCCCCCTTCTGCTGGTCCCGGTCTTGGACAACCGACCTCCTGAACCTGGCGTCGGCCCCCCCGCTGCGGCTGCCCGCTCCGCCCTCGATGCTCAAGCAGCCCCGACAGGACCTGTTCCACCCGTGCCCCGAGCGCCTCCTACTACACGCCTGGAGATTGTGCGGCAAGCCCTCGCCAACAGAGGCTTCTCAAGTGCGGCGGTGGATGCGATCGCTGCAGCCCGCAGATGCTCGACTATGCGAGTTAACGAGGGGAAATGGCGCGTCCTCTGCAACTGGTGTGACGCCGAACGACTCTCCCCCACGGACCTGACGGTTCCCCAGCTGGTGGAATTCTTCCTCTGGCTCTTCAACGATCAGCTGTTGGCTCCCATTACCATTCGTGGCTATCTTGCAATGATCGCCGACACGTACCGGCACCTGGGACGTCCTGACCCGGGCGCCTGCAAGGACCTGGCTGATCTTATGGCGCACTTCGGTCTTCAAGGACCAACCTCCTGCTCCCTCGTGCCAAGATGGGACCTGCCCTGGATACTGACGTGGCTCAACACTAGCCGCTCGAGCCTTTGCAGCTGGCGCGACTGTCGGATGTGACGCGGAAGACATGCTTCCTACTAGCCCTCGCCACAGAGGCCAGGGTCAGCGAGCTCCACGCCTTCTTGACCCATCCCTCGTGCCTACAGTTCCGGGCGGACGGTTCACTTCACCTGCTGCCCGACCCGACCTTCCTGGCCAAGACCCGGGTCCCACTGGTCGCTCCACAGGTGGTCACCATCCAAGCCCTGCGGAGACCGAGCTCTTCCCGAGACTCCAGGCAGCAAGATCCGGTGAGAGCTGTGCGTATCTACCTGCGCCGGACCAAGCCTCTGCGCAGGGGCCGCGCCCACCTTTTCCTTCCTCTGTCTCCAGGTAGAAATGACATTACCGCCCAAACGATATCCTCCTGGCTTCATTGGGTGATCCGCTTCGCCTACCACGACCTCGCCCCTGAAACGGCGGCACACATGAACATCAGGGCGCATGAGGTCCGAGCCATGGCCGCGAGCCTGGCATTCGACCGCAACTGTGCAGTCAAAGACATTGTGGCGGCGGTGGGCTGGCGTTCAGAGTCTACCTTCGCCAGATTCTACCTCAGGGACCTCTCCACCCCACCCGGGTCTGCCCTGGGGGACTTGGGTGGGGTTAGGTACTTTTTAGTTCCCAGGGTCACCCTGGTCAGCCCCACAGGGTGAGTTTTTCTCTCTATTCTGGGGCATGTGTTTCTGTCTACCCGAGGTCCATTCACCTGTATTTGCCTTTTTAAAACTCTCCCTACTGTCTGCACTGCCTGTAGCTCTTGATGTTGGATGTGTGTTGCTAAATGGTCTTAGCTTTATATAGGCCCCATGTGTTAGGTTTATTTAATGTAATTGACCGGCTGGCGACATACATTCAATGTTCTGTTTAGTTTTTTTTTCACAAGCAGTGCAGGCACGTCCTGAGAAAGCCTTGTTGCTGTCGGGACGTTAAGCAATGTACAATCAGGGACCTCTCCGGCCAGCGCGAGAACCTGTCGCTGGTGGGGGATATCACGGCGGCACAACACTCCCTCCCGGCACCCCAGGTGCGTAGGTAATCTTCGCTAAAATTATCGGGAGGTAGTGCCTGGGAGGGCGGGTCTCAGGGACTTGTTTAGGGACTTTCTTAGTGGCACCCACCGCCTCTTCGACATTCTTCCTAACAGTAATGTCATCAGTAATGTTGTTTTGAGAAAACAAATGTATTTTTCTTTAAAATATATTTTTTTGAAAAATACTTACCGATGACATTACTCGGAGGACCCTCCCACCTACCCCGCTGCCGCTGGCTCGCTACGAAACAGAATGGCGAATCAGGTGACCGCGTGCCGGATGTAGAGGGAAGGGAGGCTACCGTGGCTGTGCCTCACTTATAACGCCCCTTGATACCTTCCCTCCTTAAAGGCAAACAACCTCAATTTTGGGCTAAAATTAGGCTAGCGAGAACAGTATTCCTAACAGTAATGTCATCGGTAAGTATTTTTCAAAAAAATATATTTTAAAGAAAAATACATTTTTCAGGGGAAGTATGGTGACTTGGACAGTACCCTGATTTCTTTCGGCCCTTGTCAGACACCGACGCTAGGCTTCTGTGTGGAGCGACACGACAAGATACAGTCCTTCAAGCCAGAAGCCTACTGGGTCATCAACACACAGGTACAGATCTCTCTCGATATATCGCGGTCGTCTGGGTCCACAAAATGGGACTGCTATATATCCGTCCGTATATATCGAGCTAATGGGGGTGGGGGGGTCGAGGAGAATCGCGGCGTGTGCGTAGGCATTAACTATCGCCTATGCGTTCTTTCTTTCAAAGCCCAGTATACTCAGAAACACTTACTTGTACTGTTAACATCATGGAAAAAGAACGTTTTTCATTTTGTGAAGGATCGGAAATGGTCCATATTTGCTGAACATTTCCTTCTCTAGTCACTATTCAGACATAAAATACATTTACGCATTTAGACAATTTCCGCGACAAGTTTGGTAGCTTTTATCAGGGCTGCCTACCCCTACGATTTCCCCGTAGTTTCTACGAAAAGTGACCACAAACTACGGAACTACGGTTGCTCGTCAAAAATTACAATTTGTTTCCTCAAAAACATTACCGATGCCATTATTACAACAGAACAACCTATAGCTTGCATAATTTTAGCCCAAAAACTTACAATGTGTACCTTTAGGGGCCAGGGGAGACCACCAGGGGGTGCCGTGACCTGGTACCGGGTAGCCTTCTTTCCCACCCCATACGGGTAACTGCCAGAGCAGCCAAGCCAGTTCTTTTCTTTTAGCTTGCAGCGTATAGCTGTGCTTCTGTGATTGACTTGCCGGAAGGACACTTGGTTCCCGGTCTCTCCGGGCTGTGGAACCGGCCTGTTTGCTCCACGTGGGGGCTTTGTGCTGCACCGGTTGTACCGGCACTTGGAGACTTTGCGGCTTGTGTTGTGCCTCTTGGAGCCTTCGCCTGGCGTCTGGTGTGCTCCTGCTTCGATTGCCCCGGTCAAGTTCGCCGGTTGGACTGCCGGGACCTTCGTCGAGGACCCAGCCTTCTTCCCTGTTACGTCTGGTCCTCAGCCGCGTGGGTGCCGTTTTTTCTTCTTCGGCTCAGGTACTACCCTCCCCTGCCCCCTGCGAGATGTCCAGGTAAGGCCTCGGTGTTTGCCAGTGCCTGCGCCTCGGGCATCTTTTTGACGTGTCTTTTCATGTTCGATATAACTTGCTTGGCGCAGGATAGAAGGGAACTGTGGGGAGTGGTGCGCGGTTTTCGTCTCGTGGCCTTTTGCTATGACCAGTCACCTTGTAGTTCCGCCTCTATGTTGCAGTTATCAAGTCCGCACCTGCAACCGATGTGGCGACTTCTAGTGGCCGAGTGACAAGCATGCGGTCTGCCCCCTCCCCCTGCGCTGGTTGTGCTTCTGGCCACACCTGTGACGTCTGCGCTCTCTGAGTGGAGGAACAGTGGGCCCAGCTGTGGAGCTTTTATCGGCGTGACAGAGGACCGCTACGCGCCCGCAGCCACGTGCATGCTTCGGCCTCGGACCCGCCAAGACGCACCTATACTGCCGTTGGGGGACGGCATACAAAGGCTCCCCCCTTGCGCACCCACTCTCTCGAGTCAGGTCTGCAGCGAGTCCACTCGCCCCGCTCTGTGGAAAACAAACGAACCCCAGCCCTCGACGTTGGGGGAAACCTTTCTCCCCCCTTGCGCACCAGCTCGCTCGAGCCAGGTCCGCAGCGAGCTAGCTCGCCCCGCCTTACGAAATCCAAGCTTCACAAGACCACAGGCGGAAGTGGGTGCCGCTTCTCCCCGACGCGGACCATCGGCATCAGCGTACGGCTCCCGACGTGCCACCCCGGGCTCGCGACCGCCTGGACACAGCCACTCACCCCTTGGACACCCGTTCGCGACACAGCCCATGCCCATTTCCGCCCCCTCGGACTACGGCTTCCCGCCCTCGGACCCGCAGCCCTTCGCCTGCCCCCCCACCGCCAGCGCTCTTCGTCTCTGCTCGCTCTTAGCGCCCGGCTTCTCCTGCCGCTTCTGCTTCGCAGACGCCTCGCCCTCCTCGTCGGTCTTCCCCTCGGGCCTCGGAGTTTCACTCTTCTGGTCGTCACTCCTCCCGGTCAGTGTCGTCTTCATTCGTCCGTGCTGCGCCTTGTTCCCGGCCTTTGGCTTCCCCTCCCCACTCCCCGGCGTCCCTCCCCCCACCTTCCCCACTCCCCCTCCCCCTCGCTCGGGCGACCACGCGCTCGCCACTCTCCTTCGCGGGGACGCTCGTCTCGTCGGTTTCGCCGTTCCTGCTCGCGCCATCGCAGCCGCTCGCCCCGGTCTCGCTCCTCCTCGCGGCGTCGCCCGCCCCGCCCCCCAGCCCATGGTGCACCGTCCTCCTGTGCCGCCTGTCGGTGTGGACTCCCTCAGCATCGCCCCGGAGGACTCCGCCTTGGCTCTCTTCAACCGTTCAACCTCCTCGCGCGACCTCTCGCCGTCGGCTCACTCGTCGCCTACGTTCAGGATGACCAGGGCGGAGACCCTTGCCTCTCTCGACGAGGCCGCACACCTGATTGCCTTGTGTCTTCCCCGGGATGCCGAGCGACCCACCAAGAGATTTAAGTCCCTGCCTAAACCACCGGGGTTCCCAGGACTGCAGGATGCCTTCTCCGCTCTCCTTCAGCAGGGCTCTGGCTCCGACGCAGCCTTCTTCTTCTCTGACGCTCGCTGGCTGGCGGACTTGGACATCGCCTTTCAGCACAGCTGGTATGCCGGACACTCACAGGCCTTTGCTACCGCCCTCCCTGCAGTGGATCTGGCCGCGCAGCAGCAAACTGGTGGACTTCGCGCCTCCCACCGTTGCATCCCTCCCTGCCTGGAATGGATGGTGATCCTCATCCGCAACGCCCTCGCCTGTGCTGGGTTCCTCGACTTGGCCACTCAAGCTGTCGTCAACCTTCTGGAGCGGAACTGGCACTTCTTGACCTCGTCGCTGTTAGGGGACCTCCTCGCCCTGGCCGTGGCCGCCAACCGAGCGGTGTACCACACTTCAGTCAACACTATGGCCGCTGCCGCTAACTGCGACCTGCTCCGCCGGGATGCTGTTCTTGCCGCCTGCCCCGACCTTCCGCAGGACCTACAGCGACAGCTGTGACAGGCTCCGCTCAGCGATCCCCTCCTCTTCGGTCCTACCTGGCAGTCTGTGAAGGACGCTAATAAGGAACTTTGGCCTGCCCGCGCCGCCTCCTCCCGCTTTCAAGCCGCCCGCAAGGCCCTGGGTCGCGCCCTGCGGACCGCTAGACCCGCCCTGTGTCCGCCCTCCCGGCGCTGCCGCCTCCCTCCGCGCGTCCCCGCCCGCCCGCCCCCCGCCCCCTCCTCCGCCCCCGCCTGGCCCAAGCCCGTAAGTCTCCCGGCGCGGGGTTGGGTCCGGTGACTCCCGCCCCCCCCCCCCCCCCCCCCCCCCCCCCCCCGGCGCCCCTGCCGACCGCTCCCGGGTCTCCAGTCGGCGGGAGGCTTGCCACCTGCAGCGACGGGTGGCGGTCACCTTTCCTGGACGACCCGTGGATCCTGTCCACTGTTTCCGAGGGCCTCCGGCTCTCCTTTTGGACCCCGCCGCCCCTGTGGCACAGCCCCGTTTGGACGTCTGCCCCTTCGGATCGCCTCAAAGCTGCTGCGCTCCGAGAAGAGATCTCCGCCCTGCTGCGGAAGAACGCCACGGAGGTGGTATTGCGTCACGACTCGCCCGCCTTCTACAATCACCTCTAGAGAAAGGAACTATGGGTGGTTTTGGACAATTTATATCTATCCCAAAATTCCAGGATTTTTGGACCACAAATCGCTCGTTTAATAACAAACCCCGTTTTTCTAGGTTTCTCCTTATTTTTTTCAGTAAAATAAAGGTTTCCAAAATCAATGACATTTAAAATTATTATTTTTTATTATAAAATGAATCAAGACGAATTACTTCTTCTCAATGATATCAATGCTGTAGAAAACAAAGACTTAGACTCGAAAAAACAGCGTCTTTTGTCTGTTGTTGTTTCTGGAAAGTCAAAAGCGTATCTCGGAAAACAATACATGACAGAAGACATAGAATCCCTCACCGCTGACGAGCTAATCAAACTTCATGCTAAATATGAAAACCACATTGCTTCACTAATGACACGTGATTTAAGTCGATCTCTAGTATGCCTATACACAAAAGCAGTGAGTCACTTTCTACCTGTGGATGGTGACAGTCTTTCACACGACCTTGAAAGCAATCCTATTGTTTCAAGTTCAATTGGCAAATTAGCATGCGTCATGTTTTACAAGTTTGGAAATTACCTTGCACCTGTTGTAACATTGCTTGTTACCGGAAGTCATATTGATTTCTCAAAAATAAATTTTACTGCAGAAGAAAATGGACGAAACCCAGACGACTCCACAACCGAACCCCAGTCCAGTTTTGACACAGGTTCAAACTGTGACGAAGACTAAAAGTCCTGGCAGGGTTGAGGCTGGAAAAAGATTAGCCGAATATAATAGGCAAAAAAAATTACAGCTTAAGGCACAAACAGAAAAGACTCATGTAACTGATCCACCGTCAGGATCGTCAGGACCTGTGTCAGTACCGTCACTCTCTCATCAAAGTGAGAGACAAACAACCCAGTCTACCCCTGACCCTGACCCCGAACCTCAATCAACAAAATATATAATTGCCGGATTTGTTGTCGGATTTGGTTACGTAGGTTATCAATTATACAAAAAATACAAACCACAGACTCGTACAGTGACCAAAAAATCAGACACTCCAAAAACAAAACCAGAAGTCGCCACATTACCAGTAAATCCAAAGCCGTTGACCCATTTTATATGCAGTAAATAAAAATATTATTTTAATTTTTCTTGTATTAGAAAATGAGCGACACAAAGAACATAATGAACCTTGTCTATCACTCTGCCGTAATCAGCGGATTAGCAGTAGCTTATTCTATGCTGGGAAAAAGTCTACTCAAAATGAAATCAGCAGACCTCAGTAGACTCGATTTCGAAGACAGCACTAAGCTAATTGTAGTTGTTACAGCGTCGATTGCGACAAAAGACTTTCTTGTCAAGCAGGGAATTATTCCCGAAAATGTTTCTATGTAAATAAAAATATGGCGACGATAGCTATTATGATTGGTGGGGCAGTTGTTAATGCTCTGGCATTCAGTGGCTCTAATTATCTCTTTTCAAAAATGGGTAGAGAAGAATCAGCAGAAGAAATGAAACGTCACAATGAGGCAACAGAGAAACTCGCTCAAGCCCAGCAGGATTATGAAAAGAATAGAATTGAAAAACTTGATTTCATCAATGAAAAACTCAGGCTTGAAGGCCACGCACAACATACGTTTTCAAATACAGACGAAGCAATCAGGGAATACTATCTTGTCACAGGTGAAGACATGTCTATCCCGAAACCAAAACTAAGTGACTATTACAAACCAAGCACACAACAAAGAAATGGAGAGATAATCTTTGTTCTAGTGGGAATGACATTTGTTTATTTTACAGGAGTTTTCATTGCTAGAAAAAATGGCAGCCGAAAATAAACTATCAAAAATATATTACTCTCCATCAGGCTATTGGAAAGGACAAACAGCTATTGAAAAATTACATGCCGCTGTGGGCGGAGATATAACACTCAATCAAGTCAAGCAATGGTTACAGAGACAGGCAATTTGGCAGATATATCTCCCTGCTCCAAGAAAGATATCTAGACCTCATTTTGAGAACACTACCCCAAATGACACACACCAAATGGACCTTTTGTTCTTACCACATGACACAATAAGAAAGAAACGATACAAGTATGCATTAACTGTTGTAGACATTGCTTCAAGGTATAAAGACGCTGAACCCATATCTGACAAAACAGCCAGTACAGTTGCTACAGCATTATCAAAAATATATAGTCGAGGCCCTTTAAGATACCCCAGACTAGTGCAGGTTGATGACGGATCAGAATTCAAAGGTGCTGTTAATCAGTTATTTGCAAAGCATGGTGTACTGGTCAGACGAGGCATTCCAGGCGTACACAGATCACAGGCAATTGTAGAGAACTTTAACAAACAGTTATCAGAAAGACTTTTCAGTTACCAGTATTCTAAGGAACTCATGCATGACACCCGTAACACTGAGTGGGTTAAGAGATTACCACATGTGATAAAAGCAATGAATAATGAAGGCCATCCTAAGCCTGCTGATGCTATTAAATTGAAAACAATTACAGAACCAAAAACAGGACCAACCCCAGCACCAGACACAAGTTTATTTACTAAACAGGTGAGATATTTATATCAGCCAGGGGAGGCTGAGAACGATGACGGACGCAGGGCGACAGACCCTATCTGGTCAACGTCTGTACACAATATAAAAAAAATAATCCCCAGTCCTGACGCAACAATATATTACCTGTACGACCCTGCACCCCAGAGGGCATTTGTCAGAGAAGAATTACAGATTATTCCCCCAGACACCGTTACTCATTTCAGTAACTAAGTCGTCAATTAATTCATCAACCAGTTCATCACAAATATCTTCAGATAACTTGAGCCTGTAATGTCCAGGTGCATAAGCTTTTTCCTTAGTGTGAAAAACACGTTTCGTGTCTCCAACTGCAAGTGACTTCTTATGTGTTTGAATTATTTCAAGATTATGTTTGTTTGATCTCAGTGACTTGTTTGGATAGTCAGGCATTAATGCACCATCTAACACTTGCTACGTATGTCTTTATTTTTTATTGCTGTTTTTTTTATTCCTTTGGCTTTCGACTGACTGCCTTTCTGGTGCAGTATAGAATACATTTTTGATCTCAGTCCAACGTACTCAACTATTGGCACACCATTTAGTTCATCCTTAAACTTACCAGGCACTTTTTTGTTTTGTGTGCTGAACAGTGGGTGATCTTTAGGATAGTCAGACGTGTCATACATGTGTAACTCTGTTTACATGTCTTCATAAAAGTCTTCAGTACACACATCAATGATCATAGAGTCAGTGTCAGTGTATAACAATCGACACTCAGGATATTTTGGTTTGAAGTAATCATAATAAAATTCAAGCATCAACAGTTTTGACAACTCAAGAATTGCCATACCAATGAATACTGGCTTGTCCAGTTTAACAATCTTTTTTTTGAGTGATACTGCATACAATGATGAATGAAACTCTTTGTACCCCGTGTACTGTGGCTTGCCTGTAAGTTTAATTGCACCTGATTCAGTTGTGACAAGTCTCACATCTTTGCGGTGATGAGGATTTTCCATAGTCTTTCCAAAACAGGCATTGTTCATAAGCTTAACCCTCTTCTGCATAGAGCGCCCGCCAGCGCCCGCTGAAAACACACAGTGTTTGTGCATAGAACGCCCGGTAACGCCCGCTGAACCACGTGTATACTGTGGAGGCTGCCATGTTTACCATGGTAATAGAAATCTCGCGAGACCACAAGCCTCATTTTCGCGATTCTTTCCACTTCCTGTCAAAACAAACCATTTGCATTTTGGACGTTTCCTTGCGGAGCAACAATTTTTTGAAGTTTCAAGTGCGAATCGAGCGTAAGTAAATATGGCTGGCCTCGAACTGTGGCGATCATTGATGGGCGAGAGCAGCGACGATGAAGATTTTGAGGGATTTACAGAGCAAGACTTGGTGAAAGTGGATAGAAGAGGGGATGAATCGGACTTAGAATTGGACTGGGATGACTTAGATCGTTTTTTTGAGTCATCATCATCGTCTGAGGATGAAGCTGGTGATCATCAACAGGTGAGAGATGGGGCGTGGTCGGCTACGCTTCATCCTTTTGAAATTGAGACATTTTCTGAGCAGGTTGGGCCCATACATAACCTGCCAGTCGATGCTACGGCAATAGACTACTTCTATTTATTATTACCAGAATCCTTCTTTCAGACAATGGCTGATGAAACTAATTTGTATGCACAACAAGTGCAAGATGAGAAAGGCAAGGTGGATTCAAAATGGCGGCCAGTTGCCCCAGAAGAAATGAAACTGTATGTTGCTATTGCCATTATGATGGGCATCCATAAATTACCAAGACAAAGACTGTACTGGTCAGAAGATGATCGTTTGACTGTACCATGCATTTCAAGGCTGATGAGTGAGAACAGATATTCCAAGATTCAGCAATATTTGCATCTCAATGACAGAAGCAAATTCATTCCCCGTGGCCAACCCCGTCATGATCCTTTATACAAAGTGAGGCCCATGATTGACATTCTGAAACAGTCCTTTTCTGCTCAGTACAAGCCTGGGAGAGAAATTAGCATTGATGAAGCGATGGTCAAGTTTAACGGACGTCTGTACTTTAAACAGTATATTCGACTGAAGCCAACGCCATGGGGGGTGAAGGTGTGGTGCTGTTGTGACCCTGTCAACGGTTACCTGCTTGACTTTGAGGTGTACACAGGCAAAAGTGACTGTGCTGGGAAAGGTATGTGGTTTTATTTATTCTTTTATATATTGATGTAGCAGCCTTTATTTACAGTTTATTTATTTTTTGCCTTTCATTGTTGTCATCAACCATATCATACACACATGCAAGCACACATGCATACAGCCAATGATAAAAAGAGAAACTCAGGACATTCTTCCCAAGTCACCTATGTAATTTTCAGGAAGGTATTTATATGAGACATCTACATGTAGAATAATTCATATTCCTACTGTCAACAGGCCTTGGTCATCACGTTGTGACAACAGTTGGTGCCAAGTACCTCAACAAACATCATCAGTTCTTCTTTGACAACTTTTTCACATCACCCACCCTCATGAAGGAACTGTTGGAGAAGAAGACCTATGCCTGTGGCACCTGCCGTGTGAACAGGAAGGGCTGGCCTAAGGACCTGGTCTTTGGGCAGAAGACAAAGAAGGCGGACAGGATGAAGCCTGGGGAAACGCGGATGCGGCAGAATGGCGTGATTGTGGCCACTGCTTGGCAAGACAAAAGGACTGTCACAGTCCTCTCCACTGGTATTCAGCCAGAGATGGGCAGTGCAAAGCGACAGTCTGGCAAAGGACCCAGAGTGGACAAGGAAATCCCTCAACCAATCCTTACCTACAACAGAAGCATGGGTGGGGTCGACTTGTTTGATCAGCACCGAAATTACTATGCAGTGGGCCGACAATGTCGCAAGTGGTGGAGATATTTGTTTTGGTTCTTCCTTGAGGCGACATTCATCAATGCTTTTCTGCTCTACAAGTTTTCCACTATGCCACGTCCTCGCAGTCGCCGCTGCCACGATCCACTCTTCTTCCGTCTAGACCTTTATGATAGTCTCGTGAAAGGAAATGTGGTCACTGTGCGTCAAGTACAACGGCCCATGTCTTTTGCCGCCATGGCCATCTCTGACCCTGCAGAGCATCCACTGTCAAGAATGCCTGGCCGAAAGAAGAACTGTCAGGTCTGCCAGCAAAATAAGCATCGCACAGCCAAAGGAAGGGGAATACAGACTGTCTATGGGTGCACTCTGTGTAAAGTGAACTTGTGCAAAGGACAGTGTTTCGCCCAGTTCCATGCACAGCTGCTTCAGTGAACTGTTTTGCCGTGTTTCAGGCATGGCTGCCTCAGTGAAACTTCATGCGAACCTGTTTTTGGATCATGCTTTAGTTTTGCTTAAGTACAATGGGTTTAAAACTATCCTTAGACTTTTATTTTGAGCATGTGCAGGCAAGCATCCAAGATTCACATTACGTAAAACAGCAGTTCATTCAACTTTAGATTTTTTTCCTCCATTTCCTTACACATTTTACAGCTCCAGAAATGTTTATTTTATATCTTTATTTATTTAACTCTTTAGAAAAAAGAATTGCTCTGTCACAAAACTTGTCTAAATATTTTTACATAATTTTTTTAAAATGTCACCCATTCAAAATTACGGAGTTGTTTCCCTTTGGTGATATTTTCAAGAGCTGCCTGGCATAGGCACTTGCATGCAGAAGAGGGTTAAAGAAGTCTTTGTCAAATGCAGTGTTGCCGTCTCTGGCACGAAGGGTTGTGTTCTTCATTATGTAATCTTTCATGAAAGCACTCTGATCAAATTGAATTCCTCTGTGAACTTTCTTTAGTACTAACCCATGTCTGATGTAAAACTGTAACAAGCGATAGTGACAAACGTAATTGAATTTGTCATTCAAATTTGGTACAAGTTTGGTGTCTTCTTTTTTTCCCGTCATACTCATTTTCTCAACAGCCAACGGATAATCATTGTGGTAATCATGTAGGTGGTGTGGGTACTCCAAGTCGACTTCAAAGATCCAACCCTTCGCGTCGTTTCGGTCAAGATTCATAATATTGTTAGTTAACCCTGACTCTGTTACATCATACTGTGACAAATCATACAGACAAAAGTTTTTCAAGGGCAATAACTCACACATTGCCCAGCCATACAAATTGTTAGTGTCTACATAGGTAATAAATGACCTTGACCTTGAGGGGTCAAACGCAAGGTCACCATGACCATCCAGATATTTGTTGTTGGCCTTGGCGTAATTGTTCGCTGCAATACTAATACCACCTCTCAATCCACGTTCCACCATTTCACCCATCGTACGATCAGACAACAGGTCTATAGATATCTTACTGGATTTCAAAAATGCATCCCATGTCATGCCAGGACTAGTTATGTAACAAGCAGGGTCAAGCTTGTAGTGTAACAAACCCTTTTCACGGTAACTTTCAAATACGTCTGCTAGCAAGCAAACGTCTGCTTTCAAGTACTGGTCATGGTAGTCACCAATCGTCTGACACCCTAACTTCCCCCACGCATCAAGTGCGTGCTGGTATTCAGAGTCAGAAATACCTTTTCCAGTTAGTGTAGAATAAAATTTCTCTTTTGGTGGCAGTCTTGTTTCCTCAAACACAACCCACTCACTGATGTACTCGTACGGATAGACACCTTTCTTAACCAAGTCTGGCTCAAAATATTTACTCGTTATTGGATACTCAGTCAGTCCTTCTGCAAGACTAGCCAATCCTAAAGACAAATGTTGCATGGAGTCATAAAATGATAATTTGTCTAATCTAAAAGTCAAGTATTTCTCAGTTGTCTGGGCAATACAACTTATGTTTTTGTACGACTCATCTACAGCCTGCATGATAATGTGTGAATCATATCCTTTGAGATTGTGGAAAAAGATTGGTAACTTGTATGTCTTAGGATCTATTTTTAATAATAAGTTACAATCACTATGTGCAGCACCCCTGTAACGCCCAGTTATGTGATCGTGGTCACGAACTTTATCACCACCTAAAGGCTGTTCACAAATCCAACACGTCACAGCTGTATCAAATTTTAGTTTGTCTTCTTCTGTCATCACCAGAGGCATCTGACATGTTGTGAGATACTGTACTACCTGACTATACAGATGTCTCATTTCTGTTAAAACAAACATGCTGCATTTTCACCTCTGTAGATAACAGGCTCTGAATGCAAACCGTCTGACCTAACAAGAATGTATCCAAAAGAACACAGGTTACAGGTTACAGGTTATTTGGGTTTAACGCCGAGCAGGCGACTAAGGCCATCTCACGGCGGCCAAAAGAACACACCACTTGGTCACTCAACTTTATAGTCTTTGGTAATGACTCTGGAACAGGACCCTCATATGGTACAACCAATGATTCAAAATCTGCATACACTACAAACGGCAACTTTTGCTGATTCCCATAGTTCTTAAAATAAACCTTGCTGCCAGGATCTGGATACTTAAGTACAGTTTGTATGTCATCAGCTGATCTGCAGTGTAGGACGTGTTTGTGCGCTACTGAAATAGAGGAGAATCTTTGTAAACATCTTTTACAAACTTCTTGTTTACCATTGTGTTTTGTTGTATGTCCATGAATTAGACGTGACATATTTCTGATAATTGTGTAGTGAAAGTTATCACCAGAGCTTATTAGTAACATGTCGACATGCTTATCTTCTGACTGTCCATAGGTTGGGGCAATTGGTGATACTCTAATTGGTTGTAACTTGTCAACAGATTCATTATCCCACACATACACATTTACAGATATACCTGGATTTAGTTTTTCAAACAAGTCTATGTCTTCTATTTTAACAGGGAACTCAATGCCACTAAAATCGAGTTTATTTACAAATTTGGTGTAGTTAGATACACGTTCAGGTTTTGATTTTATAAAGTGCAGTTTAGCAAGCACGCACCACATGAAACAATAGTTGTCATTGTTCTGAATATTAACAACAGCCTTTTTGTTTGCAACCATAGTTGGTAGTGGCAACCACGATTTACCTAGTATAGGATGATACCTAGACTGCTTTAATTGTAGTTCATGTACATGTCCTTCGTGCCAACCAGATCCTTTCATTTTTGCACTGTCAATTGCTTGGAGGAAGTCAGGTAATAGTCTGTCTCTAAACACGTTCTCTAATTCTCTTCTTGTGTTAACTGTGTGTTGTCTTGTTGATATGTACGATATAATCACTTCACCGTCTACTCTAGTAAATTCTATTTTAGCAACAATCTGAATCTTCACACTGCCTGTAAGAAGATTTTGTTGTATGACAGAAAAAGAGTTTTCTATTGATTCATAAACATTATTAGTATTTGATATAGGCAAGTTTGTTGTGTGAAACACGTTACGTAGGCCTGATGGGCCAGGGTTTGATGGGCCAGGGCTTTGAGCATTGTCCGTCATTTTTATTTGTCGGACAAAATAATAAATGAAAAAAATTACCGCTGACACACCATATGTAATACCGTATTATCTGTAGTTATGATAAACAAGTCAACTACTTCCCTGGTGTTTGTCTTGAAGGTGTAATATCACTTTATTAAATGTAACACTTTCAATGTAACAATGTAGTTTTCTTAATTGAACAAATATGTCTTCACACAGTACCTCAAACCAACGCAAGTGGCCACTGTTAGCATTATAAACTTTAAAAGCATTTGTCTTAAGATCAACAGTCTCAAAATCATAATGTGGTAATCCATCTGAATATTCCAAAGTAACATTATATGTCGTGTATATTCTTATTGTCGGTGTTGAGAGTTTAAAGCTGGGTTCAAACACACGTGATTTTAAGTCAGTAAAGTGCATAACATCTTTGAAGCATTCTGTAACATCAAACACTTGGGTTTGTCCGTCAGTCATTTTTATTAGACAAACAAAAGAATAAATTAATTTACTAACCCATAACCTGTGGGCTGATCTGTCTTTAAAATGAGCTTTAGATGCTTAGTTGATTTCAGTTTATTTTTTACATCATCCCGTTCATGCTTATTTGGGATGACATCGTTTTCTCTGAGACAGTCTTCGAAGCTGTCACGATCCTTACAGTAAAACAAACAGATAAACTTTAACTGTTCTCGAAAATCTTTCAGTACAGCATTATATTTTTGAGTGAGAATCCATACACTGACGTTTGCATGTCTGCCACTGAAGGCAAGTTCTGCTAAAGTGTTTCTCTTCTTGACAATGTCTTTCTCTGCAGAACAGTCATCAGCAATAAACAACGTTGGCTGTCCTTCAAATTGCTTGTAAAAATATTGCAGGTAGTCATTCAGTTTCTTTTCAGGGTCAACTAAGTATATGTTGTTGTCAGTCCAAATGAATAAACGATTGTGATAAGCTTTGTTGTGTTTGATTGTAGGACAAAATATTACAATGTTTTCAAAGTGGTGAATGTATCTTGTTTGTAAGAGATTAAGTACAAATTCAGTTTTACCACACCCTGTCGCACCACAAAATAATCCACAGTGTGGGTCAAGGGTCATCAAGCTCCGGTTCATTTTAATACACAATATAATTTTAATATATGTGTCCACTCAGTCTGCTTTCTGCAACCGCCGTGAGATGGCCTTAGTCGCCTGCTCGGCGTTAAACCCAAATAACTAACTAATGCTTTCTGCAATATTGAGTTGTGCGTCATAAATCAGGTACAAATATATGTTTATGGCTGCAGCAGTTTCAACCTTCTTTTGTATCTGAATTGTTATTCCATCACTACCATTCTCGACAGTTCGTCCTGACCCATGAAGATAATCATCATCTGTACTACGAAGGTCTAGCCACAGTGCATACTTGTTTGTAAGGTATTGTCCAATCCTTACATCATACAGATGTAGATCTTTGCACGCAATGTTTGCAGGTTTATCTCTAATCCTTCCACCCGCAAAATACTTTGTGATCTCATCGTAGTGCTGATAAGGCAGCACCCGGGTCTGCCTTGGGGGACTTGGGTGGGGTTAGGTATTTTTTAGTTCCCAGGGACACCCTGGTCAGCCCAAAAGGGTGGGTTTTTCTCTCTATTCTGGGGCATGTGTTTCTGTCTACCCTTTGTCCATTCACCTGTATTTTCCTTTTTAAAACTCTCCCTACTGTCTGCACTGCCTGTAGCCCTTGATATTGGATGTGTGTTGCTAGCTGGTCTTAGCTTTATTTAGGCCCCATGTGTTAGGTTTATTTAATGTATTTGACCGGCTGGCGACATACATTCAATGTTCTGTTTATTTTTTTTTTCACAAGCAGTGCAGGCACGTCCTGAGAAAGCCTTGTTGCTGTCGGGACGTTAAGCAATGTACAATCAATCAATGATAAGGCAGCATTCCAGATGCATACACTTGATTAGGGCGGCCTTCGATTGTACAGGACAAATGTGTAATCTTAGGATTGTAGAATTTTTCTGAATCCCGTTTGTATGGATCTGCTGGTTCAACAAACAACATAAGAATACCTTTCAGTGACCTAGCAGGTGTGTTTAAGTTTATGTTCCACATTGGGTCACTCTTGTCTTTTTGCATTAAACTATGTCTAATTACCCTGTCATAATAAATTGGAAGTCTTGACTGATACTGATTTTGAATGAGTCTGGCTAGATGAGTGTGTGTGACAATTTCATATTCCAAGGAAATGTTAGAGATCTTGTATGTTGCATCTGTGGCAGATGATTTTATAACTTTGGAGTAGTCATTGAAAGTTAGTTCAAAGCTCAGACGGTCATTCAGTGCCCCTTGATAATAAGGCAGATGTGCTGTGAGGATTTCAAACTCAAGTGGAATGTAAAATCGGGTTCCATATGTTTCTGCTATAATAACTTCCTTTGGTACCCCAGTAGTTGTTTTATCTCCAGCATTGATTCGAAGTTTACCAATATTATCAGATTGTATGCCTTGGTAAATACGGTCTTCTCGTTCTTCTCTTGTGAGCCAAAGGTCTTTGTAACAGTAAAACACATCGGAGTCATCAAGACTAAACACTTCCTGCCCTTCAAGTTTTACTTTAATAGTTCTAATAGGTAGTGGCAGCCAAAATTTCATTATAACTTGAGACCTTCCTTACATTGTTTTATTAATAGAGCATTAAGAAACAAACAAACAGCAAAAAGGATTTTGTAAATATGTTGATTAGTTCCTGAGATACGACATTTTAAACTTTTAGGCTTTCGTCCGTGGCCCGCCAACCTAATGAAGAGAAATAAGAAAGTACAATACAAGAGATTTTTTGACGACGTCATCTTTTTACGTTTTTTGATAACAAAACACTCATGTGACGTCACCTTTCATTTTTCCCGGATTCTAACTATTGTCTCTGACAAAACCTAATCACACATTGTTAAAAAAAAAATGATGACCATTTCCAGTCGAGAATAGTTCATTTCTGAGACCCATTGTCTTAAGTTGACCTTAATTAATTACTAATTACGGTCATTAACGTACACACGGCCGTTTCTCTCAAATCAAACCAAAACCTGATAGTGCAATCTATAATAGACTAATGACTTTTTACACACCCCCCCAAATAATTAGAAAATTACTCACCATTGTTTTCAATACTGCCAGAGTCGATTTCCGAAAAACTCACATGCTCTGTCCCGCACATAACATTTCAGTTCACGCATGACAAGACTCAATGACAAACCCTCTTTCAATGAGGTGGGGAAAAGCTTTCACAGCGCCATTCACACGTCACGCGTGAAAAGATGCCGTTTAGAAATGTATAGTGCAGGCAAGTTTACAGGGGGGGACCGCTCAGTGCAAACTAATGAATGGCTCTGTATAAGCACGTCTCTGAACATAACAAAACATACGCGCACAAGCACAGACACGCCAGTTGCAGACCAAGATAATTCAAGGGCAGTGCCAGATTGTCATACAAGATATATACATAGGCATACATACACACACACGGACACACTTTCTAAACAAACTTACCATATATATATGATATCCTACGCAAACAACCACAAAACAAACAACATGTCACTGCAATACCGCCTGTGAGGTGATAATAACTTTTATTTAATTTCACGCTTTGGCGTGTTACGCTGGGACAGCTCTTCATGTGGTGGGTGTTCAGCTTTTTAGGGTGAAAGAGACACATTTTTTTTTAAAAATACAGACACTGGCATAAACAACAGATCCTCAAAAGCCTCCCTTTTTTTTTTTACAGCGTTTCAGTTAGCTGTAGTTCTGGGTTTTTTCTTTATGAGTAGACTGTGAGTCTTGACTATAAACATTTGTTACAAGCCATGGCATGGCCTACCCAATACTCCCGCACTCCCTAGGACTACCTGAAAAGTTTCTCTCATTAACCTGAATGAGGACAAGTGACGACTATTGTCTGCTGAATGGTCTGTCCTGACTGTTGCTCATGTTGCTAGGACCCCACCCGGGTCTGCCTTGGGGGACTTGGGTGGGGTTAGGTATTTTTTAGTTCCCAGGGTCACCCTGGTCAGCCCCACAGGGTGGGTTTTTCTCTCTATTCTGGGGCATGTGTTTCTGTCTACCCTTTGTCCATTCACCTGTATTTGCCTTTTTAAAACTCTCCCTACTGTCTGCACTGCCTGTAGCTCTTGATATTGGATGTGTGTTGCTAAATGGTCTTAGCTTTATTTAGGCCCCATGTTGTAGGTTTATTTAACGTATTTGACTGGCTGGCGACATACATTCAATTTTCTGTTTAGTATTTTTTCACAAGCAGTGCAGGCACGTCCTGAGAAAGCCTTGTTGCTGTCGGGACGTTAAGCAATGTACAATCAATACAATCAATCATGTTGCTAGGTACTGAAGTGACGCATTTATACATTAACATACATGTCTTCATAGTCACCTCACATAGAGAAAGAGGTCTGATTTAAAAGTTTATATAAATGTGCTATTACGTACCTGTCTTTTTAATCCAGTGTTCAGTAACATGAAAAAGCTGTAGACTTGTTTACCCTGTAGTGAGTCACGTAACACCTGCCTGTTTGCACCGAAATTGGTCTAGTCATAATTTCTGAGGAAATGTCGTGCCTATGCACGCAAGGCGCGCAAGGCGTTCGTGTGTGGCAATATGGCGACAACAGCATTCTGAAAGGGTGAAAAGTTATGCTAGCTGGTTGAGAAAAACCTGCTCTGTCTGTGTGTCGCCATGCTGGGATGTTACGGGTGTACATGTTTAGCAAGGTAGGCTTTATGTTTTTATGTGTATGTTAATATGCTTGTTTGTGCGTGTGTTTGTTCGTCTGTCTGTGCATGTGTTAGTATGTGTTCAATGTGGTGTACTGCTCATAAATTTAACACACAGTCTGGATTTTAGTGAATAATGTAGTCAACAGGAAGGCTTTTTGTCATACAAGACATATACTCGAGAAAGGATATTAGTCGTGTTCACACATGACTGAACCGTCTGCACTGAGAATTCTAAAGGTGTGCGATTGTGCGCAGTTATAACCATGCTCATACATGACTAATTAAGTCGAAACAGCTCCCCCCGACTTTGCTCAAAGGTAAGTGTTCCATTTTTATTTTACTTGTCTGTAACTGCGTATCCAGGCTTTTGAAAACTTATCTCGGGCTATATGTGGTGCGGCACAGGCCGTGTGTGATAACTAGTATGTTACATCTGATGTTTCATTTGGCTCTCACTTGATCAGGGTGTGATTTATAATTTACTGCAAAGCCAATAATCGCCAATACTGTGTCAGGTTTGTTTGCTTAAAAGGACAGGGTTATTGTACATGACATTACAATTGAAATCTGTGAAACATGTCATTTATAAGCCCACTGAGAGAGATAATATTGGTCTGGGGTAAACTCAAAAACTATTGGCTACATTTTGCTGAATGGTGCAAACGTAAAAAATAACTATTAATGTACTTCCTAGAAAACATGATTTTGCTTGATAACAATTTTTGTTTTTTGTTTTTAATTTTTTTAATTACATTATAAATGAACCAAGACGAACTCCTTCTATTAAATGATATCAATGCTGTAGAGAACAAAGACTTAGACTCTAAGAAACAGCGGCTTTTGTCTGTAATTGTCTCAGGCAAGTCAAAGACTTATCTCGGTAAACAATACATGACAGAGGATATTGAATCTCTAACCTCTGACGAACTAATCAAGCTTCATTCAAAATATGAAAACCACATTGCCTCACTAATGACACGTGATTTGAGTCGATCACTTGTATGCCTATACACAAAAGCAGTGAGTCACTTTCTACCTGTGGATAGTGACAGTCTATCACACGACCTTGAAAGCAACCCTATTGTTTCAAGTTCAATTGGCAAATTAGCATGTGTCATGTTTTACAAGTTTGGAAATTACCTTGCACCTGTCGTAACCCTTCTTGTTACCGGGAGTCATATTGATTTTTCAAAAATAAATTTTCTAGAGAAAGAAAAAGAAGGATCAAATAGACGAGAACAAGATGACTACACAACAGAACCCGGACCCTGTTTTGACACAGGTTCAAACTGTGACTAAGGCTAAAAGTCCAGGCAGGGTTGAGGCTGGTAAAAGATTAGCCGAATATAACAGACAAAAAAAATTACAGCTTCAAGCGCAAACAGAAAAGGCTCATGTGACTGACCAGGCGTTAGGACCGTCAGGACCAGTGTCAACACCGTCAGGACCAACAGGACCATCACACCCTCATCAAAGTGAGAGACAAACAACTAAGTCTGACCCTGACCCCGAACCTCAAACAACAAAATATATAGTTGCCGGATTTGTTGTCGGATTTGGTTACGTAGGTTATCAATTATACAAAAAATACAAACCACAGACTCGTACAGTGACCAAAAAATCAGACACTCCAAAAACAAAACCAGAAGTCGCCACATTACCAGTAACATCCAAAGCCGTTGACCCATTTTATATGCAGTAAATAAAAATATTATTTTAATTTTTCTTGCCTTAAAAAATGAATGACTCAAAGAACATGATGAACCTTGTGTATCACTCTGCCGTAATCAGCGGATTAGCAGTAGCTTATTCCATGCTAGGAAAAAGTCTACTCAAAATGAAATCAGCAGACTTGAGTAGACTCGATTTCGAAGACAGCGCTAAGCTAATTGTAGTTGCCACAGCGTCGATTGCGACAAAAGATTTTCTTGTCAAGCAAGGAATTATTCCCGAAAATGTTTCTATGTAAATAAAAATATTATGGCGACGATAGCTATTATGATAGGTGGGGCAGTTGTTAACGCATTGGCATTCAGTGGCTCAAACTACCTCTTTTCAAAAATGGGTAGAGAAGAATCTGCTCTGGAGATGAGACGACACAATGAGGCGTCAGAAAAATTAGCACAAGCCCAGCAGGAATATGAAAAGAATAAAATTGAGAAACTTGATTTCAACAATGAAAAACTCAGGCTAGAAGGTCACGCACAACATACGTTTTCAAATACAGACGAAGCAATCAGGGAATACTATCTTGTCACAGGTGAAGACATGTCTATCCCGAAACCAAAACTAAGTGACTATTACAAACCAAGCACACAACAAAGAAACGGGGAGATAATCTTTGTTCTAGTGGGAATGACATTTGTTTATTTTACAGGAGTTTTCATTGCTAGAAAAAATGGCAGCCGAAAATAAACTATCAAAAATATATTACTCTCCATCAGGCTATTGGAAAGGACAAACAGCTATTGAAAAATTACATGCCGCTGTGGGCGGAGATATAACACTCAATCAAGTCAAGCAATGGTTACAGAGACAGGCAATTTGGCAGATATATCTCCCTGCTCCAAGAAAGATATCTAGACCTCATTTTGAGAACACTACCCCAAATGACACACACCAAATGGACCTCCTGTTCTTACCACATGACACAATAAGAAAGAAACGATACAAGTATGCATTAACTGTCGTAGACATTGCTTCAAGGTATAAAGACGCTGAACCCATATCTGACAAAACAGCCAGTACAGTTGCTACTGCTTTATCTAGTATCTATAAAAGAGGCCCTTTAAGATACCCCAGACTTGTACAAGTTGATGATGGATCTGAATTTAAGGGCGCAGTTAATCAGTTATTTGCTAAGCATGGTGTACTGGTCAGACGAGGCATTCCAGGTGTGCACAGATCACAGGCAATTGTTGAAAACTTTAACAAACAGTTATCAGAAAGACTTTTCAGTTACCAGTATTCTAAGGAACTCATGCATGACACCCGGAACACTGAATGGGTAAAGAGATTACCACATGTGATAAAAGCAATGAACAATGAAGGATATCCTAAGCCTGCTGATGCTATTAAATTGAAAACAATTACAGAGCCAAAAACAACCCCAACCCCACCTCCAGACACAAGCTTGTTTACTAAACAGGTGAGATATTTATATCAACCAGGGGAGGCTGAGAACGACGACAGACGCAGGGCAACAGACCCTATCTGGTCAACGTCTGTACACAATATAAAAAAAATAGTCCCCGGTCCAGACGCAACAATATATTATCTGTATGACCCTGCACCCCAGAGGGCATTTGTCAGAGAAGAATTACAGATTATTCCCCCAGACACCGTTACTCATTTCAGTAACTAAGTCGTCAATTAATTCATCAACCAGTTCATCACAAATGTCTTCAGATAACTTGAGCCTGTAATGTCCAGGTGCATAAGCCTTTTCCTTAGTGTGAAACACTCTTTTCGTGTCCCCAACTGCCAGTGATTTCTTATGTGTTTGGATCATTTCAAGATTATGTTTATTTGATCTCAGTGACTTGTTTGGATAATCAGGCATCAATGCACCATCTAACACTTGCTTGTAATGTTCATGACGAATGTCTTTATTTTTTATCGCTGTTTTTTTTATTCCTTTGGCTTTCGACTGACTACCTTTCTGGTGCAGTATAGAATACATTTTTGATCTCAGTCCAACATACTCAACTATTGGCACACCATTTAGTTCATCCTTAAACTTCCCAGGCACTTTCTTGTTTTGTGTGCTAAACAGTGGATGATCTTTAGGATAGTCAGATGTGTCATACATGTGTAACTCTGTTTTCATGTCTTCATAAAAGTCTTCAGTACACACGTCAATGATCATAGAGTCAGTGTCAGTGTATAACAGACGACACTCAGGATACTTTGGTTTGAAGTAATCATAATAAAATTCAAGCATCAGCAGTTTTGACAACTCAAGAATTGCCATACCAATGAATACTGGCTTGTCCAGTTTGACAATCTTTTTTTTGAGTGACACTGCATACAATGATGAATGAAACTCTTTGTACCCTGTGTACTGTGGCTTGCCTGTAAGTTTAATTGCACCCAATTCAGTTGTGACCAGTCTCACATCTTTTCTGTGATGAGGATTTTCCATAGTCTTTCCAAAACAGGCATTGTTCATAAGCTTAAAGAAGTCTTTGTCAAATGCAGTGTTGCCGTCTCTGGCACGAAGGGTTGTGTTCTTCATTATGTAATCTTTCATGAAAGCACTCTGATCAAATTGGATTCCTCTGTGAACTTTCTTTAGTACTAACCCGTGTCTGATGTAAAACTGCAACAAGCGGTAGTGACAAACGTAATTGAATTTGTCATTTAGATTTGGTACAAGTTTAGTGTCTTCTTTTTTCCCTGTCATACTCATTTTCTCAACAGCTAATGGATAATCATTATGGTAATCGTGTAGGTGGTGTGGATACTCCAGGTCTACTTCAAAGATCCAACCCTTAGGATCGTTTCGGTCAAGATTCATAATATTGTTTGTTAACCCTGACTCTGTTACGTCGTACTGTGACAAATCATACAGACAAAAGTTTTTCAAGGGCAATAACTCACACATCGCGAACCCATAAAGGTTATTAGCGTCAAGGTACGTAATGAATGACCTTGACCTTGAGGGGTCAAACCCAAGGTCACCATGGGCGTCCATATATTTATTGTTGGCTCTGGCATAGTTGTTTGAAGCTATACTAATGCCTCCCCTCAATCCACGTTCCACCATTTCACCCATCGTACGATCAGACAACAGGTCTATAGATATCTTACTGGATTTCAAAAATGCATCCCATGTCATGCCAGGACTAGTTATGTAACAAGCAGGGTCAAGTCTGTAGTGTAACAACCCCTTTTCACGGTAACTTTCAAATACATCTGCTAGCAAACAAACGTCAGCTTTCAAGTACTGGTCATGGTAATCACCAATTGTCTGACATCCTAACTTCCCCCACGCATCAAGTGCGTGTTGATATTCAGAGTCAGAAATACCTTTTCCAGTTAGTGTGGAATAAAATTTCTCTTTTGGTGGCAGTCTTGTTTCTTCAAACACAACCCAGTGATCAATGTACACCTTTCTTAATCAAGTCTGGTTCAAAATATTTACTCGTTATTGGATACTCGGTCAGTCCTTCTGCAAGACTAGCCAATCCTAAAGACAAATGTTGCATAGAGTCATAAAATGCTAATTTATCTAACCTAAAAGTCAAGTATTTCTCAGTTGTCTGGGCAATACAACTAATGTTTTTGTACGACTCATCTACAGCCTGCATGATAATGTGTGAATCATATCCTTTGAGATTGTGGAAAAAGATTGGCAGTTTGTATGTCTTGGGATCTGTTTTTAATAACAAGTTACAATTGTTATGAGCAGCTCCTCTGTAACGCCCAGTTATGTGATCATGGTCACGAACTTTATCACCCCCCAGAGGTTGTTCGCAAATCCAACACGTCTCAGCTGTATCAAATTTCAGTTTGTCTTCTTCTGTCATCACCAAAGGCATCTGGCATGTTGTGAGATATTGTACTACCTGACTATACAGATGTCTCATTTCTGTTAAAAACAAACATGCTGCATTTTCACCCCTGTAGATAACAGGCTCTGAATGCAAACCGTCTGACCTAACAATAATGTATCCAAAAGAACACACCACTTGGCCACTCAACTTTATAGTCTTTGGTAATGACTCTGGAACAGGACCTTCATACGGAACAACCAGTGATTCGAAATCTGCGTACACTACAAACGGCAACTTTTGTTGATTCCCATAGTTTTTAAAATACACTTGACTACCAGGATCTGGATACTTAAGTACAGTTTGTATGTCATCAGCTGACCTGCAGTGTAAAACATGTTTGTGCGCTACGTTTATGGAGGAGAATCTTTGTAAACATCTTTTACACACTTCCTGTTTCCTACCATATTTTGATACATGATTATGAATTAGACGTGACATATTCCTAATAATTGTGTAGTGAAAGTTATTGTCATCGCCGATTAATAACATGTCAACATGTTTATCTTCTGACTGCCCATAGGTTGGAGCCAGAGGTGATACTCTAATTGGTTGTAACTTGTTCTCAGACTCATTATCCCACACATACACATTTACAGATATACCAGGATTTAGTTTTTCAAACAAGTCTATGTCCTCTATTTTAACAGGGAACTCAATGCCACTAAAATCAAGTTCATTTACAAATTTGATGTAGTTAGATACACGTTCTGGTTTTGATTTTACAAAGTGTAGTTTAGCAAGCACACACCACATGAAACAATAGTTGTCATTGTTCTGTATGTTGACGACAGCCTTTTTGTTTACTACTTCTGTTGGCAGTGGCAACCATGCTTTACCTAATATAGGATGATACCTAGACTGCTTTAGTTGCAGTTCATGTACATGTCCTTCGTGCCAACCAGACCCCTTCATTCTTGCACTGTCAATCGCCTGGAGGAAGTCTGGTAATAGTCTGTCTCTAAACACGTTCTCCAATTCTCTTCTTGTGTTAACAGTGTGTTGTCTTGTTGATATGTACGACACAATTCATTTACCGTCCACCCTAGTGAATTCGATTTTTGCAACAATCTGAATCTTAACACTGCCTGTCAGAAGATTTTGTTGTATGACAGAAAAAGAGTTTTCTATTGATTCGTAAACATTATTAGTATTGGATATGGGTAAGTTTGTTGTGTGAAACACGTTTCTTAAACTAGATGAGCCAGGGTTTTGAACATTGTCCGTCATTTTTATTTGTCCGACAAAATAATAAATGAAAAAATATTACCGCTGGCTCACCTTGTGTAATACCACTTTATTAACTGTAACACTGTCAATATAAACATTTAGTTTGCGTAGTTGTTTAAATATGCTATAACAAATTTCCCCTAACCAACCATAGTCGGTATCATTAACTTTAAAAGTAGGTGTCTTTAAATCAACTGTCATGCACTCCACATTTGGATGCTCATCGACATAATCCAAAGTCACACTATATGTAGCATATATTTCTGATGGTGCTGAAAGGCTTATGTAAGTCTGTTTGGGTGTTATTAAGTCAGTAAAGTGCATAACATCTTTGAAAAGGTGTGTGAGATCAAGCACCTGTATGATTTGTCCGTCTGTCATTTTTATTGGACAAACAAAAGAATAAATTAATTTACATCAATTTACTAACCCATACCCTGTGGGCTGATCTGTCTTTAAAATGAGCTTTAGATGCTTAGTTGATTTCAGTTTATTTTTTACATCATCACGTTCATGCTTATTTGGGATGACATCGTTTTCTCTGAGACAGTCTTCAAAGCTGTCACGATCCTTACAGTAAAACAAACAGATAAACTTTAACTGTTCTCGAAAATCTTTCAGTACAGCATTATATTTTTGAGTGAGAATCCATACACTAACATTTGCGTGTCTGCCACTGAAGGCAAGTTCTGCTAGAGTGTTTTTTTTCTTGACAATGTCTTTCTCTGCAGAGCAGTCATCAACAATAAACAATGTTGGCTGTCCTTCAAATTGCTTGTAAAAGTATTGTAGGTAGTCATTCAGTTTTTTCTCAGGGTCGACTAAGTATATGTTGTTGTCAGTCCAAATGAATAAACGGTTGTGATAAGCTTTGTTGTGTTTGATTGTAGGACAAAATATGACAATGTTTTCAAAGTGGTGTATGTATCTTGTTTGTAATAGGTTAAGAACAAATTCAGTTTTCCCACACCCTGTGGCACCAACAAATAAGCCACAGTGTGGGTCAAGGGTCATTAAGCTCCGGTTCATTTTAATACACAATATAATTTTAATATATGTGTCCACTTAGTCTGCTTTCTGCAATATTGAGTTGTGCATCATATATCAGGTACAAATATATGTTTATGGCTGCAGCAGTTTCAACCTTCTTTTGTATCTGAATTGTTATTCCATCACTACCATTCTCGACAGTTCGACCTGACCCATGAAGGTAGTCATCATCTGTACTACGAAGGTCTAGCCATAGTGCATACTTGTTTGTAAGATATTGACCAATCCTAACATCATACAGATGTAGATCTTTGCACGCAATGTTTGCAGGTTTATCTCTAATCCTTCCACCCGCAAAATACTTTGTGATCTCATCGTAGTGTTGATAAGGTAACAAACCTGAAGCATACACTTGATTAGGACGGCCTTCAATTGTGCAGGACAAATGTGTAATCTTAGGATTGTAGAATTTTTCTGAATCCCGTTTATATGGATCTGCTGGTTCAACAAACAACATAAGAATACCTTTCAGTGACCTGGCAGGTGTGTTTAAGTTTATGTTCCACATTGGGTCGCTCTTGTCTTTGGGTATTAAACTATGTCTAATCACCCTGTCATAATAAATTGGCAGTCTTGACTGGTACTGATTTTGTATGAGTCTAGCTAGTTCAGTGTGTGTGACAATTTCATATTCCAAGGAAATGTTAGAGATCTTGTATGTTGCATCTGTGGCAGATGATTTTATAACTTTGGAGTAGTCATTGAAAGTTAGTTCAAAACTCAGACGGTCATTCAGTGCCCCTTGGTAATAAGGCAAATG
This sequence comes from Semisulcospira habei, assembly GCA_036245525.1. NCBI lineage: Eukaryota > Metazoa > Mollusca > Gastropoda > Semisulcospiridae > Semisulcospira > Semisulcospira habei. The sequence goes on along the minus strand of BTPG01000006.1, from coordinate 81,199,304 downwards.
AGCTGTGAGGATTTCAAACTCAAGTGGAATGTAAAATCTGGTTCCATATGTTTCTGCTATAATAACTTCCTTTGGTACCCCAGTAGTTGTTTTGTCTCCGGCATTGATTCGAAGTTTACCAACATTATCTGGCTGTATGCCTTGATAAATATGGTCCTCTCGTTCTTCTCTTGTGAGCCAAAGGTCTTTGTAACAGTAGAACACATCTGAGTCGTCAAGACTAAACACTTCCTGTCCTTCAAGTTTTACTTTAATAGTTCTAACAATTGCTCTGCCAAGATTGTTAACCAGTGTTCTGTTTACGTCTGCATCTGATGAAAGTTCAATATTAAATGCTAGGCGTGCAGTGCCAGGAACAATAACGTCACTGGGACCTAGGTTTGGAAACTTGACTGTAAGTGTTTGGTTCTGGTCTATGGTACTTGGATTGTTTGTGATGACGATTGATTGTCTTATGCCCTTAACACCCAGAGGCTCACGTAGTTTTCTGTATGGGTCTAACTTTGATCCGTAAGACTGTGTCATTTTTATTATGCACAATAAAAAATAATAAATTAATAAAACAATGGCAGCGGGAGGATTTAATCATGAAGATTTTGAAATGGATGACACGTATGATTTTGGTAATACAACAGATATGACAGATATGGCAGATATGACTGGTACAAGAAATATTTACAGTTTACGTCACAAACTTTTAGAAACCAAAGTGAACTCGTTTTATGATCATGTTGGTGGCCGCCCAGACAACATAGACCCTAACCAGTTTGAACTTGATGGCAAGGGTCATTTATATTTAAATACTGTTGACAAAGGAAAAGTACTATTGACTAACAAAAAAGACCCTAGTAGGTTTAGGGCTTTAAGTACAATAAAAAATGAAGGTGGTGTTGGTGCCTTGCGTCAACTTGGAATTGGAGGGTCTCCTGTCACGCCAAGACTGGCTAGTGTTCTTCACGACACGCAAACAAAGTTGCCAACAGGGCAAGAGATTGAAATGGCACCAGTAACAAGCCTACCAGAAATAGCAAACACAGTGATACAAGAAACCTCATTTACTGAAGGACAAATAAATGATGCTATGAAAACAATAGATGACCCACCTTTGTCAATGAGGGAGATTATGGGATTGGATAAATCACTGCAGACAATAAGAGGTGAGATGGTTAATAATCTTGCCAAACTGGGAGAGCTTGATAAACACATTGAACGTGAAAAAGAGAAATTGGCTACAGCAGACAATGGAAATCTTGACACAGAAATGAAAGAAAGAATAGAACACAGATTAAATGATTTGCAGATAGAAAGATCAGGACGGTTAGAAACAATTAGTATTGGGAGACAAAAACTTAAAACCCAAGTTAACAGGATTAGAGAAACTATTCAGAAAATACTTCACGAAGACACAACTTTTCCTGAGAGACTGAAAACACTTTTCAGAGAACAGGGTATCACAATTGCCAGTTTAATTACAGCTCTTGGATTTATTATTAGTACTGTAGTGTTAGCTGTCTCCGGTGCTGGTGGACCCGGTGGTTCAACACCGCCAGCCCCGGCACCACCAACCCCGGGCCCCCCGACTCCAACAGACCCAAAAGATTTACAGTCATGGGTAAAGAAACAACTGTCTCACATATCAGACTTGCTTAAAAAATTGGCTCTGAAAGCAGTGGACGCTTTGCCTGGCATAATTGGCACTGTTGTCAGTTGGCTGATTAGTACAGCAGCAAAGGCAGTAGGGTTTATGGCAGAACATGTGTGGGTCTTTTTGGTTACAGTAGGAGGGTTGATGTTGGGTTATTTAATGAAACAGATAAAGAAGTAAAACCCCTAATCCTGTTAGACCTATTACCAATGCAGTTCTCTCTGACTCGTGTGTCAGGGGTTGGTGTTGACTGTACTGGTTGTATGGGTGCCGGTGATGGGGCTGGGGCCGGGGCCGGGGCCAGGGGTGTTACCGTCTGTAATGATTTTAATGACTGTACATGTGTGGTTGTTCCTCCTAAGTTTACAGATTGATTGAGACCGAGTTTTTGACCAACACCTGCAACAATGATTTCATTATTATAATTTGTTATTGTACCCATTTGGAGTTGAAGGTCAGATGGTAACATGTATAACCCGATGCCAACTACAAAGTCAACTTTTGATCTGGCATATCTGAGTACGTCTTGATAGCGTTGTATGCTTGATGGGAGATCGACTGTTGAATTAATTGAATCTTCTAGATTAGCGAGAAACTGTTTTTGTGCTTCAAATTTACCACTTCCATTCAAAATGTTTGATTTTGTTAGTGATTGTGCTCCTAGTAAACACCAGACATATGTTCTGATAGACTCATTGACGCGCTCGACTCCTGCTTGAGTAAACCCGTCAGATTTATCTAAAATAAATGTGGTCCAGGCATTAGTCTGCTTCTGCTCTATTGACCCCCACCCGGGTCTGCCCTGGGAGACTTGGGTGGGGTTAGGTATTTTTTAGTTCCCAGGGTCACCCTGGTCAGCCCCACAGGGTGTCCCCACCCGGGTCTGCCCTGGGGGACTTGGGTGGGGTTAGGTATTTTTTAGTTCCCAGGGTCACCCTGGTCAGCCCCACAGGGTGGGTTTTTCTCTCTATTCTGGGGCATGTGTTTCTGTCTACCCTTTGTCCATTCACCTGTATTTGCCTTTTTAAAACTCTCCCTACTGTCTGCACTGCCTGTAGCTCTTGATATTGGATGTGTGTTGCTAAATGGTCTTAGCTTTATTTAGGCCCCATGTGTTAGGTTTATTTAACGTGTTTGACCGGCTGGCGACATACATTCAATGTTCTGTTTATTAATTTTTTTCACAAGCAGTGCAGGCACGTCCTGAGAAAGCCTTGTTGCTGTCGGGACGTTAAGCAATGTACAATCAATCAATCAACCCACAGGGTGGGTTTTTCTCTCTATTCTGGGGCATGTGTTTCTGTCTACCCAAGGTCCATTCATCTGTATTTGCCTTTTTAAAACTCTCCCTACTGTCTGCACTGCCTGTAGCTCTTGATATTGGATGTGTATTGCTAAATGGTCTTAGCTTTATTTATGCCCCATGTTGTAGGTTTATTTAATGTATTTGACCGGCTGGCGACATACATTCAATTTTCTGTTTAGTTTTTTTTTCACAAGCAGTGCAGGCACGTCCTGAGAAAGCCTTGTTGCTGTCGGGACGTTAAGCAATGTACAATCATTCTGCTCTATTGATCCTATCCAAACTTGTGATTTTGATGAGAATGAAGTGTAACCAGGGTAATAATCTTGTGGGTATTGTCTGTGACTCAAAGCGTAATACAATGTACCCATGCCTTTGTGATCATCAAGTTTTTGTGTGAAGTCATACTTAGTGCTTATGTTAAATTCATTACAAATGCGTTCAAACGCTTTCTTATCCATGGGGTTGTTATACCTGTTGAAACTGGATTCAGTGGGCAGTGGTGTATGAAGTTCTGACAGAATACGTCTAAGCTGGTAATAAACATGAAAACGGTAGACAGACCTAATCAGTTTGTTTGGGTGATTCAAATGGTCTGTAAATGAAACACCACAGCCTGTAGTTGAGCATAGTATTGCAAAGTTGAGTTGGTTTTGAAACATCTGTAGTGGACTTGAAGACCACTTTCTTGCAGTAGAGTCATCTGTTATTGGAGGGTTTAGGTAATGGTCAAACGGATTCGGTACTTTGACTTGAAATAGATCTTGTTCAGACACAGCTATGTCGAGTTGATTTAGTTGAATTATTTTCTGTTCATAAGTAGGTGCAACATTATATTTGGCATCCACATTAAATTGAAATGCGTTTGTTGTGGTAATGGTTGGTGATTTAAATTCCATCCTTTTTTATATGAGATAATAAAAATGTTTATTACCTTAACAAATCTTGACACAAGCAAACCAGTGTGGTTAACTAATGGGATTGATAATCGTGATGGTAGCAAGTCTGTAGCTATCCATGAAATGTTCTACACAGTAGAATGGTTTAATGTAGAAGATGATATGTATAATAAAGTAATTTTTGGTGGTAAGACTGAAGCTTTACCGCTTGGTTATTATGACTTTTGTACTATAGCTGAATGGTTTCAAAGTAATTTTAAAATTAAAGCAACTTTAAATCCAGCTAACCTACTTGTTACATTAGAATCTCCGACACAAGATTGGTTAAAGATCTCAGATAGATTTGCATATTTACTTGGATTTTATATTGACGAAGATTGGTATAGAACAGATGATTTAGATGAATTTAAGTTTGGTATTATAACAATGAAGACCAAAAAAATTAAAATAACTGGGAAACGCCCTGTCAATTTGTCAGTACACACAGTGCTAAATGTTTATTTGAAAGAACTAAACACATCTGAGAATGTTCACAATGGAAAGCCTTCAACTTTGTTGAGATGCTTACCTACTGGAACTGCTCCGTATTGTGAAAGTGTAGTTGTTAGATTTCCTAATTTGCAGTTTAAGAAATTAGGTTCTAGTTTCTTTGAGTCACTGAGTATATCTGTAACTAATCAGGATGACAAACCAGTTCTTATGCATGATTTTAGTGTAGTGTTAGAAGTTAAATAATTTTATTTTTGTTTATAAAAATGAGTGGTCTTGGTCCAAAGCGAACAATCATACCAGTTGCATGTCCAGTAACAGAATTGAAAGATTTGGCAGACGTACAGGATTTTGAGAAGGAGGGGGATGTTGGAGAAATATATGGTTTTGAACTTGATTTAAATGGCATGTACAAGAGGAAAGTAATTGTTGACATGAAAGACGGTGAAAAACAGATTCCTAAACTTGGTCAGCTTCGTGATGTTACTGTACCTACTCCACCTGTAAATAATGTGCCTTACAACTTAATACATGTGGGTAGTAAGTGGGTGGTTTCACCTGTACCTGTTCCACCACCCACAATTGACTGGGACATAAAGATTGAATTTATTAGTCCTTATGTATACACTGATGACGAAGGCGCCTTAGTGTTTAGGAAGGTTGTTAACTCAGGGCCGCTTATTGTAAGTCTTGTTCCAAGCTTTGCCCCAGACGACAATAGCAGAGAAAAACTGAAAGTTGAAAATTATGAGAGACGGAGATATCTTCTTACGCACAGGAAGGGTAGGTCTGATGCAAAGGTTGTGTTTATGCCAGCAAACTTTACCATCACAAGAGAAGCGACAATAGTATTTGAAATTATCATGAGATCAGTAACTACTGCTAAAGAGGCTCAAATTGCACAAGGAATTAAACTTACATGGAATGACACAGTAACAGAATCATCAAAGGTCTTTATTGCTATTACAAAAAATAATGATGTTATTAATGTTTCGAGCAGTGTTCCAGCTGTCAAGGTGGTGGTAGACAAAGCAACTTTTGTTCGTCTAACTTACATAAACCTTGAACACATTGATCTTGTTGCATTTTATTATGCCAACAAATTGTATACTTTTGAAGAGTTGCAAAATGTAATTGCTGATTAAATAAAAAAAAAATATTTGTGAATAAAAAAAATGGTAAACTTCTATCCGCAACTACCGACGCTTGAGCCGACTGAAACAAATGTGACGACTAAAACAACACTTGCGCCTGATCCACAGGTGACAGCTGTGCCAATTGCTTCAGATAAAACATTACAGGCAGACACATTCAGATTAAATAATATTACAGAAGCTTTGAAATATTTGGAGGGTGAGGAGGCGAAATACTCACGGTGCAAAAGACGGTATAAGTCAGTATTTAATTCTGTTCAAAACACTTCTATGGCTATTGGTGCAGTTTCAGCTTCATGTTCTGTAGGGGGTATTGTTCTGTTCGCCACAGGAATTGGGAGTTTGGCTGGAATAGCAGTTGAGGGTGTTAGCGTTGCTACATGCCTGGCTTGCTTTGGTTTGGAAGCCTTGAACAAGAGGTTTCACACAAAATTACAGAAACATGAAACATTGAGTATGCTTGCTGGTGCAAAGCTGAGCAGTATGAAACTTATTATCAGTAAGGCATTGAACGATAATTTTATTGATGATGAAGAATTTAAGCGGGTCCAGGATGATTTAAATAATTACAAAAAACAGAAATCTGAAATACAAAATAAAATGCGTAGTCAATCTCCAGTGAATGTTGAAGAACTTAAGGCCAGTTTTTTAGCAGAGGGAAAAAGGATAGGGGTACAGGAAACCACAGAAAAACTACACAATCTTTTAAACAAATAAAAATCAGATTTGGTAATCAATCAATATTTTTGTCATATGCTTCGCAGAGAGATGACACGTCATTTACACCACTTGTGCCTGATTATTTAACCCCATCAGCACCACCACCTGAGTATTACTGAGAAAAAAAAGTTTTTTTATTGTCCTTGTATCTTGGCAAATCTGACCGAGTAAGTTGTGACTTAAGTCAAGTTGTTGTAAGAACTTATAAGAACTTACAGTAAGTAATTAATAAGTTCTTATGATAAGTAATTAATAAGTTCTTATGATAAGTAACTTAAAGGTTACCTCTGCAGGTTCTTAAAAGTTAGTTGTAACTTGCTAGTAACGTATAAAGTTTTACTTGAGAAAATCGTGTTTCTCAGAAATCGACTCTGACAGGGGTGTGTGTAAAAAGTCATTAGTCTATTATAGATTGCACTATCAGGTTTTGGTTTGATTTGAGAGAAACGGCCGTGTGTACGTTAATGACCGTAATTAGTAATTAATTAAGGTCAACTTAAGACAATGGGTCTCAGAAATGAACTATTCTCGACTGGAAATGGTCATCATTTTTTTTTTAACAATGTGTGATTAGGTTTTGTCAGAGACAATAGTTAGAATCCGGGAAAAATGAAAGGTGACGTCACACGAGTGTTTTGTTATCAAAAAACGTAAAAAGATGACGTCGTCAAAAAATCTCTTGTATTGTACTTTCTTATTTCTCTAATGAAAAGCCATTTTCAGACAAGGGATACAGAGACACTTAAGAAGATACAGGCTTCATCTTTTTATTTCACAATCTGTATTATCAGGAAAGTATCAGAAACAAATATGAAAACCATAATGCAGTACAATGATGTGCAACGAGTTGCTAAAAATGGAAAAAAATAAATCGGAGCCGAGTTGACATTGCACAGAAGTCCAACTTTGTGACCATATTGTGAACAATCTTTCGCTTAAAATAACCTTTTGTGAGATGATTTTAACAAATATATATACAAAAAGTAAGCCTATTTTTTTTCAGACTGTAATATACATAAACCGTTCTGATAGAATGTGCCAAAGTCCAGAAAATGCTCAAAATGACATGCCGCGGACATGAGCAACGACGCGCAACACAAAAATTAGCATAACTTCTGAACGCCTTGATGGATTTTCATGCGGTTTGGACACAAGTCAGAATATATATTCTGCTGCAATATTAGAGAAAATCACTTTCATACATCATGTCATTCATGTTGAACATGCTACAAATAAAATAAAAGTATCATCGACAACATGTTGAAAGCACAAATATGACTGAAAAACTTTAACCAGTATGCAGATTTTGAGGCCATTTAGCACAGAGGAAAAAAAGGATATTCAGTTATGATTATGAACAGAAAAAAAGATGTAAAGAGACACCTGGAAATAATGTACGTCATAATTATTTTGATGAATATATATGTCTAAAATAGCAGCTTGGCTTGATCTGAACCTTGCGAGACAGTCTGCACAGTCAAAGGACAGATGTAAGGACCAATGAAACCAGCTCACTGCTTGAGCAATGCAATCAGCACTGAACAAAAATGCACACTACAGCAGAGTGTTTTTGAAATGTTGGTAATGGTCTCCGATGTTTGCGGCAAAAGTAGTTGCATCATCGACACTTTCTTGAAGCTTCATCACTTTGTTTGCCGTATGGTTTAGTTTCTGGAAAGTGTCCCTTTCGTATACTGTCTCAAGCGAGCTGTGATGCTGTCGTGGTTGATCTGGAGTCCCTCTAATCTCACTTTAACAAGACTCAGCTGATGTGTCCTTTTGGTTAAAACTTGCTGCAAAGTCCTCATTTCAGCCTGAAACTTGATATTAAGTGTTTGATTTTCCTGCTCCACTTCTTTAATGCGATGCCGCACACTGGTCAGCTCCTTCCCCAACTGCTGAATGGTCAGTGTCATGCCTTTTCTTTCAGAATCCAATGTCGTGGTGGTGTTACCTAGTTCTGCTGGATTAAACGCTGCCACAATGCTAGAATCCAGTGTTTCCGCCCAAAACGAATCTACATTCCCCTTTTTCAGCGAATGAGTCGATTCTTAAAGTTGCACACTTTTACAACCCTCCTCCTCATTGCTGCAGCGGTCACAGTCTGCTGGGTCAATCTGAACCACCACCTACACATCATTTCGAATTTAGAGCCTTCGCATTTTCTAAATGACTCCAGGTCAAGAAGTAAGCCTTTTGTTGGCGACTGTAGTGATGCCAGGTGGCAATCGCCTGTCAAAAGTTGCTGTCTGGTGATGCCAAGTTGGTGTAGGTGTGGTCCTACACGTCGTGTCATGACGCTTCTTCATAAAATCCTCTTGCAGTTGTATAGTGTTCTGCTTTTCCCAGTTTAGCTTTGTCTCAGGCACCAAACATCTCAGACGACTCTCTGTCAAGTCCGGAAAAAGGTTCCAAAGAAATGCTGGTGCGTCATCAAAAGTCTTGTCACACTCTTCATTCAGAAGATAAACTTGAAGAAGTGAGTTATCCAGTGCACTGAAGGTGGGCAGGTCAGGGCGCCTCCCCCTCCCTTTGGCTAGGAAGACTTTCTTGAGTACAGTGTACGCCTCATCACCACCTAAAACAAAGGAGGTTGTTTAGTTAAATATAATGTTAATCAGTTTAAAAATACTGGAGGTTGTTTTGTTAAATATAATGTTAATCAGTTCAATAATACTGGCGGTTCACTATCAACATCATGATGACTGAGTATGGCTCTTTACACAAACAGTACTATTGTCATTGTTTACCTTAAACATCTTTTGAGGAGGAAGATTTAATTAGGCCTAGAGTAAAGAAAAATAAAAAGCAGGGTATTTTGATCATGCTGAGTGTGACTAATTATTTATCTCAACAAAAAAAACGAAGAGAAATGATGAAATACTGGCCGCTCTGAGACCTATTTTGTCAATGTCGCATAGTCGCTCATCAAATTATCTGCCCCTGGCTGTTATCACTCGCTTCGATGCCCGACAGTTAAACTTGAATATAACCATAGCAGATGAGCATCGACGTTTGAAATTAAATAGGAAAGTGATAAATGCATTTACAAATACATTACTAAGCAGCTAATAAAGCTAACTGACTTCTGTAGTGAAGTAGTTTCCTATATTCAATGGCACTTTCCATCCAAAGAAAGATGCGATGATCAATGAGGCTGAACGCAGTGATAGAAGGATGTGTATGCAAGAATTCTGAAGAATAATAAACGAAATAGTTTCTAAACCATACAAATGACAATATAGCATAAATCTGCAAAGCGATTAAGCTTTTACTTACGTAGTTTTCTTGCAATTTCCTCGAAAGTGGAAGTACCGGTTTGTCTTCAGTCGTCGCCATTTTGAATTGCGGTCAGAAGAAGTCGCGCGCAACGTGAGTGGGAAATTCCTCAAGCAGATTTTCCACCACATTTGCATAATTTAGCCTCTAACACCATTCGATAGATTTGACGTTCCTCTACAAAATGGTACCCAGATGTGTGTTTTTATACGTTCTGTTTTGCTAAAAAAACGAAAATTTGTTCTTATTTTTGTGGAAAAACTACAATATTTCATGTGTGTATACAAAAATCACCAAACACCTTATACCAGTTTGAAGCTGACATCATGACCCACATTTTGATACTAAATATAGCTGTGTGGCGTGTGTGTGGTAAATCTGCTGGCTTGTTGAATGGAGGGATCGTGTAGGCGCTTACGCGAAGCAAACGCCGGGACGTCAGCTTGCGGCTCGCGCAAGCCGAAACACATGCTTTAAAGTTTATTTTTTCATTTTTTTCACACAAACAAAACATATATCATATTATCATCATTGGAAAGAGGAAAGGACGTATATTATTTTGACATAAGAATGAAAACAATCGGTGGAGTAGATGCATGATAAATTTGAGTTAAAGTTGGCACAAAATGCAGCGATTTTATGCTTGATGGTAGCCTACTGGCGAGGCTGCCACTACCTAGTTCTAACAATTGTTCTGCCAAGATTGTTAACTAGTGTTCTGTTTACATCTGCATCTGATGATAGTTCAATATTAAATGCTAGGCGTGCAGTGCCAGGAACAATAACGTCACTGGGACCTAGGTTTGGAAACTTAACTGTAAGTGTTTGGTTCTGGTCTATGGTACTTGGATTGTTCGTGATGACGATTGATTGTCTTATGCCCTTAACACCCAGGGGCTCACGTAGTTTTCTGTATGGGTCTAACTTTGATCCGTAAGACTGTGTCATTTTTATTATGCACAATAAAAAATAATAAATTAATAAAACAATGGCCGCGGGAGGATTTAATTATGAAGATTTTGAAATGGATGACATGCATGTCTCAGATAGCAGTATCACAGATATGACTGGAATGTTAACTATGTCTAGTATGTGTCACGAACTGTTAAAAGACAAAGTAAACTCATTTTATGACAGTGTTGGTGTCCACCCAGATGTAATAGATCCTAATCAGTTTGAATATGATAAAGGGCACTTATTTGTAAATACAGACAGAGGGAAAATAAATCTAACACATAAAAATAATCCTTCTAAGTTTAGAGCTTTAAGTACAATTAAAGGTGAAGTCGGTGGTAACTCTGGTTTGGCAAGGTATCTTGGAATTGGAGGGTATCCTGTCACGCCAAGACTGGCTAGTGTTCTTCACGACACGCAAACAAAGTTGCCAACAGGGCAACAAATTGAAATGGCACCTGTAACAAGCCTACCAGAAATAGCAAACACAGTGATACAAGAAACCTCATTTACTGAAGGGCAAATAAATGACGCTTTGAAAACAATAAATGATCCACCTTTGTCAATGAGAGAGATTATGGGTTTGGATAAATCACTGCAGACAATAAGAGGTGAGATGGTAAACAATGTTGCCAAACTAGGTGAGCTTGATAAACACATAGAACGTGAAAAAGAGAAACTGGCTATAGCAGACACAGAAATGAAAGAAAGAATCCAACACAGATTAAATGATTTGCGGATAGAAAGATCAGGAAGGTTAGAAACAATTAGTATTGGAAGACAAAAACTAAAATCACAGGTCAACAGAATTAGGGAAACTATTCAGAAAATACTTCACGAAGACACAACTCTGGCTGAGAGACTTAAAACACTTTTCAGAGAACAAGGTATCACTATTGCCAGTTTAATTACTGCTCTTGGATTTATTATCAGTACTGTTGTGTTGGCTGTCTCCGGTGCTGGTGGACCCGGTGGTTCTCTACCACCAGCACCACCAGCCCCGGCACCACCAACAGACCCAAAAGATTTACAGTCATGGGTAAAGAAACAACTGTCTCACATATCAGACTTGCTTAAGAAATTGGCTGTGAAAGCAATGGACTCTTTGCCTGGCATAATTGGCACTGTTGTCAGTTGGCTGATTACTACTACAGCAAAGGTAGTTGGGTTTATGGCAGAGCATGTGTGGGTCTTTCTGGTTACAGTAGGAGGGTTAATGGTGGGTTATTTAATGAAACAGATAAAGAAGTAATACCCCTAATCCTGTTAGACCTATTACCAATGCAGTTCTTTCTGACTCATGTGTGTCAGGGGTTGACTGTACTGGTTGTATGAGTGCCGGTGTGGGGGCCGGGGCCGGGGGTGTTACCGTCTGTAATGATTTTAATGACTGTACATGTGTGGTTGTTGCTCCTAAGTTTACAGATTGATTGAGACCGAGTTTTTGACCAACACCTGCAACAATGATTTCATTATTATAATTTGTGATTGTCCCCATTTGGAGTTGAAGGTCAGATGGTAACATGTATAACCCGATGCCAACTACAAAGTCAACTTTTGATCTGGCATATCTGAGTACGTCTTGATAGCGTTGTATGCTTGATGGGAGATCAACTGTTGAGTTAATTGAATCTTCAAGATTTGCAAGAAACTGTTTTTGTGCTTCAAATTTACCACTTCCATTCAAAATGTTTGATTTTGTTAGTGATTGTGCACCTAGTATACACCAGACATATGTTCTGATAGACTCATTGACGCGCTCGACTCCTGCTTGAGTAAACCCGTCACTTTTCTCTAAAATAAATGTGGTCCAGGCGTTTGACTGTTTCTGTTCTATTGATCCTAACCAGACGTGATTTTGATGAGAATGAAGTGTAACCAGGGTAATAATCTTGAGGGTATTGTCTGTGACTCAAAGCGTAATACAATGTACCCATGCCTTTGTGATCATCAAGTTTTTGTGTAAAGTCATACCTGGGGCTTATGTTAAACTCATTACAGATGCGTTCAAATGCTTTCATATCCATAGGGTTATTAAACCTGTTGAAACTGGATTCAGTTGGTAGTGGTGTATGGAGTTCTGACAGTATTCTTCTAAGCTGGTAGTAAGTGTGGAAACGGTAGACAGATCTAATAAGTTTGTTTGAGTGATTCAAATGGTCTGTAAATGAAACACCACAGCCTGTAGTAGAACACAGTATAGCAAAATTGAGTTGGTTTTGAAACATCTGTAGTGGACTTGAAGACCACTTTCTTGCAGTTGAGTCGTCTGTTATTGGAGGGTTTAGGTAATGGTCGAACGGATTTGGTACTTTGACTTGGAATAGATCTTGTTCTGATACAGCTATGTCAAGCTGATTTAGTTGAATTATTTTCTGTTCATAAGTAGGTGCAACATTATATTTGGCATCCATATTCAATTGAAATGCGTTTGTTGTGGTAATGGTTGGTGATTTAAATTCCATCCTTTTTTATATGAGATAATAAAAATGTTTATCACTTTAACAAACCTCGACACAAGCAAACCAGTGTGGTTAACTAATGGGATTGATAATCGTGATGGTAGCAAGGCTGTAGCTATCCATGAATTGTTCTACACAGTAAAATGGTTTAATGTAGAAGATGATATATATAATAAAGTAAATTTAGATGGTAAGACTGAAGCTTTACCGCCTGGGTATTATGACTTTTGTACTATAGCTGCCCCACCCGGGTCTGCCCTGGGGGATTTGGGTGGGGTTAGGTATTTTTTAGTTCCCAGGGTCACCCTGGTCAGCTCCACAGGGTGGGTTTTTCTCTCTATTCTGGGGCATGTGTTTCTGTCTACCCTTTGTCCATTCACCTGTATTTGCCTTTTTAAAACTCTCCCTACTGTCTGCACTGCCTGTAGCTCTTGATGTTGGATGTGTGTTGCTAAATGGTCTTAGCTTTATTTAGGCCCCATGTGTTAGGTTTATTTAATGTATTTGACCGGCTGGCGACATACATTCAATGTTCTGTTTATTTTTTTTTTCACAAGCAGTGCAGGCACGTCCTGAGAAAGCCTTGTTGCTGTCGGGACGTTAAGCAATGTACAATCATTTGTACTATAGCTGAATGGTTTCAAAGTAATTTTAAAATTAAAGCAACTTTAAATCCAGCTAACCTACTTGTTACATTAGAATTACCGACACAAAATTGGTTAAAAATTTCAGATAGATTTGCATATTTACTTGGATTTTATATTGACGAAGATTGGTATAGAACAGATGATTTAGATGAATTAAAGTTTGGTATTATAACAATGAAGACAAAAAAAACTTAAAATAACTGGAAAACGCCCTGTTTATTTGGCAGTACACACAGTATTTAATGTTTATTTGAAAGAACTAAACACTACTGAAAATGTACACAATGGAAAGCCTTCAACTTTGTTGAGATGTGTGCCAGCTGGAACTGCTCCCTATTGTGAAAGTGTAGTTGTTAGATTTCCTAATTTACAGTTTAAGAAATTAGGTTCTAGTTTCTTTGAGTCACTGTGTATATCTGTTACTAATCAGGATGACAAACCAGTTGTTATGCATGATTTTAGTGTTGTGTTGGAAATTAAATAATTTTAGTTTTGTTTATAAAAAATGAGTGGTGGTCCAAAGCCGAGAATCATACCAGTTGCGTGTCCGGTTACAGAGTTGAAAGATTTGGCTGATGTACAGGATTTTGAGAAGGAGGGGGATGTTGGAGAAATATATGGTTTTGAACTTGATTTAAATGGCATGTACAAGAGGAAAGTAATTGTTGACATGAAAGACGGTGAAAGACAGATTCCTAAACTTGGTCAGCTTCGTGATGTTACTGTACCTACTCCACCTGTAAATAATGTGCCCTACAACTTAATACATGTAGGTAGTAAGTGGGTGGTTTCACCTGTGCCTGTTCCACCACCCACAATTGACTGGGACATAAAGTTGGAATTTATTAGTCCTTATGTATACACTGATGACGAAGGTGCCTTAGTGTTTAGGAAGGTTGTTAACTCGGGGCCGCTTATTGTAAGTCTTGTTCCAAGCTTTGCCCCAGACGACAATAGCAGAGAAAAACTGAAAGTTGAAAATTATGAGAGACGGAGATATCTTCTTACGCACAGGAAGGGTAGGTCTGATGCGAAGGTCGTGTTTGCACCAATAAACTTCTCCATCGCAAGAGAAGCGACAATAGTATTTGAAATTATCATGAGATCAGTAACTACTGCTAAAGAGGCTCAAATTGCACAAGGAATTAAACTTACATGGAATGACACAGTGGCAGAGTCATCAAAGGTCTTTATTGCCATTACAAAAAATAATGATGTTATTAATGTTTCGAGCAGTGTTCCAGCTGTCAAGGTGGTGGTCGACAAAACAACTTTTGTTCGTCTAACTTACATAAACCTTGAACACATTGATCTTGTTGCATTTTATTATGCTAACAAATTGTATACTTTTGAAGAGTTGCAAAATGTAATTGCTGATTAAATTAAAAAAAAAATATTTGTTAATAAAAAAATGGTAAACTTCTATCCGCAACTACCGACGCTTGAGCCGACTGAATCAATTGCGCACCCACCCGGGTCTGCCCTGGGGGACTTGGGTGGGGTTAGGTACTTTTTAGTTCTCAGGGTCACCCTGGTCAGCCCCACAGGGTGAGTTTTTCTCTCTATTCTGGTGCATGTGTTTCTGTCTACCCGAGGTCCATTCACCTGTATTTGCCTTTTTAAAACTCTCCCTACTGTCTGCACTGCCTGTAGCTCTTGATATTGGATGTGTGTTGCTAAATGGTCTTAGCTTTATTTAGGCCTCATGTGTTAGGTTTATTTAATGTATTTGACCGGCTGGTGACATACATTCAATGTTCTGTTTAGTTTTTTTTTTCACAAGCAGTGCAGGCACGTCCTGAGAAAGCCTTGTTGCTGTCGGGACGTTAAGCAATGTACAATCAATCAATCAATGAATCAATTGCGACGACTAAAACAACGCTTGCGCCTGATCCACAGGTGACAGCTGTGCCAATTGCATCAGATAAAACATTACAGGCAGATGCATTCAGATTAAATAATATTACAGAAGCTTTGAAATATTTGGAAAGTGAAGAGGCGAGGTACTCCAGATGTAAGAGACGGTATAAGACCGTTTTCAATTCTGTTCAAAACACTTCTATGGCTATTGGTGCAGTTTCAGCTGGATGTTCTGTGGGGGGTATTGTTCTGTTCGCCACAGGAATTGGGAGTTTGGCTGGAATAGCAGTTGAGGGTGTTAGCGTTGCTACATGCCTGACTTGTTTTGGTTTGGAAGCCCTAAACAAAAGGTTTCACACAAAATTACAGAAACATGAAGCATTGAGTACGCTGGCTGGTGCAAAGCTGAGCAGTATGAAACTTATTATCAGTAAGGCATTAAATGATAATTGTATTGATGACGAAGAATTTAAGAGAGTCCAAGATGATTTGAATAACTACAAGAAACAAAAATCTGAAATACAGAATAAGATGCGTAGTCAATCTCCCGTAAATGTTGAAGAACTTAAGGCCAGTTTTTTAGAGATGGGAAAAAGGATCGGGGTTCAGGAAACCACAGAAAAACTACACAATCTTTTAAACAAATAAAAATCAGATTTGGTAATCGTTTATTAATGACATACACTTCACAGAAAAATGCCATGCCGCCTAACTATTTAACCCCATCAGCTCCACCACCAGACTATTACTAAAAAATTTTTTTTCATTGTCCTTGTATCTTGTCAAATCTGTCTGAGTAAGTTGTGACTTAAGTTGTGACTTGAGTCAAGAACTTACATTTTGTTATGTTTAAGTTCTTATAAGTTCTTGACTTAAGACACTTATAACTCATTTATAAGATCTTAAAAGGTTACCAGTTATAAGTGACTTTGGAAATTTGTTATCAAGTATCTGTAGGTAACTTAAATAATTTATTATCAAGTGCATATAGCAATGTTTTTTTGTTTTTGTTTGTTTGTTTGTTTGTGTGTGTGTGTATATATATGAATATGTGGACATTGACTAAAAAAAAAATGGTATAAATGGTATTGGAATGTATTTTTTTCTATCTCTAATAACTAATTAATATGCACACGTATAGGCAAACAAAAACACAGGCACACACACAGACAGATAGACATGCACACATACATACTCAAAAACATGCACTCACACACACACATACACGCCTACATACGCAAAAACATGCACTCACACAGACGCACATACACATAAAAACACATGCACACACGCACGCATACACACTTTCACTCACACACATATACATATACACACACTATGGGTTGTAACCATACAAACCGGGGACGTCCCCCGTTTACTGAAAGTCCCCAGTTGTGGGTGTTTAACCCGTGTGTGTCCCCCGGTTTACGGGATTTGAATACTCACACACACACACACACACACACACCCACATTACAGGCAGACGCATTCCGATTAATATAATACACACATGCACTCACGCACGCACGCACACATGCATACATACACGCATACAGACGCATGCACGCATACACACGCACACGCATACACACACGCACAGACAAACAAACACAATGCACGCACACACATAGAGACAAAGACAAACACGCACTGACATGCACGCACATACGCACGGCACAGTCATACAGACACACACACTGACAAAGACAGACGATCAAAGGCAGACAGACACATGCACTCACTTCACCGGTTGTATGTCACGCTGGACAGCAGGCTGGCAAAAGCAAACAAAGCGGTTTCGTTTTCGTTAAGACGCTACGTCATTGTATACGCTAGATACAACGATCACATGAGATTACACAGCTTGCTAAGACCCTTGTAAACAGAGACATTTAACTCTGTGTTTTGTGATAGCAATGACTATGATTGAAAAAATCAATCTTCTGTTAACACAGTCGTTTGCTTTCTGTTCATTTAGCTGGATATCATGATCGCATGAGATAGTTACCGTCCTTTGTAAACAGAATCAGAATTCCGAATTGCTCAGACATTTCTTAGCTGGCAAGTGATAGCATGCCACAGATTAAAGCTGATATCATCAGCAGGTTATTTTAATAAATAAACTTTTAACAAAAGTCCCGTCTGTCATCCATTTCCCAATCGGCCTTTTCAAGAGGGAGTCAAACATGCCCCCTTGAAGAGGCATTGGGAAATGGATTGACGTTCCGTCGCCCAGACGGGACAAGGGAAGGAAGGACAGACAGACACACACACACACACACACACACCCCACCCAACCCCCCCCAATCCCCCCTTAACCCCTTACCCCCCCCTTATTCCACCCCCTTATTCCCCTACCCCCCTTATCCCCCTTATCCACCCCTTCCCCCCTTATCCCCCTTTTTTACCCGTGCGCACATTTTATTTTATTTATTTATTTTCCGGCATTTTTTAAATTATTTTAATTATTGGATCGTCACACCCCAGTGGAAATCTCACAGCTCAGACATTTATCGAAACAAAAATTTCTGAGATTTCGAGGTGATTCGAACCGCGACGCCACACACGTACCTAGTAAACGGCACCACGATCTACTCGGTACATGTGTAACGGGGCCGAAACCACCAGGCCAGTCTCGGCCCAAGATAATGTAGTTATTTTTACCTACTTAAATATAAGCAGATCAATACCGGAAGTTGTGCAATGGGTCTTTTCCGGCAACCGGTTCTGTATTGATCGATTTACAGGTCTGTGGCGCTAACTAATCATATAACCGATTGAGCTGTACATTGTTAGCAGTCAGATTAACCTTGTTTAGTTGATTGTTATAGATAAGTGAGTAATTATGTTTTTCTTTTCTCAGAAACTGGAGCGGCAAAAGCCGTAAGCCGCTACAAATAGATTTCTAAGGGAAGTAACTACTGTTTTGGTTATAACCAAATCGGAAATTCCCGAAATACACCACACATAAGCTACGCAAATGGTCCGCGCTGATTAACTGCATTTTAGTGTGTAAATGTTTACATAACCGATGGATTAATTAGCTCAGGTGTTAACCCCCTGTTGGTATTACTCTGTTGAGAGGTACATAAAATGGTGACTGTTCAAATAATAATGCAGTGGCATGTTCAGTAGCGGACGATAATTTAGATAAGCATGCCGAGGCGCTGAAAAAAACGGGCGGAGTAAAGGTGTGGTAATATGTGGTCCAAAAATCGTGGAATTTGGGGATAGATATAAATTGTCCAAAACCACCCACAACCCCCCTCTCTCCTCTTCCTGATCCTCCAAACCCGGCAACAGGTGGCGTCCGATCATCGACCTTTCAGCGCTGAACAAGTTCATCGCAGCGCCGTCCTTCCGCATGGAGACTGCCAGAGCCCTTCGTGCCGCAGTTCAACCCATGGACTTCACTGTCAGCCTGGATCTAGCGGACGCTTACCTACACGTGCCCGTGCATCCGGCTTCCAGGCGCTATCTGCGCTTCGCCTTCGACGGCGTCGTCTACCAGTTCCGCCCTTCGGCCTCCACCTCAGCCCCTGGGTGTTCACCCGTCTCATGGACGTCGTCGCCAAGGCCAGGCAGACTTTGTGGAGTCCCTCTTCAAATTACCTAGTCGATCTGCTTCTGCGCAACCGGTCGGCACCCGCCCTGGAGAAGGACCGAGATGCATTGCTGGCCCTCCTCGACAGCCTCGGCTTCATAGTCAACTTAGGCAAGTAGGATCTCGCCCCATCCCGCCGCTTCGTCCACCTTGGCATGGAGTTCCTTACAGACCTCAATCTGGTGCGACTCCCTGAACCGCGGATCCAGAAGTTGGCGAACCTGGCTCGTCTGGTTTCTCAGGAGGAGACGGTCCCCGCCAGAGTCTGGTTACAGCTCTTGGGCCTGATGAGTGCGGCCGTGGATCTCCTTCCCCTTGGCCGGCTCTACTCGCTCCCGCTTCAACTCCATCTACTTCTTCACTGGCGTCTCTTGACCGGCGACATCGGGGCTCCCGTTCCGGTACTTACCTTGCTCGTTCATACCTCCTCCGCTGGGCAGATCCTGTCTGGCTCGTGACCGGAGTCCCACTCCTTACGCCCCCCTCCCCCCCCCCCCCCCCAAGTTGTCCCTTTGCGTTGACGCCAGCCGCTCCGGCTGGGGCGCACACCTGCTGCCGACGTTCACCCCGACTTCCGGCAGCTGGCCACCAGACCTTGCGGTCAAGCATATCAACTGGTTGGAGCTGCAGGCGGTGTGGCAAGCCCTCCTCGCATGGGAACCGACTCTAGCACGCCAGGAGCTACTCGTCCTTTCCGACAATTCCACTGTAGTGTCCTACATACAGAAGCAGGGCGGGACCCGCTCCCCTTCCCTCTGCATTCTTCTTTACCAACTCCTCCGTTGGTGCGAGGATCGCCGCATCTCTCTCCGAGTGAGACACATCCCCGGCCACCTGAATGTCCTCGCTGAATCCCTCTCTCGGCGCGGTCAGCTCCTCCATACCGAGTGGGTGCTTCACCCGGACATCTTTCGGATGATCTGCGCCACATGGGAGACCCCCCCCTTATAGATCTCTTCGCGAAAAGGTGGAACCGCCAGCTACCCCTCTTCGTCTCCCCCGTCCCAGCCCCCCTAGCCTGTGTGGTCGATGCGCTTTCCATCCCCTGGGACGGCCTCTGCGCTTATGCTTACCCTCCCTCAGTCCTCGTTCCCAAGGTCCTTCTCAAGCTCAGGGGTTGCAACGCGATACTGTTGCTAGTGGCGCCGCTGAACCAAGTCTTGGACCACCGACCTCCTGAACCTCGCCATGGGCCCCCGGCTGCGGCTTTCCACTCCTCGCATGATGCTCAAGCAGCCGCGCCAGGCGCTCTACCATCCGTGCCCCGAGCGACTCCTGCTCCACGCTTGGAGATTGTGCGGCAAGCCCTCGCCGCTAGAGGTTTCTCGAGTGAGACAGTGGCAGCTATCGCTTCAGGCCGCAGACCCTCGACCCTGTGTGTCTACGAGGGAAAGTGGAGAGTACTTGGAGCCTAGTGCGATCTCCGTCGCTTCTCCCCTACCGATCTGACTTCTCCCCAACTGGCCGAGTTCTTCCTCTGGCTCTTTGCCGAACAGCACTTGGCACCGATCACCATCAGGGGCTACCTCGCCATAATTGCGGACACTTACCGGCACTTGGGCCGAGCGGACCTCGGCAAGTGTAAGGACTTTGCTGACCTTATGGCCCACTTCGGCTTACAGCTACCTGCCCTCTGCTCCCTGATTCCACGCTGGGACTTACCCTGGGTACTCACCTGACTGAACTCTAAGCGTTTTGAGCCGCTTCCCCTAGCAAGCCTGGCCGACGTTACGCGAAAGACCTGCCTTAGCTACGGCCTCCAGAGTGAGTGAGCTGCACGCGCTCTCTGCGCGCCCCACCTGCCTACAGTTCAGGTCGGATGGTTCCGTGCAGCTACTAACGGACCCGGCCTTCTTGGCCAAGAATCGGTCCCCGTTGACAGCCCCCCAGGTGATCACTGTACGACCGCTGAAGTCGATCGACCCCAACAAGGAAATCGGACAGCAGGACCCGGTGAGAGCCTTATGCGTGTACCTACGCCGAACCAAGCCGCTCCGCCGGGGACGCACCCGCCTCTTTGTCCCTCTGTCCCCAGGTAGACAAGACATCTCAGCCCAGACAATCTCTTCCTGGCTAAGATGGGTGATCCGTTCCGCCTACCAAGACCTTTGCCCCGACGCTGCCAAGCGACTTCACATCAGGGCCCACGAGGTCAGAGCCATGGCTGCTAGCGTCGCATTCGAGCGCAACTGTGCTGTCCGAGACATTGTGGCTGCCATAGGCTGGCGGACCGAGTCGACCTTCACCCGGTTCTACCTCTGAAATCTGGCTGGCCAGCGAGATAACCTGGCCCTGGTGGGGGACATTGCAGCGGCGCAACACTCCCTCCCGTAATCCTTTAGCTAAAATTACCGGGAGCTTGCGCCAGGGAGGACGGGTCTTGCTAGCTCGGTCAGTTACTGGGTTATGCGGCACCCTCCTCCTTTTCGCAATTCCGTTGTAGTAATGGCATCGTTAATGTTTTTGAGGAAACAAATGAATTTTTCTCTAAGATGTATTTTTTCGAAAAATACTTACCGATGCCATTACTCAGACGGCCCTCCCACCTGCCTCGCTTACCGCTAGTCAGCTAAATGAAAAAGAACTGGCTTGGCTGCTCTGGCAGTTTACCCGTATGGGGTGGGAAGGGAGGCTACCCGGGTACCAGGTCACGGTACTCCCTGGTGGCCTCTCTTGGCCCTAAAGGTACACATCGTAAGTTTTTGGGCTAAAATTATGCAAGCTATAGATTGTTCCGTTGTAGTAATGGCATCGGTAAGTATTTTTCGAAAAAATACATTTTAGAGAAAATTCATTTTTTGGCTGATCGAAAATACGATTTTGTTCATGTGAGCACACTGTACTGCAAGTCCGTCTGGAGATATAGTCGCGCGTATTGTATTCTTCCTGCGCATGCGTGCACTGCTACCAAGGGTTCTCCTGGCGTCCTTTTTGTGCCGCACCGTCACGCGTTGATTCATCATGGCTTACGAAAGAGAGCAAGTGTAGAGAGCAAGTGTATGCACGAGACCGACAAAAGTGATGAACAAAGCGGATTTTATTTTCAAGGAAAAAGAAGAAACTTATTGTTACTTCAGTGCAGACCTTTCATTTGAAATATGCAGAAAAGTATCCTTTGATTCAGAAGAACGAGAAAGGCCCACAGTATGCCTTTTGCATTGCATGCAGATGCGATTTTTCTATAGCCCATGGCGGTACTGATGACTGCAGGAGGCATGTCAAGGCACAAGAACATGCTAATGCATGTAGTAAAACTGTTACTGATGACTGCAGGAGGCATGTCAAGGCACAAGAACATGCTAATGCATGTAGTAAAACTGTTGCCGCTAGGGTTTCATGTGAAAGGAAAACAGAAGAAAAACTGGCACTGTGGGGACATTGTTAAAGCATCAAAGCCGAATAGTTCTAATGCCATCACAAACTTCTTTGCTCAGAAGAAGGTGACCAGGCCGTCGGGTGAAGAGGTTACTCGCGCTGAAATCATGATGGTGGAACTGATCACAGAATTCAACCTGCCACTCGCCGCAGCTGATCATTTCATTGAAGCTTTCAAGTTGATGTTCAAGGACTTAAAAAATAGAAGCTGACTTTGCTTGTGGACAGAGCAAGGCAACTGCTATTGTAAAGAAAATAGGGAAAAGCTTCAAAACACCAGAGCAAGCATTGGACAAGAGACTCTACAAGCTCTCCTTGTGGTAAAGTCCAAGCCAGGCAAACCATGTCAGAGACTGAGAGAGTGATGGGGTACACAAGTCAAGAGCTTGGAGAACTGAAATCTTGCTACAAGGATACTCTGAGAAAGAAAAAGATATGAGTAACACATGCTATTGGTGACTAACGTTCAGTGATGCTGAAGTGATTAACATAATTTAAATTTGCGAAAGTGTAATAAGTGTTGGAAGGGTTAGGGCTCTTTTATAAGGAACAGTATTAGTATTTTGATTATTCATAATCATAACAGTATCTTCATTTGGGAGAGGAGAACAAGACACATCTCTGTTCTGTGTTTTACTTTAGTAACTAACTGATTGGCTTATTTTTTGTTTTATTCTAACAGTTCAGTGCTGTTTGAATTTAACCCCCAAAAAAAAAAAGTTTTGTTTTTTTGTGTTTGCTTGGTCACATATTACACTCACAGTACTTTTTTTGGGGTTATTTTGTGAGTTTAAAGTGAGAACAATGTCTCATGAACGATCTTGAATAATACAATTGGTACTAGATATAAAGAAAAATTCAATCAGAATCGTGACTTTTGAGTCAATTGAACCCACATATATTATGTTGACAGGTTGGTTGGTTGTTGATGACAAGATGGTTGGTTGTTGATGTGGAATTGGTTTAGTCATTTGTCAATAATTTGTAATGTTATTTTCATTTACGTACACACACATGCAACATTTTTTACTTTACCATCAAAGTCAGATGGTTTTGTTCTTGACACTACTGATAAGTCTTCAAAACTACTGAATATTGTGGTTTCTGATGGACAAACTACTGAAGGTCATTTTTAGGGGTAGGCAGGTCTGCTTTATTCTTCAATGAATAGGTTGATCACCTCGTAGTGTGTTTGTTTGAAGTCGTCAAGCACGGTGAGAAAATCCGATTACAATGACCGGTGAGCATGAGCAGTAGGGTAGCATACCTCTCTTTAACTTCAACAGCGGAATGCCTAACTCTGCAGCAAGCATAGACAATCATTATCTCTCCCTTCTGTGCCTAAGATCTTCCTATCATTGCCTGTGTTCTTCGTTAGAGGAGGTGAACGAGGGTTCAGCGTCAGTTTTTTCACCCTGTAGGTTGGGGGCCATAATCGCTGGCTGCCGAGCATGGCGAAACTTGACACCTGTGAAAAGCATAGACCTTGATGTGCATCGGATCAGTGTTTCCTATTACCAAATTTACATGTGTGGTCATGTCTAGGAGGAGGTCATGTTGTAGTCTGTGTGAAGCTGTTCCCACGCGCCCAGCAGGCAGTCAAGTGGGGAGACAACTGCCTTGTTCCAGAAGCCTAGACCCTCTTTATACACTGACTTTGTCTCCTACCTTCTTTATGTACATACATGTATGTATGTGTTCTTCATGTGGAGAAGGTTTGTGGGTGTTCAGTGTGTGGACGCCCTCCCAGCTGTCGCATCAGGCGTTTGTGCAGCACCCCATGGAGCGCGATACAGGCAAGGCCGTTGACACATTATATCACAGTTCACTGCCGTCTTTTTTCAGGATCCAAGGTACCCCCCCCCCCCCCCCCGCGATATATCCGGAATCGTGATATAACGATTCACGATTTATGGAGTCAGAGCTGTAGTCATACATTAGTTAACCTTTTTGGCGGTTGGTTACCCTTTTTTGTCATGGTGATTTGTGTAGGAATCACCTTGGCAAGAACACAACCAACAGTGGAAGAGTTAACCATTTAGCCCCACGGGATGCATTTCCCAAAATTTTGAAAGTGTTGCTTGATGACTATGCACCAGTTGCAGGAGGTAGATTGACCATGATAATTCAAGGGCAGTGCCAGATTAGCTTGGCATCTGAAGGCACCAAACTAATCTGGCATTTCCCTGGAATTATCATGGTCAGTCTCCAGCTGTAGGGTGTTGTGGCTAAATGGGTTAAGGAAAGTAGTGACTCTAAGCACTTAGACCTAAGGTGAAATAAGTACAGTGAAACCTATCTATCACAGTCACCCAAGAGACTGAGGAAAAAGTGGCCGTTATACAGTGTACAAAGTCATACGAAGTTCACCTTGAAGTTGAACAACAAGAAAAAAAGGTTTATGTAGCATTCAAGTATATACCATAAGGCATATGGCTTTACACCGTAAGGTAAAAAACCACAGATCAGTACAATTCTTTTTCAATTTCAGGTGCAGCTACCCGACGGCAAGATCTTGAAGCTGGAGTGGGAGAGAGTTCGAGTCTTTGATAAAGACGTGGCCCAGATGTTCGTCAACATGATCAAGTCAGGGGATAAAGCTTGGTAAGATATGTCATTTGTGTGCTGGTCTGTGATTTGTTTCCTCAAAACCCTACCGATGGCATTACTAATAGGAAGGTACACTTAGCTTACCGATTTCAGCCTAAGAATCCATTGTGTATACACACAACCAGGGAGGCGACACTAGGGAGCTGTAACCAAGGACCCCGAGTAGCCTCCCTTCCCTCCCTATTCGGTCACATGCCCAGTGGTATCGCGCCAGTCTTTATGCTTAGCTCACCGGGAACAGTTGTGTTCAGCCTTCTTGGATACCTTCGGCTGTGGATGGTTGGATTTACCAGTTGTGTTTTCGTTGGATTACTTTACGCAAGTGGTGGTTTCTTGGATTTACCTAGCGGCCTTTCTTTTGGCGAGGTTTTCCTGGCAGCTTCACAGCTATGGCAAGGTAAGGCCTCAATTAATGCCACATGGCCGACACGTATGGTGGGCTCGGCTGTGGCACTTTCCGAGGACATTTGACTTGGCAGACATAGCTTGAACTGTCATGAATTTGGTGCGCGTGGCCTCGGGGGTGCCACGCGCGGTCGCCTTTCACGTTTTCAGGGCTTGTAATTTTCCACGGTTCCGCGAATTTCCACTATTAAAAAAATTATTTTATTTTTATTTTTTTGTAAATTCCCCTGCACCCCTCTACCAGTGCCTAGGTGGCACCTGGACCCCGTCCAATTTCCTCTTTTTTTAACTCCAGACCATTACAAGCCCTGCGTTTTGCTTTGTGTTGCAGTTGTCAGGTGAAGAGCTGTGTTGCATGTGGGGACTTTCAGTGTTCTGGCTGTGCCTCTGGGCAGACTTGTGATATGTGCGCCGCCTGGGTGGAGGAACAATGGTCGCAACTGTGGGGGTTCTACCGTCACGAGCGGCCTGCGACTTCCCGGGACCACCCTCTCGCCTACGCTTCCCCTTCCATGATGGGAGGGCTTGTCAGGCGCGCCTGCTCGAACGTTGGGGAGATGGCTACTTGTCGGGCCCTTGTACTACCTTCAGGTCACCGGACCATGCCCTCCGCTGGTCCAGTACCCTCCACGGAGTGCGGCCGGCAGCGGCCTTGGTCGCCCCGTTACGCGGTGAAAGATTCTTTGGGCCCCAACGCATCCACTGGGTATTTGTCCACCCGCGGCAGCGGTTTCGGTTGCCCCACAACGCGGTGAACGACAGGCCAATTAAGCCAGACAAGGCTACTGTGACTTTGTCCGCCTGCTCGACGGAGCGCGACCGACAGCGGCTTCGGTTGCCCCGCAACGCGGTGAACAACAGCACCCCTGGTCCCGATGTACCCTCCGATACCTTACCAGTACGGTCTCGGCGGCAGGGTCGCTCTCCCCACTCAGAGGTCCTTCGACGTCTGGCAACCCCCTATTCACAGGAGCCATGGGACCGGGAGATACAGCATGGCGGAAGGCATTGTTTTCGGTCCCACATGTCTTCAGGCTCTCGCCCTACCAGTGCTACCTCCCCGAGGAAGCGGACGGCCTCTCGCTCCCCCGTGGATTTCCCTGTACAAGGGCCAACGCTCGTCTATGTCAGCTCGGGAACGTTATGGGGACTTGCTCTCTAGGACCCGGCGGATGGGCTCCCGCTGACGCAGTCGTTCCCCCAGTAGCCGCCGGAGCGATGCCTCGTCCCACCTGTCTTCGAGGGAGCGATCGCCCACAGTACCCTACCACCCTCATGGACAGAGGAACCCCCAGGTGAGCCATCTTGCTCCCATCTCGGGTGACGACGGCGTGATGCACGGAACGTCCCTGGCTCCCAGGCCCGCTCCCGCGACTTGAGCAGACGATCCCCCTACGGCAGTTCACTCTCCGGTGTCTCTTGATGATGACGAGGCCCTCGGCCTACTGCCGGAGGAATCCGTTTCGGCCCTGCTCCTGGATGACCATTGGTCCGCGACCCTGGCTTGACCCTGCGGCCTTCATGGCCCCGAGAATGGAGACCCTTCGGTCCTTAGACGAAGCTGCTTGGCTGATCTCATCCCTTTTTCCACCGGAAGCCTGCCCCCTGTCTCCACTGCTCAAGAGGAAAGCCTCCGCATTTGTGGATGCCCAGACAGGCCAAGAGGTTCAAGTCCCTCCTCCAGCCCCCAGGATTCCGGGATCTCGTGGGGGCGTTTTCGACACACCTGCAGCAGGGCATCTTCGGTGACTCTGGTTTCTTCTCGGACTCCAAGTGGCCAGAGGGATTGGACATCTCCTTTCGCCAGCGCTGGTATGCTGGACATTCATAGGCTTTCTCCTGCCCCCTCCCAGCATTATATGTTGCAGCAGAAGTACAGGCGGGCGGCCGCAGGGCCATGCAGCTCCGGATGCCACGCGGGTTGGACAAGACGGTGACCCTCATCCGCAACGCCCTAGCCTGTGCGGGATTCTTGGAACTTGCGACGCAGGCGGTGGTGAGACGCGTGGAGGGATCCTGGCACCCGTCTACTTCAACGCGTTTAGGAGACATCCTTGCCTTGGCGGTGGCTGCGAACCGGGCAGCGTACCATACCTCCGTGAACGCCATGGCCGCCGCAGCTAACTGCAACCTGATGCTCCAAGACGCCATCCTCCGAAGTTGCCCCGGCCTCCCCGCATCACCGAAGACACAGCTCCGCCAGGCACCGCTCGGGGGTACGTCGCTCTTTGGACCCACCTGGCAGACAGTCAAGGACGCGATCAAGGATATCTGGCCCAGCGGCTCGCTCCCGCCTGCTTTCAGGCTGCCCGCAAGGCCGTGGGTCGTGCCCTGCGTACCATCAGACCCGCCCCTCACCCCTCCTCCAGGGGCGCCAGCTTCTCTACTCAAACCCCAGCTGCTGGCTGCTCCCGCTCCTTCCCGTCCCCAACCCCCTCTTGGCCCAAGCCCCCCTCGGAGCCCGGGCGCGGGAGGGCCCTCTGACTCCCTCCCCCCCCCCCCCTTCCCGCTCCCCCCCCTCCCCACCGGTCTCTGCAGGGTCTCCAGTCGGTGGGAGGCTAGATCTGCACAGTGACACGTGGCACTCGCTGCTGCTGGACGACCCTTGGGTCTTCTCTACCATCTTGGAGGGCCTCCAGATCTCCTTTCGGTCCCCACCACCTCTGCGGCACTCCCCTCTCTGGACCAGAAAGGCCGGGTTTGTGAGGAGCTGCACTGTGCCATCCACCCGGAACTTGCAATCTGGATGGGGTGCCTCTCACCTCGGTAAAGATGTCCTGCCAAGGGTGAGACGACCGGGTGCAGAGAAGGCGGCCTCTCCGAGCGTTCCAAAGACACCACGATATCCGAAAACGCACGCCGTGGGCCGGTGATAGCAGAAGGCGTAGCAGCAGTAAGGGTGTTCCTGGCGGACAGACTACCCAGCTGCAAGCGTGGGTCCTGGGGGGTAGCGGGTCATTCCCTGCGGTAAAACCCCCATAACTGCGACCATTGAAGTTCCCGCCACAAGGCACACACGTTGCACGTCCGAGAAGAAGAGCAGCCAGAACACAGTAGGCAGACGGAGTGATTATCAGTGGGCCACTGAAAATCCTTACATCGCCAGCACATCTGAACTAGCATTCTGCAACAAACAGAACAAAGGTACGGTGTAAAAGGAACACAACAGGCCACGTGGTCGGAACACGAAACGCGCCGAGAATTTTTTTTTGAATACGAGTGAAACAATTATCTACAGAGTAACGTCGCTGCCTGTCCGGAAAACTCCTGGACTCCTGGCTGTGACAGTATCCAAGGCCTTACCTCGACACAAGAAAATTCTATAAAGAAATCCAAAGAAGGAGGGAGCCATGGGCTGACACAACCTGCATGCATGAAGCTAAGCGCGAAACTGGAGACGCTGCGCATGTACCCGTATGAGGTAAGGAAAGCTACTTAGTGAAGGGAAGCTATTCAGGGACGTTGGTACAGCTCACTCAGGTGGTTCCCCGGTGGCTTTGCTGTACACAACGATCCCTGGGCTGAAATTGTTAGGCTAAGTGCTACTTCCATACAGTAATGCCATCGGTAATGTTTTTTGAGGAAACAAATAGCTATATTTTGACATAATTTATTTTTTCTCAAGTACTATTCACATCTTCAAACCCAAAGAAACCTGATGGTAAGACCTTTCTATGCATACTCATTTGGTTGATCCCTCGGAAAGGTCAACGGACACAAGAGCTCGGGAAATCGGTCCAAAATGGCCATATTTTGACAAAAGATGTTTTTTTCTCAAAGTCTATTCACATCCTGAGACCCAAACTTGGTACATAGATACCTGATGGTAAGGCCTTTCTATGCATACTAATTTGGTTGCTCCCTCGGAAAGGTTAAGGGTAACAAGAGCTCAGGAAATAGGTCCAAAATAGTCATATTTTGACAAAAGATGTTTTTTCTCAAATACTAAAAAAAAAAAAAAATACTATTCACAACTTCAGACCCAAACTTGGTACAGAGATACCTGATGGTAAGACCTATCTATGGATACTAATTTGGATGACCCCTTCGAAAAGGTCAAAAGTCACAAGAGGTCAACAACTGTCTATAAAATGGCAATTTTTGGCTCACATTCAAAGCAAAAGTGAGTCTTTGTTTTGGGCCAGTGGTCGCACGTCCATGGTAAACTTTAGCGTTGGTATTTTCTCGGAGACTATTCAAGCAACAGTGTTCAAACTTGGCCAAAGGATACTTTGTGGCAAGACCTTTCTAAACATGCCAATTTCAGTGACCTCTCACAAGGTCAAGGTCACAGGGCATCAGGAAATATGTAAAATTTAGCTATATTTTGACATAATTTTTTTTTTCTCAAATACTATTCACAACTTCAACCCAAACTTGTTACAAAGGTACCCCATGGTAAGACCTTTCTATACATACTAAGTTGGTTGATCCCTGGGAAAGGTCAAGGGTCACAAGAGCTCAGGAAATAGGTGAAAAATGGCCATATTTTGACAAAAGATTTTTTTTCTCAAATACTGTTCACAGCTTCAAACCCAAACTTGCTATAGAGATACCTGATGGTAAGACCTATCTATGCATACTAATTTGGATGACAGGTCAAGGATCACAAGGGCTGAGGAAATAGGTCCGAAATAGCCATATTTTGACAAAAGATGTTTTTTCTCAAATACTGTTCACAACTTCAAACCCAAATTTGGTACAGAGATGCCTGATGGTAAGACCTATCTATACATACTAATTTGGATGACCCCTTGGAATGGTCATGGGTCACAAGAGGCTGGCAAATGTGTGTAAAATGCCAATTTTTGATAAAATTGTAGGTATTATCCACATTTTTGCAAAAATTTCAACCAAATTTGGCACAAAGATAGCTGACAATAAGACCTTCCTATGCATACTAATTTAGTCAACTCATCACAAAGGTCAAGGGTCGGAGGGGGTGGGCGGGGGTGGGGTTGGGTGTTGACGTTTGTGAAAAATGCTTACATTTTCAGAAAACTTCAATTTTGCTGCTGCAGAAGCCAGCCCTTGTCACAAAGGTCACACATATGTAAATCGGTCATACAGGTGAGCCATAATGGCTTTGCCTTTCTTGTTGATAGGATTGTAGTTATTATCAACATTTTGACAAACTTTTCAATCAAATTTGGAACAAAGGTAGCTGATGATAAGACCTTCCTATGTATACTAATTTAGTCGACTCATCGCAAAGGTCAAGGGTCACTGGAGTTTGACAGATGTGTGAAAACTGATTAAATTTTGAGAAAACATAGATTTTGTTGGTGCAGAAGCCATCCCTTTACTTATTCTCACACTTGTGTGGATCGGTCATACACATGAGCCATAAGGGCTTTGCCTTTCTTGTTTTTTAAGTACGGACTACTAATGCTGGATGGCCCAAATCACAGTGGTAAGAGTCCTGGAACCAGTAGTACTGTTAACACCTGATTTATTACACTACTTTAAACTGGGGCAACTGCATGCAGGCAAGAGGCAGATAATACGAGGTGTGATCAATAAGTATCAGGACTGGTGCTATAAGTATAATGTAAAAAGAAAACTACAACACAGACCAATTTGGCATTTAATCCCCTTCACAGTAGTCCCATCCGGAAGCTACACACTTAATCCAGCGCAGTTTCCATTGATGGAAGCATTGCTGGAACTCGTTTTCTGGAATAACCAGCAGCTGCCTCGTTGCATTCGCTTGGACGTCCTCGACATCCTGAAATCTTCTTCCTTTCACGTGGGATTTGATTCTTGGAAAGAGGAAAAAGTCGCAAGGGGCGAGATCTGGAGAATACGGTGGCTGCTGGACCTGGGGGATGTTGGGTTTGGCCAAAAACTGCTGCACAAGCTGTCATGGTCCAATTGCCACTCACCGGACACATGCAATTCTGGCCATTTCTGATGAATGGCATCCCGCAAACGGCGCAACATGTCACATTTGATTAGTACTCCTTGTTTACTGTCTGACCAGGTGGAGCATACTCATGAGCAATCCCCTTGTAGTCGAAGAAAACGGTCAACAGTGTCTTCACATTGCTTCGACTCATTCGTGCTTTTTTCGATCTCGGAGAGGTTGGGGTCTTCCACTGCGAAGACTGAGCCTTGGTTTCAGGGTCATAGCCATAGACCCACGACTCATCACCCGTTATGACCGTTTTCAAAAAGTTTTCATTGTTCTCGACACAATCAAGGAGATCTTGCGCAACTGACGTCCCAGGTTTTTTTTGGTCAGCTGACAGCAGTTTTGGCACAAACTTGGCTGACACACGTCTCATACCCAAATCTTCAGTGAGAATGGACTGAACTGAATCTGCACACGGATGGTGATTTGACAATTTCTCTTCACAGCTGCATGCACATCTGCGATGTTTTTCTCAGTTCTGCTGGTTGCGAGTCTCCCAGAACGTTCGTCACTGTCGACATGTTGTTGGTCATCTTGGAAACATCTGAACCACTCGTAAACTCGTGTGCGGCTCATACACTCCTCTCCATACACTTTCTGCAACTTTGCGTAGGCCTCTGCGCAGGTATCACCAAGCTTTTGGCGAAATTTGATGCAGTTTCTCAGCTTAACTTTTTCTGTCATGGTCAATGCGATGACCACAGCATTGCTGTAAAGAGCGGAAGTAAGTTAGGACGTTCAAACTTGGTGTGCATGCAGGGTTGGGGTCAGGGTCAGTCTGTGCAAAGTGGCTTAACTCTGCGTATTTTGGCTCCCTTACTATGGCACCAGTCCTGATACTCGCCAGAAACTCTCCCAGCTCTCTCCCTCTCTGCATATTCACAACTATAAACCTAAACTTGCTACAGAGATACCTGATGGGAAGACCTTTCTATGCACACTAATTTGGTTGATCCCTTGGAAAGGTCAAGGGTCACGAGAGCTCAGGAAATAGGTCTAAATAGCCATATTTGGCAAAAGATGTTTTTTTCTCAAATACTATATTCACAACTTAAAATCCAAATTTGGTATAGAGATACCTGATGGTAAGACCTATCTATGCATACTAATTTGGATGACCCATTGGAAAGGTCAAGGGTCACAAGAGGCTGGCAAATGTGTGTAAAATGATGATTTTTGATAAAATTGTAGGTATTCCCAATTTTTTTAACAAAATTTGATACAAAGATAGATGATGATAAGACCTTCCTATGCATACTAATTTAGTCAACTCATCACAAAGGTTAAGGGAAACGGGAGGTTGACAGATGTGTGAAAAATGCTTACATTTTCAGAAAACATGGATTTTGCTGCTGCAGAAGCCAGCCCTTGTCCCAAAGGCCACACATAATATATGTGAATCGGTCATACGCGTGAGCCATAATGGCTTTGCCTTTCTTGTTCATTTGTGTTTTTGTCGCTGTGTTTTTTCATTGAAAGTTTGTTTCTCACTGTTGCATGCTTTTCATGTTGTCACAGAGGATTCTTTATTAATACAACTGTATTTATTTTGTTGAAGAAACATTATGCATGCTGATTGTTTTCCACAGTGTGCTGGAGACGGTTCAGAAGAAGGGGGAGAAGCCCAAGCCACTGGCCCTCAACACTGTGGAAATGCTGCGAGTAGGCAGTGCTGGCCTTGGTGAGTGCACTTTTTTCCTGGTTGCCAAAAGGTACTTGTGCATATATCAGCCATACTTGGCATGCACATGCCTGTACACAACCTTTTCTCATGCACGGTTGACAGTCTTCAGTCCTGGAGGCTGATTCAGCTTTTTCAAGAATCCCAGGAAGCTGAACCTTTTTTGGTTCAGACAGAACAGGCTGTCAGCCAGCGTGTTCCATCTGCAAGAGACATAAATTCTCATGAGCCCCTGCATCTGCAGGGGCTCATGAGAATTTATGTCTCTTGCTGGCCAGGAATCAGGGGGCATACTTAGTCTATGGACCATTTTCAGTCACAACAATTCTTTGCTACCAATGCTCACGGCATGTTACTTTAGTAGCATGGTTTTTAAAGTATGAACTCTTAGTTGTTTTGGGAAACTGAATTGGTAGACAGGCACAGTGAGCTTCCTTGCTTTTACAATATTCATTAGTTGTCATATTGATTGTTGTAATAAGAAGTTAGTAAGTGTGAATCCTCAGTCATTTGTCTTTTTGTTTTCTCAGAACTCTTACAGATGGCATGACTAATAGGAAGGTACTCTTAGCTTAACGATTTCAGCCTAAGCATCCGTTTCGTGCACTACACAACCAGGGAGGCGACTCCAGGGAGTCGTTACCAAGAAACCCTGAGTGGCCTCCCTTCCCTCCCTATCCGGTCACTTAGCTCACCGTGAACGGTTGGATTCAGCCTTCAAGGTTACCTTTCGGCTGTGTATTGTTGGATTACCGGTGGTGTACCCGTTGGATTACCCTCGCAGGGGCAGCATCTGGGTGGTTACCTTCCTGCTGGGGGGGGGGGGGGGAGGGGGTTTACCTAGTATGCCCCCCTTTCGGCCTGGGCCTCCGGGCGGACTTGTGACACGAACGGCCTGTGATGTCCCGGGACCCAGCCTCCCCCCTACTCTGCGGGAGTGCTTGTCGGGCCCGCCGCCTCAGACTCGGGGCCACAGCCTTTGCTCGGATATAACGAGGTAAGCCCTCGGTTAATGCCATTGTTGAGCCGGCGAGATTGCGGCTGGCCCTGGCATTTCCCGTGGAATTAAGGCAAATTATGCAGTTGTGAGGGGGCACTTCTGGACTCAATGAATCAGTAAAGCTATGAATCATTGACTCTTTCTTTTACAACGGCAAAGATGTTAACTCTGCCAGAGGCAATGCCATTTTCCAATCTGCCGTTACTGCACGTTTGTGCGCTTGATTCGTGGGGCCTCAGGCGCCACGTGGGGTGGTTTCGCGCATATGCTTTATGTTACAGGCCGCACGTCAGCCCCACGCCTGTGGCAGAATTGCTGGGACCAAGCGGTTCCCACGTACGGTGCCTTCCCTTCGGGATGTGTCTCAGATGGCGAGACCGGTGCACCCTTGGAGGAGCAGCATGGGCATACCGGCGCAAGCGCCCAAAGAGCCCTACAGTATCAACACCCCCCCCCCCCCCCTCCGCTCCTACAGCCACAATAGAGCGCACCACGCAGCACCTCGGCTTCAGGCAGCTTGTCTTCACGCCGGGCCCAGCTTCCTTCAGGTCCCCGGACCCTACCCTACCTTGGTCCAGTTCGTGCCCTCAGGGATCTTGCCCGCCCTCTCCATTGAATGCGGCCCCCACCGGCCTCGGTCACCCCGCTACGCGGTGAAAGATTCCCCTAGTCCCGACGTGTCCACTGGGACATGGTCCGCCCACAGGGCGCGGCCGGCAGCGGCTTAGGTCGCCTCGCAACGCGGTGAACAACAGACCATCTGAGCCGGACGAGGCTACTGGGACATTGTTCGCCCGGCCCATTGGGTGCGGCTGGCGGTGGCTTCGGGCTAAGCATCCGTTGTGTACACTACACAACCAGGGAGGTGACTCCAGGGAGTCATTACCAAGAAACCCTGAGTGGCCTCCCTTCCCTCCCTATCTGGTCACGTGCTCGGGAGTCTCGGGGACCTTGCCCGCCCAGTCTTTGCCTTAGCTCAATAGCGGCAAGCGGGGCAGGTGAAGGCGGTGAACAACGGACTGTTTGAGCCAAGGACGAGGCTACTGGGACATTGTCCGCCCGCCCTATGAGGGGTCGTGGCCGGCAGCGGCTTCAGTCGCCCCGCAATGTGGTGAGCGACAGTACCCTTGGTCCCCTGCTTACAAGAACCTCCGATGCTTAGCCACTTGGGTTCGACAGCAGTGGCAGCCACCCTACTCGGAGTTACTCAAGCATCCGGCAGACCCCTACCCACCGGGACCCGCTGGACCAGGCGGTACAGCGCCGGGGAAGGCAGACCCCAGTCCAACACGTCGTAGGGCTCTCGCCCCGTCAGTGCAGCCTCCCCCAAGAGTCGGACAGCCCCCCACAGGCTTTCCTGCTCCGGGACCAGCGCTCGTAGACGTATGAGTGGGAACGATCTCGGACAGCGCCAGCCGACACTACCTCTCCCCCTCGCGGGACTCACGCTCCAAGTTGCGGCACACGGGCTCCTGCGGATGCAGCCCTTCCCAGTAACCACCAGATCTCCCATGGGGACGACCTCTCATCCCTCCTGTCTTCCAGGGGGCGTGCTGCCACAGTGCCCCACCTCCCTTGTGGCAGAGGGCCTCCTCGCCTCCTACTCGAGCACCGGGCGACAGCGGCGTAACTCACAGGACGACTCTGGCCCCCAGAACCGCACCTGTGAGGCGAACAGGCAATCCCCCTACAGTTCGCGTTCCTTAGACGGGACGCAACGCCCCGCCCATCCGTCTGTGGCGAGGACGAGACCTATAGATTACCCCTGGACAGGTCCTTTTGGCGCCGCTCGGGATAACTGTCGTTTCACCTTCGCCCCCTTCGGCCTTCGTACCCTGAGGATAGGGATTCTTCGGTCCTCAGAGGAAGCGGTGCGACTGCCTCGTCCCTGCTGCTGGGGAGTGCGATTGTTCCAAAAATGGTGTTGCGAATTATCACCTGGAGATGGCTTAGGGGGTGGCACCCTCCTCCTATTTGCTATTCTTCTTATTATTCATGCCATCGGTAAGAGTTTTGAGAAAACAAATGTATTTTTCTTTAAAATGTATTTTTTTCGAAAAATACTTACCGATGGCATGACTCAGAGGTCCCTCCCTCCTGCCCCGTTTGCCGCTATTGAGCTAAGGCAAAGACTGGTGGGAGACTCCCGAGCACGTGACCGGATAGGGAGGGAAGGGAGGCCACTCAGGGTTTCTTGGTAATGACTCCCTGGAGTCACCTCCCTGGTTGTGTAGTGTACACAACAGATGCTTAGGCTGAAATCGGTAAGCTAAGTGTACCTTCCTATTAGTCATGCCATCGGTAAGTATTTTTCGAAAAAATACATTTTAGAGAAAAATACATTTGTTTCCTCAAAACACATTACCGATGGTATTACTAATAGGAAACGTTACCTAGCTAGCCTAATTTTAGCCCAAATTTGGTTGTGGCAGTAACCCGAGTAGCCTCCCTTACACCCCATCCGCTAAGAGCTCACCCGATATGCCCCAGTTTAGTTCTTAGCTAGCCTGTAGACGGTTGTGTTTGTACATCGCTCTTCGATTCCAACGGTGTGGTTGTGATCGGTCGTCGTGTGACTTTACCTTACTGTTCTGGTTCACTCGGTTGTGCTGGCTTGGAGCTTACTCGAGTGTTTGTGCCTGAGATTGTTTTGAACTTGGAGCTCATGCGGTTGTGACCGGTCGTCTCGTGACTTTGCCATTCTGTTTTGGACTTAGTGTGCCTGTACTTGGAGCTCACTTGGATTGTGCGGGCTTGGAGCCCTGTCGGCTTGTGCCTAGCGCTGTTCGACTCCAACGTGCCTTGCCT
The DNA here is from genome assembly GCA_036245525.1 of Semisulcospira habei. Lineage (NCBI taxonomy): Eukaryota > Metazoa > Mollusca > Gastropoda > Semisulcospiridae > Semisulcospira > Semisulcospira habei. The sequence continues at coordinate 81,162,495 of BTPG01000006.1, read as the reverse complement.
GGCGTGCCTGTGACGGCTTGGACCCGGGTGGTGACTGTGAGTCCGGTGGGCCTCAGGACGTCGCTTCAACAGGCGTGGGTTTGCTCCTCGCTCTGTCATGGCCAGGTAAAATCTCGGTGAATGCCGTCGACCGGCGCTCAGGGAAGGGTAGAGCGCCGGGCGTCGGCACGCTCTGTGCACTCGTTTGATTTCGTTCTCACCCTCGCGCGTAGAATTATTGGTGTGCGGCCTCGGTGGCCACGCTCGCTCGTTCTTCATTATGGCCTCTATGTTGCAGTTACCAGGTACGTACCTGCACACAATGTGGCGATTTTCAGTGGCCCTGTGACGAGCATGCAGTCTGCCTGCCCTGTTCTGACTGTGAGTCAACGCATCCTTGTGCTGTATGCACCCCCTGGTTGGAAGAGAGATGGTCCCAGCTGTGGGGATTCTACCGCCGTGAACGCCCGACACCTATCAGAGAGCGGCCCCCAGTTCCCGCTCAGCGTGCCACGGATGGAACCAGTACAATTCCCTTGACCGTGATGAATCGGGCCAGTAGGACGAATAATGCGTGGTTAATACCACGGATGGGGCTATTAAGTTAGCCATGACCGTGACGAATTGGAACAGGACAGCTGCCACAGGATGGGGCTTCTAAGTTACCCATGACCGTGTCGAAACGGACCAATCCTACTACTTCCGGGCCAGACGGCAGAACGCAGACTTGACAGACAGAAGGTGTCACACTCGTTGCTTCGGGAAGAGAGACATGAGGCACACTCGCAACGGGATCCTGCCCCTACAGACGACCGCTCAGCTTCCCGTTCGCAGCTCAGTGAGGAGCGACCACGGCCAGAGAAGCTTCCTAGGTGGATGGGCGCCGGCTCCCGACAAGATAGACACGAACCGGCTGCTAACCCTACCACTTCCGGGCAGACGTCGGCACCCGAAATTACGACGGCGGAACGCAGCCTGGACAGAAAGAAGGTGTCATGCTCGCAGTGTTGAGAAGACAGACACGAGGCGCACTCTCGACGGGATCCCGCCACTAGGGACGAACGCTCGGCTTCTCGATCGCAGGTCGGTGATGAGCGTCCACGACCAGACAAGATCCGTACTTGTATTGGCGCCAGCTCCCGACACAGGTTAGACAGGCATAACCTGCTGCATCCAGGGATCGCAAGTACCGCAGGACTGCGGCACGTTCATCAGGTTAGTGTTGTTGTGCCACGCCCACACACCCGTTCGTGGAGACGAGACCTGTACGCAGTCTGAAAGGAAGAAGGTGGCACGTGCAGTGCTTCGGAAGAGAGGCACGACGCGCACACCCGACGAGATCCCGTTCCTAGAGACGACGACGCTCGACTTCCCAATCGCAGTTCAGTGACGAGCTTCCACGGCCCAGTTTAACGTCAACCGGGAAGATGCCAGTACATGCACTTACGGCGGTCTTAGCCGTGGATCAGACGGCGGAACGCAGAAGCGGAAGGACGCTTGCAGACACAGTGCTTCGGGCAGAGAGGCACGAGGCGAACTCACGACGGGATCTCGCCTCCGTCTAGACTACCGAGCTGCCACTACTGGACCGACGTCAGCTCTCGCGCCATCAACGGTCAAAGCCCCAGGGCAGATGCTCCACGGCCAGATGAACGGACGGAACGGAAGTGCGCGCTCACTGCGCAGAGCCACGCGGCACGAGCCTAGCGCACGCCGGGACCCGAAACTCGTCAGGTCTCCGTACGTTCGGCATCCCACTCACAGGTCAGTGACGAGAATCCATGATCGGATAACTGGCTGAAAGGAAGAGCGCTCCCTCCCGGCACAAAGCACGCCGGGACCACGAGCCGCGTTGCTCGACGAGTCGCATACGATATACGAGCGTTCAGCGTCACGCGCCCAGGTTGGGGAGACGTGGCACGACCGCGCCTTCGGCTGTACGGAAGAGAGCACACTCACCGCACAGGGAGCCACGAGCCATTCGCGCGACGGGCCCTCGTGGCCGTCTACCACATGTGACATAGCAGGGCAGAAGGACCTCTGGGGGTGAGAAGAACCGAGCGGATCCCCGCTCTTGGGACAGGCCGCCACTACTACAGACCGTGGTGTGCGTTGTTGCAGCAGGCACCGTGAGGAGTCTGGCCTTTCTCACCACCACTTCGGGCGCCCACTGGCCATAGGGACTACAGTTTTGCTGTCCAAGACTACCATAATTCTACAGAAGCGTTCTGCCTCTCACCAGTACCCCCGGCGACGTTGCCTCACCCAGGACGCGCCTTCCGCGTAGATCGGAAGACTTCTACACCCGGGTGTACTATGCCTTGTTCCCTGAGCACCTTGGTGGAGGCCCCTAGGAGGAGTGCCTGGGGGGGATTCTAGGCTGTGTTTTTTTATTTTAACATGCTTACAGTGGGCAGGTAAGTTAGCACTGTAGAGATGTACCGTTTTTCTCTTCTAGCTTTACCGACTGAGGCCAGATTCCTGCCGGTGCCAGGACGTCGTTTCGCTTGTTTTCGTGTTCTTGTGCGACAACCTACTGACTCGGGACTTCGTTACACCGCTGCGAAGCTCGGAGTCGCCCCCTCCCCCCCCCCCCCCCCCCTGCTGCCAGGCGCCACCTACGCGGCGTCCCTTTCCTTGCTTGTCATCTTGCTGGCTACTTCTCTGAGGGAACGGGTGCTTCAGGAGTCCACCTGCACTGCTACCTTGACTCCTGATCGCTGGTACCGACTACGACAGTCGACTCGTGGTCCTGCCAGTTGGGCGTCTTGTGCTTCCACTTCGCCGGCCCTAGATCTTGTTAGAGCGGAACCGGATGAAGCCTCCTGAGAGCGGTATGATTCAGCGCGTCCCCAGACAACCGTCGTCAGCCATGGCCTCTGGGGGTTCTACCGCCGTGGTTTGTCGGGGTGGGCAGAACCAGACGGGTGCTTCCAGGCTACTCGTTGACTTCCCCAACCAGTCTTTCCTAGTGATAGAGGTGGAGCTCTCTTGATGACAGCTCGAGTTCTCTTCGCTTCCCTCGACAGGTGCAACTTCTGGGTCTTTGCGAGCGCTTCTGACTTCATGCCTCCTGGGATGGAGTCTCGCTCGGTCTTCACGTACGGCGATCTCCAGAGCGGCGAATTCAGCGGATGGTGCACTCAGCGTGATGGGTTCTTCTAGAGTAGGAGCCCTTCAGGGGCCGGTGTACAGCAGCAGGTTCTTCCCTTTGATGCTTCAGGGTCTTCTTTGTCGGCGGCTCCGGTTCCCTGGATGAAGTTCTGCAGACGACTGTCATCTCCTTCGCTGGGCGGCTCTCGCGAAGGGAGAGTACCTCTGCGCCTTCACTCCTGTTGTCCCTTCGCCGTCGCAAGTCTTGCCAACAGGGGAGTTCACCTGTTTACGAGAGACTACTCAGCCTCCTAGGGATCCAGCTTCGGGTTCGTTGGCGACGTCTGGACCTTCTCACCATCTCCTACAGCACTGCAGTCTTTACCCTCTTTCCGCGGGGCAGGCCGCGGCTCCTCGTCCGTCCTCCTCGCCCAGTGGCCGCGGGTGCTGGATCAAGACTTCGCTTCCCACCCGAGAATCTTCCGGGACTTCCACAGGACATGCCGACGCCTCTCTGCTTCGACATCCCTGTTCATCTCCGCAGCCCGGAGTGGTCCTCGCCCTCTACCTCGTGGGAAGACCTCTCGTCCCGCCAACTTACGGTGCTGTCCAAGCTCCTGCTCCGGTTCAAGGATTTGACACGGACCTGGGCCTAGTGTATTCATGCTGCGGTTTATGCTGGTAGGCTGCCAGCGTCCTGACCTTTGACGGACCATCAACACGTTTGACGTCTACAGCCCGAGACCTCTTCTCCCGCGCCTTGACGTTTCGCAGCAAGCCTTCGCCGCGAGAGGTTCTCCACGCGGCTGTGGTACCTTTCGTTACGGTTGGACAATCGACCAGACGAGCCTGTGACTGGACGGACATGTCCTGGGTAGCTGTTGGACCGTGGACGCATCTCCCTTAGAGATCGGGCGATTCCTCGGCGCTGATCTCCGTTCTCTGGCTCTTCCCCATCTTCCTTGACACCGTTGCGGTTAGGGGCTACTGGACCAGGGTCGCTGATGAAAACCACCCCAGATCAACCGACTCGGGTACCGGCAGCCAAGTGTTGTGCCAGACCCGTACGTCATGGGAGTCTCACCGTTGGCGCCAGGAACTCCTAGTCTTGGCCGACATCCCTACCGTCGTCCCCTGCTTCCAAGAACAGGGCGGGACCCGCCATCACTCGCTTGCATCCTTCTCCACCAGGCGTTCCGCTGGAGCGAGGATCGGGGCTTCGCGCGAGACTCTTAATGGGCATCCGACTGTTGTAGCTGACTCTCCCCTGCGTTGCAGCCAGCTTCTCCACTCCGGGTGGACACTCTGGCCAGACATCTTCCAGAAGTCTGGGACCAAATTGGAATCTTCCATGCGACGAGGGACCTGGCGCGGCGAGCCCTCACAAGTAGAGGCTTTTCCAGGGCGGCGGTGGATGCTATCGTTTCGACATGCAGACCCTCGACAAGACGAGTTCTGAGGGATGTGGCGAGCGCTGGGCGACAGCTGTGGCGACATCCTCTCCTTCCACACGGATTGACGCTGCACAGCTGGCGGGGTTCTTCCTTGGCTCTTCACCACCAGCGTATTCCGGCGCCAATCTCCTTCTGGGCTACCTCGCCATGATCGCCGACAGCTACTGGCAGGGTGGCCGGCCCGATCCTGGTAGCTGCAAAGACCTCTCCGTTCTGATGGCCCACTTCGGTCTGCTTTGCCCGGCCCTGCGTTCTCTGGGACTGAGATGGGATCTACCTTGGGTGCTTCCGTGACTCAACTCAGACCGTTTTGAACCTCTTCTGTTGGCACGCATGCTGGACGTGACACGGAAGACGTGCTTCCTCTTGGCCCTGGCCATGGCTTCCAGGGTCGGTGAACTTCACACGCTGTCGACACGCCCAGATTGCTTGCAGTTCCGGACTGATGGCTCCGTGCAATGGCTACCTGAACCGATCTTCTGGCCAAGATGCGGGCGCCTTGGCAGCCCCACAGATGATGGCTATTCTACACTTTGAGTGACTGACTCCACCCGGGAGACCAGACTATGGGACCGGTGAGAGCCTTACATGTGTACCTGTGCCGGAACAAGCCGCTCCGCAGAGGACGCACCCGCCTGTTTCTCAGTCTGTCCCCAGGTAGACGTGACACCTCAGCTCAGACCATCTCCTCCTGGCTCCGATGGGTGATTCGCTCTGGCTACTAGGATCTCGCCCCTGATGCAGCCAAATGTATGAACATCAGGGCACCTGAGATCAGAGCCATGGCCGCAAGTCTCGCATTCGACCGCAACTGTGCTGTCAAGGACATTGTGGCGGCCGTGGGAGGGCGATCTGAGACTACCTTTGCCCGCTTCTACCTGAGGGACCTCTCCACCCAGTGGCAGAACCTTTTGCTGGTGGGAGACATCGCAGCAGCGCATCACTCCCTCCTGGCGCCATGGGCGCCGTAGGTATCTTAGCTAAAATTATCGGGAGTTTGCCTCGGGATGGCGGGTCTGAGGACAGTGTCTTGGTTAGGGGCACTATAGCGGCACCCACCTCCTCTTCGGGATTCTTCCTATTAGTAATACCATCGGTAATGTGTTTTGAGGAAACAAATGAATTTTTCTTTAAAATGAATTTTTAAAAAAATACTTACCGATGGTATTACTCGAAGGTCCCTCCCACCTGCCCCGCTTGCCGCCAGTTCGCAAAGAAACTAAACTGAGGCATATCGGGTGATCTCTTACCGGATGGGGTGTAAGGGAGGCTACTCAGGTTACTGCCTATAGAATGGTGCCCACTTGCCAACGCTCCCTTATACGGACACAACCAAATTTTGGCTAAAATTAGGCTAGCTAGGTAACGTTTCCTATTAGTAATACCATCGGTAAGTATTTTTCGAAAAAAATTAATTTTAAAGAAAAATTCATTTTTCTTTGTTGTTCAGTATTTGATGGTTGTTTCAGGGCTGAGTCCCCACCACACTATGCAGATAGCGGAGAGGCTGTACACCCAGGGTTACATCAGTTACCCCAGGACAGAAACCAACTCCTATCCGGAGAGCTTTGACCTCAAGTTAGTCACCTCTTCTCCCTGTTTGTACAATGAAAATCCTTTGATTGTCTCATGCATGCATCAACAAGTATGATCTGCAAGTTTATCAGCTGTTCACTCTGTTTGTTTATTGAACACTCGTTTATTAATTTATTTACACATGACAAAGCTTGGACCTCAATTTAGTCAGCTGTTCACTGTGTTGTGGAATGAAAACCCAATGATACTGGTAACACTTTTATGATTAGTTATGTGCAGGTTTATTCACTAGATCAGCCCTGCAGCACCATCACAAAAGACACAATTATTTGTTCACAGGGGAACCCTAAAACAGCAGTCGGATCACCCAGACTGGGGACCGTACGTCCGCAAACTGCTTCAAGAGGGCATACAACGACCCAAGTAAGTAAATTACTAGTATGGTTTTAAATGTGCAATCTGGATGATATATATATTGAAGATATGTAACAGTTTCTATTAAACCTGTGCGTGTCAATAGTGGATTTTGTCTTATGATTCCTGTAGGAATCAACATGACAAAGCCGCTGCCAGCACGCAAAGGGTTAACTATTGAAGCTTTCCTTATTTTTCCTTGTTCAAAATGCAGTTTTTTAGTTCACAGTGGTCTTTTTTTTAGTAGAGTATGAGTTTTCGTCGACATTACCTGTATGTTTGTGCCTACATTACTTCAGTAGGATTTGCAATTGAAATACTCGGGGATGTCTCAGGGACGGTGTTGGAAGTTGTCCTCTGAGTACACTGAACTTCTTCTTCATCTACTATTGACTTTGACTCATAGTCAAACCATACTAGGCTTTGAGTCACCATGACGTCGTAAACTGGGCTGTCAGGTGAAAAGCGGCAGCAGTTCCCCAGAGAGTACAGTAAACATTTGGAAAACTTGATGTTAGACCATGATGTGTTAACTCATTTGAGATGTGCTGCCTCAGGATACACAGCCTAAGCCCCGTATCCAGAGGCGGTATGTCTCGAATGAGTTAACCAATTGGCTGTCAGTGCCACTTTTTGTCTTAGTGACACCTGCAGGAATCACCCAAATACTGCTACCGACAGCCGAAGTGTTAATCCATTTAACCCCACAGCCATATTTCCCAAATTTTGGAGGTGTCACTTAACGACTATGTACCAGTTGCAGGAGATGGATCGACCATAATAATTCAAGGGTAGTTCCAGATTAGCTTGGTGTCTGTTGGTGCCAAGCAAATCTGGCACTGCCCTTGAATTATTATGTCCGATCTGTCTCATGCTGTGTGCATCAGGGCTAAAATGGGTTAAGGCACCTCAGCTGGAGATGGATTGCCCAGGATATGTCAAATGTAGTACTGGATTAGTGTTCTAGGACAAAAACTTGACCATATCAGTTGAACTCTCTATGTGTGCCCCAGGAAAGGAGTAGATGCGGGAGATCACCCACCCATCACTCCAATGCGCTGTGCTCGAGAATCTGAGTTTGACCACGACAGCTGGCGGCTGTACGATTACATCACTCGACATTTCATCGCAACAGTGAGTCAGTTTTAGTCTCTACTTTTATCCCCTTTGTACATGCAGCCTCCATTACCAGAAAACAGTACCTGTGTTGCTGCATGCACAAGAGGTTAACCCATGTCATACTGAGGCTAAAGCTTCAAATTTGTACACTGCCATATGCAAGCTACATTATAAATAGTAGTTACATGTAAGGATATAGATCAATGGCTTTAGTTCAAGGGTGGTGCCAGAATAGCTTGGCGTCTAGAGGTGCCAAGCTATTCTCGCACTACCGTTGAACTGTTTTAGTCAAACTTATTTCACACCCTGGTGTATTCCGAATGATAAGGAAAAGTAGAAGAGGTCATTGTTAGATCTTTTGGAAAACAGCAATTTTGAGCGGACTTTACCTGTACCATTTGTGGGACCACAAATGAGATGCTACCACCACGTGATGATGAGAATACATCACAAGTACACTGCTATTTAAATGAGATGCTAAGCATCTCATTTAAATAGATTAGAAATATACTTGTGGTGTGTTTCCTGAGTGGGTCTATCTGGGAATACCCCCGCAAATGGTACGGGTACTTTTGAGCAGTATACATGTGTGTCATCGTTTGTCCTTATGGCAAGACAGCACTGTTTAGTCCATGAGGTGATTTTGACATGTGTCTGCAAGTTACTGGTACAAAGTTTGTGTGTTTTTGGTTGTAATGCCTTATTTATTTTTGTGCTTGAGATACGCCAAAATTGGAACATCTTTAGTTGCTTGTTGGACTTGTAGCTGATTTAGAAAGATGGCTGCTAGCTAATTTTCCTCATGAAAAGATATTTTGGAATCATATGCTTTGGTGAGTATGTACTGAGCCATCCATTTTAGTTTTACTTATGTCCATCATCCAAACAAAACTGAATGTGGGCATTTGTTTCCTCAATACACATTACCGATGACATTACAATATGGAATGGTTCTTATCTAGACTAATTTTAGCCAAAATTGTTGTGTATGAGTATGGCAGTGTTGGCAGGTGAGGGGCACCATAGCCTAGGTGGTAACCCGAGTAGCCTCCCTTCCATCCCATCAGGCATGTGCCCAGCGGAAGCTCACAAGTCAGTTTCTTAGCTAGACAGTGGAAGGTTGTGTACGTCAGTGTCTCTAGCTTCGGACTGTGTAAAGTTGTGAAACGGTCGTAGTGTTTCTTGGAGATGTTACCCTACGCACTGCCTTGTGTTAGGCTTGGACGCTTTTCTGTGGGAATTTCCTCGTCTGTGTTTGTGACTTAGCCCTGACGAGACAGCGGCATCTTGTGAGCTGTGCTCACGCGCTCGGGCCGGTCTGGCCGTAGCGTGTTACGCACTTCGTGTGTCCTGAACTTTCTACTTCCGAGATAAGGAAAAGAGAAAGAAGAGGCTCTCCTGCTACACTCGGAGTGCCTGTGTTCGGCTCGGTGCTGTTCCCAGCTTCATGGACCGGTCGTGCCTGTGATGCCTGCGTGGTCTCCGCTCACGGACCATGGACTGGGTCGAGTCTGCCTTCGCCGCCATAGCTGTTAGGCTTCGCCGCGGTGAGCTGGTTGGTCTGCGACCTGTGTGGGTTCCCTTGCTTTTCCATTATCAAGGTAAAACCTCGGTTTTTGCCTACTACCGGCGCTCAAGGAGGGGGGTAGAGAGCGCAGGCGTTGGCATACGCCGTGCACTTAACTTTGTTTGTATGCGTTGTCGTGCAGATTCGTATTGCGGGCCCGCGGAGGCATGCTCGCTCGCTTTTCTGTGTGCACAATGTTGCAGTTGGCAAGTCCGCTCCTGCTCACGATGTAGACAGTTCCATTGGCCTAGTGACGGATATGCTATTTGCCTACCATGTTCCGGCTGTGCCTCCACTCACCCGTGCCTGTTTTGCGCCCCTGGCTGGAAGAACAGTGGACCCAGCTTTGGAGCTTCTACTGCCGCGATCGGCCGACGCCAGCACGGGTAAGGGGTCCAACACCGGTAAGCCCCACAGACCCGACGAGTGGCCCTTACCAGGTTGTAGAGCCTTCAACGCCGCGGCTTAGGCCGCGAGCCCGAGCTCTAGCGCCAGCAGCCACCACAGTACCGTCGAGTGGTCTCTGCCCAGTCATGGAACCTCAAGCGCCGCGATTTAGGCCTTGAGACAAAGCCCCTGCACCGGTAGCCACCACAGTCCTGCCGAGTGGTCTCTACCCGGTTGTGCCGCCTGTTTGGCGCGAGATAAGACTCAAGAGCGAGCTCCAGCACTGGTGGCTGCCACAGACCGATGAGTGCTGCTTACCAGGTTGTGGAGACTCATCCGCCATGTGATGCTTCAGTCATTGCTGCCTCCTCGGCCAACGCAAGAGGCCAGCGCGGGCACAGGGATTCGGCGCCCTGCTCCAGGTTAGTGATCGGGGACCACGACCGGACAAGTCAGCTGGCCTTACGCACTCCCGCTCCCCGGTAGGCAGTAGGAGACACAGCACGGGCGCGCAATGAGACGACATGCCCCGTCTACCCCCCAGCGCGGACAAGCCTTGGCTCTGTGGAACAAACCAAGCGGACTCCGGTAGCTCGACGACGTTCGCGCTCAAGGGACAGGTGGACTTGTCGACGGACTGCTTCCCGTGTCTCGGATGCAAGCTGGCACTCTCGAACGACCTCCAGGTATGACCCGGCATCTGCTGATCGTGTTCCCACGGCGCGTCCTCCTGAGACCTCCCTCCGGGCCGAAGTCCGCTGCAACCTGTGGTATACACCAGCACATACAAGATAAGATGTCCCGGCCGCGGTGAGTGACTATACTCTCGGCGGCACGAGAATGCTGGACCATGCGGCGCTTGTGTGACTTAGGCCGCAGGACGGGGACTATGCATGGCACATCGGCCGGTGCCCACTATCTCGAAGTACTGAAAGGACCTGGTATGAGGATGGCCTGTGACATGCAGGCCCTCCAATCCTTGACTGTCATTCAGCACAGACGTTTGGCGCCCCGTTCTAGGCAGTGACAGGGGACCACGAGTGGACAAGACTGCTGGACTAGTGTGCTCCTGCTCCTCGGTCAAGGGTAAGCGACGAGTCAGGATCACGTTGAGATTGCTTGAAGCTTCGGCATCCCACTCCAAGATCAAGTAATATTTGTTGTTGTTTGCGGGTCAGCTCCGCCCAGGCGACTACGGCCGTCTCGGGGCGGAGGGTCAGTGAAAGGAGTTCATGATGCCCGGACAAGACTGCTCGGCTTACGTGCGCCCGCTCGCCAGGTTATTTAGGGATGAGCTGGGTTCACGTCGACTTCGCTCGCCCGTCTACCCTTAGGACGGTGTGGACGGACCACGGAGTGGTAGAACAACCAAGCGGACGTCCGTTCCTCGCCAGCGGCCGCGCTTGCGGGACAGACCGCTGCTACTGCAGACTGGTTCCCGCGACTCGGCTCCCACCCGTCACCCTAGGCCTGCCGTCGGGACAAGACTCTGGCCGACCGATCCTGTCACAGTCCAACGAAAGTGTTCCACCTCAGGCCCGTTACAAGTACCTTTGCCCCAGGCAAGACTACAGGAGCAGCGGCGGCAGCTCGCCTGACGCTCACAGGACAGGTCGTCTAGGCACGGGTTACGCTGTATGCCTTCCGGCCCAGCACAGAGGTACCACGTCCAACCCAGGGACGGTGCCTTTACACTGGACAGGATGAGACTGCGGGCAGTGGGCGCCCGCTCGGCACTTAGAATTCTCCGAGCGCAGCCTCGGCCTCGACTCGCCACATCACCACAGCTGCGGCTTCCAACCACTAGTAGGGTTTTGGTGGCGTGTACACATTGTAAGCGCTTACAGCTGGAAGGTAAGTTAAGTGCTGTAAGCTAATGATCCGTTTTATTCCTTAGTGGCTTCGGCGACGACACAGGGTACCTGCCGGCACCCCAGGACGTTAGCTCGGTTTTCTGCGGCCCCGGGTCGTGGTGCGTCTGCCTGCGGAGACGGCACTTGACTACGCTTGTCTCGGCCTCTATCGTTCCTAGCGTCAATGATCGGAGACTCCCTCCTCTAGCCGCGGTTACGAGCTTCCTGACTTGCCGGTCTTCTCCTACCAGGCTGCGTACCACTCCTGGCTCGATGCCTTGCCGGCTACCACTTCGTGTGAACGGGGACTTCAGGATGCCGCCGGCACTTCGACCTTCGACCTTGATAGCGGCTACGACAGTCGACGCGTGCACCACGCTGTACAAGTTCGTCAACGACCCGTCCTTCGGCGGGGAGACTGCCCGAGACTTCGCCTCGCAGTGCAGACTTGGACTGGGCCTTCAGCCTGGACTCGGCGACTTCCCAGATGATACGGAGTCGGTCATTGATCTCCTCGGACTGCGTTGCGTTCGGGTCGTCCCAGGAAGAGAAGAGGACACCGTCTCCAGCCGTTCCCTCCGCTTTACCTTCGGCGTGACCTGCCAGGGTCGCGCACTCCCTGCGGTGGCTTCGCAGCCTCTGGGGGTTCCACTGTGGCTGTTTTCCGTTGCAGACAGGACCAGTCGGACGTCTTCATGCTCCACATCGACATCCGTAGACGATCCCCTCTTGCGAAACCAGTCGGAGCCCTCCTTGGAGAAGGATCGAAATGCACTTGGGATCCCCTTGGCAGGCATGGTTCCTGGTCTACGTGGGCAAGTTCATCCTCTCGCCTTAGCGACGCTTCGCTACCTAGGGATGGAACCTCGCACTGACCTCACGAAGGGCAGCTCCGAAGCGGCGAACCCAGCGCGGCGGTTGTCTGTAGAGCAGGCGTACTCCGCCAGACGGGGACTTTGGCTTCAGGGATTGGTGAGTACCACAGTGGACCTTCTTCCCCTATGATGTCTCTACTGCCCCAGCCTCAGCTGCTCCTGCTTCTCTCCGGACAACCCTCGACAGGTGACCTCGAGTCTCAGGTTCTGGTGCGACCGATGCTACGCCCTCACCTTCTTCTCGGGGCGGATCCAGACTGGCGCGCGATGGGAGTTCCCCTTACTCCCCCCCTCCTAGCATGTCCCTCGCGTCGACGCAAGCCTCGCCACCGGGAGCGCTCCCCTGTTACCAGGATCCTACCCTGCCTCCGGCGGATGGCCTCCGGACTTCCTTGTCCAGCTTTGGGTGTCACGTTCCCGATGCCAGGAGCTTCTCGTTCTCTCCGACAGCACCACGGTGGTCAACTACTTCAGAAGCAAGGTGGGGCACGCTTCCTCTCCCTGTACTTCCTCTGCTGCCATGGGCTCCGTTGGTGCGAAGATCGTGACATCGCTTTTGAGCAAGAGCCTGTCAGGGGCGTCTGCATGACCGGCCGACTCCTTCGCGTGTCCCGGCCAGCTTCTCCGCACAGAGTGGACAGGCCGTCCAGACATCGTGTGGGTGATCTGCGCAGCAGACACTTCTCCATGATCGCCCTGAGGTGGAATCGACAGCTTCCCCACTTCGTCTCGCCGATTCCAGACTCGCTTGCCTGGGCAGTCGATGCTCTCTCCATCCTGTGGGACGGCCTGGTTGCCTACGCCTACCTGCCGGCGATGCTCGTTCCCAAAGTCCTACTCAATCTCACAGGGTGCAACGCGACCCTGTTCCTGGTGGCCCCGTTCTGCTGGACCAAGTCGTGGATCACTGATCTGAACCTCGCCACGGCTCCCCCACCGGCGGCTTCCCGCTCCGCGCACGATGCTCAAGAAACCACGGCAGGCGCTGTACCACCCATGCCCCGAACGGCTCCTCCTTCATGCCGGAGATTGTGCGGCAAGCCCTCGCCATTAGACGCTTCTCAGGTGCGGCCTTGGAAGCTATCACTACAGCCCGCAGAATCACGAACAGACGAGGCTACAAAGGGGTGTGGCGAGTCCTGTGCGACTGGTGTGATGGCAGGCGCCTCTCCCCCACGGATTGACGGTTCCTCAGCTGGCGGACTGCTTCTTCTGGCTGTTCACCTACCAGCGTTCAGTGCCGATCACCTTTCGCGGCTACCTGGCCATGGTCCATGACACGTACCAACACTTGGGACGACCTGACCCTGGTAACTGCAAGACCTGCTGACCTGATGGCCCACTTCGGTCTACAACGTCCCGCTCTGCGCTCCCTGGTGCCGCGATGGGACCTGCTTTAGGTCTTTACTTTGCTCAACTCTGACCGCTTCGAACTGACCCAGTTGGCAAGGCTACCGGACATGACGCGGAAGACCTGCTTCTGGTGCTGGCCCTCGCGTCTGCTTCCAGGGTCAGCGAGCTGCACACCCAGCACGAGTAACGGGTCCAACACCGGTAAGCCCCGCAGACCCGATGAGTGGCCCTTACCAGGTTGTAGAGCCTTCAAAGCTGCGGCTTAGGCCTTAAGCCCGAGCTCTAGCGCCGGCAGCCACCACAGTCCCGTCGAGTGGTCTCTGCCCGGTCGCGGAACCTCGAGCGCCGCAAAAAGGAAAAAGAATATCAGCACGTCCCGGCTTGTTTGCAGGTCCGGATGGACGGCTCAGTTCAACTGCTGCCCGACCCGGCGTTTCTCGCCCAGACCCGAGCTTCTTGGCTACCCCGCAGTTGGTCACCATGCACCACTGAGAGACCCAGGCTCCACCCGTGAGTCCAGGACCCGGTGAGAGTTTTACGCGTGTACCTGCGCCGGACCAAGCCGCTCCGCAGGGGTCGCACCCGCCTTTTCCTCCCACTGTCCCCAGGTAGAATGACATCTCAGCCCAGACAATATCCTCCTGGCTCTGATGGGTGATACGCTCCGCCTACCAAGATCTCTCCCCTGATGCAGCCAAACGAATGTACATCAGGGTGCACGAGGTCAGAGCCTCGGCCGCAAGCCTTGCATTCGACCGCAACTGTGCTGCCTAAGACGTGGCGGCCGTAGGATGGCGAGCAGAGATTACCTTCGCCCGCTTCTACCTGAGGGACCTCTCCAGCCAGAGCCAGAACCTTCGCTGGTGGGAGACATTGTGGCGGCGCAACACTCCCTCCCAGCGCCCTGGGTGCTGTAGATATCCTTGGTCCGCCAGCGCGCGGCGTGGTGCTCTAGGCGTGACTCTCCTCCGAGCGCCTTGCACCGCTACTCGTCTCGTCGCTCGCCTTCAGCTGACCGGTGCCCTTCTCGCCGTTCTTCTGCCTTCCAACGGCCGCGGTCCCCTCATCATAGTAATCGCGGACCGCAGAATCGCCGTTCTCCGCTTTGCAGCCCCGTTTCGTCGCGTCGGCCCTCACAGGATCTCTCCTCCCGACGTCAGTCTCGCGAGCGGACCCCCACCCCCCCCCACACCTCTGCCTCTTTGCGGGATGCTACTTCCGTCTCCTCCACCCTCCGTCGTAGCAGAGGTGCCTACCTTACGCGCTGGCTCGTAATTTTACGCATTTTCGGCTCAAGTTACGCGAATACGACTAGCTCCTCCAAAATACGCAATTTACGAGGGGGGAGGAGGGGGGGGGGGGCGGGGGCCTTTTTTTTTTATGGACTGAAGATCGACCGCTTTATATAGGCTCCCCAGCCTCTGGAACCAGAGACTATGTCACTGAGCTTTGGCGTGTAGTACGCTATACACTGACTAGCCAAGGCAGCAAGAATACTCGCACACAGCGCGCCAAGCGTGCACTGAAACACTGAAGTCTGACTCGCGGGTAGTAACTAGCGATAGCAGGGGGCTCCTCTGCTACAAATGCATGCAACGTGTGCAGAAAGGACTTTGGTGTTGCTCACAGTGGTGCGTACAAAAGTATGATATTCAAAGACATTTGGAGTCCGCTGGGCACAAGGCCAAGGCAGTAGTACATCCCAAAGCTGACATAAAGCACTTTTTCGTTAACCCTTTCGGCCCGCAAACTGCTGTACTGGTTGGCGGTCTCGTATACCGTGCAGCCCAGAAAACCGCTAGGTGTTTTATATCGCGCACCCGGTGATACGCGAGCCTCGCTGCGCGTGTGGTGACCTTGCCCGTCGCACTGACACATCATGTTTACATTACAGGGTCCTGACAGTGCGTGCGTACTTTTGTACATGGTATGCAGTCAGCTTTGCAGTGCTAGCATACGCATTACGGTCAAAATGGCGAGTGAATGTGTAGATATTCGGAGTGATAATATTTTGTGTTTGGAGACATGGTTTCAAAAGCAGATAGCTTTGATGTATTGGGACACGTGTGCCCACCTACCGCGTGGCAGCATTACCACGTGTTGGCAGTGTCAACTGGAGCGATCGACGGTTGAGGCACTGACAACGGCAATGACGTACGGCTTGATTCTGAAGCTGAATTTGGAGGTTCTACTTGATATTCCGTTTCTCTGATGCTACACCTTGGTGCACCTGTAGGTGACTCTGTGGACACTGACACACATTGGTCACACGTGTAGTACATGCATTGTCTTTACAACACTGATACTTCCAGAGTTCCAGCCGATCGTGTATGATACACAACATCGTTCAATGCCGCTTATTACATGTTGTCTAGACTGTGGATATACCGTACAGTGGCAGGTGTAAACATTGACATCTGGCGACCAGGTAGGAGACTTACAGTGTATCGGCATACTGGAAATGCATGGACACTAATTTGTCGCAGTAACAGATTCCCTTTTTACTGATGCATGTTAAGTAACAGCTACCTGTCATGCACAAAAGACATTTTTGGCTCACGTGCGAAGTAAAAGTATGTTCTGAGACTTTAACTTTGGCATTTTCTCGGAGAATATTGAAGCTACAGTCTTCAAACTTGGCCCAAGGATACTTTGTGGCAAGACCTTTCTAAACATGCCAGTTTTAGTGACAGTTTCTCACAAAGGTCAAGGTCATAGAGGATCAGGAAATATATATCAAAAATAGCTATTTTGGGACATGTTCTCAAATACTATTCACAACTTCAAACCCAAACTTGGTACAAAGATTCCTGATGAAAAGACCTTTATATGAACACTAATTTCGTTGATCCCTCGGAAAAGTCGAGGGGTCACAAGAGCTCAAGAAATATGTCTAAAATGACCATATTTTTACCACCCCCCCCCCCCCCCCCCCCCCCCCAAAAAAAAAAAAAAAAAAAAATTTTTTTTTCGCAAATACTAATACTATTCACAACTTCAAACCCAAACTTGCTACAGCGATACCTGATATTGTGTGAATAAAATAACTAACAGTATGGATAAATGTCTTTATTTTTAATTTGTTTGCTGTGGTGTATTTTTTTCGTTGCATGTTGCGCTGAAATGATTACACAAAATACACATTTTTAAGCAGCCCATTACACAAAATGGTCTAAGAGGGGTAGGCACCTCTGTCGTAGTGTGGAGTTGCTCCCTCGTCGCTCCTCCGCACCCCCTCCTGATGATGACTTCCTCAGCTTGGCCCCGGAGGATTCTGTGTTGGCACTCCTTGGGGATGATGAGGCGGCGGATCCCAGGCGCTCTTCCTCGAGGGACGACTCCTTGTCACTACCGACCCTCGCGGGACCTAGGTTGGAGACACTACTGGCCTTGGATGAGGCGGCTCGCCTTATCTCCGCATGCCTTCCCCCAGAAGATTGCCTGCCATCCCCTCCACTCAAGAGGAGAGCATCGGCCTTTGTGGATGCTGAGCGTCACACGAAATGTTTCAAGTCCCTTCCTCAGCCTCCTGGTTTCCACGTTCTGCGTGACGCCTTCTCTGCGCATCTGCAACAGGGCGCCTTGGGCAATAATGGCTTCTTCTCTGACTCCAAGTGGCCCTCGGACTTGGCCATCTCCTTCCGACAGCAGTGGTAGTCCAGTCACTCGCAAGCCTTCTCCTGCCCACTTCCGGAAGTGGACCCCCCCGCGCTCGCCCTGGTCGGTGCCTCCCGGCTTTGGCTACCTTCGCACAGCATCAACAGGACAGTTTCCCTGATTCGCAATGCTCTCGCCTTCTCGGGGTTTCTGGATCTAGCCACCCAGGCCTTGGTTCAATGGGTCGAGGAGGCCTGGCAGCCTTCTCTTATACCGCTCCTTGGGGATCTCTTGGCCCTGGCTGTCTCTGCCAACCGTGCGGCATACCACACCTCAGTCAACGCTATTGCTGCCGCCGTCAACTGCGACCTGATGCGTCGGGATGCCCTCCAACGCGACTGTGCCCTCCCAGCCGACGTGAAGAAGCAGCTTCGACAGGCTCCACTAGGTGGTTCCCTTCTGTTTGGCCCGACTTGGCAGTCGGTCAAGGACGAACATAAGGACATGTGGCCTGCCCGTGCCACCCCCTGCCAGCTTTTCGACAGCCCGCAAAGCCATGGGTCGAGCCCCTGCGGCCCGGTAGACCCTCCCGGCGCCCCTTCATGGTCCGTGGTCGCCTGCCCCCCCCCCCCCCCCCCCCCCCCCCCCCGCCGCCCCCGCCTTTGGTCGTGCGCGCCCGCCTCCCGGCCCCACCCCCGCCGGTCCCCGGATCGCCCCCGTCGCCCTGGGCGGGGGGGCCCCACGTCGAACTACCTGGACGATCTCCTTCTCCGGAACCAGTCCGAGGACGCCTTGCGGGTCGACCGGGATGCGCTTCTCCTTCTCCTCGACAAGCTCGGCTTCCTGGTCAACGCGGGGAAATCAGACCTCACCGCTTCGTCCATCTGGGAATGGAATTCCGCACCGATCTCAACCACGTCTGGTTGACGTAGCAGCGCGTTCAGAAGTTGGCGACCTTTGCGCGACAGGTGTCTCTGGAGATGGTGCTCCCCAGCAGGCGCTGGCTTCAACTTTTGGGACTGATGAGTGTGGCAGCAGACCTGCTTCCCCTGGGACGTCTCCACTCCCGACCGATACAGCTGCACCTGCTTCTCCACTGGCGGCCCTCGACGGATGACGTCGAGGCTCCGGTTCCGGTGCTGCCTATGCTCCGTCCTCACCTTCTCTGCTGGGCGGATCCCGTCTGGCTTGCAGCAGGCGTTCCCCTCTACTCTCCGCGTCCCCGACTGTCCCTGTGCATCGACGCAAGTCTCTCCGGTTGGGGCGCTCACCTGCTACCGGAATTCTCCACGGCCTCCGGCGTCTGGCCCCCGGATCTGCTGGCGCAGCACATCAACTGGTTGGAGTTGAAGGCGGTCTGGCGAGCCCTGCTCGCCTGGGAAACACGGCTGCGACAACAAGAGCTGCTGGCTCTCTCGGACAACTCCACGGTCGTCACCTACATCCAGAAGCAGGGTGGGACTCGCTCTCCCTCACTCTGCATGCTACTCTACCAGGTGCTCCGTTGGTGTAAGGATCGGAACATAACTCTCCGCGCGCGTCACATCCCCGGCCATCTGAATGTTCTCGCGGACTCTCTCTCGCGTCTTGGTCAGCTACTTCACACAGAGTGGACGCTTCGCCTGGACATCTTTCAGATGATCGGAGTGGCGTGGGAGGCCCCCATGGTCGATCTGTTCGCGACGAGATGGAACTACCAGCGGCCGGTCTTCGTCTCACCAATTCTGGACCCGCTTGCTTGGGCAGTCGACACTCTCTCCATCCCTTGGGACGACTTAGTCGCCTACGCCTACCCTCCGACAGTGCTCATCCCCAAAGTCCTCCTCAAGCTCCGGGGATGCAACGTGATCCTGTTCCTGGTGGCTCCTTTTTGCTGGACCAAGTCGTGGACCACAGACCTCCTGAACCTCGCCACGGGCCCCCCACTGCGGCCTCCCAAGCCTTGCAATATGCTCAAGCAATCCCCGGCAGGCGCTTTTCCACCCGTGCCCCGAGCGTCTCCTCCTCCACGCCTGGAGATTGTGCGGCAGGCCCTCGCCTCTAGAGGCTTCTCAAGTGCGGCAGTGGAGGCTATCGCTACGTCTCGCAGACCCTTGACCAGACGAGTGTACGACGGCAAGTGGCGTGTCCTGTGCGATTGGTGTGAAGACAAGCTCCTCTCCTCCATAGATCTGACAGTTCCCCAGCTGGCAGACTTCTTCCTCTGGCTGTTTACTGACCAGCACTTGGCACCGATCACCATTCGGGGTTATCTGGCCATGATCACAGACACGTATCGGCATTTGGGACGCCCCGACCCGGGTGCCTGCAAGGACCTCTCCGACCTGATGGCGCATTTTGGGCTACACCGGCCCACTCTTCGCTCACTGGTACCGCGCTGGGACCTTCTGTGGGTGCTTATTTGGCTTAACTCCGCCCACTTCGAACCGATCCAGTTGGCGCAGCTGCCGGACGTGACGCGGAAAACCTGCTTCCTACTGGCTCTCGCCTCCGCTTCCATGGTCAGCGAGCTACACGCCTTTTCAGCGTGGCCGGCATGTTTGCAGTTCTGGGCGGATGGCTCGGTTCATCTGCTCCCCGATCCGGCATTTCTCGCCAAGACCCGTTCTCCTTTGACTGCGCCTCAGGTGGTCTCCATTCAACCATTACGTGACCCAAGCTCCACCCATGAGTCCAGACAGCAGGACCCAGTGAGAGCTTTACGCGTCTACCTGCGCCGGACCAAGCCGCTCCACAAGGGACGCACCCACCTCTTCCTCCATCTGTCTCCAGGTAGAAATGACATCTCGGCCCAGACAATCTCCTCCTGGCTCCATTGGGTGATCCGCTCTGCCTACCAGGACCTCTCCACTGATGCAGCCAAGCGAATGAACATCAGGGCGCACAAGGTCAGAGCCATGGCGGCCAGCCTAGCATTCGACCGCAACTGCGCCGTCAAAGACATTGTGGCGGCAGTGGGCTGGCGAGCAGAATCTACCTTCGCCCGATTCTACCTGAGGGACCTATCCAGCCAGCGCCAGAAACTTTCGCTGGTGGGGGACATTGCAGCGGCGCAACACTCCCTCCTGGCGCCCTAGGCGCTGTAAGTATCTTCGCTAAAATTATCGGGAGTTTGCTTGGGAAGGTGGGCCTAGGTGACTGCTGTTGCGGGTTAGGGGCGTTATAGCGGCACCCACCTCCTCTTCGTATTCCATACGGTAATGTCATCGGTAATGTGTTTTGAGAAAACAAATGTATTTTTTTTTAAATGTATTTTTGGGAAAAATATTTACCGATGACATTACTCGGATGACCCTCCCACCTACCCCGCTTGCTGCCAGTCCACTCATAAACTAAACTGAGTACTCACGGTAAGGTGTACCCGTATGGGGATGAAGGGGAGACTATTCAGGTTACTGCCTGGCTATGGCGCCCCTCACTTGCCAACACTGCCTTATACGTACACAACAAATTTTGGCTAAAATTAGGCTAGCGTAGACACGATTCCATATGGTAATGTCTTCAGTAAGTATTTTTTTTTTAAAATACATTTTAAAGAAAAATACATTTTTCAAAGGACCCTCCCACCTGCCCCGCTTGCCGCTGGTCCGCTAAGAAACTGACTGGTGAGCTTCCGCTGGGCGCATGCCCATATGGGATGGAAGGGAGGCTACTCGGGTTACCACCTAGGCTATGGCGCCCCTCACCTGCCAACACTGCCATACTCGTACACAACAATTTTGGCTAAAATTAATCTCGCTAAGAACCATTCCATACTGTAATGTCATCGGTAAGTATTTTTCGAAAAAATACATTAAAAAAAAAAATACATTTTTCTAGTTTATTTATTTTGTATCCTTAAACTAACATCCATTTGTTTGTCTTTCTGATCCCCTCACTCTCGCCCAACCTCAGCTGAGTCCCAACTGCCAGTACCTTCAGACAACTATGTACTTTGAGATCGGCCCAGAACGATTCTCATGCAGTGGTAAAGTGTTGATTGACCCTGGCTTCACTGAGGTCATGCCATGGCAGGCGCTTGGTGCAGATGAGGAAATCCCAACACTGAAACAGAACACCATGCTGGATATAGACGAGGTGAGGCTGTAATTAACACTTATAATAATAATAAGAATAATAATGCTGGTCATTATAATTATAGGCATTTTACACAATTATATGACAGCAATTTTGACAGTCTGACATTTTGTCCGGGGACCCTTAAAAAAACCCGGACATTTGTCTGGCCGCACAGCTCTGGCAACCTGCCAAATACATGCCGTGAAAAAGCAGTTCCAGTATAAACATGCTTGAACAACTTAGTAATTCTTTTACTGCCATCATCGAAAAACAACTTTTGAAATGAAATATTTGTTTTAATACTTTTATAAATGTAAGTATGTTGAAATATATGAAATTGTTTGGCCTTCATGCTGTTCGTGAACATTTTCTTTTTAGACTGAATAGTAAAAATACACACAGAAAGGAAGTGAAAAAGCTATACTGTATGAGGTTATTTGTAGTGTAACAGCTTTTGTTTTCTCAAAACTCTTACCGATGGCATTACTAATAGGAAGGTACGCTTAGCTTAACAATTTCACCCCAAAAAACCGTTGTGTATACATCCCAACCAGGGGGGGGGGGGGGGGGGGGGGCGACTCTAGGGGGTCATTACCAGGACGCCCTGGGTTGCCTCCCCTGCCTCCCTATCTGGTCACATGCCTGGCAGTACCCGCCAGTCTTTGCGCTTAGCTCACCAAAACCGGTTGTGTTCAGCCTGCTTCACTTCGGCTGTGTACAGTGTGATTACCAGAGGCCTTCATGTGTGATTACTGCTTTGTGTGGGATTACCTCTTCGCGTGTGGTTACCTCTTTGAAGCGGTGCTTGGTGTGTTTCCCCTGGATTTATGTGAAAGAAAAGAAAGAATAAAGAGGAAGTGAACTCCATGTGAAGCTTGGAGGATTACCTTGGGTTTTTCTGGGGGATTACTTGGTCTCTTGGTCTCTGGTAGAACCTGGTAGCGGCTCGACCATGACAAGGTAAAGCTTCGGTTAATGCCTCCGCCGAGTCCGTTTAGAGGAACGGGCAGCGGCATTGACGGGGGACTCTGTACGCGACCGGCCGTGAGCGCGTGGCGTCTTGGGAGGCCCTGCGCCTGCACGTCGGTTGTTTTTACCGCTTGCTTTGTTATAGTGCACAGGTCATGACCTGCACCAGGTGCGGACAATTCCAATGGCCGACTGACTCCCACGATGTGTGCCTGCCCTGTTTGGGCTGCTTCTCCAGGCGAACATGTAACAAACCTGCACGGCATGGGTTGAGGAGCGCTGGTCACAGTTGTGCAGACAGACCGCCCCAGGCCTAGGAGCCACTCAACCCCGCCGTGACTTCGCCGTGCCAGCCCGCCCATCACATACAGGCACCAGGAGCCCTCCCCCACCCTTCGGTGGGCGAATGCCTGCTCGCCCGCGAGGGGACGGGGTCCCTAGGTGACGCTAGGCAGCTGGAGCTCAATACCCATGCTCAGGGGAGTCTGTCAGCAGCCATAAGGACGCGCCACTCCACCAAATCACAGGCACCAGAGACCCTACCCCACCCTTTAGTGGGTGAAATGCCGGTCCACCCACTACGGGAAATGCTCCCCAGGCGTGTCCAGGCAGTGGGTACTTGATCCCCACACTCAGAGAGCCGTCAGCTGACCAGTCATCAACCTGACGAGGCGCATTAGACCATACCCCACCCTTTGGTGGGCAAAATGCCAGTCCGCCCACGACGGGAATTGCTCCCCAGGTGGGCCCAGGCAGTGGGTACTTGATCCCCACGCTCAGAGAGCTGTCAGCCGACCAGTCATTAACCGGACAAGCGCCGTGAGCGAGAGCCCGGATCCCGAGACCACCACTCGGAAGGGGGGAAGACTGTCAGCCACCAACGGGAGGAGCTACCCCGTTGCCAGGCTTCCAGCTTTTCGGCTTCCCGCAGAGACTGGAAGGAGCCGGGCAGTCGCCGACGGGATGTACTTCCCCGTCGAACCTAGGCCACCAGAACCCCGCCTCCCTGCTCTAGGAGCAACGAGAGGCACACTCAGCGGACGATCGCCGCGCCACATGGTGAGGAAGCTCCCTGGCCTGATGGGACTCACAGCCCCAACAGAGAGGGCCGCGCCGGGTACAGCGGGATGCACGACCCCGTCAGCAACAGGATAGTTCCGGTAGGGATCGCCGGCCTAGCTCCGTCCGTTTGCGTGACCAGGAGTCCCGTCGCGGTGACAGCCTCAGACACCGGGGTCATTGGAATTCCTCTCGCTCCTGCTCCGCCTCCCCGAGGCGCAGGAAGGATTTTACTCCGTCGCAGGGGCCGTCTGCGGCGCGGCACCGCTCTCCCGCGGTGACCTCTCGGAGCAGCCGATCGACACAGTGTTCTTCCTTGCGGGATTGGCGCTCTCACCCGCAGCGTCGGGGTCTCGCGGTGAGCTGCCGGTCTTCAGACTCGGCGTAATCTTCCCTGCATCCCTGGTCCAGCCCTCCCTCCGGACCTCTGCGCTTCGCGGGAGCAGGCGCGCTTTGTTAGCCACACTTCGTCGCACAGGGACCCACGCTCCCCTCCGCTGTCAGTGGGTAATGATGACAAGGCCCTCAG
Source organism: Semisulcospira habei (assembly GCA_036245525.1). Lineage (NCBI taxonomy): Eukaryota > Metazoa > Mollusca > Gastropoda > Semisulcospiridae > Semisulcospira > Semisulcospira habei. The sequence continues at coordinate 81,138,652 of BTPG01000006.1, read as the reverse complement.
TCTCCGCTCGGAGGACTCAGTGCTAGGGCTGGTGGACTTCCGCGCGGCCATCCCTGTCAGGGTCATCGGTCGGCGCGGCGCCAACCTTATCAGACCCTTCGCTCCCTGACCGAAGGCTCCCGGGTCATTGCGTTCTTCCTCCCCCCAGGCTCTTGCCCTCCCTCACCCCTCCCCCTGAAGAGGAAGGCCACACCGATGATGGATGCACTCTGTACCTCCCGCAGCCGCCAGTGTCCGGGTTCTTGCGGAGGCGTTTTCTACTCACCTCCTGGAGGACAGCTGCGGTGGCCAGGGCTTCTTCTGACGCCAGTTTCCGGCCCGGATGTACGGCAGCTTCCGCCAGTGGTATGCAGGTCCCTCCCAGGCATTATCCTGTCCCCTACCGGCTCTAGACAAGGCGGCACTGCTGCAGACGGGAGGCCCCCCCCCCGCGGCCGGCGGCCACGGACCCCACGCAGTTGGAGAAGATGGCGAAGCGGCGCCAACCTTATCAGACCCTTCGCTCCCTGACTGAAGCCTCCCGGGTCATCACGTCCTTCCTTCCCCCGAGCTCTTGCCCTCCCTCATCCCCTCTGAAGAGGAAGGCCGCACCTATGGTGGATGCACCAAGAAAGAACCTCCCGTAGCCGCCGACGTCTGGGATCTTGCAGAGGCCTTTTCCACGCACCTCCTGGAGGACAGCTGCAGTGGCCTTCCGACGCCAGTTGTCCGACTGGGATGGACGGCAGCTTCCGCCACAGGGCCCTCCCAGGCGTTATCCTGTCCCCTACCGGCTCTAGACAAGGCGGCACTGCTGCAGATGGGAGGCCCCCCCGTGGCTGGCGGCCATGGATCCCATGCAGTTGGAGAAGACGGCGAAGCCAGTCTGAAATTCCTTGGCGGGTGCAGGCTTCCTCGAGTTGGCAAGGCGGTCGGTGGTAATGGTGCCTCGAGGGTACCTGGGACCTCTCCGCCTCGGCTCCTCTCCGCAGCATACTCTCGGTGCTCGTAACGGCGAACGGAGCGGCGCTTCTCTCCTCGGTTCACGCCATGGCGGCGGCCGCAAACGGCGATCTGATGCGGCGGGACACCATGCTGCTACTCACTACCGGCGTCAGTAAAAGGCACAGCTTCGACAGGCACCCTTTGGGGGATCTCTGCTGTTGGGCTGACCTGGCTGGCTGTCGAGGGGTCTTCTAGGATCACGGGCCAGCCACGACCGTCGCCTCCACTACCCGCTTATGGTCGGCTTGCAGAGCTGGAGCTGGGGACCGCACCCTGCGGTCCTTCTGAACTCCATCCACTCGTCTACCCAGAGGCCACGGTGCATCTCGCCCCGCCCCCCCCCCCCCACGCGCTCGTGTGCTTTCCCCGCACCCTCCCCTGCCTGGCCCTGAGGCGCCCGGAGGCCTGGGCATGGCCGGGCCCACTGGCTTGCCTCCGGTCTCCCCACCGCTGAAGGTAGGATCTCCAGTCGGCATGAGGCTAGCACCCCACAGCAGCGTTGGCTGTTCCAGGATGACCCCTAGATTCTCTCGACCATCTTGGAGGGCCTGAGGATCTCTTTCCAATCCCCCCCCTCCCCTACCCCACCCCCACCTGTGGACGCGGGTACCAGGAGATTGGGGAGAGGTGGAAGCGCTTCACGACGAGGTAGTTGCTCTGCTACGGCAGGAGGGCACGGCAGTCGTCTCACGTATTGACGCCCCGGCCTGCTACAGCTGTCCCTTGCTCATGCCCAAGCCCGGTGGCAAGTGGCGTCTGGTCAGCGACCTCTCAGCACTCAATAGGTACTTTCGCCCCACGCTTCCGGACGGAGCCGGCCGGAGCTCTGAGGGCGACAGTGCGACTCCGTTACTTCGCCGTGAGCCTCGACCTCATGGACGCATACCCCCACGTTCCCGTGCAGCCGGTGCCAGTCGGTATCTTCACTTCGCCATCCACGAAGTAGTTACCAGTTTCGGGCTCTGCCCTTCGACTCAACCTCAGCCCATGGGGGTTCACCGCGATTATCGACGGAGCCGTCTCCAGGTTCCGACAGAGGGCCTTGGGCCAACTATCTGGATGATCTGCTCCTCCAAAACCAGATGCCGACAGCCTCGGAGGACATGGATGCTTGCTGACCCTGCTCCACCAACTTGGATTCCTGGTCAGCGGAGGCAAGTCTGACCTCTTGCCCTCGCACAGGTTCTTCACCTAGGCATAGAGTTCCTGACCGACCTCTACCGGTTGCAGCTCCCCGAAGGGCGGATTCAGCAGATGGCGGGGTTGGCGCTCCAAAGGTCTCGCACGGAATCTGTCCCGGCCAGGGTCTCCTAAGCGCGCCATCGGACATCCTACTCTGCGGCAGGCTCTGCTTTTGCCCAATCCAGCTGCATCTGCTCTGCCATGGGCGTTTGACCGGTGATCTGGTGGGCCTGGTCCCTGTATCGCCTTTGGTCAAGTCTCATCTCCAGCATTGGCGTCGGGGGTTCCTCTCTTCTCCCCACTGCCCCAGCTCTTCATCTGCACGGACACGAGCCTCTCCGGCTGGGGAGCGCTGTTGCTGCCGGATTCGTCGCAATCTTGGACAGCTGTCCGCGGGACCAGGCAGACAGACACATCAGCTGGCGGGAGCTGTAGGCCCTTGGTTGGCGTTCATTGCCTGGGAAGATCACCTCGTTCGGCAAGAGACCCTGGTTCTCTCCGGCACCTCATCGGTCTTGGCCTACATACAGAACCAGGGTGGGACGCGCACCCCCCCCCCCCCCTCTGCAGCCTCGGGTACCAAGTCCTCCTGTGATGCAAGAAGTGGGTCATCACGCTTCGGGCGCAGCACATCTCGGGCCATCTGAACGTCCTTGCGGACTCCCACTCGCGGCGCAGCTGGCTTCTCCACAGAGCAGTCCTTGCACCCAGATATCTTCTAGCGACGCTGCGCGTGCAGGTAACTGCCCATGATCGACCTCTTTGCCACGAGGTGGAGCAGGCAGCCCCCGCTCTTTGTCTCCCCCATTCCGGATCCACGCGCCTGGGCCTTAGACGCGCTCTCCAACCCTGGGGACTGGCTGCTAGCGTCCACGTTCCCTCCCGCCATCCTAGTACCAACGGTGCTCCAGAAGCTCAGGGGCGGCAACACCATTCTGTTCCTCATAACGTCGTTCAGCTGGACCGAGAGTAGGACCACAGGCTGCTGAGACTCGCCATGGACCCTCCACTGAGGCTTCCCATGCCTCGTACGATGCTCAGCAGCCCCGACAGCAGCTGTTTCACCCGTGCCCGGACTAGTGGCTACGGCACGCTGGGAGATTGTCCAGCAGTCCCGCGCCGCAACAGGCTTCTTGGGTGCAGCAGTGGAAGCGATCGCAGCGGCTCGCAGGTCCTCTACCCTTACGTCTACAAGGGAAAGCGGCGGGCCCTCCAGTACTGGTGCGCAGCCGAGCAGCTCTTCCCCTCGGGCCTGACTACCCCCCAGCGGGCCGAGCCCTTTCGGTGGTTCTTCTCCCAGCAGAACCTGGCCCCCATCACCATCAGAGGTTACCTGGCGATGATTGCAGACACGTATTGCCATCTGGGCCTACCAGACCCAGGGGCCTACAGGACCGCGCGGATCTGATGGTGCGCCTGGATCTTCAGCGGCCGGTTCCCGCTTGCTAATCCCTCGCGGGGACTTGTTCGGGGTGCTAACCTTACTCAGCTTGGACGGTGTGAGCCCATCGCGGCTCGGAGACCGAACCGGGAAGACCTGCTTCCTTCGTGCCCTCGCCACGGCGGCCAGGGTGAGCGAGGCCCACGCCTTCACGGGGCAACCCTCCTGTCTCCAGCTCAGGGCCGAGGGTTCGGTACAGCTCCACACCGATCCGACGTTCTTGCCAAGAACCGGCCCCAGCGGCCACACCTCAGGGATTGACCGTCCACCAGCTCCAGGCGAAGTACTAGTCCCGGGTGTCCCACCACAGGACCCCGTCAGGGCGTCAGAGTTTTCCTGCGCAGAACTCAGCCACTCGGACAAGGGCGCTCACACTTTTCCTGCCCATGGCCTGGGCGGACGTACATTCCAGCACAGACGAGCACATCTGGGAGCCCTGCCCCACCTTTGGTGAGGGAATTGCCGGTCCGCCCACGATGGGATGTGCTCCCTAGGCGAGTCCAGGCATCAAGAGCTTGGTCCCCACGCCCTGAGACAGAGGAGTGGGCAAGGACGATGCGCACCTGGGCACATGAGATCGGAGGAGTGGCTGCGGGCACCGCCTGGACCGCAACTGTGCAGAAGAGACGTTGGGGCAGCCTTGGTTTGGCGGGGTGATCCACCTTCGCCCGCCTCTACTTCCAAGACCTATCTGGCCAGTGCAACAGCCTAGTGGGGGACATCTCAGCAGCGCGACATTCCCTCCCGTGGCCACTGGCGCTAGAGGTCACGCCTAGCTGAAATTGTCGGGAGTGGGCGCGTGGGGGGCCTCGATAGTTTAACGCACGATGCAGTGGGTTTTTTTCTGGCAAAGTGAACACGTAGGAGATGCATAGGGGGTGGCACCCTCCTCCTATTCGCAATTCTTCCTGTTAGTAATGCCATTGGTAAGAGTTTTGAGAAAACAAATGTATTTTTCTCTAAAATGTATTTTTTCGAAAAATACTTACCGATGGCATTACTCAGAGGTCCCTCCCTCCTTCCCCGCTTGCCGCTGTTGAGCTAAGGCAAAGACTGGCGGGTACTGCCAGGCACGTGACCGGATAGGGAGGCAGGGGAGGCAACCCAGGATGTCCTGGTAACGACCCCCGAGTCGCCCCCCTGGTTGGGATGTATACACAACATTTTTTTGGAGGCTGAAATTGGTAAGCTAAGCGTACCTTCCTATTAGTAATGCTATCGGTAAGTATTTTTCGAAAAAATACATTTTAGAGAAAAATACATTTTCACCATGACATAGGAGACTGACTTTCTACCTTTAATCAGGCAGAAAACAGCAAGACGCGCACACATACACACACACACACACATTTAGTATACTTCCATTCAATACAGTAATTGTCATAGACCTCTACAGCCATAAAATGTGTACTGTATTGAAAATACGGTAGACTTTAGGATGGGGCTGGTTGGAGCTCAGTAGAATGCAAAGAACATAACAGGCAGGCAGGCCTCAGATTGTGGTAAAGAAGTAACAAGATCAAAATGACGTAATGTCTAGCTACTCTAACCTTGCTGTTGAACGTACTTTTGGCCCGAAAGGTCGTACGTGTGTGTGCATATGTATGTAAACACTACAATCTCCAAAGCTGGTGTACATACAAGCTTGAAAATAGAGAAAATGCTTCATTCAGGGGGTGTCTAGGTGTCCACCCGAGCATATTGAAATTCGATGTCTCATTGAAGAGTTAAATGACCGTTTACAGAAATTTGGTTGACCCACATTGGAGTCCGTAATTTTGATTATAGGTACTTTAAATTTTGGATATAGCTAGTTTGTATAAAGACATTGGATGAGTTTGTTAGCCAGCTTTGTACCTCTTCATCTTTTTCGAAAATAAAAATTCAATGCGGAAAAAAATGTAAAAAGTTAGGCTCAATTTCATCAGAAGATGGTGACGTAAAAGCAGCAAATGCGTCGGTGTTTTATACAATGTTCCTAATTGACGCAAATTTGGCACCTAAGTGTTTTACATGTGTATGAGCTGACGCAATGTTCTCCTTGATTTAGGAAAACAGTCTCTCTATTTTTGTTATGATGTTTGCGAACGTATTGTGGAAAAGGTGGAAAACGCATGCAAATGCATTCAGAAGAGGTTTTGTGGGCATGGGCCATCCCACCTTGTTCTTCAAAATGTCTGTGGCTACCCCAGCCCACAGAACTGGTAGAAAGCGCTGTGTGTCTGCCGTCTGTGTGTGCCATTGCCGTGCGGATTTGACAGGGGGGGGGGGGGGGGGGGGGGGGGGGTAGGGGGGAGGGGGAGGGGGGGGGGAGGGGAGGAGGAGGAGTTAAAGGTGGAGAGAGATGAATCAGAAAGATAAGCTTTAAAACAGGAACAAATCAGAATGCTTTTAAAGAAAAACGCATGTGAGGCCAAAACAATACAGTAGACTTTGGGATGAAATCCTCATCTTGTTGTTTTATCCAACATTTTCATAAGTGAAGTTGATTGTAATATATTTCTCAATCTGAGAATCTGTCTTCTAGTTTGACTGACTGTTACAGGTCAAGCTTGTGGAACGGCAGACGTCCCCTCCAGATTATCTGACAGAAAGTGAGCTGATCTCCCTGATGGAGAAACATGGCATCGGCACAGATGCCAGCATCCCGGTGCACATCAACAATATATGCGAGCGCAACTACGTCACCATTATAAGTGGACGTCGCCTGCAGCCTACGTCACTCGGCATTGTTCTCGTTCATGGCTATCAGAAGGTGGGTTCAGAAGTATCATATTGTGATCAACTGATTTGCTTAACACATTGAGGCACAGGGTTGCAGTTTCCAAAACTGAAATTTGCCCCTTAAAGAGAACATTACGTTTCAATAGGTGCCAGGATAGCTTGGCACCAAGCCGTTCTGGCACCACCCTTGATCCATCATGGTCAGTCCATTTCTTTTTGTAGTGTGTCACAGCTGAATGTGTGATAATTGTTGTTAAAGGTTCTATTCCGAGGATCTCTGTATCTCAGCACTGTTGTAAAACACATGATGTTGATATTTTGTGTACAACTCTCTTGTTTTAGGCCCACTGGGCACTGGCCTCCACGTGGCGTGGGTGGGTAGTCTCCTCAGTCCCTGACTGAGTGGGCTAGCAGAGGGGTGCCATCTTTGTCCAGGATTAGGACTTGATATCAGCAGATATGTTGTTCAGTCTTTTTCACTGGTCCGGTTTTTAAGGAGCTGTGCTTACCCAGGTTCTACCATGTTGGATTGGTCCTTAAAAATACGCGTGAGCTTTTGGTCCTTTGGATCCCAAGTGTTTGCCATGCTTGGAGACCCATGTCGGGGGAGAAGAGGATCCTGGTGGCTGAAACACTCCACTTTGGCCTTGACTTCTGCCTAAACGGGAGGCTAGTCGTACCGGCCTAGTCAATCGGCTCTTGTCACGTCGAGCCCTATCCCCCTGTTGACATGCGGGTTGTTATACGGAGCACCATGCTATAGCCTCTGCTGCTGATTAGGTGCTTTACGCCAGTATTCCCCTGCATTCAACAGTGTGATAGAAGGCGGTGGCTCAAACGGTTCAATCGGGCTTACCCCCTTGAGTATATCTTTCGGGCAGTCTCCATTGTGCGTCGGCTGGAGACCCGCCGACAATTGCACTTTCCCTTGTTGGGCTTGGTGGCGGGCGGGGACCCCCGGGGGATGAATATCTATCATACTATAATATGGAAAATATCAAAAAACCAAAACTGGCACCAAAGCGGCACATAGCCGCTGGCATTGTCATTGAGAACGATAGTGACTCTGACTGTGAGGAAGCGACACCTCAGGCGTCAGCCGCCTGGCCTCGCTTTCTCATTATCCACAGCCAAGTTAAAGAGAAGCCTGTTTCCAAGCTGCACCCTTTCCTGGTAGGGGAGACCCTCAGGAGCCGTGTTGGCAGGCCTGAGGCCCAGCGCCTCAGGTCTGGTGACTTGCTGGTAGAGTGCCGTACCCGGGCACACTCCAATGGGCTACTGAGACTCTCCTCCATCGGAGACACTCCAGTGGAGGTCACTCCCCACAAAACAATGAATTCCTCTAGAGGAGTGATTAAAGATCAAGCATTGGCCGAACTATCTGAAGATGAACTTGTACGGAACCTTAAGTCACAGGGGGTGACCTACGTCAGGCGCTTCATTTCCAAACGAGGTGGTAGGGAGATCCGTCTCCCTACCATCATCCTGACGTTTGGCACCCCCACAGCTCCTACTACCATCTGGGGAGGTTACTACTCCCTAAAAGTGAAAAAGTACGTCCCTCTCCCCCTCCGGTGCTTTAAGTGCCAAAAGTATGGCCATGGGCAGAAGACATGCTGCCAGGCAGAGGCTCTATGCACCCGTTGCACTAAGCCCGGACACTCTGCTGAGTCCTGCACAGCCATCCCCCTGTGTGTGAATTGCCAGGGGGCGCATATGGCTTCAGACAAGAAGTGCCCTCGTTGGATCTCCGAGTGCAGGATTCAGCAGGTGCGTGTGGAGAAGGGGCTGTCCTTTGCGGACGCCAAAAAACTGGTTGATGGCCCTGGTGCAGCTGAGGCTGCACCAAACTCAAATAACAACTTTGTGTATACTTTCAGTGCTGCGGTGGCAGGCAAGCGCCCCACCAAAGACATCTCTTGTCAAACCCCAACTTCTTGGTTGGGGGCGGAGCCTCGGATCCTCTCACCCCTGGAGAGTAACCCTCCTCCGGTGGTGACGAGGAGCCAGGGAACGCAAAGGGCGGACGCTACCGGTCCGGTGGCACCGCCTTCTGCTGCTCCTAAGCCTCAGCCCCCACCCAAACCTGCTAGTTTGTCAACGCCAAAGGTTTCTGGCTCTGGTCAGCCTTCTAAGGCCACTAACTCTAGCGGCAGGACCAGAAGTCTAAGAAATCTATGGGACCGCCGTGCGCACGGGCCCAGAAGGGGAACACTGATGTCCCCCTTCAAAACAAATATGCTGCATTGGAGGAGCAGATGGAGGGAGTGGAAGTTGTCATTGCCGATGCTGCGGCAGCTCCATAATAATAATAATAATACTACCGTTATTATATAGGCGCTTTTTCTCAATTTTTGGGGAAATCGACTCAAAGCGCCGCGCCTGAAACCCAACACACACACTCACGAAACAGACACGGATTTACGCCATTTAAGACAAACACAGTACAAGACAAACGAAGGGCCAGTCAGCTACTGAAGTTACAGAGATTTTTGATCGCTTGTATTTGAAATTTGTAAAGTGGCCTGAGACCGGTACCAAAGTGGGGGGGGGGGGGGGGTGGAAGAACCGGAGTACCCGGAGAAAGAACCCCCGACGGTCCGCCCGAATTAACGGTGACACTTACCAGAGGAGAAAAGTCCAACGCCGGAACCCGGTATCGAACCGCGCACCTTTGGCATTGGTGGCAGGCGCCTTAACCACTGCGCCACGGACCGCTCCACCCCCTTCATCTCCTAAGAACCAGAGGAGGCCCGGGAGCCGGCCCCCCCTCTGTTTCTCCAACTCCTTCCAAGGCAAAGGAAAAAGGGGGGAAAAACTCCGCACCCCCAGATAAAACATAATCATGGACTCTCTGCTTCAGTGGATCCCTTGCCCTTCCCTGTCGGGCGCCCGGTCTCCGGCTCACAGAGTAATACGCGGTTTTGGGGCGGGGCGATCGTGTGCATCCCTTGGGGATGTATGTGGTCGTCTTGTTGCGTGCCTGTATGTTTTTCTGTGAGCTGGTGGGTGCTTGTTGGGTGGGGCTGGTGGCTCTGGCTGGTTGTCTTCCGCCCCTACCCCACCCCCCCTTTTTTTTTTTCCCCCTCTCTCTACCTCTCTCCCTCTTTCTTCCCCACTTAACACTTCTCTCTAGCCCTCTTTCTCTCTTTACGCTTTTTCCTTTTCTTTTCTTCCCCTTCCTCTTTCCCCCCCCCCCCCCCCCCCACCCCCGTCTCTCTCTCTCTATCCCCCCCCCTCCCCCTCATTATTTTTTTATTATTTTTTTTAGTTACCCTTGAAGACGGTTTCACAACTATCTACTCTCCACTTATACCTATTTATTCTCTTACTGAATTTGATTTTTTGCTTTGTTTTCATGACTTAATCCTTGTTGTGTACCGTGCTAAATGCTGGTTTTTTTTTCCCGGGGTCCTCCCGTTTTTCCCCGAGGTAGTCCTCAACTTGAAGGTGATATAAAGTTTGCCTTCAGGTTGGTGTTTAGCAGGCTTTGTGTATTAGACACTCAGCCTACTTCGTGCCCAAGGGTAATCCCTGTTCGTTCTCTCTCACTTTTCTCTCTCTCTCTTTCTCTGGCCTCATCTACACGCCTTTTCTTTCGCTCGCTCCTGCACGTGCTTGCACATACTCTTGTCTCTAGTGTTCAGGTTCTTTCCGAGTCTCTCTCACGATTTTTCGTTGACGTCATTTTTACTTTTTCCGCACTTTTGTTCTTCCTTTTCTTTTATTTTACATCACCTCCTTCAGTTGCCACATTCCTTCTGCCAATGAAGATAAGTAGCTGTTTGTTTGTTTGTCTATTTTGACAAAGGGTATTTACCCGAAATATTAATAAATTGTGTTGTACCCATCTTTTCTAAGCGTGTTTCTTTCTCCGTTGGGTACTTCTTTGCATATTACACGCTTGGCTGTCACCTTTTTGGTCTGGATTTCAGTGGAATTGTTGTGGTTTTCAAGCTAACTTTGAGGAATTACGTCTTTTAGTCAAGTGCTATAACCCCTCAGTAATATCTCTTCAGGAGACTTACCTGAAGACTTCTGACCCTGTGTCTTTTTATGGTTTTAACGTTATACATAAAGGCTCTGATTCGGAGAGGCGCTCGGGTGGAGTGGCTCTTCTCATTAGTAGCCAAATTTAATGTAGCCCCGTTAGCATCGACACCTGTCTTCAGACTGTCGCAGCTCGGGTTACCTTGAAGAAGACCATAGCCATATTATGCAGTATTTACCTGCCACCATCCCTGCGGGTCTGTAATAATGATTTTTTTAATGTTGTAGATCAACTGCCCCCTCCCTTTATTCTCGTGGGGGATTTTAACGGTCACGCTCACCTTTGGGGTAGTGACCACTATGATGACAGAGGTCAGATGTTAGAAGATGTTTTTTCTCAACTTAACCTATGTGTCTTTAACGATGGCTCACCTACATACTCTAACTCAGGTTCAGGATCTAGTTCTGTTCTAGACCTCACTGTGTGTGATCCTTCTCTCATGCTGGACTTTGACTGGAAGGTTCACGACGACCTGTGTGGTAGTGACCACTTCCCAGTAGTCCTGTCATCGGTCAGCTGTGAGGAGGATCCGCCGGTGGGGCGCTGGAATCTCAAGAAAGCTAACTGGCCTCTGTTCGCCTCCCTCTGTCAGTCTCGTATTACAGAGGAGGTGGTCATGTCAGCTGAAGAACCTGTTTCTTCTTTTACTACTATTTTGTTGGATGTAGCGGGTGAAACCATCCCTAAAACTTCCGCATCAGTCCCTCGGAAGCCAAGAGTACCATGGTTCAATGAGGAGTGCCGCAAGGCCCAAAAAGCGCGCAAATCTGCTCAGCGTCGTGCTTTCCGTACTCGGGCGAAAGCCCGTTACATTTTTAAACGTGAACGCCATGCTTCCTGGAGACGCTTCGTCTCATCTTTAACTTCTCGGACTCCGTCCCAGAAAGTATGGAGGGCTGTTCGAGAAATTAGGGGCAGGGGTGGCTCGGCTTCTGTCGGCCATCTTAGAGATGGTGCCAGCTTGGTCACAGATAAAAAAGCTGTGGCCAATTTGCTTGCCTCCATTGCCCATAATTCTTCTTACTTACTTACGCCTGTCACCCCTACCCGGGTATAGGCCGTCGACGAGAGACCTCCAGCAACTCCTGTCCTGTGCTTCTCCTTCGATTCTACTCCAGGTGGTTCCCAGTCTCTTGATGTCCGCCTGGAGGTCTCGACGCCAGGAGCCTCTCGGCCCACCTCTCTTCCTCTCTCCCATAATTCTTCAACAGAGCATTATTCACCCTTCTTCCAGAGAGAGAAGGAGACGCAAGAGTCTCGTATTTGTGATTTTAAGTCTGATAACTCAGAAGACTATAATGCCCCTTTTACATTATCAGAATTGCAGCAAGCCTTGCAGAAATGTAATGACTTTGCTGCTGGCCTAGATACCATCCACTATCAATTCCTAACGCATCTGCCAGAGAGGTCACTCCTTGTACTTCTCAAGGCCTTTAACCATATCTGGAGAACTGGTCATTTTCCGCCGTCTTGGCGCCAGGCTGTGGTTGTACCGATCCCCAAGCCGGGTAAGGATCCTTCCGACCCGGGCAACTACCGACCTATCGCTTTGACATCATGTTTATGTAAAACTATGGAGCGCCTGGTCAACGCCCGCCTGGTGTGGCATCTTGAGTCACAGGGTCTCCTCACAGACCTCCAGTGCGGTTTCCGGCGCTTCCGTAGTACAACTGACCATTTAGTCCGCTTTGAATCATTTATTCGAGATGCTTTTGTCAACAAGCAGCATGTCTATGCAATTTTCTTCGATCTTGAGAAGGCATATGACACTACCTGGAAGTATGGCATAATGTCTGACTTGTTGGACATGGGTTTTAAAGGGCACCTGCCCATTTTTATTCACAATTTTTTGACTAACCGGTCGTTCCATGTCCGTGTGGGCTCCACCCTCTCCAACTCCTTTGAACAGGAGATGGGTGTCCCACAGGGCAGCATTCTATCTCCTGTTTTATTTAGTATTAAAATTAATAACATTGTAAAGGCCGTCAAGGATGATTCTGAATGCTCTTTGTTTGTTGACGACTTTGCTTTGTGCGCACGTGGTCGAGGACTTGCGTCCCTTGAGAGGCGCTTGCAGCTGTGCGTTGATCGCATCCAGCGGTGGGTGTCTCTCAGTGGATTCAAGTTCTCGCCCTCCAAGACTGTCTGTGTGCATTTTACTAACCAGACGAAATTTTTTTCCAGAACCTAGCCTGAGCATTGCTGGAGTGCCAATTAAGGTGGCCAAGGAGGCCAAGTTTCTGGGGGTCATTTTTGACAAAAGACTTACCTTCCGCAACCATATTAATTACCTTAGAACCTCTTGTCAGAAGGCTCTCGACGTTCTTCGTGTCGTCGGTCGTACTGACTGGGGTGCGGACCGTACTGTCTTACTTCGTCTGTACCGGGCCCTTGTTCGGTCCAAACTGGATTACGGCTCTGTGGTGTATGGCTCAGCTTCCAAGTCTGTGCTACAGCGTCTGAACACAATTCACCATCAGGGTCTGCGGATATGTCTTGGGGTCTTCAGGACGTCTCCAGTTCCTAGTCTGTATGCCGAGGCAGGGGAGCCTTTTCTCAAGCTCCGCCTCATGCTCAGCTACGTTCTGAAACTGAAGGCCCATCCAGACAATCCTGCCTATGATTGTGTTTTTAAACCATCATTTGCAGAGATTTACGATACCCATCCGGGAGCTGTGCGTCCACTTTCTTTCCGTGTCCGACCTCATCTGCAGGCGGCCGGATTGGACCTGGACAGAGTTTCGGAATCCCTGCAACACATCACTCCACCTTGGCTCTTACCAGTTCCTGAGATCTTGCTGGACTTGACTGCCCACAAGAAAGACTCTACTCCACCAGCCATATACCAACAGAGCCTCAATGAACTGCTTTCAATTTTTCCTGGCTATTGTCGTATCTATACCGATGGGTCAAAGTCTGAGGATGGGAGAGTGGCTGTGGCCGGAGTGTCCTCTCGCCATCCTAGACGCCCATTTAAGCACCGCCTCCCATACCACTCATCTGTATTTAGTGCGGAACTGCAGGCGGTTCTGCTGGCACTCAGGCATGCTTATCGATCTAGAGAAAGGAACTTCCTGATTCTGTCTGACTCTCTTTCTGCCCTGCAGGCCCTTCAGGGCACGGGAAATGACCACCCACTGCTGGTGCAGATCAGAGAGCTCCACGCGGACTTGATGAAGGAATATTATGACATCATTTTTATTTGGGTGCCAGGGCATGTGGGCATCGAAGGCAACAGGATCGCAGATTCTGCTGCCAACGATGCCCGCAATGACCCTGTCCCTGACACACAGACTGTTTATAGTGATTTTAGACATGTGGCTAGTGCGTACATAGCCCGTGAGTGGCAGTCCGAGTGGGACAAAGAGGAAGCTAACAAGCTGCATGAAGCCCTTCCTAAGTTGTCCGACGGTCTACCTTATCGCTGCGGCAGCCGCCGTGAGGAGACTGTCCTGGCTCGGCTCTACATCGGCCACACATATGTTACGCACTCTTATTTACTTAAACAGGAGGAGCGTCCATGGTGTTATGCCTGCGACGAGCAGTACTCTGTTTAACATTTTTTGTTGTCTTGTGCTGATCTAATCGACACAAGGTATAAACATTTCACGGCAGACTCCTTGAAGGTTTTGTTCCGGGATGTGCCCCCGGACAAGATCTTCAGTTTTCTGAGGGAGTGCCATATTTTTAATAAGATTTGAGCGTTTATAGATTATGATGTTTCTATTATTTTGACCTTTTTGAGAGTCTTTCGACGTTTTCTTTAAAGACTTGTGCGACATTTTAGCCTGACATATTTTTAAGGTATATTTACATCATGTCTTAAGACCTTTCTTTTAGTCTGGCTGACCAGATTTTTACCCTTCCCGCCGTGAGATGGCCTTAGTTGCCTGTTCGGCGTTAAACCCAAATAACTAACTAACTCTTGTTTTAGTTGTACGCCGTCTTAGATCTGTCTGGACTCAGCTTTTCAAGAATTGTTGAAATGTGCATGTGTAACTTGAGCAGACAGTTTGCTCCTAATACTAGGCCCCTTGCTCTGTTGTGGTGTGAGCACAAAAAGACTCCTTCTGTGAGGTTTTCCACTTCTGATTGACAAATAAGCTGTGTTCATTGGCACTTCCACGAGGCATTTCTCTAGGTGTGAGACAGTTTGTATGACTGGAGAAAAGCTTGGTTAAGGCTGATTAGTGGTACCACCACTGAGCTGAGTGTAGAATTACAGCTGAACCTGTTTTGATTGACCACCTTTTTTTACAAGAAAAAGTGGTCTTTAAAGACAGGTTCTCTCTCAAGAGTAGTCTTGAAGGGCAGTGTCACCTGTCATTAAAGACTATTATTTAGGTGGCTTCAGCCACCTAAGTGGTGGTCTTTACTGACAGGTGATCTCTTATAAGGGTAGTCGCTCAAAACAGATTCTTCTTCCATGCAATTAACAGTGGGACAAGAGCTGAACCTGAGTGTTTTCAAAGTTTTTTTCTCTGGCGCAGATTGATGCAGACCTTGTCCTATCCACCATGCGGTCAGCGGTGGAACAGCAGCTGAACCTGATTGCTGCGGGCCGTGCCAACTTTCACGAGGTGAAACAACACACACTGGACATTTTCCACCTGAAGTTCCGCTATTTTGTGCAGCACATTAATGCAATGGACGAACTGTTTGAGGTCACATTCTCCTCCCTGGCCGAAAGTGGCCGCCCCATGTCCAGGTAAAGTTTGTGTGATTTATTTTAAATGGCAGTTATCTTGTGTTGTTAACTTTTGTATAAACCTTCACGGAAGACTATGAGTAGTATTCTTTGACCAAGAAAGTCATTTGATACAAAGATTTACTGTTACTATATTACTGGTATTCGTGTAGGTTTGGAAAATGCCAGTGCTAAGAGAAGTTGGTTGTGGCCGAAATGGGCCGACTGCTTTAGGCTTGCGACATGACCTGTAATCTGTAATAATAGTATTAATATTATCTACATAGGTGTGGCAAATGCCGGCGCTACATGAAGCTAGTGGAAGCCAAACCAGCCCGCCTGTTTTGCTCTGCGTGCGACACCACGTACAGTTTGCCACAGAACGGTAACATCAAACTGTATAAGGAACTCAGGTGTCCACTAGACGAGTTTGAACTGCTGCTGTGGACAACAGGGGCCAAGGGGAAGGTCAGTATTTCAGGAAGAATCAGATTTTGTGGTCTGTATGCCTAACCTCAAAGAATACCTTTTGTGAGACACAGCTGACCCCACACTAGTTGTCTGCCTCGATGTGCAGCGCTGGTCAGGGCATCAGATCAAGGGTGACGACCAGTGTTAGCTGACCCAAGCTGCTGCTACAGGGGGCCATGTACATCTATGACTTGCACTTAAAAGTGTTTTCACAAAGAACCGATAAGGGAAAATGCATGGATGACAGCCTTCAGTCCTGGAGACAGATTCAACTTTTTCAAAAGCCTAGAGAGCTGAATTTCAGCTTTTTGCTTCAGACAGAATGCAGTCCTTCAAACAGCCTGTTCCATCTGTATGAAACATAAATTCTCTCAAGCCCCTCTTGCTGGGCATGAATCATGGGGCACACTTGGTCCACGGGCAATTTTCAGTCATTTCATTTTTTCACACTGTCACCCATGAAAATGATATTGGATGATTTATGTACATGTGATGGCTAGATACATGTGTGCAGAGAGTTCTGATGGTTTGTTCCTAGTCAGTTTTAACAAAATAAGCTTGGTTGCAACTGAAAGGCATGCAAACAAAACTTGTGCCACTCGCAAGAAACAGGTACACCTGAACCCATGTCCCCCTATTGTATTGGGGAAGAGTCCAATACAGTGGCATGTAGGAGCTTGTTTTGTCATATAGATTCATACATATTTACTTGTTTCTCCCCAAGACCGCATTTCCCAAATTTTGTGAAATAAGGTGTGACCTAATGACTGTACCGAGTGCAGGAGATGGATTTCCCATAATAATTCATCTCCTTCTATGGAGCGTCAGGATAAATGGGTTAAGAGGGAGGGGGGATGGGGTGGGGGGATGTCTGGTGTCATTGAAATCATAGCATGCGAGAACAAAACAGATTTGCAATAACGGTGTGCATTATTTCACCAAAATTGTGTGCATCATTTTATCTGCAGTCGTACGCACTGTGCCCCTACTGCTACAACAACCCCCCCTTCAAGGACATGCGCAAGGGCATGGGATGTAACGAGTGCACACACCCGACCTGTCCTCACGCATACTCCCAGAATGGTGTGTCAGAGTGTGTGGAATGTGAGCGGGGAATCCTGGTTCTTGATCTGACCTCGGCCCCCAAGTGGAAAATGGCATGTAACAAGTAAGTGACCAAGAAAAAAGTTGAAAGCACAATGATGCTTTGATCATTTTTTATGTGTGCTGGTCTGGATTTTGGACCTTCATAAGGTTGAAATTCACAGACCAGCACACATCGATTGACAGCATGATCCCAAGCTACAGGCATAGATGTCAAGCTAATCATGCACTACCCGTTAACCACCGTATTCACACACTCTTCTTTTGAATAGTGCAGACAGTTCTACAAAATAGAGGTGCTGAGCTTAGAAAGTAAAATTTTAACTAAACTTTTTGATGGATTGACAAGAATTAAGATATTTTGTGGTGAATATTTAACTTTGAAAAAAAATCCTGTTATTAAAATGATGAAATTTTAATTATGTCCCAACAGGTGTAACGTTGTGATCCACTTCTTTGACAATGCCCTGAAGGTAGCTGTGAGGGAGGAAACTTGTGATGATTGTGGAGCCAGTCAGGTGGAGGTCGGCTTCAAGGTAAGACCTGTACTCGCACTTGTTTAGTCAGGGTGAAGTTTCAGTTACCCTCTTGTGCTTGCAGCCCCAGCAGACAAAGGGTGTTTGGACAGATGAGGGTCACAGCTGTGTGCTGGCCGACAGCGGCTGACGTCTGTCCAGTGGCCATCTGCACACTGTGTATCTATCAGTACTGTAAACAGCACTAGTGACTGCATGCACATGACTCATGTGAGTTCAGCTCCCTGTTCACACCCCTCCGAGTGCTGGAGAGCAGAAAACTTGAAATGTTTTATGGATACAAAACAAGTAATAAGAATACTGTCATGTGTTTTGCGTTAGAGTAAACTTCTAGCAACAGTAGACTCGGCGGCTGAACATTATTCTTTCATCCGTACAGTAACTTTACTTCAGTGAAGTGAGGTGTAGTATGGTGTAATGTATACAGATGGAAGAGTCATGGTCAGCAGGTGAGTTTACCATCCGTAGCAGTTCGCCCTCTTTTTCATTGAAAGTGATTGTGCGTGGTCATGTTTTTCAAGTTTCCATTGGCACTGCAGTAATGGCAGACAGTGAATTAACCCATTCAGAACACCACCCAAATGCAAGAGGTATAGATCCTCATGAGGCCCCGCAACTGCGGGGGCTCATGAGGATCTATGCCTCTTGCTGACACCACTGTTTATGCATGTTCCTGGGACAGCTAGGGTTCTTCGTGTTGAATTATCAAAGGTTTTAGAAACACAGTTTGTGTCAACTGGCGTCGACTCGACGGGTTAAGGACTGATCTTTGTTAGCATGAGGCATACATTAGTTTGAGTTGGACGGCTCAGGCTAATATGTATCTCATGCTAACAGCAGCCATGAGAATCTTAGTTCCTTGCTAACAGACAGGACTTGTTGAGCAACTGTCTATAGTGTCTCTATTTTGTGCCTGTTTCATCTCTTTCTCTCTCTGCTGTTTTTTCCCCTCACCTTGTTTATATTTACTACTTTTTTTCTTTGCAGCAAGGGAAGTCACCCCTGCCCGATGGCAAAGAGGAGCACACTGGATGCTGCTTCTGCGACCCAGTGTTCAAACCACTCATGGAGAAACACCATGCCATAAACCGCCTGCCACAGAGGGGGAGGGTTAGCAGGATGGGGCGGGGCAGAGGGGGAGGGCGGGGCAGACCCAGGGGAAGGGGGCGTGGCAAACCCAAAGACAAGATGGCCCAGCTAGCCGCCTATTTTGTATGATAGATGGGCTTCTAACACTCTTCTGCAAGCAGCTACGAGTGCTGTTTACAGATTCGGTGGCTGCATACATGAGGGGATATAGAAAAGGAAGTTGATATTGGTACATGCTGTAACTCCACCAGAATCCAGATTAAAAAAAAAAAACGTGTCTGCCAAGCATGTAAAATGCGAAGAAATTCCCCAGAGAGAAAGAAAGACTTGGAACATGTACAATACAACCTGTTGTGCTTTTCTAGTCCTTTATAAACATGTTCCGTTCGGAATTTCGTTGTGACCCCGTTCAGCCATGAAACACTACAGCAGGAGATGGATCTTTCATGATAGTCCAAGGGTAGTGCCATATTCCCTTGACTTTTTGTAGAACCTTGCATGGTTGATCCAGTAGTGTAGATAAATCATTGAGAACGGCTGCTTTGCACTGCTAGAAGTGAAAGTACAGTTGATGGTTATTGAAGAGATTGATATCATAATCCGTTTATCTGTCTAACCCTTTGTCCATCATTAGAGCTTTTGCGACAAAAGCGCTACTGATGGCTGAAGGGTTAGACATTAACTGGTACAAAAAAAGCTACCGACAACCAAAGGGTTAAATTAGTGTGGCGTGAAATCAGAGGGTGTTTTCCCACAGGACTTACAGCTAACACAATCGCTGTTTCTTCTGTTTCTTGGATGATGACCCTTTTTTGTCATGCCAAGACCTCAGGTTTGACCCCTTCACAGCCAGTGGACACATTGTATTTCTTAAATCTTTGCTAATTTAGCGCTAACGAGCCCCAGCCATCTAAGGACATAGGTACAAAGTGGTTTAAACAAGAAGTATAGATCATGAGCCCCTGCAACTGCAGGGGCTGATGAGGATCTATACATCTTTTAGTTGGGTGGTGTGTAAGATTTGGTGGAACAGTGCTGGTTAGAAAATGAATTCTGCTGACAATAATTGTTCGAACAGATTAAAAAGAAAGAAAATCTTACCGGTATGCTGCAATTTGTACTCACAGTACACAGGTACTTGATATTTTGTTTTGGAATCTCAAGCATGCTTTATATCAACGTTTTAGAGGTTCTTCTCCGTTAGTTTGTGTGCAGGTGCGTAGTTGTGAGAGAGAGAGAAATGTGTGCCAACCTTCACAATACAATGCCTTTACAGTACATGTGTTTATGCTTGCGTTTAGTCACTCTCTCGATACCTAGCTAAAACATGTTATGCGTTCTATGTTTAGTTGCACAATTTATTAACTATATATCATTGCAGCTACTGCATTTTATTTATTATGTGCAATAAATAATTGATAAATGATGTGCTAATTTTAATGTGTGTGTGTGTGTGTGTGTGGTCACAGAAAATTAGACGCCACAAGAACATCAACATGTTTTTAATTTTTTTCTGAATTGGTTGGAGCTATCAGTATCTGGCTCTGCCATTAAAAGATTCATGACTAAAATCACAGGCAGTTGTAAGGGTATGGCAATCTCTCTATACTCTACTGACATTACATTCATACACATAAACAAAGCAGAGATTGTCCCAAAGTCAAAGTGGGGTCAGCATTTGCAGGGGCTCCTGAAAAAAAAAAAACCTCTTGCTCATAATAAATTGGCCTCATCAGCATGTCTGCTTTAAAGTACTCATCTAGGGTTAAAAGTATGACAAATGGGAAGGATGTATGTAGCAGCAAACCAGCAATCCCTAAACACAGACTCTCCTCATCACCACACCTACTGTCTTTGACCTGGCTCTGATTTTAAAATAACATCTATTGCACACTGCACAAATCTCTCTACCTTGACAAAGCTCTCCACTTTGAAACTGAGTCTACTTCGCTTATATCATGGTTGAACATAAAAATCGGACATGTGAACACTTTTTCAGAGTTACGGAGAGAACTCTATGTGAACGATTTCACTTTTCTGTAAATGATTTCACTTACAGCAAACTTAAGATATAACCCAAAAGCTGTTGAATTGTTATATTCAAAATCAAAGTTTAACTGCAAAATGAGACCAATTGTCTACGGATGATACTATAGCTCTACCGCATCTGCCCAGAAATGTTTGCACATGGTGAATAAAATCTCATGTCCATCTGTATATGCCACACATTGGGCGATGCTAGTTTTGTAGCATTTTCACCTTAAACATGATGAAGTTTTTACACAAAGCACAAACATGTTGGCAGAATCATCATTCCTTCATCAGCCCCGACGGAAAACAGGGTGAAAGATTGGCCACAATAGTTCAAAGGCGATACCAGAATAGCTTAGCAACCTGGGCACCTTATCACCTCTTTCTTCGTAATTTACTGCATGAGATCACGAAAGAATTATTCACTGTGCCATCAGATTTTGTAGTTGCATATTCTCCTGTTTAAATTTTCCAAAACTTGCAGATCTCATTTTCAAATGAGGAGAGAGATGGCACATTTTGACTGCAACAAAAGTGCTTCATTACTTCCTTGTTTTGGTGGTGGTGATGTTCTTTATTGTTCATGTTTTTGGCTTCTCCACGACTGGTGAGTCACATTTAGACATGAGGAGACAGCTGCCATTTTTGGACCACAACTCCAGCGCTTTGTTGACGATACGGTCGCCACAGTCTTCGGGAATCTGCAACAGAAAAACCAGGTAATTCAACTCCATCAATGCTAGCCGTTAGAAATAATGTTGCTTAAACCATCACAGATTCACTGCCTGCCACTGCCTGAGGCACACAGTAAGGAGGCCCGCAAGAGGCACAGATTTTCATGAGCCCCCGCATAATGTGGGGGCTCATGAGGATCTATGCACTGTCCATGCAGTGAAGGGGTTGGGGTCAGCCCACTCTAAACTTTGAGGACCAAGCCTTGCAGGAGACAAATGGACCATGGCAGTTGATGGGCAGTGCTAGAATAACTTGGCACCTTCTCTTGTTTCATCAGTTAAATCTTTGTTCACCATTTGGCTGTCGGTTGTGCTTGTCACAATGATTCCTGCAGAAAGATCTGTTCCATGTTCCTGGGACATCTAGTTGTGTGTCTTTTTTTGTCTTGAATTAAGATTGCAGAAAAACTACATCAACTGTCGCTGAACAGGTTAATTTTTTTTTGTTTTTGCTACATGTATCTCAAGAAAGAGTTGGGTTTTGAAAAAGCAAAGTTTCTGTTCGCAAAACTTTAATTTGCACAATTGTGTCTTTACGTCTACCAACTGTCACCTACGTTTACATGAGTGAAAGCAACCTAATACATACATGTTCCAAATAGACCACCATGTCTTTTACAGACTTCATACTGAGCAGCGGTCGCGTGAAGAAAATCAAGATGGCCACAGCCACATACACCAGCACATAGGTCGATCCTCCAACAATCCTGTCCCAGATCCTGAAAAAAATGTCAGAAAAAAAAAGTTGTACCCACTTTCAAAACGGCAAATACTTATTCAGGACTTCTGGTTTAGTTTGGCTGCCTGCAACACATTCTGTTAACCCATTAACTTTTTCAAGACGTGCTGCATCTGGATTCGCAGCTTTATGCCGCGAAATCCGGATGAGGCACATCTCAAAAGAGTTAAATCCTGAGGCTGATTTTCCCAAAAATGTGCATATTGTCCTTTGAATGCTACATTACAGATTAGTCACTCCCAATCAACCATTTTAGTTCAACGGGCGGTGCCAGAATATATTGGCGCC
Source organism: Semisulcospira habei (assembly GCA_036245525.1). Lineage (NCBI taxonomy): Eukaryota > Metazoa > Mollusca > Gastropoda > Semisulcospiridae > Semisulcospira > Semisulcospira habei. Next base: position 81,116,591 of record BTPG01000006.1, on the reverse strand, counting down.
TCAGGTGCCAAGCTATTCTGGAACAACCCTTGAACTATTATAGTCAAGGAAAAACCACTATCTTCTGTTTTTCTTTCACATGAAACCCTAGCGGCAACAGTTTTACAATATTATAGTCAAGTTTATTTCAAGGAATGGGTGTATCAGGATGTATCCTGCGGAAGTCACCTTCACAAAAATGCTACATACAGCCAAAGGGTTAACAAATGGCTTTACTTTGTCACTTTTAGAGGTAGAGCATTATGATGGTCGAACCTCAAATGCACACTTGCCGATGATTTTAATTTCACATATGGTGGACATGTGTGTGGGAGGGACAACATGCATGGCATTTATCGTCAGCAAGAAACTAAGTGTAAAAAAGACTGCCTCTAATGCCTCTCTAGTCCATTAATTTATTGTCCACTTGCCTTTGGAAGGAGACGTCTGGGAGAACATCGGCAAAGCATGTGGAGAACCAGACAGAGAGTGGGAGGTAGCTGAACAGGTTGTGTTCTAAGACGTAGTTCCACAGTTTCTTGTCGATATCTTCTTTCTTCAGACAACGCAATGTCAGCTCAGGCTAAGGGAGAGCAAACGTGACAGCAGAAAGTGTTTTGAGCAACCATCAACTTTACAAGACAAAAATGGTCTTAAAAGACAGGTGCTCTCTCTAGAGAAGCCTTGACAGCAAAAAGTGTCACCTGTTGTTAACTCTTTATGCCCTGAGGATGAAATTATCACATTTTTGTAGATATCCTCTGAGGTCTATATCACATTTCTGGAGACAGATCGACCATGATATTTCAAGGTTGGTGTCGGAATAGCTTGGCGCCTAGAGGCGCCAAGCTATTCCGACACCAACCTTGAAATATGATTGATCCACATCCTGTCGTAGTCTTTCAGGGCTTTATGGGTTAAAGAGCATCAGTTAGGTGATCTTTAATGACAGGTGAAAGCAGATACTGCTGTAGTTGTTTTGAAACTTAAAAAGTATGCTGGTCTGTGGCTGCGGGGTGAGGTCATGAGGCCCCAAATCAAATACATGTACCACCATAGAGACCATAGCAAGCAACAAGCCTGGTTGTCCAAAGTATCTCTAGCCATCAAATCATAAAAACATGATAAAAAAATTAGTTAGTCCTCACTCGCAAGCGGCATACATTCTCAGAAGCCCCTGTGACTGCAGGGAAGAATACATTTAGCTTCTTTCAAAAGGAGCAGGCTGCAGTGAATGTTTGAACTCTGTGCAATTTCTAACCTAATTCTGAGTTAGGAGTAATCTCAGTGCAAGTTAGACTTTCAACCACACTTTACTTCTTCACACTGACAAGATAAGTCTAGAGAATGAATTGTATGCTTGTTTGTCTATTTTGAAAAAGGTATTGTTCCCTCACACCTGAAATATTAATAAATTGTGTTGTAACTGTCATTTCTAGGTGTGTTTCTTCATCCATAGAGTTCTTCAACCCCACTTTATGTTAATGGACCACTATGAAAACATGTACCCATATGCTGTAGGTGTCAAAATTTATTTGTACCCATATGGTCAAGAGTATGACTGGGTGTCCAATGGTAAAATCTACACCCTCCCTCACAAAACCTGCTACAAAATTATCAGAAGTGGTCAGATCAAACTAAGGCATACATCATTTTGTAGGGAAATGGATAAGGTTTCTAGTGATACATGATCTTTGGGTGACCACAGAAGAATTTAGGACATTATCAAAGTTATTTTGATCAAATCCGAATTATAACTTGAGAACAAAACGTGACACATTTTACACATGCTCCATGGAACTCAGATTTTCAAAGGTATGCTGCACTATGAAAAATCACTGTTACTGTCAAAAGATGTTTGCAATGTTGGCCTAACTTACCATTGAGTTGATGATTTTCTACAGCGAGTTGCTTTTGCATAATTCACCATAATATAAGAGCCTGCTTGAACATAACACGTGTTGTAAATTTTGTCAGCAGAAATCCTACTACAACAACACATTTTGACAAATGGTCAATTATTAAAACTTATGTATTATTTTGTAGAGTAGAGTATGTAGGTTTTATATCAGACTGTCCTTGTCTTAGTCTCTGGCTCAAAAGCCTTCCCCGGAGACACGGGGGCTTTGATGTCAGGGGTTTCATCCCTTAGCCTTTCCGCAGCCAAGCGGCCAGGCCTGCAAGGCAGCAGGGGACTCGTGGGGGCCGGGGTCGTCTATGTCCCGTGCAGATGTGAACATCTGCCCACTGCCCAGACGGTGACACTTACCAGAGGAGAAAAATCCAACGCCGGAACCCGGTATCGAACCTCGCACCTTTGGCATTGGAGGCAGACGCCTTAACCACTGCGCCACTTCCCCGCCACTTCTACGACCCGAGGACCTCAATGCCACCGTCCCAGCTTGCTAGGCCATGGCAAACGAACCAAGGGTTTAAAGGGTGGGGCCAGTACTGCGCACACTGCACTCCACCAAAAAGCTCCATCGCGCAGGCTTTAGGAAACGCCCACGGACTATGACATTGAACTTTCAAAGTCCTGTAGCGATGGGGAAGGGGCAAAACGGCAGGTGAAAGATGTCACTGGAAGCCGCAGTCTCAAACCTGCATGAAGGCGGTTCAGGATATTGGTCGCCTGATGTTGACCTGGGGATGACAACGTCACTCGGCACACCCTGAACGACCAAGCAGCCTTCTCTAGGGACAGCACTGCTTGCTCCACACGGAGAGGGGCCTAGAAAAGGTGGCCTAACCAAAGCTCATCCCCTCGTAACCCCAGTTGGCTAGCCGCGGTCAACGGGCATCTTCTCATGCGGTCAGAAAACAAGAAAAAACAATGGATCCACTCTCATGACGACCACGACCGGACTCAACGTAGCATGCTGGAACATCCGAACCATGCTCGACACAGCAGACAGCGGACGCCCTGAACATCGCTCCGCCCTCATTGCCCATGAATTGCGGAGGTTAAACATCGACATCGCCGCGCTCAGCGAAGTACGCCTTCCGGAGGAAGGCAGCCTCCAAGAACTTGGCGCTGGCTACACCCTCTACTGGTCAGGCAGGCCTGCATCAGAAAGACGGCTCTCAGGCGTGGGCTTCATGGTGAAGACCCCCATTGCGACTAAGTTGGAAAACCTACCAACGGGTCACTCCGACCGCATCATGTCCATGCGCCTCCCACTGAGACACCAGCAATACGTCACTCTTCTCAGTGTGTACTGCCCAACCCTCCTGGCAGAGCCTGCAGAAAAAGACAAGTTCTACTCTGACCTGCGCAGCCTCCTGCAGAGCACCCCTGCAGACGACAAAGTCATCATCCTTGGCGACTTCAACGCCAGAGTGGGTCAAGACTCTGAAGCCTGGAAAGGAGTCCTCGGCAAGCATGGCGTTGGGAACTGCAATGACAATGGTCGCCTACTGTTGGAGCTCTGTGCAGAGCAGCAACTTGTCATCACCAACACTACTTTCCAGCAAAAAGACAGTCGAAAGACCACCTGGATGCATCCTCGCTAAAAGCACTGGCACTTTATCGACTATGTCCTAGTGCGTCAGAGGGACCGCAGTGACGTCCTCCTCACCAGAGTGATGCCCAGCGCAGAGTGCCACACTGACCACCGCCTTGTTCGCTGCAAACTCAGGCTCCGCCTCAAGCTGAAACCCAAGAAAGGGGGCCCCCCCAAGAAAAAGCTTGATGCTGCCAGCCTTCAGCGTGACGACAAGAAAGCTGCCCTTCAGGCCGATTTACAGCGCATGCTCAAAGACACAGTTGATCCAGCAGACTCCTCCCCTGAAACACTCTGGGAACAACTGAAAACTGCTATTGTAAAATCCTCTGTGGAAGTCTTGGGCTTTGCTAGAAAGAGGAACAAAGACTGGTTCGACGAAAACGACGTAGAGATCCAGGAACTTCTAGCAAAAAAAAAAAGAGCCGCCCACCAGGCCCACCTAGCCCAGCCTTTCTGCCCTGTGAAGAAGTCTGCCTTCCGCCTCATCTGCAGCAGTCTCCAGCTCAAGCTTAGAGAGCTCCAGAACGAGTGGTGGTCCAGACTCGCACAAAGGACCCAGCTCTGCGCTGACAACGGTGACTACAGGGGCTTCTACGAAGCACTGAAAGCAGTGTATGGCCCTAGGCACCTGGTACAAAGTCCCCTGCGAAGCGCTGATGGACAGGCCCTCCTTACAGATAATACCTCCATCTTGAACCGCTGGTCGGAATACTGTCAGGACCTCTTCGGCGCTGAGCGCACTGTTCAAGAAACAGTCATCCTCCAAATCCCACACCTTCCACTAAAGGTTGAATTGGACGAACTGCCCACCGCCGAAGAGACCCTCACAGCCATCCACCAGCTCAAGAGTGGCAAAGCAGCAGGCATTGACGGAATCCCGCCAGAGATCTGGAAACATGGAGGCCCAGCACTGCACAACAAGCTCCACGACCTCTTTCTCTGCTGCTGGGAAAAAGGAACAATACCAAAGGATCTCCGTGATGCAGTCATCATCACCCTGTACAAGAACAAAGGAGAAAAGTCTGCCTGCTCTAATTATCGTGGAATTACCCTGCTGTCCATTGCCGGGAAAATTCTCGCAAGGTTGCTCCTGAATCGTCTGGTACCTGCCATCGCTGAAGACCACCTCCCAGAGGGCCAGTGTGGCTTCAGAGCCAACAGGAGTACCACCGACATGGTCTTTGTGCTGAGACAGCTTCAGGAGAAGTGCCGCGAGCAGAACAAAGGGCTGTATGTAACGTTTGTCGACCTAACAAAAGCGTTTGACACTGTGAGCAGGCAAGGTATGTGGCAGATCCTGGAGCGACTAGGTTGTCCCCCAAAGTTCCTCAACATGATCGTCCAGCTGCACGAGGACCAGCAAGGCCAGGTCAGACTAAACAGTGACCTCTCAGAACCATTCCCCATTCGCAACGGCGTGAAGCAAGGCTGCGTGCTGGCACCGACCCTCTTCACCATCTTCTTCAGCATGATGTTGAAGCAGGCCACAGTGGACCTCGACGATGACGACGCAGTGTACATCAGGTATCGTCTCGATGGCAGCCTGTTCAACCTCAGACGACTGCAGGCCCACACGAAAACCCTAGACCAACTGATTCGTGAGCTGCTCTTTGCTGACGCTGCCCTCGTTGCACACACAGAGAGAGCCTTGCAGCGCATTACGTCCTGCTTCGCAGATGCCGCCCAGCTCTTTGGACTTGAGGTCAGTCTGAAAAATGTATTTTTTCATAAAATAAATTTTTTTGAAAAATACTTACCGATGGTATTACTTATAGAAAATGGTTTCTTGCTAGTCTAATTTTAGCCCAAAATTGTTGTGTACGAGAATACCCATGATGGCAGGTGAGGGGCGCCATAGCCTAGGCGGAAGCGCGGGAAGCCTCTCTTCCGGGAACAACCACGCATGCGCTAACGCTTCCCTACGTCAGTCAGTTTCTTTGCGGCTGAGCGGCAAGCGGGGCAGGTGGGAGGGACCTTCGAGTAATACCATCGGTAAGTATTTTTCAAAAAAATTTATTTTATGAAAAAATACATTTGTTTTCTCAAAACACATTACCGATGGTATTACTTATAGAAAAGAATCCCAAAGAGGAGGCGGGTGCCGCTATAACGCCCCTACCCATGCCATCGAAGCTACTGTATCAATCCACCCCAAGCAACCTCCCGCTAATTTTAGCAAAGATACTTATGGCGCCGGGAGGGAGTGTTGCGCCGCCACGATGTCCCCCACCAGCGAAAGGTTCTGGCGCTGGCCGGAGAGGTCCCTCAGGTAGAATCGTGCGAAGGTGGTCTCTGCACGCCAGCCCACGGCCGCCACTATGTCTCTGACAGCACAGTTGCAGTCGAATGCTAGGCTTGCTGCCATGGCTCTGATCTCGTGCGCCCTGATGTGCATGCGTTTGGCTGTATCCGGGGCGAGATCTTGGTAGGCAGAACGTATCACCCACCGAAGCCAGGAGGATATAGTCTGGGCTGAGATATCAGTTCTACCTGGGGACAGAGGAAGGAAAAGGCGGGTGCGTCCCCTGCGGAGTGGTTTGGTTCGGCGCAGGTACACACGTAAGGCTCGTACCGGGTCCTGTTGTCTGGACTCCCGGCTGGCGTCTGGGCCTTGTAAAGGTTGTAAGGTGATCATTTGGGGTGCAACCAAAGGTGAACGGGTCTTGGCTAGGAAGGCCGGGTTGGGAAGAAGATGAACCGAACCGTCCGTCCGAAACTGCAACCAGGAGGGGTGTGCAGACAGGGCGTGGAGCTCGCTGACTCTGGAGGCTGTGGCGAGGGCCATAAGGAAGCAAGTCTTCCACGTCACGTCAGGTAGTCTCGCCAACTGGATCGGCTCGAACCGGTCTGAGTTGAGCCAAGTAAGAACCCAAGCCAGATCCCAACGTGGTACTAGCGATCGCAGCGTGGGACGTTGTAAACCGAAGTGGGCCATCAAGTCGGAGAGGTCTTTGCACGCCCCCGGGTCGGGTCGTCCCAGATGCCTGTACGTGTCGGCGATCATGGCTAGGTAGCCGCGAATGGTGATGGGAGCCAACCGCTGGTCGTTGAACAGCCAGAGGAAGAAATCCGCCAGCTGAGGTACTGTCAAATCGATGGCGGAGAGTCTTCGGTCATCACACCAGGAGCAGAGTACTCTCCACTTGCCTTCGTAGACTCGCCTGGTCGATGATCTGCGGGCTGTAGCGATAGCGTCCACTGCCGCACCTGAAAAGCCTCTAGAGACGAGGGCTTGCCGGACAACCTCCAGGCGTGGAGGAAGAGCCGCTCTGGGCACGGGTGGTAAAGCGGCTGCCGAGGTTGCTTGAGCATCGTGCGCTGGGGTCGGGAGAGGTAGTGGAGGGGCCGTGGCGAGGTTCAGGAGGTCGGTCGTCCAGGACTTGGTCCAGCAGAAAGGAGCCACCAGGAACAGGATCGCGTTGCAACCTCTGAGTTTGAGTAGGACCTTGGGGACTAGCACTGTAAGCGTAAGCAACCAGGCCGTCCCAGGGAATGGAGAGCGCGTCTACTGCCCAGGCCATCGGATCTGGAATCGATGAGACGAACAGAGGGAGCTGGCGATTCCATCTCGTGGCAAAGAGGTCGATCATAGGAGCCTCCCAGGTCGCGCCGATCATCTGAAAGATGTCCGGGCGCAGCGACCACTCGGTATGGAGAAGTTGTCCCCGTCGGGATAGGGAGTCGGCTAACACGTTCAGGTGCCCTGGGATGTGACGCGCGCAGAGGGTGATGTCCCGGTCCTCGCACCACCGGAGCACCTGGTAGAGTAGGATGCAGAGAGAAGGAGAGCGGGTCCCGCCTTGCTTCTGGATGTATGCGACAACCGTGGAGTTGTCCGACAGCACCAGGAGCTCCTGATGTAGAAGGTGCGGTTCCCACGCAAGTAGGGCTTGCCAGACCGCCTTCATCTCTAACCAGTTGATGTGTCGGGAAGGTGAAACCAATGGCCACAGGCCAGAGGCAGTCGCGAAGGACGGCAGGAGGTGTGCTCCCCAACCGGAGAGGCTCGCATCCACGCAGAGGGAGAGGGTGGGCAGCGGAGAGAACAGCGGTACCCCCGTCGCGAGCCAGGTGGGGTCTGCCCAGCGCAGAAGGTGAGGACGGAGCATCGGAGGGATCGGAACCGGAGCCTCGAGGTCGGAAGACGACAGCCTCCAGTGGAGGAGGAGATGCAACTGCAGCGGACGGGAGTAGAGACGCCCCAAGGGAACGAGATCCGCAGCAGCACTCATCAGTCCAAGGAGCTGCAGCCACCGTCTGGCGGGGATCGTAGCCAACTGGGACACCTGTCGAGCCATACTCGCCAGCTTCTGGACGCGGGGTTCCGGCAGCCGAACGATGTTGAGGTCTGTGCAGAACTCCATACCTAGGTGGATGAACCGGCGAGACGGGACGAGATCGGACTTGCCAAAGTTGACCAGAAACCCCAGTTATTCGAGGAGGTGCAGCAGGGCATCTCGGTCTTCCTCCAGGGCGGGCGCGGTCTGATTCTTCAGCAGGAGATCGTCCAGGTAGTTGGAGGTGGGGCTCGTGGACAAACGTCGAGCTCTGGCTACCACAGCATCCATGATGCGCGTGAAGACCCACGGGCTGAGGTTGAGGCCGAAGGGAAGTGCGCGGAACTGGTAGACCACGCCCTCGAAGGCGAAGCGTAGATACCGTCTGGAGGCTGGGTGCATGGGAACGTGAAGATACGCGTCCGAGAGGTCCAGACTGACTGCGAAGTCCATAGGCTGCACTGCGGCGCGAAGGGCCCGAGCTGTCTCCATGCGGAAGTGTGGAGCGACGATAAACTTGAGTGCCGAAAGGTCGATAACCGGGCGCCACTTGACCCCTGGCTTGGGGACAACGAAGAGCCGGCTGTAAAAGGCTGGGGAGTCGTGTCGAGCTACCACCTCTGTTGCCGCCTTGTGAAGTAACGCAGCGACCTCGTTGCGCAGGGCGTCGGCTTTGAGCTGTTCTGACGGGACCAAGGTCCAGACCGGGGAACGTCGCAGGGGAGGAGGAGTCCGAAACGAGATCAGGAGTCCTACTGAGATGGTCTCGAGAATCCATGGGTCGTCCGGTATCAGCGCCCACCAAGCGGCGCTGTGAAGTGCGAGCCTCCCGCCGACAGGAGACCCCGGAGCGGTCAGCGGGGGTCGAGAGGGCAGACAGTCAGTGGGCCCTGCCCTGCCCAGGGCGTCGGGCAGGCCTGGGCCAGGACCTGGAAACAGGAGCCGAATCGGAGCCCGGAAGGGGACGGGCGCGGGGGAAGGCCGGAGTTCTGGGGGGGAGCCGGCCACCTCTGGTGTAGGGTCGAGTGGAGGGTCTAGAAGCCCGCAGGGAGCGACCCCGGTTCCTGCGGGAGGGCTGAAAGGACGGAGGAAGAACAGCGCGGGAGGGCCAGGTGTCCTTGTTAGCTTCTTTAACCGCCAGCCACGTGGGACCGAAGAGTAGCTCTCCTCCGAGAGGCGCCTGACGAAGTTGAAGCTTCAGGTCATTGGGGAGCGGGCAGGAGCGAAGGATGGCATCCCTACGGAGCAGGTCACAGTTCGAGGCAGCAGCCATGGCGTTGACACAGGTGTGGTAGGCAGCGCGGTTACCTGAGACAGCTAGGGCTAGTAGATCTCCGAGGAGCGGGGTGAGGAACGGATGCCAGGCATCCTCCACACGACGGACGATGGCTTGGGTCAGGAGATCGAGGAAACCCGCCGAGGCTAGAGCGTTGCGGATGAGGGTCGCTGTTCTGGTCTACGCCGGGGAGGAGGATGTGACGCGGGGGAGTAGAAGCTAAGGCCCAGGCCGCAGGGTCCGGCTTGGGTAGGGCGCAGGCGAAGGTCTGGGAGTGTCCCGCGTACCAGGACTGCCGAAAAAACATGTGTAAATCCTTGGGCCATTTGGGGTCCGCAAAGAATCCGGAGGAGCCCAAGGCGCCCTCTGCGAGGCGTGCAGAGAACGCATCTCGGAGGCTGCCAAAGCCTGGAGGCTGGGGAAGCGACTTAAAAGTTTTGGCATGTAGGTCCGCGTCCACATAAGCCGAGGCCTTCCTCTTCAGCGGTAGAGAGGGAGGGCAGTCTTCCGGCGAGAGGCACGCCGCGATGATACGAGCCGCCTCATCAAGGGCGCGGAGAGTCTCCAATCTGTGACCAACCGACGAGGGCTGCTGGTCCTGTGCAGAATCGTCGAAGTCATGGTGAGACAAGGCAGAGCGGGGGGGGGGGCTGTCGGCACGAAGCAGGGCCGAGACCAAATCCTCAGGTGCCAGGCTGAGGGCGTCGTCCTCCAGACGCTGCAAACGTGTGGGGGAACTAGTAAGAGGCAGAAGCGGAGGACTAGGATCCGCGACGGGATGGGAAGAGGCCGGAGGCTTGACAGAAGACCTTCCCGCTGCGTGGTGACGAACCGAGCGAGCTGGTGTTGGTTCCCGGGACGAGAGACTAGACCGGCGTGGGTTACGGGAACGAGACGCGATGTGCCGCCGGGAGCGGCTCCTATGAGAGAGAGAACTCCTAGAACGGGAGCGACGTCGAGGGTGGCGACGGCCCGAAGACGTCGAGTGCCGAGAGGGGGAGGGCGACGACGGGCGCACTCTATGCAAGGAAGATCCACTGGGTGGGGTGGGCGACCTAGGGCGACGATCCCCCCGCCGAGGTTCGTACCTGGAAAACGCCCGGGAGGGCCGGCTATCACGCGAGGAGTGGGAGTTAGACCGTCGGCGTGAAGACCTATCCCTCGAGCGTGAATAGTGAGGCGAAGAGTGTCTGCGAGCCGAACGAACTCGGGAAGGCACTTCTCGGGGGTCTGTAGTATCTCGGACCCTGTAACCTGAAGAGTGCGGCGAAGATCGACGCAAATGACTCACTGGACGCGGAGCGTGACGATCCTGAAAGGAAGACTGATCTCTTGCGTAAGGCGAGCACGAAGGAGGGGAATCCACCTTCTCGGAAGCGGCGACCGTAGAGACCGTGACTGTTACAGGTGCTGGCGCCTGTTCCTGTAAGATTTCTTGCGCCGCCGAAGCCGGCGAGACCGGGCAGTGTCCACTAGTCGGGTCTGTGGGAGCTGCCAGTGTATGGGAACGGGCCTGCGACTTTAGTCGAGGAGTAGTTTGTTCCTTCGCCTGGTATGAACCACTAGTCGGTCTGTGGGGAATACCGGCGTGGCACCCTTGTGCCGAGAATAGGGTCTGTCTCGATGCTTATCTTTTGGTGCTCGAGTTACTGTGACCGGACAGTGTCCACTAGGCGGGTCTGTGGAAGCTGCCGTCGCAGAAGGACATACCCGTGGCCGAAGCTGCGGTGTAGACCGTCCTGACACCAGGTAATAACCACTAGTCGGGTCTGTGGGTCTTACCGGTGTTAGACCCGTTATCCGTGCTGCTGTCGGCTGTTCGCGGTGGTAGAAGCTCCAAAGCTGCGTCCACTGCTCTTCCAGCCAGGGGGCGCAGACCAGGCACGGATGTGAGGAAGTACAGGCGGAACAGGGCAGGCACACATCATGTCCGTCACTCGGCCATTGGAATTGTCCACACTTGGTACAGGTGCGGACTTGCCAACTGCAACACAGTGTACAATTAAAAGCGAACGTGCCCACACAGGCACGCAAAACCGACCGCGGAACGAACGAAGAAAAAACAGCCCACGGCATATGCTAACGCACGGCGCTCTACCCTTTCCATGAGCGCCGGACGGAAGCAGTGACCGAGATATTACCTTGCCATGATGGGGAGAGACGAGGACAAAGGAACGGGATAACCAGTGTAGCCAGGCGTAACCCCGCAAGGAGACGATGGCGGAGCCCCAAGCACGAAGGGACGGAGCCCGCAGCGTCGAAGTCCCCGAGGCCGGTGCAGTAGGAACAGGCCGAGAACCGGTCGTAGCGAAGTCGAGCCAAGTCCACGAGGCTAGCCGAGGGCGAAGCCCGAAGGCAAGGCGACCGGCCAACCGTGAGTAAAGTTCACACCAGACAAGGCAAGTAACGTAACCACACGAAAGCGTCCCACACAAGGCTACACAAAAGGGAGCCTTCTCTTCCAACTCAGCAAAACTGAAGACAACACAGTCCGAAGGTAGAGAGCCACTGCAGTACACAACCTACTGGGACTAGCAAAGAAATATGACTGACGTAGGGAAGCATTAGCGCATGCGTGGTTGTTCACGGAAGAGAGGCTTCCCGCGCTTCCGCCTAGGCTATGGCGCCCCTCACCTGCCATCATGGGTATTCTCGTACACAACAATTTTGGGCTAAAATTAGACTAGCAAGAAACCATTTTCTATAAGTAATACCATCGGTAATGTGTTTTGAGAAAACAAAGACAGAGGTCCTTCATCAGCAGGCACCCAAGGAAGAGCATCGCCCTTCCCACATCACCATCGGCGAGTCCGAACTGAAGTCTGTACACCAGTTTACCTACCTTGGCTGCATCATCACGTCAGACGCCAAGCTGGACAAGGAGCTGGACAACAGGCTGGCAAAAGCGAACAGTGCTTTCGGGCGACTATTCAAGCGGGTGTGGCACAATCAACAGCTGAAAAAAGGCACCAAGATCAGCGTGTACACAGCTGTCGTCCTCACTACCCTGCTGTACGGTTCCGAGTCCTGGGCCCTCTACCGCAGCCAACTACGACTCCTCGAACGCTTTCACCAGCGTTGCCTGCGTACCATCCTCAGCATTCACTAGAGTGACTATGTCACCAACGTCGAGGTCCTTGAACAGGCGGAAACTGTGAGCATCGAGGCTTTGCTGCTGCGGACACAGCTTCGCTGGGCGGGTCACGTCTCCAGGATGGAGGATCATCGCCTACCCAAGATCACTCTGTTCGGCGAGCTCGCCACTGGACACCGAGACAGAGGGGCACCAAAGAAGAGATACAAAGACGGTCTCAAGAAGTCACTTAGTGCCTGCCAAATTGACCACCGCCAGTGGTCTTCGCTTGCTGCGGACCGTGACACCTGGCGCTCCACCATTCACAAGGCAGCCGTCTCCTTTGAGGACTCTCGCAGAGCTAACCTTAAGGACAAGCGGCTCAGAAGAAAAAACAGAGTTGTCGTAACTCAGAACCCTGACCAGACCTTCCCCTGCAGCCACTGCGGTCGAACCTGCCTGTCCCGGATTGGCCTCCGCAGCCACGAAAATGCCTGCAGACGACGTGGGCAAGCCCTATAGAATCTTCGTTCGCGAAGTCAAGCCAAGAGAGACATCACATGCACTGTGTAAAGTTACGAACAAACACCAATTTCATTTCTTTGGCTGTCCTGCAGTAAAGTAGGTAAGATAACCAGATAAATCTATAAAATATGAATTTCAAGACCTATAAAATTTTAGTGACTGCAAAACAAGATGTCACAGCTATTCCTCATGAACATAACTCTACGTCGTGTCATGTTACGTTCATGCAATGATGATTACATTTCCCGTTGTGCATTTAAATTTGTGCATTAACCTTTATGCATGCACTATCTTAATATTTATCATCACAAACAGCTTTCAAATCTGAATTTCATAACTCTGCATCTTTACTTTTGTGCTTTAGAAAATGGTCCTGTGTCGTCATGTTATGTTCAAACACACCAAGTGATTATTTTTTACCTTTCTATTTCATGTTTTTGTCATGAAATCATGTTAGTGCAAACGTCATTCTTATTTTGTACAATACAGGCAATCAACAAATTTCTAAATAATTCTACTTGTCAAGTTACAAGGCAAATGTGTGAATGTGACCGTGTAAAGTTATGTTCATGCATCCTGTTTCCTGTCTTTTTGCTGCTGTTTATGTAATTATAATGGACTAACAAATGAAATTTTACCAGAACAGTATGCACACTGCTTATAGGTGAAAGCAGGCTCGATGAGAGTGTCTTCTTTAGAGACTTCTCTTGAATAATCTTAAGATTTTTCCTGTGTGCAAGTCAGAAGGTGTAAAGTTATGTACAAACACTTGAAAAGTTGCAACAGCCCTTTTTCAAAATCACATAAACATCACTAGTTTTATATAATGGCTGTGCTTGTTAATGGAATTGGTATGCATACTTATTTTTTCCCAAGAGTTTGTGATTTGCCCTTGTGAGACCAAAAATATATTTGGTGAAGGTGTAAAGTTATGTTCAATCTTGTGAATGTAATTGAATTTGTGCCAAATCTCAGCTCAGTTTGTAAAAAATTGCTTATTTTCTTTTAGAATAGTTAACAGCAGATAAGTCATCTAGTGTAGTCCTTTGTAGCTTACTGAAGCTGTATTTGATTGCATTAGATAAAAAATTAGAACAACATTGCAGTGAAGGTGTATTGAACAATTTTGTCAGTATTCAGAACTATGTAAACATTATTTTTTCAATTAGCTTTTGCACTTAAATTAAATTAGAGACTTGTTTCTGTGCATTTAGCATAATATTTTAAAATTAGTTCTCCAAGTAGAATTTAAAATAAGTGGCTTTTGGAAATTATGGTGTAATGTTATGTTCAAACAGTTTTTATGGCGTAAAAGGTTGCATTTTCCACTAACACACTTTATTTATAGACATACCATTTACTCTGGTTGGGGAACATACTTTGAAACATACAAATGCCAAAAATTGCTTACAGCTTGTGCTTGTTGTGAATTGTTAAATGTGTGACATTGTAAATGTTATGTTCAAACTTTAAACTTCCAAGTTCAATAACAACCAAACTGAAAATAACATAAAAATTTTACTTAGTGTCAATGTTTATGTATGCAAAGGTACATCAGATTTATATGAAATATTAAAATTATTTTGCTTTTGAAAATGCAGGGTGCTTGTCACACCATTTGGACACCCAGTCGTACTCTTGACCATATGCTATGAGACTTTACTAATTAAATTGTGTACATTCATGAGCATCCACACATCCATATGTGTGCCAGTCTGAGATTTTGGATCTTACAGCCCAGTACATACTTGTTGATGAAGCATTTGAAATACTGTAAAAAAAAAATTTTTTTTTATAGTGCCTATAAGCTCTAATTTCTTAAGGTGTTACAGTTCTCAAAACAGAAACCCTAATTAATCACTAAAAACACTCATAAATAGTTTAGTAAAAAATGTTATTCACTAAAATAAAATTGGACTTACATAATGAGCTATCGTGTCCTTGAACTTTGAAACATGCATGAAAAAGCGGGATGATACCCAGTAACGGTCGAGCTCAACATCTGTCACCTTACACACCCCTGCGGCAATGGACGCAAAACTTTTGTTCTCATCAGAAACCAGCTGGACAGAAAACAAGGTACAGACACTAAAATGATTTGTTCACTTCCAGATATACAGATTCAGACTATTTTAACACTTTGGCTGTTGGTATCACTTTCTTTCACTATGACAGTGATTAGGTTGAGTTTTGCAGTCAATAAGTCATATGACCGGAGGAACATAAAATCAATAGGTCATTTTGAAAATCCTTAAGTCACCAAAAACAAAAAAAAAAAATCGGCATTTTCGATGTCAAACTTGTCAACACATCTTGGTAACTTGGCCCGCAGACTCTCTCACTGTTTACGTTTTCGCGGTGCTTGCCTGCCATTTGGTTACAGTCATGGCTGTTTTCAGTTAGACTCAATTTGAGAAACATGAGCATGAATGTAACCAATCAGAGGCGTAGATGAGGATCTGTGCCTCTTGCAGATGTGGATTATAATCGTTACTTAGTCCGCATCCGCATGTGTACTTTTTTAGAAACCATCGGACTGCTTTCAACTTAATGATGTAGTTCTACTACGTTTGTTTTTAAAATGAATATGAAGTTAGAAGTTATATACTAGTTAAGTTCAGTATAATTAACTTGAGGTGGTGACTGTTTATGCCGGAGTGACTGTCTAAACACCGGCGCTGTACTATGGCGGCGACGGGCCCCCAGGTGGTGTTTGACCGTTGTTCAGTTTTATGTTGCCTAGATCGGAGATCATCTCCGTATCGACGCGGGTATTTTGTTTCTGTTGTTAACTTGTTTTATGTACTAGTTTTAGCCAAGTAGGAACCTAATAAAGAACATTATAATAGTGTGTTCAGGAGACATAGGGCTGTCTTAGCATTCTGTTTTTGTCAGGGAGGTTCGGGTCGGGATGAGGCCACTGGCGCTGGCCATTAGATGCCTTGGCGACGGGCTTCACCCGTCCCGAGTCATTGTCCATTGTGTAGCTCTGTTATTGTAATTTGTGGAATGAGCGAGTGAGTGAATGTAAGCAGCACCTGTGGTGGCAAAAATGTGAATTTCCCCATGAGGGATTAATAAAGTATTATTGTATTGTATTGTATCTACTTCCTCAGTTTGAGTAACACTATCAGATAAAATCTCGAGCAATATGCATAGATTCTCATAACGACCCTTAGGTGGTGAGGACTTTTGAACGTCTATGCCTCTTGCAGACTTTAGAAACTCAATCTTGCACTGGTTACATTCATCACTCAGCCAACTATAGGTGTTATACTTGGTGTATAAAATACCAAACGCAAGTATATTTGGCAATTTCGGATTTTTATTTAGTTTTTGCTATTTTGCAATCTAATGTAATCAGGTTTGCGTTTCAATGACTTCCATTACATATAATATGCTTTTTTTCAGTAAACATGTGTGCAAGCACTGAATTACTGTGCTACAGTGAAGAGCACAATGGTTCTCAGCAACAAGAGCCAGTTTTCTGGCAGTATTGATTCAAGCTTTAGTATCCAGGACACCAACCACAACACATTTTTGTCAAATTGTCATAGACACCCCCACCCTCTCCTAGAAAACAACAAAGCAAGAAACAGATTGTGGTTGTCATAGTCCATAAGCTAGCAGAGTTTACCGTGCACCCCCCCCCCCCCCCCCTCCCCCCAGTACTCACTGGGTGTCATCGCCCGCTAGCCTCACCATCTGTGAGTACTCAATAAGATGGTTTCAAAGTGTACCTTAGTATGTCCTGAGATGTTTAAGCCATGTTCCCTGAAAATCCTTAGGAACACACCATAGATATAGCCGATGGTGCAAGGGTACCCCATTCATGCTCTTCGTGGATGCTAAAATGAGGTTGAGAAACATTTTCCTGCTGCCAACCTTTTGACAGCTCACTCATTGGCAGCCAGAACAATATAAGATTTAAAGATTGATCGATGATTGTACATTGCTTAACGTCCCGGCAGCAACAAGGCTTTCTCAGGACGTGCCTGCACTGCTTGTGAAAAAAAATAAATAAACAGAACATTGAATGTATGTCGCCAGCCGGTCAAATACATTAAATAAACCTAACACATGGGGCCTAAATAAAGCTAAGACCATTTAGCAACACACATCCAATATCAAGAGCTACAGGCAGTGCAGACAGTAGGGAGAGTTTTAAAAAGGCAAATACAGGTGAATGGACAAAGGGTAGACAGAAACACATGCCCCAGAATAGAGAGAAAAACCCACCCTGTGGGGCTGACCAGGGTGACCCTGGGAACTAAAAAATATTTAACCCCACCCAAGTCCCCCAGGGCAGACCCGGGGGGGGGGGGGGGTGGGGTAAGATTTAAAGATAAGATGGCCATTAAGTAATTGAATGTTGCAGAAAAAGAAGGCAAAAAATGGAGGTGGAAGTGATGATCTCGTGGTGGACATGTGGAAACTAAGTATTTTGATAACATTGTTTAGGCTGTTAGGAACCATGAAACTTATTATGCATATTCATATTTACACATTTCTAGATAAAATTAAAGGAAAAAAAAAAGGGGGATACCTTACTAGACCCGCCTTACGCTAAGTAAAATATCACCTAAAAGACCAGCCACTTAAAAATAGTTACAATGAAATTGATGGGTCACATTGAAATTAATGAAATGATCACAAAGTGTTGTGCTCAATATGCATAATTTGTTATGAAAACTGGCAACAAAAATATTTAAACAGAGGAGTATGACATAAACAATTGTTATGGTCATTTTGCGTTCTTTTGTGTACTGGTAAAATGGGGGTAGGGCAGCAGATTTAGCCACTGTGGCCCCTAAATGCATCACAGCATCATAAAATCAGGTTGGGAGTAACTGTGGTACTCTATCCTAATCAATAAAACCTAAGAAAGACCTATCAGTTGTATAAAGAATATTTGAGGGCATCAGAAACAACGTATGTTCCCCAATTTAGCAATTTTAAATGGGAAAAATGCTATCATTCACCATGAATTTACTGTAAAGGTTGCCAACTTTCCTTATTTTCTTGCACTTTACGCTCACATTATTGAAACTTAATAGGTAAGGAGAGGTCAAAATGAAATGGAATAAATTTAGTAATTTTTTCTAATTAATTTTGTTTATTTTTACAACTTCGGGGTAGGGATACAAAATCAATCACTGTGGCACTCACAGTGATCATAGAATCACCTAGTCAAGTTTATAATAATTGTGACATCCTGTTTTAATGATGTAAGCCTGAAAATGGACTGCCAGTGCTATAAAAAATGTCTGAAGGCATCTGATACATTATTTTTGTCTTCTTTTGCGGAAATGGTCGTTTACTGGGTGCACACATACCTTCACTGTGAGCCAGAGATTCAATATTTTTTCATTCTGTTTTTTGCAGAGGATGCAGAAGGTGTGCCTTACATAAAAGTAGGTTGTCCCTGTAATTTTTTTAGATTCAAAAGACAATACAATTTTTTAAAGTTTTCTGAAAGTAAACATCAAGATGAGCTTGCATGCAAAATTTTGTGGAGATATCTTAAACGGTTTCTGAGTTATAGCGATTTGAAAATTGTGTCATTCTGTCGTTTCGGGTCAAATGTAAGAAAAGTCCATGTTTGATGCCTCAGCAATAACACAGTTTTGTCAGCCAACACTGCTTACAGTGTTTACACAGTGCAGACTACTACTTAGATGAATATAATACTAACTGAACCTCCTTCTCCACAATAATGTATGAATAACGTGAACCTGAATGTGCTCTTGCGAGTCACATTTTTCCTTGTTAAACTGCGCGAACGGCCACTTTGGGGTCTCCACCATTCATCGTCTAATGTAAATATTAGCCTGGAAATCAAGCATATCACATACGATACTGCACTATGCATGCCTATTTTTTTGGGTATACTCAAGGCTAATAATATGTCTATTATAAAGGTTCAAAGTATCTAAACCATGCCAGTTTGCAACAGTACAAAAATGAACAGAGTGTAACACAAAGTCAGGTGCAAGTCAAATCTTTATATCTCGAGAACTATTGGACACACAGAAATGGACACATATCAAAAGAAAGGCCAGAATCTTAAAAATGCAATGCAAGTAATGGTTTAGCTGAATAATTTATATTTTAAAAAAAAAATGATATTAGAAAAATACAAAAACTGAAAGCATGTTTCAGTAAAATCTGCAGATCTCAAGAACAATATGGTTCACATATCAAAATAAAGGTCAGAATCTGGCTAGTGCAAAACTGCATGCAAATAATGATTTAGATGAATAATAAAATCTTAACAATCTTAAATGAGCAAATAATAATTATGAATAAAAGGTTATGCTAAATTTCAAAATCATTACCTTGCGTGTGGATTCGCGCGAATCTCATGCCCACATGTAAAATGAATACTCAAGATCTCGGTGAAAAAATGCACAAAATAATACTGTACAATGCAATTGCAATATCTGAAATGTGTCATTTTGAAAGCACACTGAAAAAAAGTGAAATATGAAAATCTGATATAGAATTTAGTAATATAATCATCACATCAAAACAAAAAATCAAGACCAGAAACTGAAAATTTCAAATGCAAATATATTAAATTATGACAAGGCAACAGTCACTAGCTCACAGTCAAAAGCACACACATCTAAAAAAAAGTTTCATGTCTATGCACAACAAAATTCTGTTTGCATTCCTAGCCATAACCCGATTGAGATCAGACGCGTTGCCTAACATAACAATCTTTTGATTACAAAGAAAACTATGTTTATAAAAATAATGAAGTAGCATAAAGGAAAAACTAAAATCTGTTTGGCAAATTGCAAAAATGTTATCACAGAAAACTGCACTTCTGAATCCGTTCCTTTTTTTTGAGTCTCCTGGAATTTTCTTACGATGATTATGACAGAAGAGCTTGCCACTCTGACACTGTGTAGCTTCTTCCGCAGGCCGATTTCTTCATGGTTAAGTGTAGGAAGATCCTTACCAAGTTTAATGTTTAGTGCTTGCTGTGCAAAACTGTAAATTCTCTCTCAAGTCTTGCCAGTGGTGACCCGAAGAAGACCAAGTTGCAAAACGAGGCGGTTGGTGCACTGCATGCTTGGTAACTTGCACCGGCAGCCTCTACCTTCTGCAGAAACATGCTTCATCAGCAGATGATATGTCTCATCCTCTGGAATTAAAGAAAGTAAAGAGTGTTCAAGGAAGAAGAAGAAGAAAAATAAAGAAAAAAGCACCCTGAGAATTTCAGCCTTCCATAGTCATACTCATAGTCTAATTAATAAAACATTATTTATATTATCACATGATCACAGCCTGAACTTGTTGTGAACTTTATATAAACATGAATTATTCTTATTGACATTACTGTCAGTGCCACTACTATTAACAACATAAACAGACTTGTCTAACTAAATTACATCTTAAATTCTTAAAGTTGAACAGTATACTGTGCCGTGTAACCTACAGCACTGTTACTGTGTAAGTATGCCAAATATAAACCATTTTACAAAGTTATCCTATACAATTCTGATCAGTTATATCAGTCAGCACTAACATCGTAAAAATAGCAAAGCAAAATAGCAAAGAGTGAATCGCCGTTGATCGGAAAAAAATCTCTGAGAAGCCACTTCCGGTTTTCGGCCACTCGCACCTGCCTCATATTTTGTTTAGATTTTGTGCTTTAGCTGTACCATCTAGACTTACAAAAAAAAAAAATGATGGCCTTTTGAAACTCTTGTTAACACTAATAACCATTAAATATGCATTATTTAACACTGTAAGTCGGAAAAGCCACTTCAGAAAACATCGATCAGCTGACCACGTTATCCTAACGTAGGTTTGCTAGAGCAACAATAGAGTCGGCTGTTGTTTCCACACATCTATTCATAATGATAATATATTTTAAAAATCACAAACTCACATTACTAATCAAAACATTACTCACCGAGATATATGGTCAAAGAGATTCGTAGGAGACGAAATTTGTATCTGCCGAGTCCGAGTCATCGCTAGGCTCGCGAGTTTACTTTGCCGCTAGCTAGTTGCCGCAGGCGGTGTAGGGTTGCCCCACTTGGATCGCATGGCGAAATTCCTACAGAAAAGCTATTGTGCTGATTTTCGTATCATTGGAAAGAGCGTAAATTGAGCTTTAATACCCGCGTTTACTGGTCAAAAACGGATGAAAAATAAGGCAGACACGATCACTTGAAGTCAAAAAAAGTTTTCGTTGTCGGATTTTGACCAGAATTTCAGCAAATATTGATACGAAAATTATATCGGCAGATCGGCAAACAACTCTACTTTCATCATGAGGTTATTTTTAGTGTGTGTCCTTTGTCTCGGAAATCCGTGGCGGGAAAAACCGGAGTGTGTAAATCGCTGCCTTTAGCTGCGCGCTGCACGGAAGGCCTCGCCACAGCCAAAATGGAGTAAACCCCCTATACATTTCCACAATTTATTACAACTAATTCCGAACTTATTTAACTATAAAACACACATAGATTGAAAGAGAAATATTTTATCTTCATTTTCATATTAAAATCAGAAACAAAAAATGATGTTTATGTAGTGAAAGTGATGATCAAATTTGTGCAATTTTTAGCACATTTGGCCTAGCATTCCGCCTGCGTGTGGGCGCCTGGGACAACCTAATAAAAGTGTCTGATTTGGGCTTTTCGAATGAACTCTGATTTATTTAGAGGAAAATGTTTCTCAACCTCATTTTAGCATCCGCGAAGAGTGTGAATGGGGGTACCCTTGCGCCATAGGCTATATCTCTGGTGTGTTCCTAAGGATTTTCGGGGGAACATGGCTTAAACATCTCAGGATGAGATACTAAGGTACACTTTGAAACCCATCTTATTGAGTACTGGGGGGCAGGGGGGTGCACGGTAGATCCTGCTAGCTTATGGACTATCAGTGTACAACTAATTACATGATGTGGACTTCAGCTACAAGACGCGAACAAAGCAAGATTGAGTTACTGATTGTGTAACCATGAAATAAGAACAAAGGTTATAATATATATATGACTAAGTGCCAAAAGGTGAGCAAAAAGTGAGTGATCTCTTTTGCGTGAAACTAAAATCTGTTTAAAAAGACACGTGTTGACTTTAACAAGTGCAATGTGTGTGTGAATGATTGAAGATATACTGGCAATAATTTCTGCACCTAAGGTAAAGCCGTTTGGTGAGTATACTGTAAAACGCCAGAATTCACCAATAAAAATCGGCCCGGAAAAGCGGACAATGACATGCCGTCGGTCTGTTTTGATCTCGCGTGTAAAAGCAACAATAACAAACCTGGTGCCAACCATGCCCATATGTTCAGGGAAGATTGATCTTATAATCCGTGTATTTCCCAGATTTGAAGGCAAGCCATGCTTTTGTTTATTGCTCTTGAAAGTAGCCACTGTCGGACGTCAGATTTGTCGCAACAGCAGCATCTTAATTTCCGCAAACTTGTGCTAGCGAAAGGCACGCTGACCCAAACCGGAAATGGCGTCATTGCGTTGTTTCACTTTCGTTGAATATTTTATATGCTTTAAATTTACTTTTCCGTCACAGTTTTCTAAGCTGGCAAAAAAAATTGTGAGCGGCCAGTTTTTGTCGCAAGATCTGACGTTCAACTATTTGACAAGTTTAACAAAGTTGTTTTGGGTTTTTTTGGTCTACGATCGTCCGGTTATGATAGATGCATTATGGGCCACATTCCAGCGTGGTTGTTTTGAATGTCCGGTTTGTCAATGGAGAGCTACAACTCGTGACATTTTGTCGCAACTGTTTTCATAAATCTGACGTTCGATCACTTCTGACGTTCGAGTGTAATCATAGACAAAATAAAGAGCCAAATGTTTATTGTAAGGGACCATTTTTAAGAGTTTGAATCGCCCGAGACTCCAGCACCGATTTTAGGCAGTAGGTTGGAGAATGAAGATGATTTCTTGTGATAACAAATTTTATGGCTGTAGCAACCTGACATTCGATCGCGAACACGTGTCGCAAATCTGACCTCCAATCGATGCAAGTTGGTAAATGAGTTATTTGAATGAACACGGGTCACCGATGTATTTTTGTCTTTTGATGGAGACGTGCAGTTGTTGTGACGCAAACGTAAGATAATGAGATCAAGAAACAGGTGAATTTCATAACATAATAATGCAATGATAAAAAATGTATCGGACGTCAGGCTTGTGCCAACATTTGCTGCTGCAATCCTGACGTTCAACACATATGGATTGTAGAACTTTTGGGGGCAAAGGCACTGTTAAAATGAGCCATTTTGGACAACCAGTTGCATAGCCATTAGGACCTTCTAAATCTGAGGGTCAGAGTTAAAATAGTGCATTAGCCTGTACACAGATAAAACTTATTTGAATATTTGTTTTATTTTTTCGGGTGCAGACTGTTTAGCACGTCATGTTTCATCATGTATATTACATCAGAAAGCTGTATGCAGTTTGTTCTTCATATCTGTTTTGTTTGTTAAGTATTGTAGCTTGAAACTGGGGGAAAGGCTTTGTGTTTGTGGCTTCTGATAACTATTCTGGGGATATCTGCTGCAATCCTGATGTTCGACATAAGTTACAAATTCTGGCCCTGACTGCCAATAAATATATTTGGGCAGCAAAGATAGACTCCCATTGTGCTCTAATGTGTGCATGTATTCCTGTGAGTGGTATATAACATGACAAAGTGTGTTTTTCTTGGTTGTAGGATGTTTTAAAAATGTTTTAAAAATTGAATATGGTCGGATGTCAGGTATTGCAACACAAATCATGTTCGGGGATTAGAACATTCTAAGCCAAAAAGCAGTAATTGTTTGGATAGGTCAATTGTGACCACTACTTATTATTTTAACTGTTTAGAAACTGATTTGTGTTTTTTTATCCCACTAATTTAAAGGCACTATGTCACAATACCTGATGTCCGACATATCCAGACTTACAAATCTTAACAGCCATTTTCTCAAAAACCATTTCAGATATTATCTTTTTTTTTTTACAAACACATTGCCAATACAGTGTACATCACTTGATACATTTTCTGGTACTTTATGTCACACTTTGATTTTCAACCCAGTTGTCCTCTTTGTGAGAGCACCTTTTGGCACTTAGTCATATATGTGTGAGCATGAGAGACCACTGGTACATCAATTCAATTGCAACATCTTACATTACAACATTTTGGACATCATGTAAAAATACGCATATCTGTGCAAAAATTACGAACCGGCAGCACTGACAACAGTTAAGCCATTTCCTTTGCTTCTTGACGTCTATTATGAATACGTGAACTGCTGAACTGCGTGAAACTACAGACATCCAGTCTGCTGCCGCACCCTCATACCGACTCCGAGGATCAAAATCAGCATCAATGAGACCAACAAGAGACTTTAGACTAGAGTTAATGCAGCCGTGGGGACAGGCGGAAGGCATTTTGCATCATATTGGACCATGTACCTAGTCAGGGCCCATGCTTGCAGTATTGTTTACATTTGCTCGAGAGAGGGGGCAAGTGTCGCCCATCACTGTTGGCAGCTGGCCTCCCGCCTCCCTAATCTAGGATGCACTCTGTTCATTGAGGACTGCGGGTCTCAGTGATTGTTTAAAAAATAAGTGATATGACCGGCTCACTGACAGAGCAATGCGTCATTTCAAATTTGTATGCGTCAATGACCGATGAGCATCCTATTCGCTGCTATGATTCCCAGAGGAATTATGACAAAAAGTACTACCAACAGCCAAAATGGTTAATCATAATACCATAACCAAGCTAATCAGATATCACCTGTATGAATGTGTGCGAGACCTAAGGTTGTCTTAGCATTTTGTTTGTGTCAGGCAGGTTCAGATCAGGATGAGGCCACTGGCACCGGCCACAAAATGTCTTGGTGATGAGCTTTACTTGTCCTGAGTCATTGTCCATTTTGAAGTGCTGTTATTGTAAACTACTGTAATGAGCGAGTGAGTGAATGTCAGCAGCACGTGTGGTGGCCAGACAATATTTGCTATGTATGATTAATTTCTACTACAGCAACAATAAAGTCATCTTAAATCTTGAATGTGAACATAGTTAGTCCATCTCCTGCAGTCAATGTCAGCAAAAAGTGTTCTTAAAAAATAGACATTTTTATGTGTTGACAATGGAACGTACATATGCCACAAAAGGTTCCTAATGGCAATACAATTTATCTGATCTTATCACATTTGTCTGGGCTTTTAATCTGCTGTTTTCATCATAACATGCAATTTTGACCTACTTCTTATTATCAAACAATGTCTATTAAAAGACCTACCAAATAACTGTCCAGGAATGGAAGCTGTGCACGTTCCAACAGGAACAGTTTCAGGATAGTCACTTCAGGGGAGTCATTTCTGTCTGTGTGCTTATCGGATAGGATGTCCAGGCCATGTTTTAAATCCGCCAGCTGTTGTTCTCTCTGCTGTTGCACAAAGTTGTGTGAACTTTGTGTTGCAGGAAGGATACCTGTA
This sequence comes from Semisulcospira habei, assembly GCA_036245525.1. Lineage (NCBI taxonomy): Eukaryota > Metazoa > Mollusca > Gastropoda > Semisulcospiridae > Semisulcospira > Semisulcospira habei. Next base: position 81,091,480 of record BTPG01000006.1, on the reverse strand, counting down.
AACATACATGCAGACTGCTAAAAGTCGCTCCCCCCACACCTTGATAGGAACACACACACACACACACACACACACACACACACACACACACACACACACACACTGCTGTCAGCACATACCTAACAATATTTTCCAAACATGAATTCTGTATACAGCCGGCACAGGAAAACGCAAACAGAACTGCTGAAGTTTCTCTATGCTAACGTGTGGTTCCTTCAAAAGGATTTCGACCGACTTCTTTTCCTCCACAACTCTGAAACCAAATTTTTCGTAATAGTAACTTCGGAAATTTCTCTCTTCAAATGCCATGGCGTCTGAATAAATGCGACAAAAATGCAAAATAAACAACTGCACGAGTTTTTCTTCGAGTTACCTTCCCTGCACAAAAAAATCCTAAAATGCACATCATAGAAACGGATTAATTACATTTTGTAGTTTTTCTTTTCTGAATATGACATCAAAGATGAGTTGTATTCATATATCAGAAACCGGATGATTTAATAAATATAATTTTGATGAAGTCAGCTTTAAAGATTCCAGATTTTCTGCTTGCACTTCCGGCAGTTTGTAACAGACGACAAGTCGAAAATAGACATCATGGCTGACAAAACTGGTCAGGCGGGTTTTGGTTTCCATTCAAGCCATGCTATTTTTATCCAACACACAATTGCGTGTAAACCTTGCAGAGGGTTGTGTGTCCCAACCCAACGTGACTCTGTCAGGTATGTATTAGAGTGTCCTGGAAGCTGGGTTCCTGCTGAAACGAGAAGAGTGCCAGGTGGATTATCTCCGGAACATTTTGTGGAAGCTGATTTTTCAGGGTAAGTGTCACATAATTCACATGCCTTCGAAGCATTTACGCTGAGTGGCGATGTTCAGCAGTTAATCGGCATTAATAAGGTATACGCCTAGAGTTTTAACCGTATTCATTAGCACATTTTGAGGGCCACATACCAGGAAAAATGAATGCAGTAAAACATTTTAAATCCGTCTAGTGACAAAGGTCAAGGTTTACGACAATAAATAAGTAGTGGAATTTTACTTGAAATGTATTTCTCTGTGTGTGTGAGCGAGAGAGAGACAGAGTGAGTCACAGAGAGAGATATCGCACAGTGCTGTCTATTTACTAGTTGTATGTTTCTTCTTCTTCTTCTCTCAATATATAACTAGGACTCCAGTTGGGGTGTATAATTTTATAAACTATGGATGTGTTCATTTTGTTTTAAACATTTTTTACTTTCAGGTTTGCTTGAAAAAGTGTAGACCCTCAAGATGGCTTCTGATACAGCATATAAGGTCATCCGTGTCCTCTTCATCATATTCAATTTCATTGGCATCGTGAGTGTATATTTTTTCCCTCTTTTATCATTTTGTCTAATTATGTGTACTAATAACCCTCTCATTTACTATGGAACTAGCAAACAAAGAAACTAATTGCAATGAAATCATGAGCTAAGCACTGTGATCTTTGATAACAATTACCTGGAAATAGGATCAAGTGTGAAAGCTCAAAGGCAGTGCATGCATATATAATGGCAGTTCTCCAGACTGTCATGCACTTTTGTCTTATGGATGACAGTTACCGACAGACCTGGTGTTTGAACTCTAAATGTTGTAGATCTTTTATTTAAGGCCACTTACATCTCTTTATTCCATGCTATGATTAGTTTCCATTCAACCTTGGCACAATACATTACAACAGGAGACAAACTGACCATGATGGTTCACAGCGCTTGCTTTAACTCTTTGCCTACAAATGTAAATTTCAGCCGCTGTGAGATCACTTCCCCTATAGCACTGTCAGCAGCGAGATCTGCCCAGCCATGCTTCGCTTGCAGTGTGTGTGCTTGGCTATTTGTAGAGTTTAATGTGTCGTTACACATCATTACTTGGCATGCATCAGGATCCAGAAATGAACTCATTGGATCCAACAATGAATGCACTGGATCAAAAAATGAACTCTTAACACTCTGTGGTAGGTACATAAAAGTTACTTGAGTAGGCAGTTGGATTTTCTTACAGCTTGCGGATGCTGGTTATTTCCACACACAGATTGATGAACCCTCTTGTGCATTCTGGATGTAGATCTAGTGTTTGCATTATTTTGCAGCTAATTTTGTTGGCACCACCCTTAAACTATCATACGTGTGTGTCTTGTATAATCTTCCAGCTGACGGGTGTAGCAATGGTTGCAGTGGGAGCATACATGTATGTGAACAAAGGTGACTTCCTGAACCTCATGCCACAGTATGAAGACGTCAACATCACTGCGGTCATGCTGGCTGCAGGCATTATCATTTTCGTTGTTGCTTTCATCGGCTTCTGTGGAGCTTGGATGGAGAGCCAGTGTATGCTCATCATGGTAGGTGACATGTATGGGTATATTGTTAACCCTTTGGTTGTTAGTAGGGCATTTTGTCAAGGTGATTCCTACAGAGCACTTCCAACAGCAAGTGAGAGTTAAACCTCTTGTGCATGAATCCATGGTTATAATAAACAGTACCAGTGGCTGCATGCACAAGAGGGTTAATATATAGTTATTGCTAGGTGGCTGTTGGGCAGTAATGTGTTGCCCTCTGCATGAGTGGTGCAAGCAGCCTAGATTTCTAGCACTGGACTAATGATTTGATTTTTGTGGTGCACACAATTTATTTTATGGCATATACTTTGTATATCTATGTACTCCGATGAACAGTCAGCAGTATTCTTAATATTGCTTAGTTGGTAATGAACATTTTCTATTGTTGCAGACATTTTCAGTGAAGCACAGGCTATCTGCATTGAATTATGGCCCATATAAAATGGTCAGTTATTTGTTATCGTGTTCTGTTTTCTGTTTCAGTTTTTCACTGCAATCTGTGTCATCTTTGCAATGGAAATAGCAGTCGGCATTGTTGGATTCATTTACAGGAATGATGTGAGTTTCAAAATGAGTATGCATACTGATTGATTAGATAGAACTGATCACTAACATGTTTGGTGCTTTTTTTTTTTTTTTTGGGGGGGGGGGGGGGGGGGGGGGTTATGGAGGTGTAGAATTACTAGAAATAGAAAGTGTATGTATTTTTAGAATAACGTCAGCTGTTGTTTCATGCTACTAACACTGGTGCTGATACAGCCTTGGTATGGCACAGAACATGTACTGGGGAGCCATAAAGTCAGACCGTATTATTTGTATAAAGCTTTATTAACCCAGTCAGCCCTGATGCACTACAGCAGGAGATGGTTCGACCATGATAATTCAAGGGTAGTGCCAGATTAGCTTGGTGCCTGTCGGCTCCAAGCTAATCTGGCACTACCTTTGAATTATTATGGTCGATCCATCTCCTGCAACATGTGCATAGTCGTTAGATGATGCCTCCAACATTAGGGAAATATGTGCCTGGGGTTGAATGAGTTAAAGTGGTGCTGAATTTATGTAGGGCGCCATCTTGTTTGTGCGACCACCACGTTTTTGTGCTCTCAGTGTCTAAGTGCCTTTTCATTGGATGTACTGTGTTTATGTGTGCTGAAAGTTGCTGAGTATCATATAAGAGTGTTCTTCTGAGGATGCTTGTTTTTTGTCGGATCTGGATGCTGTTCGAGTGGTATCGTATTGAATAGTCTGTCGTTTGAACTTGTTTACGCCGCCATTTTTGCCTCTTCCGCAGCGTGGGTCCACGTTGTTCCGCGGGCCTTTCCGCTGCCCTGTTCTATGTCAGTGCTGCGCGCTAGTGTGTGAAGTGTTTACTGCGTTGAGTCTGTCTGCCTTATGCGGTCACATCTGTTGCTTGGTTGTTGTCCGTGTTCCCACCGTCCTATAGATTTTACGTGTTATCCTCGGTCGACATCTCGCCCTCCCCACTTTTGTTTTCGGCACCTTTGTCTGAGCTCGCCGCTGACCGACCGGGATTGTCTGCTGCTTGTTATTTTTTCCCCCGTATCCATTTTGCCCTTTTATTGTAGGTTTTTGCGTATTATCAGCGTCGCTCCCCTACCACACTCACACACACACACCAGCACACACACACACACACACACACACACACACCTACTGTACATTTTCTCCCTTGCGTATCATCAGGTCTCTTCCCTACCGCACCGCTCACACACACAGCGGCACACACACACACACACACACACACACACACACACACACACACACACACACACACACACACACACACACACACACACACACACACACACACTTACTCATACACACACACCCTGTTGCACCCTCTTCCCGTCTTTCTCTTTCTTGTCCTCATAAACAATCATGCTCATCAGATACACACGCCAACAACTGCTATCTCTACGTCGCCACGCCACCTACTGCGCATCCGGTGCCGCCGACAGTGTTGCAGATGCCTTACGCGGCATCCGATTGCGTAAGAGAGGCCGCAGGGGTGGAATTAGCAGATGGCAGGACGCACCACCACACACACTACCACACACTTCTTCATCTCTTCCAATGCCCTTCCACCCCTTCCGCCTCCCCCCGCCTCCCCGCCTTCTCCCCCTTCCTTCCTTCTTTTCCCATTTCTTCTCTTCTCTACCTCATCCACTGCTCCCTGCTATCCTCGGCTGCCTCCTCCCTCACCCTCATCCCCCTTCCTCCCCTCACCCCCTCCTCCTTCGCCTGCTTTTTCCTCCTCGTCCCCTCCTCCCCCTTTTTCCTCCCCTCCACCCTCCCCCTCCCTCATCTTTTCCTACTCCCCTTTCTCCCCCTCTCCCCTCTCCCCCCCCCCCCCCCCCCACCCTCCTCTCGCATCCTCTTTCTTACCCGGTTCTCCTTCCCCGCCTGTTCCTCCTCCCCCCTCCACCCCTCTTTCCCCCCTCCATCCTATCTCCCCCCTCCCTACCCTCCTCCTCCTTTGTCCTCTTCTTCGTCCGTCTCTTCTCCCTCTCCCTCTGCTGTCTCTTCCAACCTAAAACTGTGTCTGTTCAATGCACAGTCTGTCTGCAAAGATGACAAAGCTGACGTGATTTCAGACTTCATTCTAGACAATGACCTAGATGTTGTCGTGATCACCGAAACGTGGCTCCGCTCAGCTGGCGATGAACCCATCATCACCAGCGTCACTCCGATGGCTACCGCCTGGCCTCCTTCCCGCGTGCTTCCAGAGGGGGTGGCATTGCCATCATCTACAGGGACTGTCTTTCGGCTCACCTCTCTTTCTCTCAGTCTCTCCCTTTTGCCCATCCCTCCTTTGAATCTGTCGAGACCGTAGCAACACTCCCTGGCCAGTCCCTCATCTTCTCATGTATCTATCGCCCCCCTCCAAGCTCTCAAAACAAACTCACAAACTCCATGTTCCTCACCGAGTTTGACCTCCTCCTTGACCACTACAGCACACGACCTGGAAAACACATCCTACTAGGCGACTTTAACTTCCACTTTGACAAACCCGACCACCCTGACACAAAACGCCTTTGCACGTCACGTTCAAACCACAATCTTACACAACACATCACTAAACCCACCCACCGACTCGGCCACACCCTCGACTGGATCATCACCCGCACCTCCGATCAACTCTTTCTCGACTCTGACACCTCCTCTGTGCTTCCCTCTGACCACCTCGCTATTCTCATCTCCCTCAATCTACCTCCCCCGAAAAAAACCAAGCTCATTGTCGCTTGTCACAAACTAAAATCTGTCAACCGCGAGAGCTTCTTCGACGAAGCTGTCGACCTTCTCTTGGACCCCGCCCCATCTCCTGATCTTGCATCCCATTTCGATTCCTCCCTTCGAAAACTTCTAGACACCCATGCCCCTGTCACCACCTGCTCCATACCCAACCGACTCCCCTCCCCCTGGCTCACTGACGACATAGCTGAGGCCAAGCGAGTGCCGACAAGCGGAACGCCGCTGGCGCTCATCTGACCTCACCGTTCACAGACAGATCTTCCAAACAACTAGATCCAAAGTCTGCAAAATGATCTCCGACTCTAAACGCAAACACCTTCAAAACCAAATCCTGGAATCCACTTCTTCCAAAACCCTCTACGCCACCATGAACACACTCCTAGGCACTTCTAAAGACTCTCCTCTCCCCAACACACACAGCAAAGAAGAACTCCCGTCCGCTTTTTCTACCTATTTTTCGGACAAAATCCAAACTCTGCGCAACACACTCGACACTCTGCCTTCTCCGCCTTGCCCTCCCGACCCCACCTTTTCCGGCACTCCCCTCTCGTCCTACCGCCCCGTCTCTCAGGATGAAGTCCTCAAGACCATAAAGTCCATGCCCTTCAAAACCTGCAAACTAGACCCCCTCCCAGCTTCTCTCTATCGTGACGGCCTTCCAAAACTTCTGCCCTTCATTACCGACATCATCAACGCATCTCTAGAAAACGGCTCCGTCCCCGATATCTTCAAGTCCGCCATCGTCCGTCCTCTCCTCAAAAAACACAACCTCGACCCAAATGAACTCAAGAACTATCGCCCAGTCTCCAATCTCTCTTTCCTGTCCAAGCTTCTTGAGAAGGTTGTTCTCAACCAGCTCAACCTCCACCTCACCGACAACAACCTCCTCAGTCCATTCCAGTCTGCCTATCGCAAACATCACAGCACTGAAACAGCCCTTCTACATATCTTAAACGATCTGCTTCTCTCCACCGACTCGGGCAACATCTCTCTTCTTACACTACTCGATCTCTCTGCCGCCTTTGACACTATTGACCACTCTATCCTCCTCCACCGACTCCACCACTCCTTTGGCATCACTGACTCTGCTCACTCCTGGTTTCTCTCCTACCTCTCTGACAGACAGTAGTCCGTCACCATCAACGGCGTCTCTTCCAACGCAGTCGCGCTCTCCTGCGGAGTTCCACAGAGGTCCGTCCTGGGCCCGGTCCTTTTCACACTCTACACCTCTCCCCTGTCCAACATCATCCAGTCTCACCGCATACACCACCACCTCTACGCTGACGACTCTCAACTGCTAGACAAAGACAAACTCGACAACACTCAGTCACTACTGTGCGAACAGCTGACTGCTACGAAGACGTGAAAAACTGGATGACAGCAAACAAGCTTAAACTGAACGACGACAAAACGGAAGCCATGCTGGTAGGCACTCGCCAGAAACTCTCCCAGCTCCCTCCCTCTCTCCATCTTCAACTCGACAGAACCCCCATCTCCCTCTCTGACTCGGCCAAGAACCTCGGCGCTATCCTCGATTCCTCTCTGTCCATGACCAGCTTCGTCTCCGCCACGTCCCAGGCATGCTATTTCCACCTCCGCCGCATCAGTCAGATCAGAAAATACCTCGCTACCGAAGCTGCCACCAAACTTTCTGTCTCTCTCATCTTATCTCGCATCGACTACTGCAACTCTCTCCTTTCCGGCCTCCCTCACTCCACCACTTTCACTCTCCAACGCGTCCAGAACAATGCTGCCCGCCTCGTCCTCAGAAAAAACAAATCCGACCACATCACACCCCTGCTCAAACTCCTTCACTGGCTCCCCATCCCCCAACACATCCAATACAAAATTCTGTCTCTCTGCTACAAATCCCTGAACAACTGCGCTCCTGCCTATCTCTCCAACTTACTTCACCCCTACACACCTTCCCGCTCCCTCCGCTCTGCCTCCGACCCTCTCCGCCTCCACATCCCTCGCACCAAACTCAACACTTTCGGCTCCTTCTCCGTCTACGGTCCATCCACCTGGAACACTCTCCCACTCTCTCTTCGCCAGAAACACTCTCTCTCCTCCTTACAGTCCGCCCTCAAAACTCATCTCTTTCAACAGTTTTAGCACTATATCACCACACTCCCCACCGCAAGCTGACCGTCGTAATGTATTTCACTATTTGTGGTACGTGAGTTATTGTCTAAAGAGTGCGCATGCGTGCGCGAGTTGTGAGTGCGCGCTTAGAGTTATAATTATTATAAGATAAGCGTTACAAATACCGTAATTATTATTATTATTATTAGGTGTAAATGAAGAAAAGAAATACACAGTTATCAAAGAAATAAATACATAGTGCCGACGTCAGCCTTAGTTTGCCTATGCACAGCTGTGCGCGGGCCAGTCCACTAAGACTGATGTTGGTCCAAGGATCCATTTGGGAGCCCAGAAGCCTGTCTTCATTATGTCTGATTTTGACACATATAATACTGGTGTTCAATCCTGAGGCTGATCTGTACATACATATTTTTTCTGTCTTTTTAAAGATTGATGAGCAGTTGAGAACCCAGTTACAAGCTGGTCTGAAGGAAGTGAAACGACGGCCAACATGGGACGTTATTCAGAAAGAGGTAGGTTTGGATACTAGGATGCATTTACTTAAATTATATACCTTTTTAGCCATGACACACTTCTTCTGTATTTGACTTTGTCCTACTAGACTGTAAGTCTGGATGACGTTATAAAGCTGTTGGAGATCAGAGGTGGTTCCTCAGAGGAACCACAACACTACAGTACAGCAAGATACTGTTTGACCATGATAGTTCAGTAATGGAGCCAGAATAGCTTAATTGACTCCTCTGCAAAATATGGATCAAGCGGCCATGATCTAGAGTGGTACAGGGGAATAGCTTGATGCCTGTAGGCGCCTGCTGTACTAGCTGGCACCACTTGAACTTTCTTGGACCTTTCGGCTCCATGTGTTAACCCTTTGGATGTTGGTACCAGTAGTGCTGTTAGTTGAGGTAAGCAATCCAGACCAAAAAGGTGACTGCCAAGCATGTGAAATGCAAAGAAGTACCGAACGGAGAAAGAAACACGCTTAGAAAAAACGATACAACACAATTTATTAATATTTCGGGTAAATACCCTTTGTCAAAATAGAGAAACAAACAGAGACATTAGCCGCTACTTATCTTCATATGCAGAAGGAATGTGGCAACTGAAGGTGACGTAAAAATAAAAAGAAAAAGAAAAGAAAAGGAAGAACAAAAGTAAAAATGACGTCAAAGAAAAGAATCTTAAGAGAAAGACTCCGAGAGAAACTAAACACGAGAGACAAGAGTGTGTGTAAGCGCGCGCAGGAGCGAACAAAAGTAAAAGCGCGTGTGTGAGGCCGGGGAGAGAGAGAGAGAGAGACCGCGAGAGATAGAGAGAGAGAGAGAGGGGGGGGGGGGGGGGAAGAGAGAAAGAGAGAGAGAGAGAACGAACGGGGAGTACCCTTGGGCACGAAGTAGGCTGAGTGTCTAATACACAAAGCCTGCTAAACGCCAACCCGAAGGCAAACTTTATATCACCATCAAGTTGAGGACTACCTCGGGGGAAAAACGGGAGAACCCCGTGAAAAAAACCCCAGCATTTAGCATGGTACACAACAAGGAATATCAATGAAACAAAGCAAATAATCAAATTCAGTAAGAGAATAATTGTATAAGAGGAGAGTAGGTAGTTGTGAAACCATCTTCAAGGGTAACTCCAAAAAAAAAAAACGTGTTTGGGGGGAGAGAAAGACAAAAGGGGCGGGGGAAGGGGAGGAGGAAAGGGAAGAGAGAGAGAGAGAGAGAAAGGGGGAAAAAAAAAGGAAGGGGGGGGGGGAGGGGGAAGGCAAACAACCAGAGCCACCAGCCCCACCCAACAGGCACCCACCAGCCCACGGACGAACGCACAGGCATGCGAACAAGACGACCATATACATCCCCAAGGGAATGCACACGATCGCCCCCCACACCCGCGCATAAATCCAAGGACCGGCGACCAGGCGCCCGACAGGGAAGGGCAAGGGATCCAACTTAACGTACGGCCAGCACTGAAAAAGTCCCCATGGGAGTCACAAAGTACATATCAATCAGCGCCAGCCTCACCTATCTGGTTAGTGAGTAGTCATGCAGAAGCGACTCAGTAAGGTAAATGACAGCAGATAAAAAAGACACAGGCAAGGTCAAAAAAGTTAATCTTTCATATTCATCCCGAGTGGCGCCACAGTGCCCAGTTTATTAATCAAAAATTTTTCTCGGTCTTTCCTGGCCCAGACATTACTGGCTTGCATAAGCCAGAGGCCTTTAACACGAATGTCCGAGACGGAGTGGTCGGCCTGGTTGAAATGTCGCCCGACCGGTCTATTGTAATGGTACTTGACCGACTGAAGATGTTCTTTAAAACGGTCGTTGATGGTTCTTTCCGTCTCTCCAACATAGAGTTGGCCGCATTTCACACAGGAGATGACATAAATCACGTTGGTGGTTTGACATGTGAAGTATCTGTCTATGTTGAATTTGTAACGAGGACCATTCACCACTGTAGAAGGGCAAATAAAATAATTCTTTCTCCGTTGGGTACTTCTTTGTTAGTTGAGGTGTTTCTTGCAAGCACTATGGACATCCAAAGGGTTAAGTCTGTCAAGTGGTCTAACATTTGGACCCAGCTGGAAAAAGACAAATTTGCCTTTTGGCTTGTCGTGAAACATGAAACACATACAGCAAATAAGAGCACTATTTCTTTTTTCCAGTTACGTTGCTGTGGGGTTGTGAATGCCACAGACTGGTATGTAGCTATGGGGAATGAAGTGCCTGACTCTTGCTGCAACTACGAGGGATGTGGGCAGAGGCCGCAGCTTGCATTTGGGGTGGTAAGTGTCACATGATACATATGGGTTAACCATCAGCCCTGACGCTATATATGTAACAAGATATGGATCAACTGAATGGCTTGGCACTTGTTCAGTATACTACTTACTAGGGCCATTGTCTATAATGAGAGTGCAATATTTTTCATAAGATTTGAGCATTCATAGACTATGATAGTTCTCTTATTTTGACCTTTTTGAGAGTCTGTAGACATTTCCTTTAAAGACCTGTGCGACATTTTAGCATGAAATATTTTAAAGATATATTTACATCTTGTCTTAAGACCTTTCTTTTAGTCTGGCTCGCCAGATTTGTACCCATCCCGCCATGAGATGGCCTTAGTTGCCTGCTCGGCGTTAAACCCAAATAAATAAATAATGTCTATAATAAAAGATGGATTGTGGGTTCGATTCCCATCTTGTGTCAATGACTCTTTGACTTTGGTTGTCGGTAGCGTGTTTTGTCTCGATGATTCCTGCAGGAATCATCGTGACAGAAAGTGATACCGACAGCCAAAGGGTTAAATGGCATTAACTCATTTAGCCCGGATGCACTACAGAGTAGATGGATTTTCCATAATTCATTGGTAGTGCCAGATTAGCTTGGCGCCTGATGGTGTCAATCTAATCTGGCACTACCCATGAATTATCATGGTCAATTTGTCTCCTACAACTGGTACAGTGTCGGTAGGTGACACCTCCATAATTTGAGAAATGCGGCCATGGGGTTAAGTGGGTTAATATAGTGTGGAGGGTTGATGGGGGGGTGGAGGTTGGGGAAGTTTCTTTCTAGTTTCATCTGTTTACCTCTTAGCAGAAACAGCAAAATTAATAAAATTGATGGTTAGTAGATTACCTCGGTGTTTTTAAGTGGGAGGGTAGCCAAAAATTCACACAAGAGACAGTACAGTTCAAGAGTTGGACCTGTGTAGCTTGGCAGCTTCAGGTAATATATCAGTCACTCACTATCCTTGAGTTGAGCTGTGATGGAAAACAGGTTTGTTGATGGGAGGTTTTTGATAAACAAATTGCTACTGCAAATTGCAAATTGGTAATGTAGAGTTGTCAAGGCTTACCACCAGCAACCGATTCTGTCATTGCTATCTTGATAGATGTACCCCAGCTATATCGTGGGTGAAAGTTGGCAGATAGTTAGAATGGAAATCAGAAAATTCAAATCTTGCTTATTTCCTAATCATAAAAATCACACACTCAAATAGTAAAGCTAACGATTCATGTAAAAAAAAAGTGCTTGGTAATGCAGATGTAATTGTTTGCAACCCACTGGTGCCTAGATGGCCCCTGGATCCCAGCCCAGTGCGCAACAGGTCACCAGGTAGATGTCACTCTATTTTGACCTGTGAACAATGCAAGACGTCAACCTATTGACCCCTGCTGCACACTGGGAGCCTGCCTGTGTATTCTCATTTCTAGCCAACTTTTACACATTCACGACTTCTGTTGTTTCAGCCTGGCTGCTACCAGAAAGTGAAGGATGAACTTGAGGACAATTTCTATGCGCTGGGAGCAGCAGGCATCGCCTTGGGTGTGCTACAGATCGCTCTGCTTGTCATGACCATGGTCCTTATCTGTGCCATACGCAGGAAAGGGAATGTTGTGTAGCTGAACTTTTATGTAGAATCGTTTGATGCTTTGTGGCCTGTAATGTTTGTGGGATCACTTCCCAGATAGACTCACTTAGGGATTATGCCACAAGTCACAAGTACACTTCTATTCAAATGAGATGCTTAGCATCTCATTTGAATAGAAGTGTACTTGTGGCCTAATCCCTGACTTGAGTCAGTCTGGGGAGTACTCCCGCGAACAGTACTGGGATGCACATGCAGCCACTGGTACTTTTAACAGTACCAGTGGCTGCATGTAACAGGGGGTTATTGCTTTCCCTTTCATCACAAGCTGTTGAGATCAGTTAGTTCAGGGTGGTATCTCTGCGCTAGGGTGAAAGTCTAACCCACTGTGCATGCAACCACTAGTGTTGTGAACCGTATCAATGGCTGCATGCACAAGGGAGGTGAAACAAGAGAAAATGTGTTTGTGGCAAGTGGCCAAGCAAGTGGCAAGGTCTGTTAAAAGGTTTTTATAGTAGTGCTTTATGGTCCGATACGAACTTATGATTTCTATTTATGAGGTGTCTTGTGGCATTTCTTGTTAGTGCTTTCCCTGTGGGCTGATGTTTGGCCTTCCAGAACTAGACATCTGGTAGGTTAGAGTCGGATTCCTTTCACCACTGCACACAAGCTGCATAGTGCTGACTAATTATTCAGAAGTAGTGCCTGATTAGTTTGGCACCAAGCTTATCAGTTACTGTGTTTAAGCTTCCATGGCTGATGTATCTTCTGCAGCTGGTATTGCAGGTGTTATAACTATTTATCAATGTATTATTAAAATGGTCCACGCCCAAGAACATTTCAGCCCAAGTTGCCTGACCCTTGACAGTCTGTTGTCATCCCTCCCCATCTTTCCAGGGTCACCAATATAGTCCCCCCCCCCCCCCCACCCCCCCAAAAAAAAAAAATAAAAAAAAAAATAAAAAAATAAATAAAAAGCCTGTCCTCTTGACAGTCTGTTGTCATCCCTACCCATCTTTCCAGGGTGATCATTACAGTCTCCCCCCCCCCCCCCACCCCCATCCCATTCCCCATTTACAATCTGTTGTTATCCTTTCCCCAGGGTCTGCACAGCTTCTCCATCCTATCGCCAGCCACCTTCCCCCCCCCCCCCTCCCCCCACCCCCCTCCATGCCTGCACCCATGCCACCTCTTACTAGCTTGTCTCATTTTTTCACTCATGCTAGTTGCAATTTTATTTATCGGTAACCCCTTTAGCATGCAGCCACTAGTACTGTTTACAGTACTGGTATGAGTAACACTTATTGGCATGATGATTCCTGCAGGAATCATCCCTCCAAAATGGATACTCACAGTTAAAGGGTTAATGACTGTGATCAGACATGCTGCATGTCTTGTGCTGTGCCATCACAGTTTGTCTGATTGTAGTTAATTTGTAATCATGCCAGTAGCAGCTTGTACCACCTGCTGTATAAATTAAATACCTTTTGAATGTGAAGTGTTTGTTAAATCCCCTTGTGCATGCAGTTGCTGGTACTGTTTACAGTACTGGTGGATGCATGCACAAGAGACGTAACCTTTTCAAGGTGCCCCACATAAATAGCTGTGGAGGTGTCGTATAGCGTTGCCACTAGCAATGCTATACTACACATCCACAGCTATTGAATGAGTTACAGTTTGTTTTCCATGACTTTTTTGTCCAGTTGTGCGTAAATTGTTTTGTGTGTCATTGTTATGTCATGGTGCAGATAGAGGTGTAGATTATCTTTTGCTGCAGTGTATACATTTCATTTACTTTTAGTAAGATTGTTTCTGTTCAAAAGGCTTGTGCATAAATATGATATTTCATTTTCAAATATCTTGTTTTTGTCTCTTTTTGTGTATGTGTATATGAACATGTATTTTAAATGATGAATAAAATTTATATTTGTATTTTTGTACCTGTGGTTTGATGTTTATTTACCTGTGTGTGTGTGTGTGTATGTGTGTGTGCATACAATCTTTAATTGTCGTCATTACGGTGAATGTTCATTTTCTTTCTTTGTACCGCCGTGAGATGGCCTTAGTCGCCTGCTCGGCGTTAAACCCAAATAACTAACTAACTATTCTTTCTTTGTAATAACGTTCAGTTATAACACTGCTTTTAAAGGGTGATTAACCCTCTTGTAAATGCAACCACTGGTACTGTCTATAGCTGTATGAGCAAAATGGTTTATGTGGGGACTGGGTCTTGCAATGGAGGTGGAAGGGTGTAACATTGAATTGGATGGCACGCTAGCACATGCTCGCCAAGTTCACTAGGATCGTTGGGAATATAAATAAAATATTAAATGTTAATTAAACAAGAAACGCGACCAATCTAATGAAAACCAATGAACAAGAGAAAGTTCAGCGGTCACATTCTAAGGGAGTCGACCCCTTATGAACAAACTTTTGTCACATTTGTAAACGCGGTTGTTTGCCATGGAGAGGGTGTTAGCGTTGGCACTGACCTGGCGTTCTGCCGTGACTAATCCGATCTTTTCTTCTTCTTCTCGAACGCCGTCACACTTGGAGTTTTGCTCTCAAAATGAAATCTGTGGTCTTCTGTAGCGCCTCCACAGGCCCGTACAGTTTCTCTTGTAGAGTGGCGGGCTTCGGCCATATCTCCTCCCTCTGTAGAGTGGTTCCCACAGTCGGTCCTGGAGGATGTGCTCTGTAATCTGCTCTGCTTCTCCACAAGGGCACAGCCGAGTAGATGGCACGAGGTGGAAGCGTCTGGCAGTGCAGGTGGAAATTGAGTCGGTTGTGCCCGGTCCTCAGACGGAATATAGTCACCTGCTCTTGTCTGATGATGGTAACTGTCTAGGGGCCGTTGTGGTGGTCTTTACACAGACTTAATGATGGTCTTCATCTCTGTGAAGCTGACTCCATTTTCGTCTTGTTCTTCCTCTGCGCCCACTTTTGCCATTCTGTCAGCTTCTTCATTGCCGTAGATGCCACAGTGCGAAGGGATCCACTGCAGCACCAGTCTGGTGCACTCAAGTTGATGTTTTGCAGTGCCTCTCAGTTGTAGACGTGGCAGTTTACTTGCTATTGCTGCCTCAAGGACTGACATGGCATCAGTCAAGAAGACAATCTGGGCATCAGGGTCTGCAGTGCCACTAAGGGCGTTTGCAGCGCGGACCAGGGCTTCCACCTCAGCTCTGTAATTTGTGCAGTGAAGGCCTGTTGGTACTGCTTCTGCCGCCTGCCATTTTCCGTTTGGGTACTGCCCGGAATGTACACGGGGGCCCCAGCCCCTCCATTCTGAACTGCATCTGTGGCTGATCCATCGGTGTATGCCCGTATCCATGCTTCCTGGGGATACTTTTCTTTGAGCATGGCCAGTGTCAGGGATTTCTTGCTCAGTCACAGTGCTGTGCTCATCTTTGGTGGTGATGTAGGGTACCGTGGAAGAGATGGTGATGTTTTCTGGCTTACTTACCCAGGGTGGAAGGCCACTAGCAGGATTCAGAGCCTCTACCTGCGCAGGGAGCTTTGCCTTGTGCTTTCTCTGCAGTGCTCTCGTCTCCTTCACAAAGCTTGATCTTTTCAGTCTCCCTGAGATTGGTTGTTGTTTCGTCCTGGCGTTCATAGGATGGTCGTTGGAAGACTTGACCTTTGTGGACTGTATCAAGGCTTTGCAATCTCTTCTCATGCGCAGGGGTGGGATGCCTGTTGTCTCTTCCATCTTTTTAATTGGTGTGTATCTCATTGCGCTGGTGATGATACGCAGTGCCTAGTTCTGAACTCTGTCAATGGTCTGCTGGTGTGACTGGGCTGCCGTCAACCATGCATTGGATCCGTACTCAAGGTGTGGTCTCACTGTGCCTTGATATACATTTTTGAGGATCTTTTCATTGGCTCCCCATTGTGTTCCAGTCAGCTTCCTCATGATGTTGCTTTCTTCTATCTTTCGCTTCTGCGTTCCAGATGTGCGGCTTCCACGTCAGCCTATTGTCAAGGGTGACTCCCAGGTATGTCTGTTGGTCATCATACCGCAGTGGGGTGTTGCCCAGCGTTAGGTTGCCAGCCTTTGCTTTGTTGGAGAGAGAGAAGAGTGTGGTTGATGATTTTTCTGTGTTGATGGTCACACACCAGTTGTTGGTCCAGTCTGTAGCTGCGTCCTGTATGTAGCAGTTGTTGCATACTCTTCTGTGCACCAGAGTACCAGGTCATCTGCGTACAGGGCTGCGTGGACTCTCAGTTCTTGGTAGCTCTGGCACAAGGCCGTTGATGAAGAGTATGAACAGGGTCGGTGACAGGACTCCACCCTGTGGCACCCCCTGACGCGGCAGCACCTTTTGGCCACAGTACCCATCCACTGTCACACGGGTTATGCGATTGTGCAGGTATGACCAATCCGATGTAAGCCAGCACTGAGTTCTTCATCCATGGGTGGGACTTTTCCGGCTACAGCCGGATTTCCGGATTCCCCAAAATTGCCTTTTTTTTTTTTTTTTTTTTTTTGCGTTTTTTTAGGGGCTTTCTGCTGCCCTCAGACCCCCGCTTCAGGATTCAACTTTTTTTTTCTGTCCCACCCATGTCTTCATCGCAACTGACACGCCCAATGACTGTTTTTAGAGCTGAATTTAGAACTCTCATTGCAACTGGTCGCAGATTGCATATGAACTTTTGTTATTTGTGAGGTTTCCTTTGCAAAGATTGACGAACCGGCGACTCATTTACCGGCCATGCACTGAACAACAAACCAGACCGCTGACGGCGACAGCGCAGTGATTAAGCAGCTCAGTTGTACCGTAAGCATAGACAACACTCCAAACATCTCCAAGAGGCATAGATCATCAGGAGCCCGCACTCCAAACATCTCCAGGAGGCATAGATCCTCAGGAGCCGGAGGGCTCATGAGGATCTATGCCTCTTGGAGATGTTTGGAGTGTTGTCTATGTTCATGATACACGCTGTCATTCGGCCGCCGGTACTTCGCTCTCGTTCGTTTTTGGGAGTCAGTCGTTCGTTGCAAACGGAACCTCAGCAATACATGTAATTCGACAACGACACAGACTGAGGCGGTGCACCCGCCCGCACTGACTTGAGGTACACGGATACAATTAACCAGCGTCAGCAAGAAAACTGATGAGCCTCCGCTGTTGCTGGGGCTAATAAGGATCTGCGTCTCTTGTAGTTGGAAGGTGTTCACTTTTACTCGGCAGTGAACGGGCTAAAGGTGTGTGTGTGTGTGGGGATGGGGGGGGGTGGGGGGGGGGGGGGGTGGACAGATAATGATTAACACTTGCAACAATTTGAGTGCTTACGCGCGTTCGTACAGATGATTTTCCTTAAGTTTGTAGCATAGGCCTACTTGTAACCCATTGCGGACGATGGCCTTTTCCGCATTGGGAAAATACCGACCTCTAAATATACTAATGGGCAAAACTTAAGGGCCACTTTTTATCGCAGCCGCACCAACAACACCACGCAAATAATGAACAATACTTGGAGTCTGTACTTTGCTAATTTATTCAGTAACAATTTCATTTAAGTTTGGAGTAAATCAAGGAATTGTAACAACAGCAGTACGTTAGAATGTTCACCCACCCCTCATCTGAAAAGTCACACAAGACTGGTCAGTAGCGAGTGTACCCACCGTCTGCGGCCAAGCATTCAATGCAGCGTTGACGCATGGAGTTTACCAGGGTTCGGAGAACATGTGGGATCGCTTTCCACTCTTGATGCAGGAACTGAGTCAGCTGGGGGGGGGGGGGGGGGGGGAGGGACGCCTTGAGGTGGGTGGGTGGGGGGGGGGGGGTGGTTGCTGACTACACGTTGCCCCAGCGCGTCCCAGAGGTGCTCGATGGGAGCCAGATCAGGTGAACGAGCTGGCCACTCGGCCATCCTCATGATGCCCTGTTGCTCAAAGTACTCATCCACCACACGGGCGCGATGAGGTCGAGCGTTATCATCTTGCAGAACAGCATTGTCGCCTATGGCTTGGAGGGCTGGCTGGATGAGGGGCTGCACGATCTCGTCCCGATAGCGCAGTCCAGTCAGGGTGCCTCGTATGACGTGGAGGGGGGGGGGGGTCCTGCCTTCCCTGCTGAAGCCTGCCCAGACCATGACTGAGCCTCCTCCGTAGCGATCCACCTCTTGGACGCATCCATCCGTGAATCGCTCGCCCTGGCGTCTCCAGACCCTCACCCTGCCGTCTTTGAAGGAATCAGGAATTTATTTAACGTCTTTCCACACATTGGTGATATTAGACAAAAACAACAACAACAGCAACAACAACAAAAAATAAAATATATATATATATATATATATATATATATATATATATATATATATATATATATATATATATATATATATATATATATATATATATATATATATATATATATATATATATATATATATAAAGCATATACAACCAAACACACAACTTATGAATATCAAAGAATAGCAATAATTAACATCCAACCACACACACAAATTACTATAATTGTTTACCCACCAGACTATGAATTAATATATTAACTATTGGAATGGCAATATTACTATGTAAGATGTCATACAAATTTTCTGCTAAGTGATCAACTGTTATGTTATTTTTTTTCCAACAGATTCATTGTAATAGGACACTCACATAGTATATGTTTAACAGAGATGGGGCTTAAGCACTCGCATTTGATGTCTTTTGCGAATTTTGTTTTCCAAGAATTTAGTCGTAACTTGTATATCAATGAAGCCGTTTTTCTTGAACAAGGTGGAACATGAGAAGTATATTTCATATCATCGTTGTGAAAAAAGCAGTTTAGCACAGAGTACATTTCATGTAGAGATAATTGCATATTATTACAAACTGCTGAGTTTTCTCTATTTATAGCTCCCTTTTTTGCTAGTCTGTCACAAATTTCATTCCAATAAATTCCGCAGTGTGAGGGTATCCAAAGAAAATCGATCCCTATTCCTCTGGACATAATACAGCTCATAATATGTTTTATTTCATATATTAAGTCTTTTCTAGTGTTACAATCCCAGCTTTTTAGACTATATAGGACAGATTTAGAATCGACACAAATCAAAATGTTAAATATATCATAAGGTAGAAATTGAATATAATTTAGTGCCATGAGAATCGCATACAGTTCAGACGTAAAGATAGAAAATCCTTTACCAAGATAAAAAGATTTCTTCACTTTGAGATCTGGAATAACAAAGCCTGCACCACAATCTGAAGAATCTATGACAGACCCATCTGTGAAAATTTTCAAATGTTTAAAATATGTTGTCTGTAATTTTTCTTTCACTAAATTTGCTAAAACGTTCACATCCTCATCTTTTTTCAAATCTGTGTAATCTATATTGAAAGTAGCATTAATATGTTCCCACGGAGGTATAGTAGGAGTTACTGGTAAAACGGGAATAGACTTGATATCTATATTGCAGTGTTCTAAGGCATCTTTGACATAATTACGTATAGGTAAAAGATACGGGATTGTTTGCGCTCTCTTCGGGAAATCCAAATCTGCGTCTAAAAATATGTCTTCTCGTACTGAATTTTTGACGGACAGGCTTCGGACAATGTATTTTGCAGTTGCTAATTTACGTTGGTCAGATAAGGACAGAATACCTGCTTATTTGTAGGTTTTTACAGTATTAGTATGAACTGGCACTCCAAGGGTTAATTTAACTGCTTTACTGTCAATGCTTTGCAGCTTCTGTAGAAGTGTAGCTGAGGCAGTAAAGTAGACTTCCTGACCATAGATAAGTGTTGATCGAACTAAAGATGTACCAAGGTGTAAAACAGTTTTAATGTCCTGACTCCATGGTTGTGAGTTTATAATTTTTAACAAGTTAAGTCTTTTTCTTGCCTTATTTAATATGGCTTCAATATGAATTCTCCAAGATAATTTAGATGTAAAATGTACACCTAAAAACTTTACACAATGTTGGTAGATTAAAGGCGTCCCATTTAGGGATAATTTAGGCAATGTTTTAGCACTTTCCCCATTATTGAAAAGCATTAAACAAGTTTTTTCCCCAGATAATTCTAGACCATTTTCTTTCATATAGTTTGATAATTTGTCCAATTCAATCTGAGAAATTTTTTAACGTAATCTACGATTCTTTTTGGGGTACGTTTTCTGAGATTAGTGTTTATCCATATAGCGATATCATCTGCATATTGTACCACAGTAGTGTCCTGTGAGAGAGATTGTGGGAGGTCGTAAATTAACACAGTGAATAAAAAGGGTGAAATTATTGATCCCTGCGGAATACCCATATCTATTTTCTTTAAGGTTGAATAACATTTACCAACTTTGGTGCAGACAAATCTTTCAGACAAAAAGCTTTTAATGTATTCATACATAAACCCGGTTATGCCAATCTGTTTTATTTTGTATAATAATCTAGCATGCCAAACACTATCATAAGCCTTTTTTACGTCAAAAAAGGTTGCTAATATACTTTTTCGTCTTGAAAATTGTTTTTTAATGTTATTTGTGAGTTTAACTAAATGGTCAGTCGTACATCTACCTTTCCGAAAACCAGCTTGATGAACTGGAATTATATCCTGTTTTTCACAGTAATGAAATAGCCGATTTAAAATAATCTTTTCCATTACTTTGCAAGCTTGTGATGTTAGTGCAATAGGTCTATAACTACTAATCAATGTACGTGTTTTACCCGATTTGAGTACTGGAACTACTACTGACTGCTTCCAGATAGTAGGAAGAGATCCATTAAACCAACATTTTCGGTAAAATTTATGTAGTAGTTTTTTCCACGACTCAGGTAAATGATAAAGTAGTTTGTAAGAAATTCCATCTATACCCACTGCACTAGAGGTATTTGCAAACGATTGTAAAACGTCTAGGAATTCATTATATTGAATTGGAGCATTAGAATGATTAGAAACTGGATCTTGATAATCTGCTTTGACTTCTTCTTGTTTTCTGAGGTTTATATTTGGTAAACTAAGACTTGATGTGAGACTACTTTCTGCAAACATATTAACAAAGGCCTCCGCTTTATCTACTGCACTAGGAAATGTGTTGCCTTCTACTGCGATTGGATACACTTGTAATTTGTATCCATTTTGTAATTCTGATATTTTTTTCCAAACCTTATATGTATCTTTTGATTCAGACACCTCATTTTTACAGAACTCAGCCCAGTAAATCTTTTTGGCTCTCGCCACAATTCTGTTACAGTGTATTTTAGTTTTCTTCATTTCCCTAAAGTTCTCTTCAGATTTGTTTCTTATCCATTTTTAAAAATGTTCCTTCTTAATATTTACTGCTAGTTCACATTCCTTATTCCACCAAACATTACCTGAATATTTACCTTTTGATTTTCCTTTGCATTTTGGTATTGACTTCTCCGCAGCAGAAATAACAGCTTTTGTAATATTTCCGTAAAATGTATCTATACTTTCATGTTCTATACTTGCAATGTTATGGGACATCAAGATTGTATCATACAGTTCCCAATTAGCATTGACATACTGAAACTTTGGAATTCTGTCCTCAATATTGCAATATTCATCTTTATCTTTAACGTTTAATTGTATAATGATTGGAAGATGATCACTTCCCAAACAATCTTCCTCAGTGATCCAAGTGCAATTTGTTGCCAGGGTTGGGCTTACTAGTGATATATCAAGAGCAGATGCTTTATGGGTATATACATCGGGGATTCTAGTGATTCTACCATCATTTAAAATGATTAACTTAGAGTCTGAAATATTTTCTACTAGACGATTGCTTGTAACTATCGTACATCCAGACTCCCAGAACGGTGCATGAGCATTGAAGTCTCCTAGGACCATCCATTGAGAGGAA
Organism: Semisulcospira habei; assembly: GCA_036245525.1. Classification (NCBI taxonomy): domain Eukaryota; kingdom Metazoa; phylum Mollusca; class Gastropoda; family Semisulcospiridae; genus Semisulcospira; species Semisulcospira habei. The sequence continues at coordinate 81,069,541 of BTPG01000006.1, read as the reverse complement.
GTTGTTTGCTGAGAATCAATATCTTTTAGCCAGTCAGTGTTGTCATCTTTTGGCCCTCTAGGTAGGTATACGGATGTCACATTTAAAGTATTTTGATTATTAATTTTTACCATGGCCCCAGTGATATAGATATCATTTAGATCTTTGGTTATAGAGTACGTATGTAGTGACGATTGTACATTGATTGTACATTGCTTAACGTCCCGACAGCAACAAGGCTTTCTCAGGACGTGCCTGCACTGCTTTTGAAAAAAAAAAAACAGAATATTGAGTGTATGTCGCCAGCCGGTACACTACGTTAAATAAACCTACAACATGGGGCCTAAATAATGCTAAAACCATTTGGCAACACACATCCAATATCAAGAGCTACAGGCAGTGCAGACAGTAGGAAGAGTTTTAAAAAGGCAAATACAGATGAATGGATTGATTGATTGTACATTGCTTAACGTCCCGACAGCAACAAGGCTTTCTCAGGACGTGCCTGCACTGCTTGTGAAAAAAAAAAAAACTAAACAGAACATTGAATGTATGTCGCCAGCCGGTCAAATACGTTAAATAAACCTAACACATGGGGCCTAAATAAAGCTAAGACCATTTAGCAACACACATCCAATATCAAGAGCTACAGGCAGTGCAGACAGTAGGGAGGGTTTTAAAAAGGCAAATACAGGTGAATGGACCTCGGGTAGACAGAAACACATGCCCCAGAAAAGAGGAAAACCCACCCTGTGGGGCTGACCAGGGTGACCCTGGGAACTAAAAAGTACCTAACCCCACCCAAGTCCCCCAGGGCAGACCCAGGTGGGGGTACAGATGAATGGACCTCGGGTAGACAGAAACACATGCCCCAGAATAGAAAGGAAAACCCACCCTGTGGGGCTGACCAGGGTGACCCTGGGAACTAAAAAGTACCTAACCCCACCCAAGTCCCCCAGGGCAGACCCGGGTGGGGCGTATGTAGTGACGAATATTCTAGGTCATCTCTAATGTATAACGCAGTTTGGACTTTAATCGAGATAGCGTCATAATTGTATAGAGGAGGATAATAATAGCCTCGAAGTTTTGGGAGTTTTTTACCTTCTACATTCAGAGATTGTAACGCTAATATGCAATACTCTGACTGTGAGATGTGATTCTCGAAGGATGTGAAATTTGTTGAAATAGATCTGCAATTCCACTGAAACACTTTCATATTGCTTGTGCTCTTCTTCATGGTCAGTGACCTCTTTGTAGCGAAAGAAGGTCAACTGAAGGAGAAGGAAAGCACCAAATAAAAAATACAAATAACTAATACTAAACAAAATGAGCTCTTTCAAAACACCAAGAATCGATATATCTCAAACAGTTCAGTACTAACTCAAAAACTAGAACTAAACTATCTGGATATCATTTCAAAGTTGCTTTCGAACCGGACTTGATAATGTTGTTAACTTAGAGATATAAGGATGGAGAATACAACAGATTTTTTTGACGACGTCAATTTTTCAATGTTTTTTATCACAAATCGCTCATCTAATGACGCACCCCGTTTTTTTAGGTTTCTGCTTATTTTTTTCAGTAAAATAAAGGTTTCCAAAATCAATGACATTTAAAATTAATATTTTTTATTATAAAATGAATCAAGACGAATTACTTCTTCTAAATGATATCAACGCTGTAGAAAACAAAGATTTAGACTCTAAGAAACAGCGTCTTTTGTCTGTGATTGTCTCAGGCAAGTCAAAGGCTTATCTCGGAAAACAATACATGACAGAGGATATTGAATCTCTCACCGCTGACGAACTATTAAAACTTCATTCAAAATATGAAAACCACATTGCCTCACTAATGACTCGTGATTTGAGTCGATCTCTTGTATGCCTATACACAAAAGCAGTGAGTCACTTTCTACCTGTGGATAGTGACAGTCTTTCACACGACCTTGAAAGCAATCCTATTGTTTCAAGTTCAATTGGTAAATTAGCATGTGTAATGTTTTACAAGTTTGGAAATTACCTTGCACCTGTCGTAACATTGCTTGTTACCGGGAGCCATATTGATTTCTCAAAAATAAATTTTACTGCAGAAGAAAATGGACGAGAACAAGATGACTACACAACAGAACCCCGACCCTGTTTTGACACAGGTTCAAACTGTGACTAAGGCTAAAAGTCCAGGGAGGGTTGAGGCTGGAAAGAGAGTAGCTGCATTGAACAAACAAAGAAAGTTAGAACTACTGCAAAAGGTACATGTAACTGACCCACAGTCAATAACATCATTGGTGACACTACCGTCAGGACAGCCAGGACCATCACACCCTCATCAAAGTGAGAGACAAACAACTAAGTCTGACCCTGAAACAACAAAATATATAGTTGCCGGATTTGTTGTCGGATTTGGTTACGTAGGTTACCAATTATACAAAAAATACAAACCACAGACTCGTACAGTGACCAAAAAATCAGACACTCCAAAAACAAAACCAGAAGTCGCCACATTACCAGTAACACCCAAAGCCGTTGACCCATTTTATATGCAGTAAATAAAAATTTTATTTTAATTTTTCTTGCCTTAGAAAATGAATGACTCAAAAAATTTAATGAACCTTGTGTATCACTCTGCAGTAATCAGTGGATTAGCAGTAGCTTATTCTATGCTGGGGAAAAGTCTACTCAAAATGAAATCAGCAGACTTGAGTAGATTAGACTTTGAAGACAGTGCTAAGCTAATTGTAGTTGTAACAGCGTCGATTGCGACAAAAGATTTTCTTGTCAAGCAAGGAATTATTCCAGAAAATGTTTCTATGTAAATAAAATAAATATGGCGACGATAGCTATTATGATTGGGGGAGCGATGGTTAACGCATTGGCTTTCAGTGGCTCAAACTATCTCTTTTCAAAAATGGGTAGAGAAGAATCAGCAGAAGAAATGAAACGTCACAATGAGGCAACAGAAAAACTTGCTCAAGCCCAGCAGGAATATGAAAAGAATAGAATTGAGAAACTTGATTTCATCAATGAAAAACTCAGGCTTGAAGGCCACGCACAACATACGTTTTCAAATACAGACGAAGCAATCAGGGAATACTATCTTGTCACAGGTGAAGACATGTCTATCCCTAAACCGAAACTAAGTGACTATTACAAACCAAGCACACAACAAAGAAATGGGGAGATAATCTTTGTTCTAGTGGGAATGACATTTGTTTATTTTACTGGAGTTTTTATTGCTAGAAAAAATGGCAGCCGAAAATAAACTATCAAAAATATATTACTCACCATCAGGCTATTGGAAAGGAGCAACCGCTATTCAGAAATTACATGCCGCTGTGGGCGGAGATATAACACTCAATCAGGTCAAGCAATGGTTACAGAGACAGGCAATTTGGCAGATATATTTACCTGCTCCAAGAAAAATAACGAGACCTCATTTTGAGAACACTACCCCCAATGACACACACCAAATGGACCTCCTGTTCTTACCCCATGACACAATAAGAAAGAAACGATACAAATATGCATTAACTGTTGTAGACATTGCTTCAAGGTACAAAGACGCTGAACCCATATCTGACAAAACAGCCAGTACAGTTGCTACAGCATTAACAAAAATATATGGTCGAGGCCCTTTAAGATACCCCAGACTAGTGCAGGTTGATGATGGATCAGAATTCAAAGGTGCAGTTAATCAGTTATTTGCTAAGCATGGTGTACTGGTCAGACGAGGCATTCCAGGTGTGCACAGATCGCAGGCAATTGTTGAAAACTTTAACAAACAGTTATCAGAAAGACTTTTCAGTTACCAGTATTCTAAGGAACTCATGCATGACACCCGTAACACGGAGTGGGTTAAGCGATTACCACATGTGATAAAAGCAATGAACAATGATGGTCACCCTAAACCTGTTGATTCTATTAAATTGAAAACAATACCGTCAGAAATAAAAGCAATAACACCTCCAGACACTAACTTATTTACAAAACAGGTGAGATATTTGTATCAACCTGGTGAGGCTGAAAATGACGTTAGACGTAGGGCAACTGATCCAATTTGGTCTACATCTGTTCATAATATAAAAAAAATAGTTCCTTCAGCTAATGCAACAATATATTATCTGTATGAGCCTGCACCAAAGAGGGCATTTGTCAGAGAAGAATTACAGATTATTCCCCCAGACACCGTTACTCATTTCAGTAACTAACTCATCAATTAATTCATCAACCAGTTCGTCAGCTATTTCTTCAGATAACTTGAGTCTGTAATGACCAGGTGCATAAGCTTTTTCCTTACTATGAAACACTCGTTTTGTGTCTCCAACTGCCAGAGACTTCTTATGTGTTTGGATCATTTCAAGATTATGTTTGTTTGATCTCAGTGACTTGTTTGGATAATCAGGCATTAATGCACCATCTAACACTTGCTTGTAATGTTCATGACGAATGTCTTTATTTTTTATCGCTGTTTTCTTGATACCTTTGGCTTTTGACTGACTACCCTTCTGGTGCAGTATAGAATACATTTTTGATCTCAGTCCAACGTACTCAACTATAGGCACACCATTTAGTTCATCCTTAAACTTACCAGGCACTTTCTTGTTTTGTGTGCTAAACAGTGGATGGTCTTTAGGGTAGTCAGACGTGTCATACATGTGTAACTCTGTTTTCATGTCTTCATAAAAGTCTTCAGTACACACATCAATGATCATAGAGTCAGTGTCAGTGTATAACAATCGACAGTCAGGATACTTTAATTTGAAGTAATCATAATAAAATTCAAGCATCACCAGTTTTGACAATTCCAGAATTGCCATACCAATAAATACTGGCTTGTCCAGTTTAACAATCTTTTTTTTGAGTGACACTGCATACAATGATGAATGAAACTCTTTGTACCCTGTGTACTGAGGCTTACCTGTAAGTTTAATTGCACCCGATTCAGTTGTGACCAGTCTCACATCTTTTCTGTGATGAGGATTTTCCATTGTCTTGCCAAAACAGGCATTGTTCATAAGCTTAAAGAAGTCTTTGTCAAATGCAGTGTTGCCGTCTCTGGCACGAAGGGTTGTGTTCTTCATTATGTAATCTTTCATGAAAGCACTCTGATCAAATTGAATTCCTCTGTGAACTTTCTTTAGTACTAACCCATGTCTGATGTAAAACTGCAACAAGCGGTAGTGACAAACGTAATTGAATTTGTCATTTAGATTCGGTACAAGTTTAGTGTCTTCTTTTTTTCCTGTCATACTCATTTTTTCAACAGACAACGGATAATCATTATGGTAATCGTGTAGATGGTGTGGGTACTCCAGGTCTACTTCAAAGATCCAACCCTTCGCGTCGTTTCGGTCATGATTCATAATATTGTTTGTTATGTCTGTTATATCATACTGTGACAAATCATACAGACAAAAGTTTTTCAAGGGCAATAACTCACACATCGCGAACCCATACAAATTGTTAGCGTCAAGGTACGTAATGAATGACCTTGACCCAGGGTTTGAGGGGTCAAGGTCCGGACTGTCCAGATATTTATTGTTGGCTCTGGCGTAATTGTTCGATGCAATACTAATCCCTCCCCTTAATCCACGTTCCACCATTTCACCCATCGTACGATCAGACAACAGGTCTATAAATATCTTACTGGATTTCAAAAATGCATCCCATGTCATGCCAGGACTAGTGATGTAACAAGCAGGGTCAAGTCTGTAGTGTAACAAACCCTTCTCACGGTAACTTTCAAATACATCTGCTAGCAAGCAAACGTCAGCTTTCAAGTACTGATCGTGGTAGTCACCAATTGTCTGACACCCCAACTTCCCCCACGCATCAAGTGCATGTTGATATTCAGAGTCAGAAATACCTTTTCCAGTTAGTGTAGAATAAAATTTCTCTTTTGGTGGCAGTCTTGTTTCTTCAAACACAACCCAGTGATCAATGTACTCATACGGATACACACCTTTCTTAATCAAGTCTGGCTCAAAATATTTACTCGTTATTGGATACTCAGTCAGTCCTTCTGCCAGACTAGCCAATCCTAAAGACAAATGTTGCATGGAGTCATAAAATGCTAATTTATCTAACCTAAAAGTTAAGTATTTCTCAGTTGTCTGGGCAATACAACTTATGTTTTTGTACGACTCATCCACAGCCTGCATGATGATGTGTGAATCATATCCTTTGAGATTGTGAAAAAAGATTGGTAACTTGTATGTCTTAGGATCTATTTTTAATTTCAAGTTACAATCACCATGTGCAGCACCTCTGTAATGCCCAGTTATGTGATCGTGGTCACGAACTTTATCACCCCCTAAAGGTTGTTCACAAATCCAACACGTCTCAGCTGTATCAAATTTCAGTTTGTCTTCTTCTGTCATCACCAAAGGCATCTGACATGTTGTGAGATACTGTACTACCTGACTATACAGATGTCTCATTTCTGTTAAAAACAAACATGCTGCATTTTCTCCCCTGTAGATAACAGGCTCTGAATGCTGTCCGTCTGACCTAACAAGAATGTATCCAAAAGAACACACCACTTGGTCACTCAGTTTTATAGTCTTTGGTAATGACTCTGGAACAGGACCCTCATATGGTACAACCAATGATTCAAAATCTGCATACACTACAAATGGCAACTTTTGCTGATTCCCATAGTTCTTAAAATAAACCTTGCTGCCAGGATCTGGATACTTAAGTACAGTTTGTATGTCATCAGCTGATCTGCAGTGTAAAACGTGTTTATGTGCCACTGCAATAGAGGAGAATCTTTGTAAACATCTCTTACACACTTCCTGTTTACCATTATGTTTTGATACATGATTATGAATTAGTCGTGACATACTCCTGATAATTGTGTAGTGGAAGTTATCACCAGAGCTTATTAATAACATGTCAACATGTTTATCTTCTGACTGCCCATATGTTGGGGCAATTGGAGATACTCTAATTGGTTGTAACTTGTTCACAGATTCATTATCCCACACAAACACATTCACGGATATACCAGGATTTAGTTTTTCAAACAAATCTATGTCCTCTATTTTGACAGGGAACTCAATGCCACTAAAAACGAGTTCATTTACAAATTTAGTGTAGTTAGATGCACGTTCAGGTTTTGATTTTACAAAGTGTAATTTAGCAAGCACACACCACATGAAACAATAGTTGTCATTGTTCTGTATATTAACAACAGCCTTTTTGTTTGCAACCTCTGTTGGCAGTGGTATCCATGCTTTACCTAATATAGGATGATACCTAGACTGCTTTAATTGCAGTTCATGTACATGTCCTTCGTGCCAGCCAGACCCCTTCATTTTTGCACTGTCAATTGCCTGCAGAAAGTCTGGTAATAGTCTGTCTCTAAACACGTTTTCTAATTCTCTTCTTGTGTTAACTGTGTGTTGTCTTGTTGATATATACGATACAATCACCTCACCGTCTACTCTAGTAAATTCGATTTTCGCAACAATCTGAATCTTCACACTGCCTGTAAGAAGATTTTGTTGTATGACAGAAAAAGAGTTTTCTATTGATTCATAAACATTATTAGTATTGGATATAGGTAAGTTTGTTGTGTGAAACACGTTTCTTAAACCAGATGAGCCAGGGTTTGATGGGCCAGGGCTTTGAGCATTGTCCGTCATTTTTATTTGTCCGACAAAATAATAAATGAAAAAATATTACCGCTGGCTCACCTTGTGTAATACCACTTTATTAACTGTAACACTGTCAATATAAACATTTAGTTTGCGTAGTTGTTTAAATATGCTATAACAAACTTCCCCTAACCAGCCATAGTTGGTATCATCAACTTTAAAAGTAGGTGTCTTTAAATCAACTGTCATGTGCTCCACATTTGGATGCTCATCGACATAATCCAAAGTCACACTATATGTAACATATATTTCTGATGGTGCTGAAAGGCTTATGTAAGTCTGTTTGGGTGTTATTAAGTCAGTAAAGTGCATAACATCTTTGAAAAGGTGTGTGAGATCAAGCACCTGTATGATTTGTCCGTCTGTCATTTTTATTGGACAAACAAAAGAATAAATTAATTTACATCAATTTACTAACCCATACCCTGTGGGCTGATCTGTCTTTAAAATGAGCTTTAGATGCTTAGTTGATTTCAGTTTATTTTTTACATCATCTCGTTCATGCTTATTTGGGATGACATCATTCTCTCTGAGACAGTCTTCAAAGCTGTCACGATCCTTACAGTAAAACAAACAGATAAACTTTAACTGTTCTCGAAAATCTTTCAGTACAGCATTATATTTTTGAGTGAGAATCCATACACTGACATTTGCGTGTCTGCCACTGAAGGCAAGTTCTGCTAGAGTGTTTCTCTTTTTGACAATGTCTTTCTCTGCAGAACAGTCATCAACTATGAACAACGTTGGCTGTCCTTCAAATTGCTTGTAAAAATATTGTAGGTAGTCATTCAGTTTTTTCTCAGGGTCGACTAAGTATATGTTGCTGTCAGTCCAAATGAATAAACGGTTGTGATAAGCTTTGTTGTGTTTTATTGTTGGACAAAATATTACAATGTTTTCAAAGTGGTGTATGTATCTTGTTTGTAAGAGGTTAAGTACAAATTCAGTTTTCCCACACCCTGTGGCACCACAAAACAATCCACAGTGTGGGTCAAGGGTCATCAAGCTCAGGTTCATTTTAATACACAATATAATTTTAATATATGTGTCCACTCAGTCTGCTTTCTGCAATATTGAGTTGTGCGTCATATATCAGGTACAAATATATGTTTATGGCTGCAGCAGTTTCAACCTTCTTTTGTATCTGAATTGTTATTCCATCACTACCATTCTCGACAGTTCGTCCTGACCCATGAAGATAGTCGTCATCTGTACTACGAAGATCTAACCAAAGTGCATACTTGTTTGTAAGGTATTGTCCGATCCTAACATCATACAGATGAAGATCTTTGCACGCAATGTTTGCTGGTTTATCTCTAATCCTTCCACCCGCAAAATACTTTGTGGTTTCGTCATAGTGTTGATAAGGCAGCATTCCTGAAGCGTACACTTGATTAGGGCGGCCTTCAATTGTGCAGGACAAATGTGTAATCTTAGGATTGTAGAATTTTTCTGAATCTCTTTTGTATGGACTCACCGGTTCAACAAACAACATAAGAATACCTTTCAGTGACCTGGCTGGTGTGTTCAAGTTTATGTTCCACATTGGGTCACTCTTGTCTTTGGGTATTAAACTATGTCTAATCACACGGTCATAATAAATTGGCAGTCTTGACTGGTATTGATTTTGTATGAGTCTGGCTAGTTCAGTGTGTGTAACAATTTCATATTCCAAGGAAATGTTAGAGATCTTATATGTTGCATCTGTGGCAGATGATTTTATAACTTTGGAGTAGTCATTGAAAGTTAGTTCAAAGCTCAGACGGTCATTCAGTGCCCCTTGATAATAAGGCAAATGTGCTGTTAGGATTTCAAACTCAAGTGGAATGTAAAATCTGGTTCCATATGTTTCTGCTATAATAACGTCATTGGCTGCTGACGTTGATTTATCTCCAGCATTGATTCGAAGTTTACCAACATTATCAGACTGTATACCTTGGTAAATACGGTCTTCTCGTTCTTCTCTTGTGAGCCAAAGATCTTTGTAACAGTAGAACACATCTGAGTCGTCAAGACTAAACACTTCCTGTCCTTCAAGTTTTACTTTAATAGTTCTAACAATTGCTCTGCCAAGATTGTCAACTAGAGTTCTGTTTACATCTGCGTCTGATGATAGTTCAATATTAAAAGCAAGGCGTGCAGTGCCAGGAACGATAACGTCACTGGGGCCTAGGTTTGGAAACTTGACTGTAAGTGTTTGGTTCTGGTCTATGGTACTTGGATTGTTCGTGATGACGATTGATTGTCTTATGCCCTTAACACCCAGGGGCTCACGTAGTTTTCTGTATGGGTCTAACTTTGATCCGTAAGACTGTGTCATTTTTATTATGCACAATAAAAAATAATAAATTAATAAAACAATGGCAGCAGGAGGATTTAATCATGAAGATTTTGAAATGGATGACACGTATGATTTTGGTAATACAACAGATATGGCAGATATGGCAGATATGACTGGTACAAGAAATATTTACAGTTTACGTCATGAACTTTTAGAAACCAAAGTGAACTCATTTTATGATCATGTTGGTGGCCGCCCAGACAACGTAGACCCTAATCAGTTTGAACTTGATGGCAAGGGTCATTTATATTTAAACACTGTTGACAAAGGAAAAGTACTATTGACTAACAAAAAAGACCCTAGTAGGTTTAGGGCTTTAAGTACAATAAAAAATGAAGGTGGTGTTGGTGCCTTGCGTCAACTGGGTATTGGTGGGTCTCCTGTCACGCCAAGACTGGCTAGTGTTCTTCACGACACGCAAACAAAGTTGCCAACAGGGCAAGAGATTGAAATGGCACCAGTAACAAGCCTACCAGAAATAGCAAACACTGTGATACAAGAAACCTCATTTACTGAAGGGCAAATAAATGACGCTTTGAAAACAATAGATGATCCACCTTTGTCAATGAGGGAGATTATGGGATTGGATAAATCACTGCAGACGATAAGAGGTGAGATGGTTAATAATCTTGCCAAACTGGGAGAGCTTGATAAACACATAGAACGTGAAAAAGAGAAACTGGCTACAGCAGACAATGGAAATCTTGACACAGAAATGAAAGAAAGAATACAGCACAGATTAAATGATTTGCAGATAGAAAGATCAGGACGGTTAGAAGCGATTAGTATTGGAAGACAAAAACTAAAATCACAGGTCAACAGAATTAGAGAAACTATTCAAAAAATACTTCACGAAGACACTACTCTGGCTGAGAGACTTAAAACACTTTTCAGAGAACAGGGTATCACAATTGCCAGTTTAATTACAGCTCTGGGGTTTATTATCAGTACAGTTGTGTTGGCTGTCTCCGGCAGTGGTGGTGGTGGTGGTGGTCCAGCCCCAGCACCGGGCCCACCGGCTCCCACAGATCCAAAAGATTTACAGACGTGGGTAAAGAAACAGTTGTCTCACATATCAGACTTGCTTAAGAAATTGGCTCTGAAAGCAGTGGACGCTTTGCCTGGCATAATTGGTACTGTTGTCAGCTGGTTGATTAGTACAGCGGCAAAGGCAGTAGGGTTTATGGCAGAGCATGTGTGGGTCTTTTTGGTTACAGTAGGAGGGTTGATGGTGGGTTATTTAATGAAACAGATAAAGAAGTAATACTCCTAATCCAGTGAGGCCTATTACCAATGCAGTTCTTTCCGACTCATGTGTGTCAGGGGTTGGTGTTGACTGTACTGGTTGTATGAGTGTCGGTGTTGGGGCTGGGGCCGGGGCCGGGGTTGTTACTGTCTGTAATGATTTTAAGGGCTGAACATGTGTGGTTGTGGCCCCTAAGTTTACAGATTGATTGAAACCTAGTTTTTGACCAACACCTGCAACAATGATTTCATTATTATAATTTGTTATTGTTCCCATTTGGAGTTGAAGGTCAGATGGTAACATGTATAACCCGATTCCAACTACAAAGTCAACTTTTGATCTGGCATATCTGAGTACGTCTTGGTAGCGTTGTATGCTTGATGGGAGATCAACTGATGAATTTACTGAATCTTCAAGATTTGCAAGAAACTGTTTTTGTGCTTCAAACTTTCCACTTCCATTCAAAATGTTTGATTTTGTTAATGATTGTGCTCCTAGTATACACCAGACATATGTTCTGATAGACTCATTTACGCGCTCAACTCCTGCTTGAGTAAACCCGTCAGATTTATCTAAAATAAATGTGGTCCATGCGTTTGACTGCTTCTGCTCTATTGATCCTATCCAGACTTGTGATTTTGATGAGAATGAAGTGTAACCAGGGTAGTAATCTTGAGGGTATTGTCTGTGACTCATAGCATAATACAATGTACCCATGCCTTTGTGATCATCAAGTTTTTGTGTGAAGTCATACCGGGGACTGATGTTAAATTCATTACAGATGCGTTCAAACGCTTTCATATCCATGGGGTTGTTAAACCTGTTGAAACTGGATTCAGTGGGCAGTGGTGTATGAAGTTCTGACAGTATACGTCTAAGCTGGTAATAAACATGGAAATGATACACAGACCTAATCAGTTTGTTTGAGTGATTCAAGTGGTCTGTAAATGAAACACCACAGCCTGTAGTTGAACATAGTATTGCAAAGTTGAGTTGGTTTTGAAACATCTGTAGTGGGCTTGAAGACCACTTTCTTGCAGTAGAGTCATCTGTTATTGGAGGGTTTATGTAATGGTCAAACGGATTTGGTACTTTCACTTGGAATAGGTCTTGTACGCTTGCGTCCGACACAGCTATGTCGAGTTGATTTAGTTGAATTATTTTCTGTTCATAAGTAGGTGCAACATTATATTTGGCATCCATATTAAATTGAAATGCGTTTGTTGTGGTAATGGTTGGTGATTTAAATTCCATCCTTTTTTATATGAGATAATAAAAATGTTTATTACCTTAACAAATCTTGACACAAGCAAACCAGTGTGGTTAACTAATGGGATTGATAATCGAGATGGTAGCAAGGCTGCAGCTATCCATGAATTGTTCTACACAGTAAAATGGTTTAATGTTGAGGATGATATATATAATAAAGTAAATTTAGATGGTAAGACTGAAGCTTTACCACCCGGGTATTATGACTTTTGTACTATAGCTGAATGGTTTCAAAGTAATTTTAAAATTAAAGCAACTTTAAATCCAGCTAACCTACTTGTTACATTAGAATTTCCGACACAAAATTGGTTAAGGATCTCAGATAAATTTGCATATTTACTTGGATTTTATATTGATGAAGATTGGTATAGATCAGATGATATTGATGAATTTGAGTTTGGTATTATAACAATGAAGACAAAAAGACTTAAAATAACTGGAAAACGTCCTGTCAATTTGTCAGTACACACAGTGCTAAATGTTTATTTGAAAGAACTAAACACATCTGAGAATGTTCACAATGGAAAGCCTTCAACTTTGTTGAGATGCTTACCTACTGGAACTGCTCCGTATTGTGAAAGTGTAGTTGTTAGATTTCCTAATTTGCAGTTTAAGAAATTAGGTTCTAGTTTCTTTGAGTCACTGAGTATATCTGTAACTAATCAGGATGACAAACCAGTTCTTATGCATGATTTTAGTGTTGTGTTGGAAATTAAATAATTTTATTTTTGTTTATAAAAAATGAGTGGTGGTCCAAAGCCGAGAATCATACCAGTTGCATGTCCAGTAACAGAATTGAAAGATTTGGCAGACGTACAGGATTTTGAGAAGGAGGGAGAAATTGGAGAAATATATGGTTTTGAACTTGATTCCTATGGCATGTACAAGAGGAAAGTAATTGTTGACATGAAAGATGGTGAAAAACAGATTCCTAAACTTGGTCAGCTACGTGATGTTACTGTACCTACTCCACCTGTAAATAATTCGCCCTACAACTTAATACATGTGGGAAATAAGTGGGTGGTTTCACCTGTACCTGTTCCACCACCCACAATTGACTGGGACATAAAGTTGGAATTTATTAGTCCTTATGTATACACTGATGACGAAGGTGCCTTAGTGTTTAGGAAGGTCGTTAACTCGGGGCCGCTTATTGTAAGTCTTGTTCCAAGCTTTGCCCCAGACAACAATAGCAGAGAAAAACTGAAAGTTGAAAATTATGAGAAACGGAGATATCTTCTTACAACTAGAAAGGGTAGATCAGATACTTCTGTTGTGTTTATGCCAGCAAGCTTAGTCATGGCTAGAGAAGTGACAATAGTATTTGAAATTATCATGAAATCTGTTGCTACTGCTAAAGAGGCTCAAATTGCACAAGGAATTAAACTTACATGGGATGAAACAGTAACAGAATCATCAAAGGTCTTTATTGCTATTACAAAAAATAATGATGTTATTAATGTTTCGAGCAGTGTTCCAGCCGTCAAGGTGGTGGTTGACAAAACAACTTTTGTTCGTCTAACTTACATAAACCTTGAACACATTGATCTTGTTGCATTTTATTATGCCAGCAAATTGTATACTTTTGAAGAGTTGCAAAATGTAATTGCTGATTAAATAAAAAAAAATATTTGTCAATAAAAAAAATGGTAAACTTCTATCCGCAACTACCAACGCTTGATCCGACTGAAACAAATGTGACGACTAAAACAACACTTGCGCCTGATCCACATATGCCAATTGCTTCAGATAAAACATTACAGACAGATGCATTCAGATTAATAAATATTACAGAAGCTTTGAAATATTTGGAGAGTGAGGAGGCTAAGTACTCACGGTGCAAAAGGAGGTATAAGTCAGTATTTAATTCTGTTCAAAACACTTCTATGGCTATTGGTGCAGTTTCAGCTTCATGTTCTGTAGGGGGTATCGTTCTGTTCGCCACAGGAATTGGGAGTTTGGCTGGAATAGCAGTTGAGGCTGTTAGCGTTGCTACATGCCTGGCTTGCTTTGGTTTGGAGGCCTTAAACAAGAGGTTTCACACGAAATTACAGAAACATGAAGCATTGAGTACACTTGCTGGTGCAAAGCTGAGCAGTATGAAACTTATTATCAGTAAGGCATTGAACGATAATTTTATTGATGACGAGGAATTTAAGCGTGTCCAGGATGATTTGAATAACTACAAGAAACAGAAGTCAGAAATACAGAATAAAATGCGTAGTCAGACTCCTGTGAATGTTGAAGAACTGAAGGCTAGTTTTTTAGAGATGGGGAAACAGATCGGTGTTCAGGAAACCACAGAAAAACTACACAATCTTTTAAACAAATAAAAATCAGATTTGGTAATCGTTTATTAATGACATACACTTCACAGAAAAATGACATGCCACCTAACTATTTAACCCCATCAGCACCACCAGCACCACCTGACTATTACTAAAAAAAGTTTTTTCATTGTCCTTGTATCTTGACAAATCTGTCTGAGTAAGTTGTGACTTGAGTCAAGAACTTACATTTTGTTAGTTTAAGTTCTTATAAGTTCTTGACTAAGTCACTTAATAACTAATTATAGGTTCTTAAAAGGTTACCTGTAAAGTTATCTGTCAGTTATAAGTGACTTTGGAAAATTTGTTAACAAGTATCTGCAGGTAACTTAAATAATTTGTTATCAAGTGCATATAGCAATGTTTTTTTTTTGTGTGTGTGTGTGGTGTGGTTATTATTTAAATAACTGTTTTTGTTTTTTGGGGGGGGGGGGGTATTGGCACAGAGGCAATGAAAAAAAAATGTTTTTGGAATCTTATATTTTATATCTCTAACACACATATATACACGCACGCACGCAAACACGGACGCACACACACATACACACAAACACTCACACGCACACACATGCACTCACACATGCACGCACACATGCACTCACACAGGCACACACACATAACACACAAACACTCACACGCACACACACACACACACATGCACTCACACACACACACAAACACTCGCACTCACGCACACACACAAACACTCACACGCATACATACATACATGCACACAAACACACACGCATACACAAACACTCACACGCATACATACACACATGCACTCACACAAACGCACACGCATACACTGAGGCACACACACACATACACAAGTACATACACGCACTCGCACATACCTATAAACTCGCTCACGCACACGCATACACTCACACGCATAGACAAACAGACAAACAAACACAAAATCTTTATTCTGCATGAATATTGTAGACTCGTCCGCAAAACACCGTCAGGTGAAAAACACCGTTGTATGACACGCGATACACCGTCTGTGTACTCAAATTGACACTGTGCACTTAGACTCGTTACTAATGTCCTATTCCGCGCTCATAGCATGAGCGCCGTTTCTATCGTACTACGTCGTTTATTTACACTGTTACTAAGACCCTATGACATAGTACGATTTAAACCGCGCTCATAGCATGAGCGCCGTTTCTATCGTACTACGTCGTTTATTTACACTGTTACTAAGACCCTATGACATAGTACTACATATTCCGCGCTCATGGCATGAGCGCCGTTTCCATGGTCAGTCCTTTGTTTACCACACAGCCAACATAAGACCCTTAAACAGAGTCATTTAACTCTGTGTTCTGTCTTCAAATTTCTTAGTTGTCCATGGCAAGAAAGTGATAGCAATGACTCTGTTTGAGAAAGCTCAATATTCTGTTAACGCCCTGCGGTTCAACGCTGTTGATTACACAGCTTTCTACAGCCTTCACATAACGGCGAAACAAAATCGATATGCCTATTTTCCGCGACACAGCATAGTTACCTGTAATAGCGTGTGGTTGGCCACTGGTTTAAGATAGCTCAATGGTGGTGTAAACAATTTACATTAGGCTGCACTAACTTCGTAATAACACGCTGACACTGAGTGACTCTACAAAATTGAAGGCTTGTCAGAACCGGGTTTCTATGCAGTTGTTTTTAAAAGGTCTAACGCTACATTGCCTAGCTAAATTAAACAACTGGCAAAAATAACCGGAGGCTGTCATATTGAATAGAGTCCGCCATGCCTTTTCGTACGGTACCACCAAGAAACTGTAAAACATCGGTCTTTTTACTCACAGTTGTGTTTAAAGTAGAACGCAATACCGCTAAAGCCGGTCGTACTCACTCGGCTAGCTACGGATTTGTCAGTACTGAAGTTTTTCTTTTAGTCTCGGCGCACTGCGGCAACCGCAAGGCCTTTTCTTCTTTCTATATATCACAAATTAAACACGCAAACTATCGACAAACTATTCGTCAGTGTCCTGTATACAGTCACTATGTATTTTTGTAACGTACGCTAGTCAGCGTTGACTCGGGCAAATCTACACTAGAAAATGTCAGAAACGGCGAAACTTACCAATCTTTAAGTAGTATATTTTTACAAGGTTTAGCGCTATCACCGGTTAAGAATTCTGCCACGTTTTGAAATACGTCTGCCTCGCTCAACACACAAGGTAGAAAAGACCGGTTAATGTTTGGCAAACGACACAGCGCTGCCCTAGGTGACAGGCAGTGCGCGCGCACAGTCAGTGGCGGGGCGTGAACAAACCGTGTCGCGCGTTTAGTACTAAGGGAAATTACTGCTGTGTGTATGTGTGAGTGTGCTGTTAGCTCCCTGTAAGAGAGCGCGTATGTGACAGCGCCCCCGATCGTCTATCTGAAATACCCGTAATTGGCTAAGTAATCAATAAAATACGCGTTGCAAAATGAACACACTTGCATAACCGATGGATTAATTAGCTCAGGTGTTAATTTTGCTTTAGTCATGAATGACATTAATTTTGGAAACCTTTATTTTACTGAAAAAAATAAGCAGAAACCTAAAAAAACGGGGTGTGTCATTAGATGAGCGATTTGTGATCAAAAACATTGAAAAATTGACGTCGTCAAAAAAATCTGTTGTATTCTCCATCCTTATATCTCTTAACTTTACCACATTTGAAATGATAATCAGTTAGCTTATTTATATTTCATTCGGTCAGAAACTTAGAGTGAATACCAATGACCCCTCCAATCATAGTATCCACCGGAAAGTTTGGGATAGTGGTAACTTAATGTTCGTTTCGGTTTTTCCCAAAATAAGTTAGATAAATGTCTCCCGATGTTACGTGCAAAAGTTGAAGATCCCCTTGCATTTGGATGTATTGAGTCCCGCAGATGAAACGTATAGTTAATGTTTTCATGATGAAGGACGGAAGTGTTCTGGTCCTCAATAAGTTCTGACACCACCGTGGCATTGAAAATCTCACGTTTTATGTTCAGTTGAATATCCCTGCATGGGGCGATCTTGCTGACTACTAAATGACCTGCCGGAAATTTATTTTTCAGGTCACGCACTGCTGTTACAAATGATTTCCCAGCAGTGCGTGGATTTGAAGATTTAATGTTATTTACACCCGTATGTATGACGACAGCATCGACGTCTTCCTTGATGCTGTCCGTAGCTTTGGAAATGTCTTCAACGGTGAAGGCGCTTACCTTTGAAACGGACAAACCGTACGAGATTCCAAGCTGGTTAGAGCGCACGCATTTCAAAGTGGAATCATGAAATATTGCTACTCTTGGCATTGTTACGGTCTTTGATTGAGATGATGACGCATTTTGGCATTTGACGTCATCTCGATTGTTGTGTTTTCGTTGATCGAAATTTCGATACTCCTGTCTCTTTTGTTTATGTTTTCCGCTTACCTTTGTTTGGGAAGCTGAGGTAGCGGAATGAAGTAAAGAAGACGAAGTATTGGCCTGTGCACGTGTCGGAGCAGCTGCAGTGGCTCCAGCAGGCTTGTCCGTCTTGACCCTGGCCGTGGAGGTGGACTTGACCGCTGCGGCGTAGGTCAGTTCACGTCGGTCTTCGATGTCCGTTTGGGTCGAGACGTCGACTCCTCTGCTGAAGCCAGATTGTAGACGTTGCACCTGCTCCGCCAAGAGAGCCACTTGTTGGGTAAGTAGGCTTACGGTATCCTTCAGCTGGTCTACTACATTTTGAAGGCTCTCCTTCCCGTTGTCCTTCAGGTGGCGGCGGTTATCCTGCTTCTTGATGTCGGGATTTTTATCGTCACTCTCTCCTTCTCTCTCGTTGTCCTGGGGCGATCTTGGTTCGTTGATTCCCTCAGGAGTTTTTGTCCGGGTTTGACGCCTTGTTCTGGTCATTCTGATGTTCCAATTAGTCCAGTTTTCAGCAACATTGTCGGAGCTCAGTTATATTTGGCTCTATCGGTCGCCATCTTGGCCGGAAGTCGTCTTTGAAGGACACAGTGAACCGTGACTCATCTGTAATCAGAACCTGAGTCCACTGGAGGCTGTTCCACCTCACATGTTGACGACACCAGGCAACCCGGGCTCTGCGATGAGCTGGACTGAGGGGTATTCTCACTGCTGCTCTGCATGAAGCCAGACCAATTTCGCGCAGACGTCGGCAGACTGTGCTTCTGCTGACGTTAACGTTTGCAGCTTGCATCAGTTGACGTCGCAGAGTGGTTGACGTGACATTTCGGTCGCGCAGAGCCGCCACACGGAGGTATCTGTCCTCCCTTCTGCTGGTGCAGCGCGGGCGTCCTGAGCAGGGTCGTCGTTCTGCCCTTCCAGTTTCTTGGAATCGTGCCAGCAGACTCTGGATCACTGAATGGGACACCCCAAGACTTCTCGTCCGGAAATTCCATCCTGCAGCCATGCTAGCGCCCGGCCTTGATCTCAGTACTGGCGTTAGGGTTCGTCGTGGTGGCATGGTTAGGAAAGTGACAATTAGGCCCCTACTGTACCGGTATTTGTAGCGAAACAGAAGTGCTCAGTGTTCACGACTGACCCTTTAGCACGTGCAGCACGACTTTACCGAGTTTTTCCACCTGCCTGCCTTTGGTACGCTTGGCAATATCGCACAGATTTTCACAAAAACTGACGATGTTTCACGTGCATTTGACACGTTCGTGAAAATTGATAAATTGTTGTCTATTGTTTCCTGTACAGTGGACTGTCTAAGGTCAACTTTTAACCCATTTGGATCGAAAGAACATTGTATTTTATTAGCGTACTTGCGACGATAAACAATGACACAAAAAGTGGGGTGGCCCTTAAGTTTTGACCATTAGTATACTATGTATGTTTTCAAGTGCACACACCGGTCTCTATGTGAGGAAAGACCAAAAGATAAAGAAGGCTTCGATGGTGTTTGTGTGCAGCCTCGCAAGTGACATCATTTTTGTTATAGCGTTTTAGTGTCTCGTTTGATTTCCGTCAATTCTGATGAAATATCGAACCTGTAGCTCAACAGGAAATGTTCATAACCGCTTTGTGAAGAAAGCCTCTGTTAACATTTTCTGACCAACAGTATAGTATTTTACCAAAAATCAAGTAGGCCTACCTTATCTCGGAACCACACAATTGTTAGTTAATGACGAGGTTGCATGTGAACACCATCAACATGTTCTTTCATCTTGAAGGCTGGATGTGAACTGCTATGATCATGCCAAAAATAAAACGTCCATTGCGGTGGCTTGTTCAGAGTCCTGCGTGCCCCTAGTGTCGCAAGTTCATTCTCTTGACTGCACTTGCACATTCCGCTCGACATCCTCTTTTCAGTCTATGCCATCACTGACCTCTTCCGTCAAACCTACCTATCCTTCCAGACCAAAAAAGCGTATATTGTAGAGAATAACCCAACGATGAAAGAAACACGCCTAGAAAAGACAGTTACAAGACAATTGTGTTGTAACTGTCTTTTCTAAGCTTGTTTCTTTCTTTGATGGGTTCTTCTCTCTAGATGTCCATCATCCAGACAGTACCTTGGGTGGACCAACTTTGCAGAAGCGTATTCGTCCCTATCCTGTTAGATACATGGCCATCAGAGAAAGTATACCCTCATAAGTCTATTAATCATGTTATAATAGTAGACTTATCTTATCCGACCATATCATTCAAATATTTGCGTCGGATATTGCCGAAAAGTCGCGTGGCTCGTGCAAAACACAAATTTTCTTTTTGACGTCAGAAAAAAGAATTGACAGAGTCGGAAAAGAGCATTCGAATGCGTCATTTCAACCATGTATGACATGCGGAGTCGGACGCAGTCTCAAGAGACGAGACTCGGTGTACTGCTCAGGCGGTAAGTTTCAAATACATTTAATCTGTAGCGTGTTCAGATTACGTAAGATGTGCTTTTGTCGAAGGTGACCACCTTCAAGTGGTTGCGATCGCTTTCTTAGTATGATTTTAGTCCAGTCACTGTGTCCCGGCACAGCCAGAGTGACTGATTATCTCCGTGTTCCAACGTCATGGCCATCCAGCTTATCTAGGAAGAACCAATCTAAGGCTAGTTTCTCACCACGCTACAACTTGATATGGGTCGACAGTTCGCTGGCGCTGCCAGATGAACCTTGTGTGTATAGTTATGGAATCCAGACCAAAAAGGTGACTGCCAAGCGTGTAATATGCAAATAAGTACCCAACGGAGAAAGAAACACGTCTTTTCTAAGCGTGTTTCTTTCTCCGTTGGGTACTTCTTTATAGTTATGGAAGCATGGTTGGGGTGTGTGTTCAGTTGGTAGGTGAGTGTGTGTATAGCGGAGCCGGGTTGCCGAATCAGTGCCGGAATGTCTAGGCCTGCGTGCGCAGCACCGGGACAAGACTAGGCTCTCGAAAGCAAAAGACAGCAAGTCCATTATTGTGAAAAGCGAGATTTTCAAGGTTTTACAATGAAAATCTCGCTTTTTACAAAAATGGATTTATTGTCTTTTGCCTTCGCAGTGCAGAATCACGTGGTCTGTACTTGTTACTGAAAAACTGAATAATCTTGCATCTTGTGTATGAAGTTCATTTTCTTCAGATGCCTCCCCCAGATAATGGATGCCACGACTGTTTACAAGTGTTGCCGTGCCGTATTCTTTGTCTTCAACGTCATGGGCATAGTAAGTGTCAGCACGGTCAACCGTGTACTAACCCATAAAGCCCTGACACAGTATGAAAGGATGTGCATCGACCATGATAGTTCAAGCGTGGTATCATAATAGCTTGGCGTCCAGGCGACAAGCTATTCTGATACCACTCTTGAACTATCATGGTCTATGTATCTTTAAAACAACGAGGTAGACCTCAGAGGGTATTTCCTAAATGTGATTGTGTCGTCCTAAGGGCTTAATGGGTTAAGCTTATGAAGTGTCCATAGTGTCTTGCTCACTACTTCGGGCTATTGCTGTCAAATGGTTTCCCCACATCCTCAATAAACTATGGACGTGTTTCGAGGTTCAGATCCTTCACTAAAATCTGGTACCCCATTTACTGCCAGTGGACGCAGATTGTGTTTGGAACCACAGATCCTCAGCTGTCAAAGGAGCACAGACACAAAGTGGTATCAGCAAGAGGCATAGATCCTCATGAGCTCCCGCAACTGCGGGGGCTCATGAGGATCTATGCCTCTTGCAGTTGAGAGGTGTTTAGTTTTCTCTGCAGTGAAGGGGCTAATTATTTAGGCTTTCGTCGTGTGTGTATCCACTGGCGGTATCCGCACAGATAATACCCCGGAATAATTAGCAAAATTCAAAAACAGGACGCTATAAGGTATAGTGGTTACGTTTGTTTGATTGACTGACTGACTGATTGATTGATTGATTGATTGATTGATTGATTGATTGATTGATTGATTGATTGATTGATTGATTGATTTTGGGGCTGGGGATGGCAGTCGGTTGTACTGTAGGGTTTGGGTGGGGGTACAGATCTTATAGAGTTGGGAGTGGTTGTACCATAGTTTTGAGCGGGATACAGAACTTTCAAACAACAACCTCAGCCTTCAGGCGATTTTCTCTGCAGTAATTTCAAGAGCCACGTGCAGCAAACTAATTTGATTTGGCGCCAAAACTTCGATAAGAAGTTACAGATCGTCTGTTGGTTACATGACTGCTGGCAACGCTAACCGTGGCACACCACAAGCTGACCCTCCCCCCCTCCTTTCCTCCCCTTCCCCCATCCCCCCATCCCCCGCCCCTCCATCCCCCCCCCCCCCCAATAAAAAACAAAACATAACGAAACAGACAGTCCCACATCCAGTGCATTAAATTGTGCTGGTCTGTGATTTTGGACCTTGCGACCTGAGGCCGTAAGGTCCAAAATCATAGACCAGCTGCATTTTACGACGGATGGGTTTACTTTTCCTTGCCTCTTCCAGTGCCTTGGCCTAACTATGGTGGGAGCGGGGATCTACATGTTCGCGGAAGACGCTGGCGAGTTTCTGGACATACTGCCTCCAGAGCTGGAGAAACTGAAGCACATCCGCCCCGTGCTCATCCTCGTGGGCCTCACTGTAGGGCTGGCCGCGGTCGTGGGTTTTTGCGGGCTCCTCAACGACAACCAGTGCCTCCTGGTGTTGGTGGGTCTTTAACAAGTTAGGCATAAAAAGAAAAAAGAATAGGGTGTTATTACCGCGCATAACCATTTATACATTTAGTAGACACTGTGTTCGTGTGTGGTCTGTGTTTCAGTACACAGTGGTGGTGGCCGTGATTTTCATTGCGAACGGTGTCGTCGGCTGCTTTGCTATAGTTTTTAAGGACGCAGTGAGTGGAAGGCGCGCACGCATGCACAGGCACACGCACTCACACACACACACACACACACACACACACACACACACACACACACACACACACACACACACACACACACACACACACACACACAACGCAACCCCGCACGCACACACACACGCACACACAGATAATATGCTTACTTTGTTATCAGCACCCTTTTCATACTTTCACAACTTTTGTGAAAATACATCTCTCGTTCATGAGTGCTTACCGCTCCATTCTGATCTGCACACGAATATCTGCGACATGACTGGTTTTATCATTTATTAAAAATAAAAAAAAATCAACAGACGATAATGTTTTCTTGAATCTTGTCCTGTCTTGGCCTTGTCCAGATGAAAGTGAAACTGCCCCAGAAACTGTTGGAAAACATGAACGACAAGCAAAACTGGAAGGCCTGGTTTCTGGTCCAGGAAAAGGTACAGTCCCAGCGCGCAAAAGGCCATCGGGCTGACATCGGCCGACGTCGGCCCGCGCACCCATGTGCGCGGGCCGACGTCGGCCGATGTCAGCCCGACAGTCTTTTGCGCACTGGTGCAGCACATGACATTCTGACACCTTGTAGTGTCTAGTTTTCTTACGTCCTCGTTCAGATTTGGCTGCTGTTGTGTACAGCGTGCTTTACTGCAGCTGTAACCTAGTGCCGCAAACGTCACGATCAACTGACAGCGTGCTTCTAGGCACACAGACACCAGGCATGCGGCTTTAAAGCCACCACTCCACCGAGGCAATAGTTTGCAATATATGTTCTTAGCGTACGTCTTGCAGTAATGCTGGACTGACAAACGGTCCACGTTAAATTATGAAGTGTGAATGTCGTAAATGGAAAGACGTTTCCGCCTTTCTTCTTCTGTGTACGCAGGAGATTACATTCTGTAACGTTCAATAGGCAGCGGAAAACGTCTGGTACGTGAAAGAAGGGTAGACAAGTCTTATTTGAGGCAATGCAGCAGTGACAGCCCGTTGTATCTGCGAATTTTAGCAATCAAAACTTGTCCTGGAGCAGGTCGCTTTAACACCCCGATCGTAGCCTGCGACTTTTCGATGCGGCCTGTTGACACCCGCTTCTGCCTTGCTCAAGCAAGCCGGAAACATGTCAACTCCGGTTATCTTCAATTTTCACGTTTATTTCAAGCTAGGATGTTTGCAGCCAAAGCATACAGGACAGGTTTAGGGGCAGCGAAACTAAAATAGCAAGAACGTGGCTCAAACTAAAATCTGCTTACTATCGTTTGTGAGATGATACTCCCCAGGTATGCTAACTCGGGGAATACGCCACAAGTACACTTCCATTCAAATGAGGTGCTAAGCATCTCATTTGAATGGAAGTTTACTTGTGGCGTATTCCCTGAGTGGGTCTGTATGAGGAGTATTCTCACAAACGGTGGGGGTACTTTCTGTACCTACACCCTGCCTGCTTTGTGCAAAATCCTTATATTGCCTCGTCGCTAGATCTGCTGATTTCTGCCTCGTTCACTCTATTTACAGTTCAAATGCTGCGGTGTGATCGGTTACATGGACTGGGTGAACATAAAAGACGACAACACACTGCCCGATTCCTGCTGCTGGCTGAGCATGGGCTGCAAACGGACTGATGACCACATCCACCAGGAGGTAGACACTCATCAGCTTATCATTATTCGGGGTTAACCATCCAACCAACCAACAAACCAACTGACCAACCTAGCAAACAAATACAATTGTCAGATACCGTTTCATGCTGCAGATGTCAGGTGAAATGCGTACATTTGCTTGCTCAAGCCGTTTGTAATCATTACTCCTTTCACTGCCAGTGGATGCAGGTCGTGTTTTTGAAATCTAGAACCACAGCCGTTCAAGGAACATGAACAGAAAGTGGTGACAGCAAGAGACATCGATCATCATAAGCTCCTCATGAGTCTTCCTGATGATCTATGTCTCTTGCAGGTGGTTCGTGTTTACATTTTCTCGGCAGTGAATGATGGACTATGGGTGATCGTCATGCCGCATCCCGATACGCGACAAAGCCACGTTTCCGGATGCAGCACGTCTCGAATGTGTTCCGGTATCGTTAGTGGGGGTAATTCTCAGATAGAGCCATTCTTCGAACTTGATGTGCCGCAAGGACATTTCTATTCAAATGAGATGCTCAGGGGTGACCCTCTCTCACGAAACCAGTCTTAACTCGCAGCAGCCGATCAGCGCTACACGCAGTAATATGTGGTGGGGGTCAATCTGGGTCATTTTCACTTTTTGGAAGAAATGTATTCTTCATACATCAAAGTCTTGGCTTGACTTCGCGAACGAAGATTCTATAGGGCTTGCCCACGTCGTCTGCAGGCATTTTCGTGGCTGCGGAGGCCAATCCGGGACAGGCAGGTACGACCGCAATGGCTGCAGGGGAAGGTCTGTTCAGGGTTCTGAGTTACGACAGCTCTGTTTTTTCTTCTGAGCCGCTTGTCCTTAAGGTTAGCTCTGCGAGAGTCCTCAAAGGAGACGGCTGCCTTGTGAATGGTGGAGCGCCTGGTGTCACGGTCCGCAGCAAGCGAAGACCACTGGCGGTGGTCGATTCTTCATACATCAAAGTATCGTATGGTTAAAATCTTTATCATGAAAAATGCCATTAAACAGGTTAAAAATTATTTTAAAAGTCTGCGCTTGGCCCCAATTATGCTGCACACAAAACTTCGCAGGCTGTTTTCTCAAAATGGCCGCCGGAGGCTTTAACAACTTTAAACACTAATAACTTCTACAATTTTTGCACTACAACATACAGTCATATATCAAATTAAGCAGCAAACACTGTAGTTTTCATAAATGGATATATGGCAAAACATCCAACATGCGAGTTAAAACTGATTTTGTGAGAGAGGGTCAGGGGAGGCACACGTTTTGGTACAGAAATTAATAATTTATTAATTTATTGGGGTGTACCCATCCCAACAGACCCACTCGGGAAGTACCACACATGTAAACTTCTATTCATTTTAATAGAAGTTTACTTGTGGCGTACTCCCCGAGTGGGTCTGTCTGGGGAGATTTAATTAGAAATGTCTCTCTGGGGGTTAAAAGCATTTCGCATTGGTTTTCTGACAGGGCTGCCTGGACCAGATTCAGGACTCCCTGAGGCGTACGGTGACCACCCTGAGCATTATCACTTTCTCGCTCTTCTTCCTCCTCCTCGCCCTTCTCGTCTGCACAGTCTTTATCGTCTACACGATCCGAAGAAAGTGGCCTGAGCGGGGACCCTCCCCCTACCCCCAGTCCACGCCCCGCCCGCGCCGCAATTCCCCGCGCCCCAATTCCCCGCGCATCAGCAACGCGCCGCGCTTGCAGGTGACGCGCGCGGCAGCCGGCGGCGGAAATTTGCCGCGCAGTAGTGCTCCGCTTGCCATGAGTCAAGCGGCGTCGAGAGATCGGGAGGCGCTGGAAGAACCACGTCCTGGTTCGCCAACTCCCTGCCCTCACTCCCGGTCGCCGCGCTCCAACGCGCCTCGACCGAACTCGCCGCGCTTCCAGCCTTGCCGCGCGCCGTTGCCGCCCCCTGACTCGCCGGAGGTCGAGATGGAGAAGGGGAAAGAAGAACGTTTCTTCTCGCCCGGTGGGGCCGCACGGTATCACAACTCGCCCATAGCGGTGAAGGTTCTACCCGATACCGCCACCACCACCACCGCCACCACCACCCCTTCGGAACTGTCGCCCGACTCTGAATAGGGGAGGCACACGTTTTGGTACAGAAACGCGTTTTCACAGTGTGTTCAGTGTGGTCTTTTACGGTGCTACCATTATATGGCGAAAGCCAGTATGCCCATTTTTGAGAAAGGCGAGATTTTCATTGCGTAGCAATGAAAATATGGCTTTTCTCAAAAATGGACATTCTGGCTTCACATAATGAATGAGTGCAGTATATTGATCTGCACGGCCAGGTGACAGCGCGATTCTCAGTGTTGACAGTGTCGGGGTTAGAACCCTGTTAAACACTTCAACGTTTTAGGTCAACTGTTGCGAGCAACACAAGCATCTGTCGGGGACTCAGTTGCGCCCCTTTGTTGAGCGCGCGACCCGGAAGCACGTGCGCTCTTGAGTGGCACGTGCGCGCACTCATGACGGGCATGCGCAGAGTGGCTTATACGTGTGATTTGCGTCATATGGTACGCAAACGTTCGAGACCGAGTCCAGAATTAAGCGCCGCGCCCGCGTCACATCTGCAAGATTCACAGATCTTCACGAGCCTCTGAGTTCTGCAGGAGCTCATGAGGATGTGTGCCTCTTGCAAGTTGTTCATATATATATATATATATATATATATATATATATATATATATATATATATATATATATATATATATATATATATATATATATATATATATATATATATATATATATATATATAATATATATATATATTATGGAAACTGTTTACCTTTTACACTGCGAGTGCAGGTCGGAAGAACGACTCTGCAAAGCGTGGTTGAGAAAAACATAAATGCTTTTTTAACGGGTCAAGCAATTAAGGTGACGAGAAGCAACATTGTTTGTTTGCCCGTTTGCATTGCGCTCCACTCCATATTTTTGTGTAGCTGCACGTGAAATAAAACAATGAAAGAAAAATAAAACGAGAAAGGAGAAATAATGTCGGCGGGTGTGATTTAATAATTAGGGAGATTACGTTTACGCTGAACGACTCCCAACAACGAACGAGAGCAAGGTTGTGAAGCGTTCCAACCGTAAGTGTAAACAACATTCCAAACACCTCCAAAAGTCATAATAATAATAATAATAATAATAATAATAATAATAATAATAATAATAATAATAATAATAATAATGTATATTTTTAAGGCGCCTATACTTTCGATAGAAAAGCTCTAGGCGCCTTACAAATGACATACTAACATACATACACCTTGCATCCTACAACACATATATTATATTCCCTAATATACACACTCATGCAACAAGATATACAAGGAAAATAAATTTAGCAGAGTGAACACACCAACAAGAAATGCTCACACACACCATAGATATACGTGTACCATAAACTAATGACGGATACACAAGGCAGCTGTCACTGACAACGAAAAATTAAAACGGTGAATGCACGTTAAAGGAATAAATGCGTCTTTAAAGACTGCCGGAAACTATTGGCTGATTCAGCATATCTGAGGGACTGTGGGAGTTTATTCCAAAGAAATGGTCCTTGGTATGAGAAAGACCTCACCTCTCGCCAAAAGACTTAGTTCTCACAGTCGGAAAGCGTAATAGTTTAATGTCTGCTGAGGAACGGAGCTATTTTGAAGGTGTGTACAAATGAAGAAGCTCAGAAAGATAGACAGGGCCAGCAGAAGGAGACAGACAGGTGTGACAGATGGACAGAACTTTGTATTGTACTCTAGATGTGATGGGCAACCAATGGAGGGAACGCAGGGTTGGTGTGATGTGGTCTAACTTCTTTGCCTTGACAACAAGCCGTGCGGCTGAGTTCTGCACCCTCTGGAGCCGATCCAGAAGGTACAGAAGACAGCCACACAGGAGTGCATTGCCGTAATCGAGTCGGGACATGACAAAGGAGCAGGCCAGCGTTTTAGTGGCGTCTGGTGTGAGAAGATGCCTGATGGAGCTAATGCGACGCAGTTCAATAAATGCATATCTACAGGTATTTAAAACGTGTTGTTATAGTGAGAGACTGCAATCAATGGTGACGCCAAGATTTCTTACCTGAGCAGAAAAACTAACTTCAGTATCTAGGATTGTGATGGACTGCGGTAAGGAAGAAAATATTCTGGTAGAGGAAACTAGCATAGCTTCTGTTTTTATCTTCATTCAGTTTTAGTTTGTTGGCTATAATCCATGTTCTAACATCAGAAACTGACTGTTGCACACACTAGATGATGGCATTGACCTGCACAACATGGCTTGACTTATACAACTGCGTGTCATCAGAGTACGCGTGGTGAGAAATTGGGCGTGCAGCTATGACACCGGACAAGGGCTGCATAGTCATAATAAAGAGGCCCGAGGACTGACCCTTGGGGTACTCCAAAACACAGAGGGGCTGCGACTGAAAGATGACCACAGACAGAAACAGTCTGTGACCGGTTAGACAAATAGGATTTGAACCAATCAAAAACCTGTCCCTGGATACCAAAGACACGTTCAAGGCGACAGAACAAGGTGCTATGGTCAATCGTATCAAATGCGCTAGGCAGATCCAGCAAAGCTAAAACAGAAACCTGACCATCATCCAGTGCAAGCAACAAGTCATTCATGATTTTCAGTAAAGCTGTTTCCGTGCTATGACTCACTGCACGGTAGGCTAATTGCAGGGGATTTAAGAGATTGTTGACGGTGAGATGCTTCAGGGTCTGAGAGAGCACAACTTGCTCAATGACCTTTGATAAAAATGGCAGATTTGACACAGGTCTGTAGTTCTTAAAGTCATTCTGATCTAAAGATGCTTTCTTCAAAATCGGCTTGACAACTGCGTTTTTGTACAAGGTGGGAAATGAACCAGTTTGAAAAGAATGATTAATGACATGGGTATTGTGGAGAAGAATGACATCTATACAGTCATACAGGAGGGAAGTGGGCATGGGATCTAGTTCACAAGACTTGGGGGCAGTTTTCTTCAGAATCAAGCGCACCTCTTCATCAGTCACATGTTCAAATTTTGAGAATATCTGACCCTCAAAACACCTGTCAGCATACGAAGGGTCAACCTGGCATGGTTGCGCATCAATACCATCACGAATTAACTGCACTTTACTCAAGAAAAAGTCTGAGAAAGACGGGGCAGCTCTGAGACTGGGTGAACACTTGCGAATGGCGTGGACTTACTCTTACCCAACAGGCGGTTAGTTATGGCATACAACTCTTTGCTGGTGTTGCAAGCAGCAATTATAAGGGAGACAAATGAGGTTTTTGCACTGCAAAGACAGAGCGAAGACAGGCATGTAGCTGCTCCGCCTCGAGATCACGATCGGCTGACAAACAGTGCTGAATGTCTGCAGTGAAGGGGATAAACGATCAATGACACGGATGTTACGCACAGTTCTTGTAGCAGAAGGAGGGGGAGGTGCTAACACATTCAGTTCTGAAATGACACATAGATGGTCAGAGGCAATAGCGTCAGTCACCAGGGCTGAACGCAAAATGTCACTGTCGCACCTGGAAATGACCCAATCTAGTATGTGACCATGCCTATGGGTCGGAACATTTACAGCGTGAGACATGTTGAACATGTGCAAAACATCCAAAAGCTTGGCTGTGTAAGTGTGGTCAGGACGATCGTAATGAAAGTTGAGATCGCCCAGTATGAGCACATCGCCCTTGCATGAGTTGCACATGTCCAACAAGTCTGGAAACTGTTCAATAAACATACTGTCAGTCAGTTTATTCTTTCTATTTGGTGGAGGGCGATATATACAAAATATATTGATGGGTTTGCATGGGAGGCCGAGCTTCACTTCGACAAGTTCAAAAGATAAATGTTCAAACTGAAAAGACGACACGCACGTCAGATACGGTCCGAGAGAGCTATACCACCTCCACGAGAGGAGCTGCGGGGGAAAGACTTGGCATGATATCCCGGAGGGGCAAGATCCAGACACTTGGCTTCATCACCGGACGCTTTAAGCCAAGTCTCGGTTAGCAGCATAATGTCAGTGTTATTGTCTTTGATAAATTCATTGATCTCACAGCGTTTCTCCTGAGTTCCCACTGGACGTGCATTGAACAGTACAACTGCGAGTGTGTCCGCTTCTGTGTTTAACAGATTCACAGAGAACAGGAACTGTTGTAAGATTCCGAAAGTCAACTGAGAGGGGTACAGTGATCTTGGGTGATGGGAGAGAGACAATGATTGAAATTGGCCTACCATATTTCAGTTTACGGCAACCACCTCTTTGAGGCCGCTTCCTTCTGCTGCTGTTGGGGCAGGTGAGAGTAGGTGACCTGGAATGAATATCCAGTGAACGCAGCCTTGTACACACACGGCCCCGCAGCGGAACAGAGTGCTAATACCAATGTCCAGCAAGGCATCTCTGCTATAGGCATAGTATTGACGAGGTCTGGCAGCGACTGTAGACACACATGCACTGGCACAGGAAGGCTTGACATCACGTACTGCAGCACTGGCTGACGAAGGTAAACATGCGGCGGAGTCAGGCACTGCAATAATGCAGGGTACATGTGTACTAGTTTCAGTGGAGGCAGTGGAACTGTAAGTAGAGATGAACTCAGGTGTAGATGCACCAGTGTTGACAGATTGAAAACAGTCATGCACTGTAATAATAATAATAATGATGATTTCTATGGCGCCTAACCTCAGGTAGAGCTCTAGGCGCCTTACAACAAAAAAACAAAAAAAAAGAGAAGAAAATTACAAAGAAACAACAACAAAAAACTGTACACAATATTACACACGCGCGCGCGCGCGCACACACACACACACACACACACACACACACACACACACACACACACACACACACACACACACACACACACACACACACACACACACACACACACACACACAGAGAGAGAATCCTCAGCAGTCGATGATTAATCAGTGGGGAAATGGATTTGGAAAAGGTGTGTTTTTAGCGCAGATTTAAAAACGTCTTTTGAAGCGCTGTGACGGACATGGGATGGGAGTTCGTTCCAGCACATCGGCCCAAGATATGAAAAAGACCGCTGGCCAAAAGACATGGTACGGACAAAAGGTACACGCAAATTGCGGCTGTCAGCTGAGGATCTGAGTTGTCTGGAGGGAGTGTACAGCTGCAGGAGAGAAGACAGGTACGGGGGGCTTGATGTGGAAATGCAGCTGAAGCAGACAGAAGAAAGTTTATACTGAATTCTTGCAGCCACAGAGAGCCAGTGGAGGGATTTAAGTACAGGTGTAATATGATCAACTTTGCGCTTTTGGGTGACGAGCCTCGCAGCAGAATTCTGAACTTTTTGAAGCCTGTCAATCTGATATTTGGGACAACCTGCATACAGTGAATTACAATAGTCCAGCTTGGAAAGAACAAATGCACAGATGAGAGTTTTTGTGGCTTCGATGGTCAAATAGTGTCTGATAGAAGAAATGCGACGGAGCTCCATGTAGGCTGTGCGACAGGTGTTGACAATCTGTTGGTTCATGGACAGTGTTTCGTCCAGGGTTACTCCAAGATTCTTGGCTGTGTGTGAGAAATTAATGATGCTGGTTCCTATGGCCATGGACGTGGGAGGGAAAGTGAACTGGTCAGTCTGGGGGTTTGATTATGAGAGACTCAGTTTTATCATCATTAAGTTGAAGTTTGTTTGATGACATCCACTCTTTGACCTCACAGATACAGTTCTGCAGGCTTAGGATGGCGCTAGGGACTTGGTCGGGAGTAGCGCGTTTGTACAGCTAGGAGTTATCGGCAAAGCCATGGTGGGAAACCGAGAATCTCTCAATTACACTGGAAAGAGGCTGGATGTAGAGAATGAAGAGAATGGGGCCAAGGACTGAGCCCTGGGGGACCCCGAAACGCAGTAGAGAAGGACTCGACCGGCAGCTATTAATGACAACAGTCTGGTGACGACCAGTCAGATAAGATCTGAACCAGGACAGGACACTACCCGTGATGCAAGACGTGGAATGAAGTCGATGCAGTAGGATCTCAATGGTCTATTGTATCGAAGGCGGCTGTCAGATCGAGCAAGGCTAGAACAGAGACATGTCCATCATCAATTGTCCTAAGCATGTCATTCACAATCTTGAGGAGAGCAGTCTCAGTGGAGTGCTCGGGCCGATACACTGACTGGCAAACAGGAATAAGACTGTGAGCATTCACATGGCCAAAGAGCTGGGAGAAAACAATTCTTTCAATGAGCTTGGATAGGAAGGGCAGATTTGAGACAGGCCTGAAGTTTTTCAGATTTTCAGGGTCAAGACTGGGCTTTTAAGCAGGGGTTTAACGATGGCTGATGTGTAAACAGCAGGGAAAATACCAGAGGACAAAGAGTCATTTACCAGGGAAGTGATGGTAGCATCACTGTTGAACTGAGTCACAGCTGGATGCACACAATGGCCAGCCAGACTTGCCTGACTGTGAACTGCTTTCACAAACAGCTTCAGGGACAGAAAAAAAACCCGTATAGTTCTCATTTTTGGTGGCAAAATGGCACAAAAAGCACACCAAAACGAAGCTCACATCATGGCAGACACTCTGGTACCAAAAGTCCACAGGACAAAAGACGCTGTTCAAGACAAAAACACAAAAATATGCAGAGCGGTCTCACTCAGCCTGCTAGGCGTGTGAGCACCAACTCAGTCTTTTCCTCAGGCGCATGAAGCCGGACCTATGCCTCTTGGAGATGTTGGAATGTTGTCTACACCTGTGGCACAAGCCAGTTATCCGATGTGACATCGCTCTCATTCGTTGTTGGGAGTCGTTCGTTGCAAACGTAACCTCGCTAATGTTAGAGAATGGAAACGTGGCAGCGTCTGTTTGGGTTTGTTACTGGCTAGTGACCGTTATAGCTGAAGAACAGTGGTCGATCAATGATACTCTGCAGCGTGGACAAAGTGTTTAGCTGAAGAACCTGTTTTGAGCGACCAGCCCTAGGAGTGATCAGCTGTCATTAAAGACCATCATTTAGGTGGATGTAGCTACCCAAATGGTGGTCTTTAATAACAGATGACACTTAATGATAGGTGACACTTTTTGCCGTTCAAAGCTTCTCGAGACAGAGCACCTGTCTTTTTAACCCTTTCAGCCCTGACACACTGCAGCAGGAGATGGGTCGTCCATGATAATTCAAGGGTAGTGCCAGGATAGCTTGGCGCCTGTCGGCGCCAAGCTAATCTGGCACTACCCTTGCATTATCATGGTCGATCCATCTCCTGCAACGGGTGCATAGTCGTTAGATGACGCCTCCAAAATTTTGGGAAATACGTGCGTCGGGCTGAATGAGTTAAGTCTCTTCTATTTATAGAAGAAACTTTGTTAGGATGGGACGCGGTGGAGCGATTTCAAAAGAACACACACGACATCATAGGCGGGCTAGACTACAACTCTGACAGCGAGGTAACAAGATAAAAATTACGTCATGTCTAGTTACGCAAACCTCGCAGTAGAAAATACTTTTGGCGCGAAGCGCCGTGTGTGTGTGTGTGTGTGTGTGTGTGTGTGTGTGTGTGTGTGTGCGTGCGTGCGTGCGTGCGTGCTTGCGTGCGTGCGTGCGCGCGCGCGCGCGCGCGTGTGTGTGTGTGTGTGTGCGCGCATATGTGCATATGTGCGTATGTATTTAAACAAGAAGATCTCAGGATTTGGCGTACGTCAAGCTTGAAATTAGAGGAAGGGTTTCATTCAGTGGGTGCCTAGGAGTCCCTCCGAGTATTTTTAAATTGGATGTCTCATTGAAATAAAGAGTTAAATGACCGTTTATAGGAAGTCGGTTGACCCATATTAGAGTCCGCTGTTTTCATTATATTCACTTGCAGTTTTGTATATAGCCGGATTGGAGAAAGACATTGGAAGAGTTCGTTAGCCAGCTTCATATCTTTTGAACTTTTTCAGTAAAAGTAATTCCATGAAGAAACATTTTAAAAAGTAATAACAGACTGCGATGCAATACTCTAGATGTGACGTATTCTCTCTCTCTCTCTCTCTCTCTCTCTCTCTCTCTCTCTCTCTCTCTCTCTCTCTCTCTCTCTCTCTCTCTCTCTCTCTCTCTCTCTCTCTCTCTCTCTCTCTCTCTCTCTCTCTCTCTCTCTCTCTGGTTTCATCGGACGTCTAGGTCACTGATTTCAAGCCGTCAAGAGCCTGCTGGTCCTCACTGTCCACTGAGAAGCCTACAACGTGTGAAGTGGCTGCCACTGTCTCCACAGGTAATAGCTTTTCCGTCCTAGATGACAACAGTGAAGACTCAAAAACTATTGTTCCCAAGAGCGGGAACTGCACTGGCCGGATGAAATCGGCTATACCGGGAAAAGATGCAGTCCCCGTTAGCAATGATCGGCCAGCTACGTCCTCTACACATAATGACTTCCTCTCATCATGCGATCAGCTTCTCCAGCAGCCTATCATGGGCGAGGTTACCTTCCTCTTTGTTGGAGACTCCGTGCTCCGTCCAGCTGATGTCTACAGGATGGTGCCGGCAGGCAGTAGAGTCCCAAAAAATGTGCAGTCCCTGGTCTACAAATTGCCGACATTGAGAATTGGGTAACTACCCAGCCAGGCCCACATCACCACGTGCTGCATCTCACTATCCATGTTGGGGTTAATGACTGCACTGACAAGTCAGCTGTGGAGGAACGCAGGTGGTCCCATCTCCTTCAGACATGCAAGAAAGCCTTTCCCGCTGCCAGACTACACATGTCTTCCATTGTACCTGCGAAAGGTGCACACCCAAAAAAGCCAGCAACCATGACGTCAAATGTGAACTTGAGCACAGCTTGCAAGAAACTTGGCGTTGAGTTCATAGACTATAGCAGCATCTTTCTCACTGCTAATCAAGCACGGCGTCAAGCTCTCTACCGAGACTCACTACACCCCAGCCCCCCTGGCACAAGGTACTTGGCACTCAACGTAGTTGCTGTATTCGCGTCTCCAGCCAGTGACAACCCCCACACCGGGAATCGCTCACACAGCTTTACAGCGGGCAGAGAATCAGAGCACACGCCCGCTCGAAACAATTACCGTCGACAATACAGCTTTAACTCCTGGGGGCACACTCCACACTCTCAGCAGTCTCTGCAGTCAGAGACTCCTCAGCGGTCTGAAGAGCTCTGCCAGACACGTCTATACAGTGCGGTGGTTGCTGGAGCGCCGTCTACCCAGCATACGCCTACTGGGGCTCAGAGTATAATAGATGCACACACGTTGACACCCCCACACTATGACCCTGCTACTAAATCACCTTCTGCAGGTCAGCCATCCTACCTGCCTCGTACTCATCACATGGCGTCACACCCCCTCTACAGCCACATCTCTGAGATGGGTATGTCTGCCCAGCATGTCTACCGGACTACACCACCACAGATGGTGCGACCCACACCCACACACTTTCAGCCCAGCGTCAACCCCTTGGAGATGGGGCAGCCTGTCTACTCAAATGGCTTCAAGGCCCCTTCAGCTCCATCTGCACAACCCTTTGACCCCCTGCGGCTTGTTGCAGAACTCCTAAAATCCTACATAATGAGCTGAGTTTGCAGTACGATACACGGTGGCATGCACCACTCTATACTCATAACCTTCATACACCTCATATCTCTGTGTGAGAAAGATGATGGGCATAGACTTGGGTATGGCCTTTTTGTTTTATTTTGGTAGTCTCAATCACAGTTTTGTCACTGGCTTACTCCATTTTATGCCCCACGCTTTAGCCCAACCGGAAATCAACATGTCTAGACACTCACCGTCCAATACATGTTGGAAGGCGCAGGGCATAGAATAGAATATGACCCTGTAGTTCTAACAATATATTCCGATGTGATGCCGATTCAAGATCTTCATCGACCGAGCTGCGTCTCAGAAAGAAAATGAAATATTGCTTTACTAGCATATGTTGCCGCTTTACTAATGTTGCATATCCGAGACTTTTCACTTGTCGAAGGTGTTAAGCATAAAAACTGAATATGACCTCTGCCTGCGTTTGAAATGATATTCTCGGCAGGATCCTTTCAGCATGTCAGTAGCATACTTTATTTTATGCCCATCGCTTTTTTCCCCCGTTACTGTATTGTCTTGACGTGCACTCATACACATTATACGAGGAAGGCGGTGAGCATAGAATAGACTATGACTCTCTATTAATTTTAATTCTTTGGTGATATTCACTACATCATAATCACTAGAATTTGTCATTGTCTGCCTGTCGATTTATCTAATATGTCAGGCTATGCGAGGCACTCATACTCAATACAATAGAAATGTGACTGGCATAGAGTGTCTTATGATTCCTTCAGTATTATATGCCGATATTCTGTG
Organism: Semisulcospira habei; assembly: GCA_036245525.1. Taxonomy (NCBI): domain Eukaryota; kingdom Metazoa; phylum Mollusca; class Gastropoda; family Semisulcospiridae; genus Semisulcospira; species Semisulcospira habei. Next base: position 81,032,458 of record BTPG01000006.1, on the reverse strand, counting down.
CATCTACTGTGGGAAATCAGGGTATTTACCCGACCACATATAGTAGCGCACCTTCATGTTTGTATATGTATGTTTCTCCTGCCTACTTCCTAAGTTCCGGAGAAAGACATGGGTTATATAAGAGACCTGATCCATTCTTATTTTAGGAATGGAAATGATTGTCTTATTCTATACCTGCGTATTTCTCTGTGGGCTGGCGATTGGGTGCCTGATAGGCGGGGGCAGGGGATCTAACTGTTGTCTGTCCAGCGCTGTGATTCCCCTTGGTTTGAGTACCGATATATTACTAGCTGAAAATAGTAATTCATGGACTAGCATGTCTTACTGTATTTTGATTACTAATATCTATTTAATAACTTAAATGTGTGCTGCGATGGCATCATCTTGACATATCGTGCGAGTGTTGACACTTTCATCACAAGCATATTTGTGTCTGCATATGCTTTTATTGGGATTTGTCCGTACATTAGAAATTGATGGACGCTTCTGCAATTTAAAAAATAATAACTTTTGGGGGGGGATCTTGTAAGGCAGCATTGAGTTATAGGAACATTGAACTCTCATTTGTGCCACGTACCGTGTTTAGAAATCTTATTGCGTGTCATTACTTATTGCATAGATTAGATCGTTCGTGTTAAACCTGTTATCGGGTATTTAGCTTCGGTTATTTAGCTTTACATTCTCATTCTCTGGTTACTTCACATGTGCAACCAGTTTCTTTTTTCTCCCATTATCCTGTAGTCAGAAAGACACATGTCACCAAATACCAACAACCCAGATCGTCTCTTAAACATTGGCCACCTTAATGTGTATCATCTCTGTCGCAAAATACCAGACATCACTATTCTCTTAAATCAGCCATCACAATTTCATATCTTTGGCTTTACTGAATCCCGCCTGACAGACAATATCAGTGATCAGGCAATCTCCATACCTAATTTTGCTATTCTACGTCGTGATGCCTCTGTTCTAGGCCAAACTGGCATAGTAATATACATACATGACTCTATAATTCAATATGTGACTAGAAGATTTGATCTAAAATCAAAGCAAATTGAATGCATGCGGCTGGAAATAAAAACATCGAAGTCATCACCCGTTCTTGTAGGGTTTATTTATAGAAATCCAGCGGCCACAGTGGCATGGCTTGATGACTTTGAATCAATGATTGACACAGTACAGAAATGCAGGGGCGATATACATATCCTAGGTGATTTTAATGTTGATTTGTTAAAAGACTGTTACTCTTCGTGGAATTCAATGATCTCTTTTCTTGGTTTAACACAAATTGTTCAGTCGCCCACACGAGTTACTTCATCTTCTGCGACAATGATAGACCATATCTATACTACAAATGTAAATGCTGTTAATAATGTCCAGGTTCTCAATTTTTCTATCAGTGATCACTTCCCAGTATCTTTCTCGCTGTCTGCCAAATTAGCTAAGAAATTTTGCACAGGGCATACTACTATTATTTACAGGTCTTTCAAAAAATTTAACCGGAATGCCTTTTTCTATGTCTTATCCAATATCGCATTTAATGATGTGTTAAATTACAATGACCCAAATGAAGCCCTCACCCGCTGGTATGAACTGTTCCTAGGTATTCTAGATAAACATGCCCCAGTGCGAACAAAACGTGTCAAACATCCCACAATCCCTGAATGGCTAACTGGAGAAATAAAAGCAGCCATGCAACTCAGAGATACACTTAAGAAAGAAAAGAAATTTGTTGACTATAAAAAACAAAGAAATTTTGTCAAATCTTTAGTCCGAAAAGCTCAAAGACAACACGCCGAACAGATCATTGCAGACGGCAAGGACCTGCGCTATGTTTGGCAAGTTATCAACACCTTTACTAAAGGTCACAATCACAGAGACATGAACATTGCACCTGAGCTCACTGCAGATACCTTCAATACCCACTTTCTTAGCATAGCTGAGACTTTAGCACGCACTAATACAAATGATCCTGCGAAATACCAATGTTCTGAGCAACTACGATTTCACAGTAACAGTACTGCTGGTTGTGTTTTTTCACTCCCGCCAATGACTGTTTTTGACGTGGGTAAATATATATCTAATATGTAAAAGAGGTAATGTGGTTCAGATGGCATCAGTTGCGAAATTCTTATAATAGCTCTACCCTACATAGTTGAGTCTCTAACGTTCATATACAATCTTTCTATTCAAAGAAATATTTTCCCGGATGAGTTAAAAACAGCTAAGGTCATTCCCCTTCCCAAAAGCAAAAACTTAAACTCATTGAATGATTATAGACATATCTCCATTCTACCAGTCATCTCAAAACCTATTGAAAAACATATCCATACACATCTGCAAAATTTTCTAGAACAGAACTGTCTACTCAGTAAAATGCAGTCTGGGTTTCGCCCGCAACACTCTTGCCAAACTGCCCTTATACATATCATTGATAAATGGCTTACAGCCATTAATAATTCTCAGTTATCAGGTGCAGTTTTTCTTGACCTTAAAAAAGCCTTTGATTTAGTCAACCACTCTATCTTATTAAAAAAAACTACCGATGTATCACATCGATTCCAATACCGTACATCTGATATCATCCTATCTAAGTGACAGAAGACAGAAAGTTTTGCTTAATGGTAATTACTAGAGTGAAGTTTTAGTAACGTGTGGTGTTCCTCAGGGGTCAATTGTGGGCCCATTGTTGTTCAACATATTTATCAATGATTTACCATTTTCTATCTCACATCCCGATGCAACATGTGACTTATTTGCTGATGACACTACCATACATAGATCAAACAGCGAATTGCCAAAAATAAACGAAGTTCTCCAGCAAAGTCTTGATGAGGTTTCAAGCTGGTGCCAACATAATCATATGATAATTATTGTCCAAAAGACAAAGAGTATGTTAATTACTTCACGCGAAAAACATCAACGTGGTCTCCTGCCCTTAACATTATACCTGAACTCTGAGCCCCTTGATCACGTTAAAAAACATCGTTTACTTGGAGCCACAGTAGATAACCAGCTCAGCTGGGAACCACATATCGAAAACACATGCAAAACAATATCAAAAATCTATTCCTGCTATCAAAACTAAGTCAAATACTTAACACTGACACTAGAAGACTCTGTCTCCCTGCCCATATTAAGACACACTGTGATTACTGCTCCACTATCTGGGATGGATGCAGTGAGGTACATTTAAAGAAACTTAACTCATTGTATCGTCGAGGGATAAAGTTAACTGTGCCTGGTCCCTCTTCCACCGACGAAAAATTTAGAATCACCCGACTGCTAAACCTAAACAAACAGTTCACATTTAATCGATGCATACTTATGCATAAAATTCTTCACCATAAAACCCCATCTTACCTTCGTATGTTATTTGTGGATAGTCAAAGACAAAACACGAGGAACAGTTTGTTACAGCTACCATGGGCCAGGCTCGATATATATAAAACCAGCCTTTCGTTTTCAGGTGTCAAAGCCTGGAACGAACTACCACCCCAAATTAAATCCATTTTAACTCTAGAACCTTCAAAACTCGTTTATATAACATCTTGTTACAGTAACCTACTACCTGAACGGACTACTCTTATATATATATATATATATATATATATATATATATATATATATATATATATATATATATATATATATATATATATATATATATATATATATATATATATATATATATATATATATAAAATAATATATATATATATTATTATTATTCACTGTTATTGATATGTGTGCGCATTATTTGCATTGTTTTTGTATTGTGGTTTTTTTTCAGTTTATTTCTTCACGTTTCGATTTATTGTGTTATTGTGTTTCTCTTACTCTTTGCTTAATGTTTATTTTCTAACAGGACAGTTTGTAAGAGAGGTGTTTCGCCTAAAACTTTATCCTGTTAATAAAACGTTTCATCATCTCTCTCTCTCTTTCAGATCAATGACGCGTATGCACTGTGACCCTTATAGAGCTCACTGATGCATTGGCAAATTTGCGAGGCTTTTTAAACTATACTTCAAAATCAGAATCAGGACAACAGGTAGAGATCCTTGACAGCGAGTACAGCTCGCATATAAAAGCGATTTTGTGAGTTACGGCTCTCACATAGAAGAGACTTTGCGGGTTATGGTTCATCCCATCTTGTTTTCTTTAAAGTATGAGGAAAAAGGGGTTGCTAAAAAAAGAATTCTACTGAATTTGTATTCTGCACAATATAGGTAGATAGTAAAAAAAAAATGGCAGCTGCAGCATGTAAACTTGTAAACACCACCACCACTACCACAACCACCACCACCAAAGACATCAACAATTACAACGACAACAGCAACAGCATCGGCGACAACAATAACAACAGCGGCAATTTGAACGCTTTTCCATCGCAAATAGTAAAGTTTTAGACCAGCTTAATTTTACTGCACATGAAGCTTTTGAGTTCTGAGTACTGACTTTCAATGTGTAACCTTGTCACTGGTGTTTTCAACAAACACACTGGATGGCTACTACAGGTCAGCTTCATAATATCGAAGCCATTCACTTATTCTGCCCGCGACACACCACAGCAAGAGGTGGCTCGATCATGATAGTTCATTGGTGGTAGCACAATAGCTTGGCGTCTTTAGGCGTCAAGCTATTCTGCCACCACCCCTGAACTATCATGGTCGATCCGTCTCCTGAACTGTAATGCAGTGCTCAGAGGATAACTCCAAAATGTGGGTATTTCGTACCTCGGGCACAATGAGTTAAGCCAAACCGCGTCATCGGCGTTTGCGTTAATATGAGGCAAAAATACACGGGCTTGTGGAGAATGTAACGCACAGTAAGCAAACAGTCCTCTGGCCGAATCCAACCTTAGTTGGCCCGCGCACAGCCAACTAAGGCTGGATTCGGCCAGAGGACGTCAGTTTTGCTCATTGGGTGTGTAAACGTGAACCACAGACCTGACCGCAATATATCCGATTTCGCGATATTCTGAAGCTGACATAAACACGATCGTTTCAGGACATCACATTATATTATATTATATTGAGCAGCATTTTGCTTGATATAGTGCCGATAACAGGCAGATGTGATTACGAGACCCGAATCAAAATAGTGTCCGAGTCGGTACGACGAGGACATTTTGATCGGGTCAAATAATCACATCTGTCTGTTTTCGGCACTATATCAAGCAATTTGCTGCTCAATATAATTTATGTACCCAGTCCAAAACAAAACTTTACCTTCGCTTCGTGCCCTCCACTCTGTGCGACCATTTTAGGTTTGCATACCGAGACTATAATGCACACCGAAACAAAACGTATGCATATTCACAAAATGATTTTAATTCAGTTTATTCATAAGCAAAGTTTAGTAATGACACACCCATAGCAGCAATATGGATAATAACTTGAAAAAGAAAAAAAAAAATAGTAGCGAACAACAAGAAAACATGACTCCACTATGGGTGCTATGTGAATCAGACGACAGTTTTGTTGACGCAAGGGAGCTAACTGTGTTGAGTGATTTTGAGCGTTTGGCTGTTCTGTCTACCTCCTACGCTAATACAGTTCCGGTGGTTTTTTTTTATTATTTATTTTTAGCTTGGAGTGTTGCTACATTTCGCGGCTCTAGTTTGCGTTACATATCTACAACAATGAAGGTTTCAAGTTATAGGTTATTGTCTTTAGCCTTTTGTACTCTTTGCATCGTTTGTTACGGGTTTCCACGTTCAATGACTGGTGCCGAAGCACACGATGACTGCGATGGCACGTACACGGACGAAAAAAGTATCTTCGGCATTGGTGAAGAACGGCAAGTTTAGAATTAATCAAAGTGTTAACGTTGTCATAGTTGAAAAGGATGCATTAGTGTTGCAGCAGAACAGTATTTTGTGATTTATTTCGTAAGACCTTGGCTCGAGAATCCATCAACAACTTTGCGGGCCAGGGCCGCAAGGCTTTTCGGGAAGGAAAGTATATCGAGCAAGCTCATGATTAAAAAAAAAATTGCTTGTTATACAATATATCAGTACGTGTGTCAAAGAAGGGGGAAAAATATGGAGTGGTTACATAGCTCGATAATAGCTGACCATTTCTTATTCTCAATCAGCCAAAAGAGATGAAAAAATATCATAAGATTTTATTTGACACGCACGGTTAGCGTTGCACAGCCTTCAACTAATATAGTTCATCTTATATTTATCAGAATTCTATATAATAATAATTACAATTGAAACAGGGTAAGCAGACGATAAAATTTAATGACCTTTATCTTGGTTGATCCGTCTCTACCCTGTGAAAGCCAAAAACAGTAAATCTATTTTCGTGAAAAGCAAGATATTCATTGTATTACAACGAAACTCTCGCTTTTCCCAAAAATGGAGTTGCTGTCTTTTACCTTGGCTGGACCGATCTTCAATAGCTTGCGAAAGAAGTGTAGCTCGAACTTGGAGCTACCACTGTGGATTTATATCCTAACCTATCCTGGGAGTAGAAGAAGTTAACACAAAAGAAACCACAAAGAGGAACAAACAGATGTCAGTTGTTTTTTTTTTGGTTTTTTTCCAAGGCGGACCAACAGGCGGCGCTTCGCTTGCCAAACCAATTAAAAACTGCCAAGAATTGTGTGGTTGAAATTCCCAACCGAAAACGGCGTTTTGGAGAGCCTGCGTCAGTGAATTGTCGTCCTTCTGTTCAGAAACACGAGATTCGAACGACATGGTAGCGACGTAATGCCGTGTCCCGTAAATTCCCGCTCCCCACCGCGAGAACAAACGGTGGACGTATGCCGCCTCTCGTGACTACAACCATTTTCTGAGAATGCTTCTAACATTGGAAACTCGATCTCCCGCCGTTTTATTTTTCCGCAGATTTTCGAAACTCGACTTCCGACTGCAAGAGGCACAGATTCTCATGAGCCCCTGCGCGTAGCAGGGGCTCATGAGAATCTGTGCCTTTTGCTGGTAGGCCCTTCGTCCCATTAATTTACATCTCTGCTTGTCAAACCGCCGTAGTAGCCATCTGTACATGTGTTGAGTCGCGTGATCGGAACATTGTAAACTCTATCGCCTGTCGTTTGATACTATGGGCGCGGGGCAGAGGTTGGCAATGTGAATGCAACCTTGGGCAAATTAATTTCCGATTCAAATGCTCCACGAGGGCACGACCGTCACCGCCCCTTTTCCACGGAACAACGCTCTGCGGCTGCGGAGGAGTTCGATAACAAGGAAGGCAACGCTGGCTCACAACGAAGACAACTGCTGTATCGAGTTTCGCATCCACTCGTCTGTGTTGGTTGCGTCCCCGTGCCTCTTGTAGGCCGTAACCGCAGGGCAAGGGCGACAACCCCTCCAATACAGGTGGGCCGCGGTCGCTAAGTGCCAGCCTGTCGCCATTTTGACGGAAGTCCTTTGAGGTCACGTGGTAAGCTGACGTTCTGGTCACGTGTCTGGCAGGATATCCAGTTGCGCGCGGCCGAACCGCCCTTGAGGCTTGCAGGGAGGGCACTGCACCTGCGTCATTTGATTGTTGCCCTTTCTCTCTAGACCTCCAATGCTGTCAGATGATTTACAGTTCAAACTACTGATTTTCAACAAAATTACCAATTAAGTTTCCATTTTTCATCCGGTAATCTTCTAATTTGAAATTCATGGATTGTTTCGCGAGATAATCCTCAAATTTGGAAGTCATACACCAGTGCAAGCATTTAGTTGGCTTGACAGGACTCTCAAATCTGCTTTTGAGCTGAATAAGGTCACACAAAGTTTGTTCTTTTTATGTTTCAACTCGCACTAAACCGGAAACAACAACGAGTTCACGAATCGCACAGGGCGTTGGAGATAAGTGTGCTTGGGGGGAAAAAAAAAAGCGGAGAAGAAAACACGACAAAAAGGTCTTTGGAAATATCATATAACTAAAAGCTTGATTTTATTGTGCAACCATAGTGAGGATGCATGTCCATCGATAAACGCTTGCTCTGAGTCCGGCCACTCCCCTCCCCCCTCCACCGCCCAAAACACACACACACACACACACACACACACACACACACACACACACACACACACACACACACACACACACACACACACACACACACACACTCACACACACACACACACACACACACACACACACACAGACACACACACAGACACAGACACACACACACACACACTCACACACACACACAGAGACACACACACACACACACGCCTAATCTACTCTTCTACTTGAAAGCGCCACTCGTAAGCTTGTCACCATTTATGTTGGTTCGCGATTTAAAAAAAATAATAATTTAAAAATAACATAATTTGCACTAGATTTGTTTGTCATCAGATTTTCTAAGCTGGGTAGCTCAGATGGCAAATTATTATTATTATTTTTTTAAATCGCGAACCAACATAAATGGTGACATGTTCACGAGTGGTGCTTTCAAGTACAAGAGTAGATTAGGCGTGTGTGTCACTGTGTGTGTGTGTGTGTGTGTATGTGTGTGTGTGTGTGTGTGTGTGTGTGTGTGTGTGTGTGTGTGTGTGTGTGTGTGTGTGTGTGTGTGTGTGTGTGTGTGTTTGTGTGTGTGTGTTCGACTCGTCCGAAAGATCGCGGATTCGAACCCAGAAGGGGTCACATTTTTTCAACCCTTTTCAGTTCCCTGTCTTGAAGGTCAACTTTGGAGTGGGCAAAAGACGTTAAGCCGTAACTTGCAACGAATTTGATCTTCTAATCGCTCCCCTATCAAAATAACAAACCGTGATTAAATCGACAATACCTCGTTTCCCATCTGGATCCGTAAACATGTCGCCCTATGTTCCAACTGTCCTACAGTAACAATGAAACAAACTCGGTTTGCAATAACAACGGCAAAAGCGTTTACTAATAGTTACGTTTATTTGAAAGCGTGTCTGTTTTTGTTGGCTCTAGTAACGTTTATTTCAAAGCGTGTCTGTTTTTGTTGGCTGTAGCAATAGCCAACAAAAACAGACACGCTTTGAAATAGACGTAACTATAGCCAACAAAAACAGACACGCTTTCAAATAAACGTAACTATAGCCAACAAAAACAGACACGCTTTGAAATAGACCTAACTATAGCCAACAAAAACAGACACGCTTTCAAATAAACGTAACTATATAGACCAACATAGCAACAAAACAGACACGCTTTCGAACATCACAGCCGCTGAATAGACTATTAGTTAACGCTTTTTCCGTTGTTATTGCAAACCGAGTTTGTTTCTTTTTCATGACACTGATAACACCTAACGATTGTTCTTTTGCTTTAGATTTTGTAGCACACTTTGCTGTAGGCCTACACAACTTCCCAGCCGGCTGTTTCGGTCTGAAGGAAGTATACTGACGAGCAAAATCAACTCCACCTTTTTTGTATGGAATCATCGTAAACACTGTAGCCTTTTTTATGATGTCAGAAACAGGGAATTAAAGTAAAGTAAGGTGTGCTGGTCTGTGATTTTGGACGTGAGGGCTTAGAGCCGTAGGTTCCAAATCACATACCAGCGCAAGTACATGCCTTTTGCTGATAGGACCGTCTTTTGTCCTGTGATGTCAAACTAAGATAGCAAGTCCATTTTTTTGTGAAAAGCGAGATAGTCATCGTATTACTATTAAAATCTCGCCTTTCACTAAAGTGGACAAAATGCCTTTTTGCCTTAATGCTTTGCGTGTTGACAGCGGTTTTAGTCGCGATGATTGCTACAGGACTCATCGCGACAAACACCGCTACCGACACGCAAAGGGTTAACACGACAGATTTCGTCCCGTTTACTGGCCCACGTTTCTCTTCCTCACAGGGAGGAGCCATTGGTGTGCTGGTCTTTGATTATGGACCTTACGTCTATAGACCGTAAGGTCACAAATCACAGACCAACAACTCATTTGGAGTTTCAAGTCTGCATTGCTCATACTCTGCATGTCGCCCGTGTTGGTTTTTCGCGAATGGGCGTACGACGGTTTCTGTACCGTAACAGATGCCCCCAGCAGTCCGCACGCGCGTTCGTTCGTTGGCCGTCATGAGAAATTAGAATCTCGGTAGCTCCACTGCACCCCGCTCGACAAATAATTACTCATGACATGAGGTGGGCATGAGGCTTTCCACGGTGTCGGACTCCCATGAAATTTGTACGGTAGTCATAACTAAGCCCTTCGCTGCTGGTGGACACGGATTGTGTTCAGTTATGAAATTAACCTTTTTCCTATTGCTAATCTTTGTTGATTCAACGCCAAAGCCGTCCAAGAAACACAGATACAAACTGGTGACAGCAAGAGACATAGATCTTCGTGAGCCCCCGCAGTAGCGGGGGCTGACGAGGATCTATGTCTCTTGAAGGTGAATCGTGTTCACAGTTTTTTCTCGACGGTGAAGGGGTTTAAGGTGAATCACTGAGCGCTGGAAAAATCATGCAAACAGATACCGTTTAACTCTTTCCCTACTAGTGGCACCAGACCTCAACTGAACTCGCGACAACTACGCGGCACAAAGTACGGGGTGACACTCACATCAGTATATGGATCATGTCTTTGTCCTGGCTTCGCAGTCACAGGGGTAGTAGTATTACCTATCTTGGAGACAGGTAATGGAAACCTAGGAGGTCGCCACAAGATAAAGCTGTAGGCCTCGTCATTGCTGCCTGCATGGCGTCGCATGGCCTGCATGGTTTCAAAAACTGTGCAGGCAACAACGTCAGGCAACTATTCGTATAACATTACATATAGTAGAAATCAGTTTTCACAATGACCAGTGAAATCAAGTATGCAATCACACTGATTGTCGTCCTTGATTCGCCACCAACGAGGGAGACAACCAGTGCGGCGTCCAGGCACAACAAAAACGGGAGGTTAAAAGTCAATCAAAATGGCACAGTTGCACTGTGGCCGAATGAACAGTGTTCGGGTCGTACTCCATAGGCAATTTCACTCCCCCCCCCCCCCCCCCCCATTAGAGTCGTCCATTATCACTCCGGTGCCCTGGACTTTAACTCATTCGCGGCCAGCCGCATCCGGATGCGGCTGGCCGCGCGGAATGAGTTAAACCCCGAACTAACTAACCGGTGCGGTTTACGTCTTGAAACTGATGAAAACAGCAGCCACCACGATCACCTGAAGAAATCACACAGTTTGGGTGGCGTCCCAACCTTATTCACACTCTGATCACATTATGTCCTTCCACCTCGCTAATTGGACATCGGCAGCTAGCTGGCCTCGTGTTGACTCTCCGCGCTGAGTGCGCACGTGGCAATGTCTACACTGCCAACAAGACACGCGCGAGCAGCTTCGTTAGCGGTCCACGCTGCCAGTCTCCTGTCGACACCAAGGTCATCTCTTCTGCGGAGGAGACCGAAGCGTACACAGATACAAACTTTTGAAAGTGAAAGGCAAAGAGACTGATTTTTGTCAACAAACGGGCGAAAAACCGCATGACCGATTAAGCCATATCATACTGAGCGGCTAAAAGCTTCAAATTTGTACACTGCCATACGCAAGCTACATTATAGTACTTACGGATAAGGATATAGACCAATGGCTTTTGTTCAAGGGTGGTGCTAGAATAGCTATTCTGGCACTACCATTGAACTATTTTAGTCACACTTGTTGCACACACTGGTGTATTCCGAATGATAAGGGTTAAATACTGCATGGGCCCATGAGCTTCAGTGGGCTTTTATCTTTACTGACAGTGGACGCAGATTGTGGTTTTGAAATCTTAGTAAACTCAACGCTGCAATCCCTTCCCGTCAAAGGAACTTAGCTACAAAGTGGTGTCAACAAGAGGCATAAATCCTCATGAGCCCCCGCAGCTGCGGGGGCTCATGATGATCTGTACCTCTTGCAGTTTGGTAGTGTTCAAATCATAGTTTTCACAGCAGTCAATAGGTTCATGTGATTTTCTCTTGAAGTGATCAACATACAATAAAGTGCATTGAAGAGTAAGGACAATAGTTACGTTCCGTCCCGTTACGTCACGAGCCGCTTTGTGTGTGATGGTCTGTGATTTTGGACCTTACGGCTGGAGGCCGTAAGGTCTAACTTTATTTAACCCCCTTGTGCATTCAGTCACCGATGCTGTTAACCCCTTCACTGCCAGTGGGCGCAGATTGTGTGTTTGTAATAGTTGTAACTTCATCGTCAAAGACTGATTCCCAGCCGTCATAGGATCATAAACACAAAGTGCTTTCAAACACTGAGAGGAATAAGTTATCATGTAACACAATGAAAATTTTGCTTTTAACAAAGAATGTCTTGCTGTCTTTTGCCTTTCTAGGGCTGATTTGAAGTCGTCTGAGCAGTTCTGTTCGAGAAAAAAAGAAGAAAAAAAAAGAAATGCTTGCAATATTTCAGCAACATTTGGACTAATTGGATCTCAAGGTAGCGACTGACGTCGGGACACGTGTAGTTGAAACAGTTAAAATGAAGGCCAAATGTTGGGGAAATTCACCGATTCCATTTGCCTCACCGCCTGGTGCTGTTGGTAACGGCATTAGCCGTCCCATTTTCTGCTGTCTGACGACAAAGGTTCTTAGCCATCCATTCACCTACAAGAGGCATAGATACTCATGAGCCCCTGCAGCCGCAGGGGCTAATGAGAATTTATGCCTCTTGCTCACATGAGTTGGTGAAGTTAATTAAACTTTCAGGTGAGGAGAAGCTGTTAGTGTGCAGGGTCCGCCACGAGCCAATAATGGGTCCGCACGTTTCGAATCCATTACACGGAGTGAAAAAAACTGAGAAAGTGTACAATTAAGGCTCTTCAGTGTGTCTGTCGAGACTCGATACTTTGTGTTTGTGTGTGTGTGTGTGTGTGTGTGTGTGTGTGTGTGTGTGTGTGTGTGTTTGTGTGTGTGCGTGCGTGCGTGCATGGTTGTGCGTGTGTGTGCGTGTGTTTGCGTGTGTGTGAAGCACGAATGCGAATATAAACATTGTGTGTTTGTGTCAATGGTCTATTACACAGTGCATGATGTACAAACAATACAGAATGTATCATACAACATTAAACCATTTACTGATTACAGTTCTGCTTTTAACACCATTATTCCATCTAAATTGTACCAGAAGATCCAGCAAATCGGAGTTCCAGAGACATTGTGCCTCTGGACCCTCGATTTCCTGTTGATGAGACCACAGGTCGTTAAAATTGGTGGAAATGTGTCATCCACCCTCACTTTATCCACGGGCACGCCTCAGGGGTGCGTGCTCTCCCCTATGCTCTACTCCCTGTTTACTTATGACTGTGCTTCATGCCATGCCAGTACTAAAGTTCTGAAATTTGCAGATGACACCACAGTGGAAGGGTGCATTACAAACTCAGACGAATCCGCTTACCGTAGTCAGGTTGAGACTCTAATTAGTTGGTGTAATAACAACAACCTTGAACTGAACTCTGGCAAAACAAAAGAAATGATTGTGGACTTTAGAAAGAAACAGTCCCCTCCCCCTCCCCCTCTTGTGATCAATAGTGAAATCATTGAAACAGTCCAGAACTTTAAGTTTCTTGGCACTACCCTGTCATGTGACCTGAAGTGGGAGGAAAACACTCGCCTTATCGTCCAAAAAGCACAGCAGCGCTTGTTCTTCCTGCGACGTCTGAAAAGTTTCGGTCTCGGTGCCCACATGTTGATGCAATTCTACCGAGCTGTGATTGAGAGCGTGCTCACCTTTTCGATCACGGTTTGGTATGGTTCCATCACGGCCAAAGAGAAAATCAGACTGAGTAGGGTGGTCAAGACCGCTTCAAAAATCATAGGCAGAGATCTTCCTAGCCTGGACTCACTGTACCAGCAGCGTCTCTTACGTAGAGCACGTCTTATCTCCAGGGATTCCACCCACCCCGGCAATGAGCTTTTTCAAATTTTACCATCAGGGCGCAGGTACAGGTCCATCAGTACCAGGACCAGCAGATTCCGCAACAGTTTTTTCCCTCTTGCTGTTCACGCTCTCTCTGATCAACCGGACTAATTGGAGAGAGCGCGAGTGGCGAGTGAGAATGATTGTGTACAGTCAGTTTTTAACTGTATCAGATCTCTCTCTCTCTCTCTCTCTCTCTCTCTCTCTCTCTCTCTCTCTCTCTCTCTCTCTCTCTCTCTCTCTCTCTCTCTCTCTCTCTGTGTGTGTGTGTGTGTGTGTGTTTAGTCTTAGTAACTGACATCAAGACAAATTCCAATGTTTTTATTGTTTTGTACATGGAAACATATGGCA